>CM036759.1:68845511-70045511 GCA_020796225.1 Arion vulgaris
TGGACCAGGCTGATATTCTGAATTCTTTTTTCCCTGATCCAGAAGATTTTGAACTTTCAGCTCTTCGGCTCGGTGCCATGGACATCGTAACCCTTCAGTTCGGTGCCACGAACACCGTAAATCTGGGGAAACTGTGGCTTTCTGCCAGCCCGCGGAATTGAACCCGCACTCACAGAGGGCTTTCTGAATTCTTGAAGGAAGGGAGGGCGTGCAAATGATTCAAGTATTAATGGAAAATCTACAACCGTAACCAGACTGTAAGAATATCAAGTCAAGCGTGATGTAGCTAGACAAGAGCACTATACTGGTAGACAAACCAGACTGCAAGAATATCAAGTCAAGTGTGATATAGCTAGACAAGAACAGTATACTGGTAGACAAACCAGACTGCAAGAATATCAAGTCAAGTGTGATATAGCTAGACAAGAGCACTATACTGGTAGACAAACCAGACTGTAAGAATATCAAGTCAAGTGATATAGCCAGACAAGAACAGTATACTGGTAGACAAACCAGACTGTAAGAATACCAAGTCAAGTGTGATATAGCTAGACAAGAACAGTATACTGGTAGACAAACCAGACTGTAAGAATACCAAGTCAAGTGTGATATAGCTAGACAAGAACAGTATACTGGTAGACAAACCAGACTGCAAGAATATCAAGTCAAGTGTGATATAGCTAGACAAGAGCAGTATACTGGTAGCTAAAGCAGAATAGTAAACCAACAAAGTACCGGACACGTCAAGAGATATACTGAGGAGAAGATCGAAGCACACATAGATTAATAAGTTCGATGTGCAGTGATGATGATCCGACGACTAAACTAAACTAATCTGAGAGACATACTTAGGAGAAGATGGCAGCACAACATGCAAAAACAAAATAGTTTTAGAAAGTACAAGAATAATATGCATCGACGTTTCGATCAAAAGACCTTTATCAAGCACTGAATACAACAGAAGCGAAGAGATTTAGACTTCCTGCACGGCAGACAACAATAACACAATAAATCCATAACGGTTCTAACATGACAATATCACAGAATATCAAGAGCGATCGAGCGTGCACTATCTCGGTATCAAGAGCGACAGGACGTGCACTATCTCGGTATCAAGAGCGACCGAGCGTACACTATCTCGGTATCAAGAGCGACCGAGCGTGAACTATCTCGGTATCAAGAGCGACAGGACGTGCACTATCTCGGTATCAAGAGCGACAGGACGTGCACTATCTCGGTAACCTGGTCATCGGTTAAACATGGGACACCTAACGTCAAAAGCAGAGAAAGACAAAAAGAAAAACAAATGTTAAAGGAGGGGGTATCCTCTGGTGATGGTGGTGTCAGGATGAGCCGGTGGTTGCTAGATGCCAGTGGTGGCTTATAAGGCCGGTGGTGACTTAGAAGGAGGTGGTGACTTAGAAGGCGGTGGTGACTTAGAAGGCAGTGGTGACTTAGAAGGCGGTGGTGACTTAGAAGGCGGTGGTGACTTAGAAGGCGGTGGTGACTTAGAAGGCGGTGGTGACTTAGAAGGAGGTGGTGACTTAGAAGGAGGTGGTGACTTAGAAGACAGTGGTGACTTAGAAGGCCTGATTATAGGGGTTTCCCTTTCTTTCTCATAGCTTTCATTCGTAACTTCTATATATATATTTGATAACCAAGTAGAAAACGTATAAAAATATTTATTGTTGATGTTACAAGATGTACGTGTTGACAACTCACGTCCACACATCCCAAAGGTTCATGTCGTCTCTCTGTTTACTACCGTTTCTACACAACTATAGTCTATCCATTAATTCGTGAGCACGTTTGAAATTGATTTTCTCGAAAACTACCTGTTGGATCTCAGTGATTTTTTGCAAGCAGCCTTAGAATATCCATGACGCTAGAGAAATATTTTTTCCAAGAAAATTTGATGTAGTTTGAAATATTTCTTCTTCAGGTTATATTAAAATCAACCTCACCGGATTGTACACAATAGTAACAGATCTACGGTACACAGACGCGTTGTTCTAAAAATACATTATGGTAACATTGAAATATCGTGAGTATACAACAATTTCACGAAATCCCGTGCACCTAACCCAGTCGACTTTGAAAGCGGAAAGCATATGACGTTATAATTGGGATACCGTTGTATAGTTATAGGCGTATCTCGCTATTTGTATGAAGCTATTGTATCATATTTGTTGGCTTATCAAAACTGACATTGATATCACATTCATAATGAGTCTGAAGTGCACATTTATAACAATGCAGAAGGTTACAGTTTTACTATACCAACACTTCCGTAGGGAATCTAAGAGAGGTCATCTATATTGCGATATTCATAACCCTGAGAAACGAGCGCAACTGGCGCTTGGTCTGAATAGAGAATCCTTTTCCCGATGGATTAAACAGGACACAAAGTGCACTAATGTCAAGCAAGGAAGGAAAAGAACAATTGACGACTTTGACATAGATGTCATAAGACGGAGCTCTTGAAAATGTTTGCGACAAATCAACTTGTTACTCTCAGGAAACTGAAATTAAAACTGCAATCAGATTGCAGCATAGACATTTCTAAAAGTACTCTATGAAAAATTGTAAGAGCCGCCGGCTTCACCTTCAGAAAACTATAGGCGGCAGGAATATTATTTGTGAAAACCACATTTAATTGCTGCCCGAAGTAAATACCTGAAGCAGATCCGTGAGCGGCGGAGGCAAGGCTATGATATTGGATATTTGGACGAATCCTGGGTCAATGCTCACCACACCAATGCTAAAGAATGGCAATCAGTAGACGGTGAACAGAAAAGAAAAATACCAAGCAGCAAAGGCCAGCGTATTATACTAACACATGCAGGAAGTAGTGAAGAAGGTCTTGTCCATGACGCTGGACTTATTTTCCAATCAAAAAGTACCGACGGTAGGGACTACCACACAGAAATGAATGGACATATTTTCAGGCACTGGATAGAGAAAGATCTACTTCCAATTCTAAACAGACCATCATGCTTGGTAATGGATAATGCATCCTATCACAACGCAGTATCAGCGGAAGACAAAGTACCAACTGCATCAAATACAAAAGATCAAATTAGGACTTGGCTTGCTAAGGAAAATGTCAGCTTCGATGATACATATTTGAAACCCGAGTTGTTGCACCTGGTGAGGATGACAAATAAGACAAAGGTGTTTCATATTGACAAAATCATTGCGGAATACGGCCACACGTCTTTGCGACTACCTCCATATCATGCTCACCTCAATCCGATAGAGCTTGTCTGGGCTAAAGTAAAAGGGCAAGTTGCCGAACAGAACAGGACGTTTAAAATGGGTGATGTTGAAGTTCTGACACGTGAGTCCCTCTCAATGATAGACATGCAGTTCTGGAAGAAGTGTGTTGAACATGTGCTCCGAGAGGAAGACGAGTACTGGCACCGAGATGGATTACAATTTGTCCAGCCAGTAACAATTATCAACCTCATGGAATCGTCAGATTCGGGATGATACAAATCATATTTTGATTACAGACTGAGAAATAGCAACGTATACATTTCCATATCCAAATGCGTCTACCATCATACAATTTGTGGTGAAGTTAAGACACCCTGGGGTCTAATGGTGACCGAAGGGGAGGACTAACTGTTGCATATTGTTTCAAGTTCACGATTGCACATAAAGGGCAACACACTTAATTACTTGACCTATCAAGTTAATATGGAGATACACCTATGAATAGAATTGACATGGACAAATTCTGGGATACTGTAAAATCTAAAATTTGAGCCCCGTATTTGCAATTGTCATAAAAGATCAAAGGAATTCTCCGATGTGCAAAATCCGTAGCATCTATGGACTACTGGTTAGCTTTATTTTAGCGTCATGGATATTCTAAGGCTGCTTGCAAAAAATAACTGAGAGCCAACAGGTAGTTTTCGAGAAAATCAATTTCAAACGTGCTCACGAATTAATGGACAGACTATACGTATATTCGTTTTGACTACGTCAATGTCTCGTTTTAGTGTTGCCATCTGCTTAGAGAGTGCAAACATTAAGTCTCCGCTATTAAAATATCTAAATATATACAAACTACACACTAAAACTAACTGTCTGGTTCCTCAGCTGCCACCTGGGGAGGGGGTGGGGGAGAAAGAAGGGGGGAACTGGCTATCCACTACACAAAGAATGTGTTTTTAGGGTCTCTGTGGCTGAGTGGCTAAGTGGTTAAGCCTTTGCCTTGCGAGTCGAAGGTCGTGGGTTCGAATCCGGACCGCGGCCTTCTGTTCACGAGTGCAGTTTTTTCCAGAGACCCCTAGGATTGTTGCTGGAGTTACGGAGTTCGTGCTTTGTGCAATACTCTCGGCAGGTGACGTGCCCTTTCTGCAGAGAGGACCGAGCCATATGGGGTAAAACCCGGTGCAATGAAGTCAATCCTTCGGCTTTAAAACCCTTTGCTTTGAACGCTCCATATCAACCACTTGTTAATTACTCTTTGTGACTTATATGTATGTGATCCGAGCCTAAGAGCGATTGCACGTTGTGGCAGTTATGCGTTTACAAGTAGGCCAGCACATCCGATTTCTGCGACAGTTTTTATTTACTAGAGTAGCTTCCCTAGGTCCCTACCTTAGTCGCCTCTTACGACATGCCCTTTAGATTGCAATGTTAATATTCTTTGCTCCCGTGTGACCCCGGCAACACACGTGCGTTATTTGACTATGAAATTATTTAAAGCTTCAGAAACATGATCTATTAACTCCTTTAACATTATGAGCCGACGTACTGGCTTGCGATAGTTTTTAAAATGACGCAACGCCTGTACACTGGTTAATACATCATACATTGCAAAATAAAAGCATCCGGAAATAAAATAATTACGAATTGAAAGCGTTAACTCTACAGTTTTTTCATAAATATTTCATACACGAAGATAACGGGGCACACTAACTGCCATCACACCAACAAGGATTAGCATTATTGGGGAAAACCAAATTATACGCTTCAACAGCAGAAAGGAAACGACATGAACGGAACTGGGAGACCTGAACGTGGTTAACCATCCTGCCAGTCCTCGCTCGGACTAGAAGCAAAGTGTGCATGCTAAATTATACTTAATCAACTAGCAGAGAGAGAGAGGAGAGAGAGAGTGAGAGAGAGAGAGAGAGAGAGAGAGAGGAAACTTTCCGAAATATTTGATCTGACAAAATGGAACTTGAAGTTTCGTGTCGTTGAAGCCCTACAAAAACATGGCATTACAAATGAGTTGAAATATTAACATACTGTAATTTAACAAATTTGTCATAGCACAATTTGGCAGTTTCAAATAATTGTAATGCTATATAGAGCATTTTTTGTCTTTACGAAATTGGCAAGTGTTTTACTGTGACAACTTCTGAGTTTGGGATTCTCTCTCTTGTCTTTCAGCTCATCTCTAAGTCTCTCATGACTGTTGCTTTCCGTGTTGTGTCCGACCCAAAAGCAAGGATGAAGTGTCCTTTCCATTTATGCCTAGCCTGGGCAGCTGATATGGGGAATGTGTCTTGCCTATTTTGCACAAACCCCCTCTCTACCCTACTGTTTTCAACCAAGGAAAAGACAAAGTCCACACGTTTGGAATCAAGCATGGCTTCGTATGGGGATATCAGCGGAGAACAGATAATGGAATACAACCAACCACCAATAACAGCATACAATAAAAAGACATCACGTAGTAGAGACAAGGGAAGACCAAGAAAAAGATGGATAGACCACACTATATAAACAACAAGGCGACGCATCTGGCCCTAGAGCGCAAATTAAAGCTCCCACCCCTACGCAAAACGGCAAGAGTGGACAACCTCTCTTCTTCTCCTTCTTCTTTCTTCTCCCAACGCCCGTTGTTAATTCAGGTGATAGTCACTGACGTCTGGTATTGTGCTTCTGGCTGATTTTTGCATGAGGCTTAAATTACTCTTTTACAGGTGTCCCTCAATCATGCAGACAGCCTCGCAGACATCAGAAGTATTTGAAGATTAGATCCTTCAAGTGTGATCGTTACATGAGATCTGCTGTCCTTGTAACTGTTGCCTTGAGTCCTCGAACCATGGAACTTGTACGGTCAGAGTTAATTAGTGAAGTGCGACTTCTCTGTCGGATTTCCTGCCTTTGGTGAGGTCTTTCCGTAAGCATCGTAGGCATTATATATGATAAACACTCTTTAACCCTTTCGCTGCTACATACTTTCCGAAGGCTGAGCTAAAAATAGCTACTCTTTCTTTCTAGGTCACAAACGTGAATGTACGCCATAGCAGTGACAGTAGCAATGTATAACGTGTTAACACGTCTTTAGCCCACACAGGAGAGATAACAACAGACGTGTTAATGCGTCTTTAGAAGTGAATGAGAAAAACGTATATATACGTCCTTAGCAGCTAAAGGGTTAATGATCTTTCAGAGTTGTATATTTGAGCTTGGATCTACGCCAAAGATCATTTGCTACTTTGCGCTGACTGGGTGAGGTCGCTCTGGAGTGGACAACCAATTCCGTCATCCTCCTGTGGGAAGGCAATAGACAATAGACCAGAATATGGAATGGAACACACACATAACCATCAACTGTCTTAGGGTCCCTCCCACCGGATTTGTGATCAATATTTACTTCTCTATACGTCTCCAAATCCCTCATATGGACACCAGAGGGAAAAAGAAAACGAGAAAGACCAAGAGAGACTCTGCGTAGAACCATCACCAGAGAAGGCTCAACGATGGGCCTAGTAAACATTAAAGACTTAAAGCAAATAGCAACGAACCGCGAGACATGGAGAGCTATGACCTCTGCCCTATGCGCCGGCCACAGGCCCAAGAGGAAAGACTAACTAACTAACTTCTCCAAAACCGTGCTGACCCACATGACAATGGGGATTATATATCAGGGTTTACTCCCCCAGACTTTAGTTGGGTTTTTTGTGTGCACAAAGCAGAGAGTTTAGCAGTTACAGTTATATGGTCACCCTAACCCTAAGCTCAAGTGCTTTTGGATCGGGAACAAACAATAGGACGACGCGATCAACATCAGAAAACGAGTCGCCGATTTTCTAGACACCACTTATACGTTCAGTCGTTTGTAATTGCTTTCTGAGCAGTGAGGTATGTTTGTTTACCTTTCATAAAATTCCACGAGAACCAATTTATTTCCACACTGCCTGCCGTGGAGTTTTAACCAAGTACATTTGGGTCAAGTTCTCTCTCTCATAGGTCAGATGTCCCGTCCCTACAGCATTATTGCTTATACTATCATTTACATACTGCATGGGATGCCTCCTTCCATGATTGTCTTCTACAGCATTATTGCTTATACTATCATTTACATACTGCATGGGATGCCTCCTTCCATGATTGTCTTCTACAGCATTATTGCTTATACTATCATTTACATACTGCATGGGATGCCTCCTTCCATTATTGTCTTCTCCAGCCCTTCGTATCTTTTTTTATATGTCCAAAATCGTCCGAGTGGTTACCGGGGCCCAAATTTGGGGTGTAAAGAATAGAACCACTGTTGCCTGCCACGCATGTCGTAAGAGGCGACTAAGGAGGTTTGGCTGAAATCGGATGCACGTGCCCTAAATGTGTAGAAGCCACCCTGCTGCCTTGTAGGTCGGCTGGGGACAGCCAAAGGCTAACGGAGCGCGAACCCAGTAAACGCAGGCTGAATCCGGATACATCGCCGAAGGATAAGCACCAGAGCTCCAAATAGCGCTGAAGATGTGACGAAACGCACCCATGCTAAGGCTGCATGAATCAGATTTCCACAAGAATGAATTTATGGAGAGATCTAGTACATCGGTCTTTTAGGTGATCGCGAGAGAGGGAGATATGTCCAAAATACTTCAATTTTTTTGTCTTTCTTATTTGTAGCATCAGCCAGTTTTCTTTGATTTTGAGTTCTTCTGGATAGATCTATTTGTTTTCTTCTCTGTCCATGATATACGAAGGACACTTTTGTAACACTTATATTCAGAAGCACATTACATTTTTACACCACCTTGTTAAATGTCCATGCTTCACACCCATACGTTGCCACTGAGAATATGCATGCTCTTAGTATTCTGATCTTTGTTTTCCTATCAGTTCCGTTCCATACTGTTTTTAGTTGTTTAATTTTGTTGGTTAAGTCATGCTTGTTCTTCGTTTTTGTATATACATTTCAAAAGTGGAATTTATGCAATGACTAAATACTGTTATGAAGTTAGAAAAGAACAAAAAACGAATTAGAAATATTATTTCTTGGTCAAAGATTTGTTGAAATTCTCAGATTTCTGTAGTAAATGTCACGATCGTCTCTTGGGAGGGACAATATTGACACTTGCACACTCATGTTTCTCTGTGCAACTAATTTACGTTACAGTAATCTGCAGGCGGGTTCCACAGACACGAGCGAGAAGTATGAAGAAAGAGATTCCATAGAGAAAGGGGCGTGAGCATAGCTTTAGACGAGAATAGGACAAGGGCCCCCCGGGATTGTTCATTCTGAAATGATTGGTATTAGCTGTCGTTCGGGGTTGTAGACACTATGGCCTGGTAATGTTTGTGAGTTATGACAATGTTACTGTTACATTTTGTTAACAAATGTGTGGGAGTGGGGTGAGGGTTAAAGGTCATGCTGATGCATACAATTTACTTACTGTATAAAGTGTGTGAGACCTCACAGTATTAGAATAACGTGGTTAGTATTATGTATCGATTAAATTTTATTCTGAACTCTGCGAGTCAGTTACATCGTACGTTTACGTAACTTTTTGGTTAGATTTATGTGTATGTTCAGAATCGTCATTGTTCATTTGAGGATAGCATCGCACATCGCACGTGTCCATAATTGCCCTCATCTCCTCTCATGCATCTATTTCAGTGTGTTTAAACCATGGTCCCCTGCAACATAAGGCTAACTAGTTCAGACGGGAAAACCAAAACTTCTATTGAATGTAGGCTTGCTCTTATATTTGTTTACTAGAACTCTGTAAAGTTTTCTGCAATTTTGCACAACTCTATGAATGCATTGTCATTTATTGACGACAAATGTTAATAAAGCTAATATTCCTTATTGTTAAACTTAATTTATAACATAATATAATCTTGATTTAGCATGTTGTTGTTGTGCTATTTTTTTAAAATGAATTCGTCTTTATCTAACAATACTGGAATGCGAGGTCACGTGACGGTTCTGGTCTGATTTCCCGAGAGTTTTACGTGAGCCCGCAGGTCATATCTTATCGGTGGCCATGGTTTAGACAAACAACTCCCGTTCTGTGTTCATTGATGTATCTACTGGGGTTTCTCTCATGGTATTCCAGTCTTAACACATCTATCGGTATGCATAACTTGTGCACCTATCGATATGCGTAACGTGCACTGACAGACTTATCGGCACTATCGTATGTATAACTTGTGCACCTATCGGTATGCCTAACGTGTGCACCTATCAGTATACACTATCATGAAACGTGCACCTATCGATATGCATAACTGTGCACCTATCGGTATGCTAACTCCTATGTGCAACCTACCGGTATGTATAACTTGTGCACATATCGATATGCCTAACGTGTGCACCTATCGATATGCGTAACTTGTGCAACCGAGATAGAGAATATGAAACAATCTGGTGTTTAAATATGCTTTGATAAAAACGACTCGTCTCCGTCAAAGAGGTTTAAGATGGAATAGTAACACGTGCTGATGGAGTAACGATCGGATCCATATAATAACAGCAATCCATCACACGATGACAACAGCCTTAGACGCGTGTTGGTGCACCTCTCCGGTGTATGCGGATGTGACTGTAGTCAAACTACTAGAACACAACCCCCTACCACAGGCGACGCATTGTATAAGACGTCCATCGCAAGCGATGATGACAACAGTCTCAGACGTGTAATTCTGCACCTCTCTGGTGTGTACGGAGGATACTATAAAGTCAAATTCTCGAACACAATCCCCTACCACAATCCCCTACCACAATCCCCTACCACAATCCCCTACCACAATCCCCTACCACAATCCCATACCACAAGTGGGACATACATGATCAAGGCTAGACAAGTGAGTGTTGTGTGTTCCGTCTTTTAGCGCAGCTCGTTTTCTCTGCACCTCAACGGCTCGACGATTCTCTGCAATGTGAATTCCTACTGTGGTGTTACAGTGACCTACTTAGCGATCTTGGCCAGGAAGGGATTCCCAAAAAGTGTGGACTCAGATCTACTAGTCTAGCCATCACTGACAGAAAGAATGTTGACATATAATCCAACTTTATGAATTTTCTTCTTCTTCTGTTGTCGTCACACTGCTACCGGGTTGTTGCCTAGTGTCGTCACACTGCTACCGGGTTGTTGCCCAGTGTCGTCACACTGCTACCGGGTTGTTGCCCAGTGTCGTCACACTGCTACCGGTTGTTGCCCAGTGTCGTCACACTGCTCTCGGGTTGTTGCCCAGTGTCGTCACACTGCTACCGGGTTGTTGCCCAGTGTTGTCACACTGCTACCGGGTTGTTGCTCAGTGTCGTGGTTTTGTGTTTCGGTCTTGTACTGCTCTAGTTGCTTGGGTGATGTTATTTTTGCCATGATTCTGCTCATGCCATCTGTGTAGATGGTTCAGCTACACGTTATTTTGTGAATTTATCCTTAAACGCGGACTTCTTATAAAGAACTACACACCAATATGTGTGTCAATCCATATGTGTGTCAATCCATTCGTGTGTCAATCCATATGTGTGTCAATCCATATGTGTGTCAATCAATAGGTGGGACTTGTGTGTATGCTATGTCTCACATATGGCCATCATTTTAGATGTCTTCATGTCTTTGCTTGATAAAGACATTTTCGCCGAAACGTCGCTTTATCCTGTTTTTGTGCTTTGTATAACTACCTTGCTTTGTGCTTTTGATATTTCGCTTTTTTAAAAGTCAGTGTGATTGTGTGTTTGTGAGAATGTATAGGGGGAAAGAAGGGTAATCTATCTTGAGGTCGGTAAGACTTTTGCCAGGCGTTCTGAAGGTTGCAGATTCGAATCCGGATCTAGTCATATGTGCAACCTTTTCTTGAGATCCCTAGGAATGTTGCTGGCGATACGGAGGTGATGCTTTATGCAATACTCTCTAAATGTGATGTTGCTTTTCTGTCGAGAAAGACGGGCAATATGCGGACACCCGCTGCACTAGAAATTTTGTCTTCCACTGCTGAGCACCTAGTATCTATAACAGTTGTGTGCTGTCAACATTGCTGTACGGATCGGAATGTTGGAGAATGACAGAACAGGATATGTCAAGACTCTCCGCCTTTCATACAACTTGTCTGCGAAAAATCTTACGCGTGTACTGGCCGACTACTATCTCGAATCAAGAATTGCTTGCACGATGCCAACAAGAGAATATGGGCACTATCATCCGAAGACGACGCTGGAGATGGATTGACATGTGATGCGCATGGAGACTGGCTCCGACACGAAAACTGCACTGAGATGGACTCCAGAGTGTAGGCGAAAGCGTGGAAGACCCAAGACGACCTGGAGGAGAACGATAGAGCAAGAGCTGAAGGAAATGAATCATAGCTGGAACACAATACAGAGGAAGGCCATGAACAGGGAAGAATGGTGTACTTTAGTTGTGCTCCTAAACGCCAAGGGCGAATCAGGCAATAGAGAGAGATTGCTGAGCACGCCCTACCACTGCATTTAAATTAATCATTTAGATTTTGTTAGTTTGTATATATGTCCAAGTGTGTATATGTGGTGTGTGAATGTATGTGTGTGTGTGCATATATTGGGTGTGATGTATGTATGTTGTTGTGTATGTGCATGTGTGTGATGTGCATGTGTGTATGTATGTTGTGGGTGTGTTAAAACTATGTGCATGATCTCGTGTTTGCTCGTGGTGGGACTGTTGCTCATAATGAAAGTCTGCTGTTGTATGCGTTGTGTAATGAATTGATGGTCATGAGCAGCCCACATGGTGTCAATTGTTCTGGTCTCAACTCTCACGATGATAGGCAGATGATTTTTGTAACTGACATTGGATGGTTCAGGAGCAGCCCACATGGTGTCAATTGTTCTGGTCTCAACTCTCACGATGATAGGCAGATGATCTCTGTAACTGACATTGGATGGTTCAGGAGCAGCCCACATGGTGTCAATTGTTCTGGTCTCGACTCTCACGATGGTAGGCAGATGATCTCTGTAATAGAGACAATGACTATGGTCATGGGCCAGTATGGTCACTGCCAGGAAAGAAAGCAATGACAGACTACCTTCCAAGAAGACGCATAGATAACTCTAACATTAATATGCAATACTTCTTCTTCTTTTCCAACGCTCCATGTCGTTATGTTAACCACTTTGGATGATTTGTATGTGATCTGAGCCTAAGAATGATTGTACATTGTGTTAGTTATGCACCTACAAATAGGCCAGAACTTCTGATTTCTGTTACGCTTTAGATGTACTAGGATAGCTTCCTAGGTCCCACATCAGTGTATCTTACGACATGTCTTGTAGGCCGCAGTGGTACTATTGCTTGCTTCCTTTGCGGGTTCCGGTACCACACGGGTGATGTGGAATACAACATAATAGAAACCAGATCCGTTGGTGATGCCAGCCCAGGCTAGGACGATCTTATAAACACATTGAGGAAGATTCAAACGCAGGAAAATAGTACTAGCAAATTTAATGACGATCAAAAGGGTTTCAGAAGAGTCCTCGGTACATCATGAAGATAACGCATAAATATATCCAGAAAGAACTCAAATTCGAAGAAAACCGGAAAGGAGGCACCCAGGCAAAAATGAGAAGAGGAAGACCACGGAAAAGATGGATTCAGAATGTAACTGGTGAAATAAGCATGACAGCTGCAGAGATGGAACATCTGGCCTGTGAGAGAGATACATTCCGAAGAACAGGTAAAGTTGCACAGTTCTCCACAGAACAATCTATTTGATGAAACTGTACTAGACATTGATAAGTATCTCTGTATTCTAGCCTGCTTCGCGTTCTGTCACGCAGTCTCCCCCAGACACATTGACTATCAATGTCCATTATCGTAGCATGTTAGAAGCCTCAGTAATTGAAATGAGACATCTGACACCATTTATCCGGTGAAATTTAACCGATCCCACCAAAATATTCATCTAAACACTTTCTACATTATTACTCGACATTTCACCAAGCTCAAATCAAATTAGCCACAGCTGACCCATTCTGTATGCACGCGACAAACCTTCCACTGACCGACATATTTCTAGATCTGCAAGCCCTTGGGTACACAAGTCAGGGGGTCCAGTAATTACTTGACTACTTCATATTTTCAGATGTAGTATACTGCGATGGGCTGATACGATTCTGGTAGTTTTGAAGTTGAGTGATAGGACCATTATCTCTGTACTTCGGTGATCAACTATGTCTGCTCAACATCTTTCTTACACAAGAAGATCTCAGCGGCAGCACACCAACTCCGTAGCACCGACGAGAGTCCCCGATATAATTTATAAGATTTGTTTTAAATAATTGATTACAATGCATACACTAAACGTTATTTATCATCAAAAACAATGTCTTTTGCAACATGTGGCCAAATTGTATGACAATATCTTTCTTAGTTTTTTAATGTTAATTTTTTTTGAAAGACAACCCTTTTTCAGGCTGGGTCTTCCTGGGTATACATTCTAATTCTCATTAATAAACATGTTTTTTTTAAATTTTATTTTAATGATGTAATTCCTAAACAAATTCAGAATAAATAATGAACATGTAACGAGTTTGTAATAAACATTGATTTGAAAATATCAGAAAGTATTAATTATATTTTAATTTAATGTAGTTGGACACGAAGTCATTAATCTGAGCTTGATTTGACATGAAGGAACGGGTTTTGACCTGGGTGTCACTAGGCAGACTGGCTCGATGCTTGGTACCATCAACCACGGTTGTAGTGAAATGAGATTGAAACCTAGTGACGATCAAAACTTGGTTGTCAGGACGAGGGGAAATCATATTCAGATTATTATTTAATTATAATTGACCTGTTATTACCTTCTTGTACGGACAGTCTTGTTGTAGAGATGGATGAGATGAGAGAACTGGCAACTTGAACCGAGTTTTGTGGGTTTCCATTGAGACGATTAATATCATGTTGTTTTTGTATGGCTGTTCCAGTCGTAATCTGGGATCAAAGGTCATGTATTGAAATAATATTAGCAACACAATTCACTTTCACATTTCTACTAACTCTTTCTTGTTCCAATGTTCCATATCGACCACTTGTTAAAACAATCTTTGTGATTTGTATGTGACCGAGCCGAAGAGTGATTGTACGTTATGTCAGCTATGCGCCTACAAGTAGGCCAGCACATCCGATTTCTGCAACTATTTTTATTTACTAGGGTAGCTTCACCAGGGTCCTACCTCAGTCGCCTCTTACGACATGCCTTGTAGATCGCAGTGGTACTATTCTTTGAAATAGGGGAAGACTGCAGTAAAACTTGGTAAATAGTGAAACACGTACAAACAAAGTACTATAGTTTTACAAAATACATAAACAGTGACGATAAACAGCAACGTTTCGACCAACAAGGCCTTTATCAAGCAAACGAACAAACAGGAGTGACAAATTAAAATGAAACACAAATGGACGACCAAATACAAACGTATCTAAGGAAAATCTGGAATAAAAACGAATAACGAAATAAATGTAACACAAAAACACATAAAAACTAGAAATAGAACGGAAAAGAAACAATGAAACATCTAGTAAATATATAACTTGAATACATGCAACATATACCCATATAGAGTACAAAGCATAGGAAGAGAAAGTACTAAGAAGCATAAGAATGTAATACGTTGAGACCGCGTGGTCGCAAGGTACATACAAAGAAATCAACCGATTCTCCAGAGCAAATCGACTACGATCATCAGAGGAACATGATCGGATGGCTGTGACCTGGACATCGCAAGCTCCTGAATGGCCAGTATCATTGAAATGGGTAGCTACAGGGGTCACAGAGCATTGGCGTATATCGCGCAAGTGTTGGGCGAATCGGTCACTGAGTCTCCTGCCGGTTTATCATGTCCAGGTCACAGCCATCCGATCATGTTCCTCTGATGATCGTAGTCGATTTGCTCTGGAGAATCAGTTGATTTCTTTGTATGGTACCTTGCGACCACGCGGCTCAACGTATTACATTCTTATGCTTCTTAGTACTTTATCTTCCTATGCTTTGTAATCTATATGGGTATATGTTGCATGTATTACATTCTTATGCTTCTTAGTACTTTCTCTTCCTATGCTTTGTACTATTCTTTGCTTCCTTTGCGTTGCGACATCACACAGGCGCCTAATTCTTTCAATTTGTTTTGAACCACCTGGCTCTCCTTCTCTCAATCTCTCTCTCTCTCTCTCACGAGCCATCTCGCTCCCAATCTCTCAATCTCTTTCTAGCCTTTCCATTCAATTCCCTTATATATCTCTATCCACCTCGCCCACACTCTCTTTGTCTCTAACCACCTCACTCTTTCTCTCCCCCTCTCTCTCTCTCTCTCTTTTCTCTTTCTCTCACCTCACTAAAACAAGAATTGAAATATAAATATTAATATAACAATGGATTTATGTCTTAGCAAAAAGAAAAATATCAACGTGTTATCTGATCTCAATTGTGGTTGATAATTATTTGATTCCAGATATGTTTGAGAAAGCAAAGTCATCCATCCGTTGCAACTTTATGCTTGGATGGTTCTAGTTCAGCTGCTGCCTGTTTTTATTGCTGTGATGTGCCGTCTTTGTGAATCCTATACAGGAGTATTGTGGAAGCTTTGCGTGTTCTACTCAATGTTCTTTTTAGCTTACTCAAATCTTTCGTTAGGTCAGATTCATTTCATAGCGTTCATACATTACGGCGAGGAGGAAGGGTGCAGGAGCAAGTGCTACATTATATTGAAATTTAAAAAATAATGTGATCGACTGTTGCTAACTAAATATGGTGTTAACATTTTGTTAATATCTCTATAACATGGAGTCTGTAATGTTAATATTTCTATAACATGGAGCCTGTAATGTTAATATTTCTATAACATGGAGCCTGTAATGTTAATATCTCTATAACATGGAGCCTGAAGTTAATATTTCTATAACTTGGAGCCCGTAATGTTAATATTTCTATAACATGGAGCCTGTAATGTTAATATCTCTATAACATGGAGCCGTAAGTTAATATTTCTATAACATGGAGCCCGTAATGTTAATATCTCTATAACATGGAGCCTGTAATGTTAATATCTCTATAACATGGAGCCCGTAAGAAGTTCATATTTCTATAACATGGAGCCTGTAAGAAGTTAATATTTCTATAACATGGAGCCCGTAATGTTAATATTTCTATAACATGGAGCCCGTAATGTTAATATCTATATAACATGGAGCCTGTAATGTTAATATCTCTATAACATGGAGCCTGTAATGTTAATATTTCGTAACATGGAGCCTGTATGTTAATATTCTATAACATGAGTCCTAAAGTTAATATTTCTATAACATGGAGCCTGTAATGTTAATATCTCTATAACATGGAGCCCGTAAGAAGTTCATATTTCTATAACATGGAGCCTGTAAGAAGTTAATATTTCTATAACATGGAGCCCGTAATGTTAATAATTTTATAACATGGAGCCCGTAATGTTAATATTTTTATAACATGGAGCCTGTAATAGACATCTGGTATGAATCTGGTTTTCTTCATTACTTCTTAGTAAACTGAGAAAATAAGATTTTTAGTTAAATGGTTTTAGGAGCTGCACACTCAAGTTGCACACTCAAGTTGCACACTCAAGTTGCATACACAAGTTGCACACTCAAGTTGCACACTCAAGTTGCATATTCAAGTTGCACACTCAAGTTGTATACTCAAGTTGCATACACTCAAGTACATACTCAAGTTGCATACTCAAGTTGCATACCAAGTTGCACACTCAAGTTGCACACTCACAATTTTACACTCAAGTTGCACACTCAAGTTGCACACTCAAGTTGCATCACTGCACATGGTGATGGAATACAGTGAGACGTGATGAGTGAATTGAAAGATTTAGATTTTGCAGTCGATCTAGCACTCCTCTCTCACAGCCATCAACAGATGCAAGAGAAAGCAACTACACTGGAAACAATCTCACAACAACTGGGTCTGACTATTCATGGGGAAAAAACAAAGATCATGAGATTAAATGCTAATTCCAGAGACCTGATCATATCGAGAGCAGTACCATTAAAGAAGGTGGACACATTGACATATCTGGGAAGTGTTATCAACATTCAAGGTGGCACAGATGAAGATGTTAGGTTAGAATACAAAAACAAGATCAGCTTTGCTATTTTGAAGAACATTTGGAGTTCAAGAATGATCAGGAATAAAACTAAGATAATGATACTTAACTCAAATGTCAAGGCTGTCCTTCTGTATGGAGCGGAGACATGGAGATCAACTTTACTGGAGCACCAAAAAATTGCAGACATTCATCAATTGATGCCTGCGCAGGATACTCCATCCGCTATGGTATGCCAGGACTACAAACAGGGAACTGCAGGATAGAGCAGGACAACGACAGGTGGAACAAGAGATAAGGAACAGAAGGTGGCGACGGATAGGGCACACACTGAGCAAACCTCCTAACAGCATCACGAGACAGGCTCTCAGATGGAGCCCCCAGGGTAATAGAGGTAGGGGAAGCCCAGGAACACATAAAGACGGGAGTTGGAGACGGAATGCAAGACAATGGGGAGAGAGTGGAGAATCTGGTTGAGACCTATGCTTCCTAGGGCGAAGGGAGATCTGGTTGCAGACATATGCTTCCCTAGGACGAAGCGGAGATCTGGTTGCAGACCTATGCTTCCTAGGACGAAGCGAGATCTGGTTGCAGACATATGCTTCCTAGGGCGAAGCGGAGATCTGGTTGCAGACATATGCTTCCTAGGGCGAAGCGGAAATCTGGTTGCAGACATATGCTTCCCTAGGGCGAAGCGGAGATCTGGTTGCAGACCATGCTTCCCTAGGGCGAAGCGGAGATCTGGTTGCAGACATATGCTTCCTAGGACGAAGCGGAGATCTGGTTGCAGACCTATGCTTCCTAGGACGAAGCGGAGATCTGGTTGCAGACATATGCTTCCTAGGGGCGAAGGAGATAGGTTGCAGACATATGCTTCCCTAGGGACGAAGCGGAGATCTGGTTGCAGACCTATGCTTCCCTAGGGACGAAGCGGAGATCTGGTTGCAGACATATGCTTCCTAGGACGAAGCGGAGATCTGGTTGCAGACATATGCTTCCCTAGGGCGAAGGGAGATCTGGTTGCAGACATATGCTTCCTAGAACGAAGCGGAGATCTGGTTGCAGACCATGCTTCCTAGGGACGAAGCGGAGATCTGGTTGCAGACATATGCTTCCCTAGGGACGAAGCGGAGATCTGGTTGCAGACATATGCTTCCCTAGGGGCGAAGCGGAGATCTGGTTGCAGACATATGCTTCCTAGGGCGAAGCGAGATCTGGTTAGACCATGCTTCCTAGGGCGAAGCGTGAAGAAGAAGAAGACACTAAAGTGGGTTCTTTGTCTGGCGTAATGACATGATTTTAGCACTGACGTACTACTCAAGTTGTTAGAGAACTGACGTATTACTCAGTTGTTAGAGAACGACGTACTACTCAAGTTGTTAGAGAACTGACGTATTACTCAAGTTGTTAGAGAACTGACGTACTACTCAAGTTGTTAGAGAACTGACGTATTACTCAAGTTGTTAGAGAACTGACGTACTACTCAAGTTGTTAGAGAACTGACGTATTACTCAAGTTGTTAGAGAACTGACGTACTACTCAAGTAGTTAGAGAGCTGGCGTAGTGACATGATTTTAGTACTGACGTACTACTCAAGTAGTTAGAGAACTGACGTATTACTCAAGTTGTTAGAGAACTGACGTACTACTCAAGTAGTTAGAGAGCTGGCGTAGTGACATGATTTTTGTACTGACGTACTACTCAAGTAGTTAGAGAACTGACGTATTACTCAAGTTGTTAGAGCGCTGGCTTAGTGACATGGTTTCAGCACTGACGTACTACTTTAATTATTAGAGAGCTGGCGTAGTGAGAGGGCCTGAGCAGCGAAGAGTGAATGTGGTATTACAACTAACGTTGAGTAGCCTAAGTAAGAAACAAAAGACACACACTAACATTTAGAACTATTCAAATATGTATTACTTTTCAATCATTTCTTATAGTTTAATATGTTTGATGGTCCATCTGACAGATAATGATGATGGCCCATCACTGGACAGGAGTAATTGTATGATGGCCCATCACTGGACAGGAGTAATTGTATGATGGCCCATCACTGGACAGGAAGTTGAGGTTCATCTGACAGTAATGATGAGCCCATCACTGGACAGGAGTAATTGTATGATGGTCCATCACTGGACAGGAGTAATTGTATGATGGTCCATCACTGGACAGGAGTAATTGTATGATGACCCATCACTGGACAGGAGTAATTGTATGATGGCCCATCACTGGACAGGAGTAATTGTTTGATGGTTCATCACTGGACAGGAGTAATTGTACTGGTGTAGTCAATTTCGAAATGTCGTTTAATATACTATGTACATTTTTAAGCTACAGACAAGTTTAGCTTGCACAAAGGAACTGAGAACCCATACAGCAAACACCTTGAGCACACAGCCATCGATTTCTTTATGTCAATTTTAGGAAAGTCCATTTCTCTTTGTGTATATACCACCCTCTCTCTCTCTCTCTCTCTCTCTCTCCATTTGTAAAGCAAACAGACAAATTGTATGATATTGTCAGATTCCAGAGGTATTAGTGCTACATTTTATGTCGGGAAGAAATTAGTCTGAGGTCTACTTCCGTTAAGAAATGTGCGCACAGCCGTCACACGGCCCATTTTACTATTAGTTCTAGGAGAATCAATTCTTCAAACAATGATTTCCTCAAACGATCAATTCTTCAAACAATGATTTCCTCAAAACGATCAATTCCTCAAACAATCATACATTTTGGAAACAATAAATCAAATGAACAAGTCGTGTTGTGAATGCGAGGGAAACACGAGAATTCTTCATAAGTTAGCCAATCGCCTGTCGCCTGTTAAGTTTCATCCCAGTCACAACTGAGCGCCTATGGTGCGTGCCAACTCATTAAACAGTAAAGTGATTTTAAGATGCGGTGCACCATGTTTTTGGTGCGCAAATGGGATTCGATTAGCTATTCACAATGTTCAACGATTAGTCATTAAAAGCGAGTGTCGTGAGAACAGAGCATCATTTGAAACACGGCACTCCCGGCAGCGGCGAGGTACTAGACGTTAAAAAGTGCATCTATGGAAGTTAATCACCCGAATGATTTATCAGTTAAGAATATAACTCATGTACTTAAAACAGCTAGACAGTTTGATATCCTAGCTTTTAAATTGCCAACAGAGAAGAACAGTTCCATCGGAGTCTCACGGAGAGAGAGAGACAAGCACACACATATATTACCCGAGAGATTGAAAAGTGCATAGTGCCCAAGAAGGAATGTTACTATCAATATAATGGGGAAACTGCAGCAAAACTATGCACTAAAAGGCAAAACACGTAAATACGTAAGTAAAGGAGTTTTGATTGATTGGGCTATTATCATTACACTCCGGGTAGACCCATAGGTGCTCAGTTTCCCTCAACAGATATCAATGAGTATGCATACTGATGGTTCCCGTGACTCGTTGGTTAAACACATTCCTCCCTCTGCCTCTCAAGCATCCTGTTCTACTTGTACAACGGGTAACTCCAAACTGCTTAAACCGCTTTATCGATTCAATATCTATTTTAGTGTCTTCATCCAACAGACAGTCGCGAAGAACATCCCCTTATCCATCTTCAACTCCCCAACAATCGATGCTGTTGTTGCAAGCCTGTCCGCTCTCTCATTACCGTAAACACCCGCATGCCCAGGACAGTATATCCACGTAATCCGCTGGAGGTTAGAAACTTCTATAGACGACATCCACTCATACCGAAACCTGCCCTTCTGGATCTTGTGAAGCATCGACTGAGAGTCAGACACAACAAATGCCCCAGTAAATGGAGTCCCATAGATCCAATGAAGGGCAGCAGTAACGGCCTCAACCTCCATCCTCATACTAGAAGTAGTTGTCCTGTATGCCCCACTTCGCTCGCAACAACCCTACCATGCGCATTAGCCAAGAAATCCCTGCCGGACCTCTCAGCACGATGAACTGACCCATCGGTATATACAACAACATCATCATCTCTTGCATTATCTTCTATCAGCTGCTTAACTGCGAGATCAGCCTTCATGTTGCCCCAATCTCTACATTCTCTTCCAAGAGTAATGATAACGTTGAGATAGTTGATCATGCTACCATCTGTTGGGATCCATTCTTCCCCTTTTGGTAGGGTAGCAACCGTAGTCACCTGGCCAATTGTTCTCCCAGCCTGGGCCATCCACGACATGCCACGCTTGATTCTCGTGCCATCATTAGAGTTCTTGTGCAGAAGATGTAATGTTTCCTCAATAACCCGCATTTATCGACTGAGATACAACAGATACAACAATGGCCCCAGTAAATGGAGTCCCAGAGATTCAATGGAGGACAGAAGTAACTGCCTCAACCCCCATGCTCATACTAGAAGTACTTGTAGATACTCAAGTAATGATCTTAGATCATGGAATTTACACCAAAAACATGTGGTCCATTCGAAATGACTGATGAAAATGATGATTATGTTGATGCTGTATAGAAGATGAAAAAGAAAATGGCGGCAAGTAATAATATGAAATATGAAAAATAAATGTTAATGATGAAATAGAAGGATATTTTTTTTTTAATAGAGTGAAGAAGTAGATAATACTGATGAATAAGAAAAGCTAACATAAATAATAACTTTTCTTATTCATCAGTATTATCTACTTCTTCACTCTAATTAAAAAAAAAAATAAGAAAAGATAACATAAATAATAACTCCCCATGAAGCCATTACCTTGTAGTGGTGGGGGCTTGGTACCTCAGGGACCCGGAGAGCTATGCCGGCAGGGTTACCCAAGCCGGGAAAGTCGAAGGAGAGAGGGCAGACTAAATGTGGTCTCCTGGTCCTCCAGGTTGGGGGTTGTGCGATGGGCTAACTACACATCCATTTAAAAAAAACAGTAGTTACTGAAACCAAAAACAAATTGTTCATTGGCGAGTCACTAGGGCAAATACAAATAAGATCCAGACCTTTGTCAACGGATGTTTGCGGCGGATTCTCAGATTGAGATGGTATGATAGAGTTACAAACACGGATCTGTGGATAAGAACAGGGCAGGAACCTATGATGACACAGGTCAAGAGGAGAAGATGGCGATGGATAGGCCATACCTTGCGGAAGACACAGTCGAGTGTCACTAGACAGGTGCTCGAGTGGAACCCGCAGGAAAAACGAAAAAGAGGACGCCCTAGGCAGACTTGGAGACAAGGTCTTGTTGAGGAGCTGAAGAGTGCTCAATTGACCTGGGAGAACATAAAAAGAACAGCCAGAGACCGAGAATAGTGGCGAACAACTGTTGAGGCCCTATGCTCCACGAGGAGCGGAGAGGATTAATGATAATGATGAACATAAATAATAAGCATCATCTTCAAATAGCGTGTCCCTTCAAGAACTTGTCTCTCATGATAGCAGTCCCGAAAAACGCTCTGTTCTATGCAAGATGACTGGCGTCAGCAGCAGTCATTCTCAGATTGTCAATGACATCTTGCACCCATCGTCTTCTAGATCTTCCTCTTATTCGTCTTCCAGGCAACATTCCCTCCAAAAATTACGATAAATAATTTTTCTTCACCCTTCGCCCCTAGGGAGACATAGGTCCGTAACCAAGGCCTCCAATCGCCTATCCAGCTCCAATCCCGCCTATCCAAGGCCTCGCGCCTATCCAGGCCATCTTTCCAGATCTCCACTCTCTCCCTATTTTTTGCATTTCGTCTCCAACCCCGTCTCCAGGTGTTCCTGGGTCTTCCCCTACCTCTATTGCCCTGGGGGTTACATCGGAGAGCCTGTCTGGTGATGTTGTTAGTGGTTTTTCTCAGTGTGTGTCCTATCCATCGCCACCTTCTGCTCCTTATCTCTTTTTCAACTTGCCGTTGTCCTGCTCTATCCCACGGTTCCAAGTTTGTGATCCTGTCATACCATCGCTGTTGGAGTATCCTGCGCAGTCATCTATTGATGAATACTAGTCGCGACAGAGATGAAGTCAGCTTCTAAGGCATACATGGATGGGAGATAACAAGAAGAGACCGGTTTATAAATGAAGACATCAGGAAAAATGTGGGTACAACATCAGCACTGAACTTCATCGGATCCTGCACGTATATGCCCGGGATTACCCCAGGGTTCTCCTCTATCACCAGTGTTGTTTAATATTTACACAGCAAATGTAGCTAAAATTCAGCCAACCGGATTGGGTCGGACATTGACATTTGCAGATGATATCTTAATATATAGGACTGGGTCAGATAGACGAGAGATGGTTGACGACATTCAGAAAACATTGCGTACCATCTCGGGTTGGTGTAGAGAGTCTCGCTCTCAGGTCAATCCTGAAAAAGCGTGTATGTTGTGGTGCTCGTTGAATAATCACATAGTCAAGGCTGACCTACCCTGTGTAATCTTTGATGAACATACCATCGAGCGCAGAGACAGGCTGCTCTATCTTGGAATAACCTTTGATCGTAGTCTATCTTTCAAACACCATATTGAACAGACGATACAACGGTGCAAGCGTGGTCTTGCGGCTCTCACAGTTATGGTGGCCAGACACCTTGAGCAGAGACTACTTGCCATTTTGTTCGATCGACTGGTAATGTCAGTGGTAGATTACGGACTCGGAATTCTTACGATATCAAGATCCCAATGTGAACGACTCGAACGAGTTCAGAATGAAGGTATGCGTATAGTTCTGGGCTGCACTAGAGATACCCCATTGTGAAGATGAGATATATGCTTGGCCTTCTGTCACTACGCTCCCGTCATGCAATCGCCCAAACCAAGGCATATATGCGGGTTACTTCGGATAAGAGACATCCACTTCACAAGAACACTAATGATGTTAAGGGCACGAGAATCAAGCGTGGCATGTCGTGGATGGCCCAGGCTGAGAGAACAATTGGCCAGGTGACTACGGTTGCGACTCTACCAAAAGCGGAAGAATGGATCCCAACAGATGGTAGCATGATGAACTATCTCAACGTTATCATTACTCTTGGAAGAGAATGTAGAGATTGGGGCAACATGAAGGCTGATCTCGCAGTTAAGCAGCTGATACAAGATAATGTAAGGGATGATGATGTTGTTGTATATACTGATGGGTCGGTTCAACGTGGTGAGAAGTCCGGCTGGGGTTTCTTGGCTAATGCGCATGGTAGGGTTGTTGCAGAGCGAAGTGGGGCATACAGGACAACTACTTCTAGTATGAGGATGGAGGTTGAGGCCGTTACTGCTGCCCTCCATTGGATTTCTGGGACTCCATTTACTGGTGCATTTGTTGTGTCTGACTCTCAGTCGATGCTTCACAAGATCCAGAAGGGCAGGTTTCGGTATGAGTGGATGTCGTCTATAGAAGTTTCTAACCTCCAGCGGCTTACGTGGATATACTGTCCTGGGCATGCAGGTGTTTAAGGTAATGAGAGAGCGGACAGGCTTGCATCAACAGCATCGATTGTTGGGGAGTTGAAGATGGATAAGGGGGATATTCTTCGGTCTCTTCGAGACTCTCTGTTGATGAGGACAATAAAATCGATGTTGAATCGATCAAGCGATTTAAGCAGTTTGGAGTTACCCGTTGTTCAAGTCGAACTGGATGCCTGAGAGCAGAGTGAGAGGTGTGTTTAATCAGCGAGCCACAGGAACCATCAGTATGCATACTCTTCGATATCTGTTGGGGAGACTGAGCACCTATGGGTCTGCCCGGAGTGCAATGACGTCAGTTTAGTAACCAATAACCAATGAACTTCATCAAGAAACAACAAATTAAATGATTCTGCCACATAAGCAGATTACCAACAGACAGTGCGTCTCAAAGAACAATGGTACTCCGATACAATGGATACATAGCAAAAGGCTGGCCACGCAAAGGTGGACCTCAGAGATAACAGAGGCGACGAAAGACACTATTTATGAAGATCACACAAAGCCGTTCTAGAAATCTCTTCTTACCCTGAAGCTGTGAAACAAATCCGGACTAGAGAAAAGAAAGAAAGAGAAGGCACATAGAGAGGCTTGCTCCAGGTGTCTCCGTTTTCAACCTGACGCTGAAAGGCAAAACAGGATTAGAGAATAGATAGATAGACAGACAGACAGACAGACAGACAGACAGACAGACAGATAGATAGGCATACAGGCAGGCAGGTAGGCAGGTAGGTAGGTAGGTAGATAGGTAGGTCGGTCGGTCGGTAGGTCGGTCGGCAGGCAGGCAGTCAGGCAGGTAGGCAGGTAGGCAGGTAGGCAGGTAGGCAGGTAGGTAGGTAGATAGATAGATAGAAAGAATAAATATAATCATATGATAATGATGAATAGGATGAAGATAATGCTGAATATTATACAATAATTATAGCCATGAATATAATGAGGAAGATGATGATGAAAAAGTTGATGTTGAATTGATTGATAGGATCATCATTATTGCACATCGATGAATAACTATGTGTGCTCCGTTCTCTTTCCTACACAGGAATATCTCAACGGCAGTGCACGAAATCTGTAGCACCGGCGAGGGCTCCTGAGATGATGCTGAGTAAAATTAGAAAAGATTTGACGAATTACAAAGAGAAAGATTAGTATAGATAAGATGGAAACAATGATGATGACGATGCTGAAGAAGAAGATAGATAATATTTATAATAATAAACTGATGACGATGCTGAAGAAGAAGAAGAAGATAATAGATAATATTAATAATAACAAATTAAACATAGAATTGATGAGATTAATGAAGTTAAGAAAAAGAAGGAAAAAAACAAAACGACAGATGCTGACAACATGAGGGAATAGAGAAGTTACCATGGTAACTAATCGACGATACCAGACAATGTGAGATTCCTGCTGACCACTGGTCTCCCATACCGCCCTAGACAAGACGCCCTGTTAACCTCAAATCTTCAAAGCTTAATTCACAAGTCGGTTCCGAACGCCCCTTGTGGCGTGGCATTGTCTTATAGAATTTCCCGCAATCTTTATCTCGGGATCCTGTTCTAACGAGACCACCAACACGCGAGATGTGATTTAGCCTTCTGTTGCTATGACGACCGCGCTGTTGGAGGAGACGCCATGGAGATGTTGGAAGTAAACAAACACAACAACGCCATGTTGATATCCTTCTGTCATGATTATTTTTATGACTGTTCTCTGTGGCTATGTCGTTTCAGTGTTATCGATTGTCTATTGCTCTAGCTCTGCCCTTGTCTTCCAATTCTCTTATCTAACAGTGTCGCACTTTGAGTTACTTGGCTGTTATGTTCAAGGAAATTCCAGTCAGCATAGTCGAGGGTGATTATTAATCAAATCTGACTGGCTTCCACTAGGTTCAATCAGATCTACTAGTACTACTATCTTGCAGTTTAACCCAGCATATGGGGTAATAGAATACACTGTTTATGCTTTGCAAACATCTTATTGTAATTCGTTTCACAATTCGTGAAAATCTTTACCGATCGATATAAAATCCTCCACTTTGACAGAAATTATTGTTTTTTTTACATTTTTATATAGGTAACAGTGACGACCTTCCTAAAGTATTTTTTGCCAACCCACGCCTTTAGTGATGTAAGATTTTACTTATTTGCTATTAGTAAAATAACAGCGATGTTGATTTAGTATACATGTAGATGTTTAACAATACGATAGTCAAGTATTCCTGTAATTACGTATATGCGTGCTAAACATGCAATTCAGCGCAAATAGAAATCGAGAATCCCGTGAAATTAATCAGTTCACAATGTATCCGAACGATTGTCATTGGCGTATATACACACCATTTATTTTCATTGATAGAAGTGGAAGATATCATTTGTTCACTATGTAACATTGTCTGTTATAATATGTAAGAGGGATACGCCTTTGCAATCAGTTGGTGCCATTTTGTGTATTACTGTAAACTCTAAACTGTGATGATCATTTTGTTATGCTTATGTAAAATTATATAACAAAAAAACGCTCTTTGCATCAACCAAGCTACCTACCAATTAGTTAAACAAGAATTCGCAAGGTCGTGAGACCTGCAAAAAAAATACTGTTATGCATCAGGTAGATTTCATTCAAATTAAACCTTAATATGTTCACGAATTTTGGAACGAACTATAGAATAATATCTGTACAAATGTGTCCGTTCTCTCTCTCTCTCTCTCTCTCTCTCTCTCTCTTATATATATATATATATATATATATATATATATCTTTCTC
The DNA here is from genome assembly GCA_020796225.1 of Arion vulgaris. Lineage (NCBI taxonomy): Eukaryota > Metazoa > Mollusca > Gastropoda > Stylommatophora > Arionidae > Arion > Arion vulgaris. The sequence continues at coordinate 68,872,998 of CM036759.1, forward strand.
TATTATCACTATCTATCTATTTCTCTCTTTCTCTCTCTTCTCTGTCCCTTTATCTTCTCTTCCCTATATAAGTTTCTCTCTGTCTCTCTCTCTCTATTTATATATATATATATATATATATATATATATATATATATATATATATATATATATATATATATATACTACGCAGTTACCCGTTCTTCGCACGGGGGTGGGGGTAGTTTAAATCTAAACTACTTTTAAAGTTAATTTGTTATCCTTTTCCGTTGATCTTCCGAGCCCACATAAACTGTAGCTCAGTCCAATAGCCAGTAAAACCTGATACAATTGAATTCCCGTGAAAGTTAAAAAATAACAATTGGCAAATTAAATTTATTCAGATTATTAACTTATCGATGTGTATAAAAAATGTTTTTTTATAAAATTGGCCGAGCGTGAGATTGAACATTTTGTCTTTAGGATGACAGTCGTGCATATTATGCATTCGTCTACAGAACTTACATGTTGAGATACCCATTAATATGTTATTATTCGTGTGATGTGCGAAAGACGTCAACAGACTATAACAACATGATCGCTTTGCGCATCACGTGACCGACAATGCCGTGAAATCATGGATATACGCTTTCGGTGATTTCTATGCAGAAAGAACATGTGCGTTAAGGGGCGAATATGGTTGTAGAAATGTAAAAAAGTCTAGTTTGATAATTATTTTTTTTTCTTCGTATCCATGAAAGCTACCTACTTGCCAAATTTTAAGTCCGTTGGATGTCCAGATATTTTCAAACAATTGGGACAGACCATTGATCTTGGCCGCCCGAGTGGTTACCGGGCCCAAATTTGGGGTGTACGGAATAGAACCACTGTTACCTGCCACGCATGTCGTAAGAAGCGACTAAGCAGGTTTGACTGAAATGGGATGCATGTGTCCTAAACGTGTAGAAGTCTATGCATTCAGGGGCCTACCAAACCAATGTGCAACGTATACAGTTCTTGGCAAAGATCAAACATATACAAAGTGAATAAATTGATCGTAAAGAACGAACGAAAAAGAAGAAGATTGATCTTTGTCTTATATATATATATATATAGATATATAGATATATATAGATATATAAATTATTAAATATTATTATAGATATTATATTAAGATATATAATTATATAAGATATATAAGATATATAAGATTATATAAGATATATAAGATATATATATATAAGATATATAAATATATAATATATATAAGTTTATATATAGATATATATAAGATATATAAGATATATAAGATATATATAAGATATATAAGATATATATAAGATATATATAAGATATATAAGATATATATAAGATATATAAGATATATAAGATATATATAAGATATATATAAGATATATAAGATATATAAGATATATAAATATAAAGATATATAAAGAGATATATAAGATATATATAAGATATATATAAGATATATAAGATATATAAAGATATATAAGATATATATAAGAGATATATAAGATAATATAAGATATATAAGAGATATATAGAAATATATAAGATATATAAGATATATAAGATATATATAAGATATATAGATATATAGATATATATAAGATATATAAGATATATAAGATATATAAGATATATATAAGATATATAAGATATATAAGATATATATAGATATATAGATATATATAAAGAGATATATAAGATATATATAAGATATATATAAGATATATATAGATATAAGATATATAAGAATTATAAGATATATAAGATATATAAGATATATAAGATATATATAAGATATATAAGATATATAAGATATATATAAGATATATATAAGATATATAAGATATATAAGATATATAAGATATATAAGATATATAAGATATATAAGATATATAAGATATATATAAGATATATAAGATATATATAAGATATATAAGATATATATAAGATATATATAAGATATATAAGATATATAAGATATATATAAGATATATATAAGATATATAAGATATATATAAGATATATATAAGAATATAAGAGACTATAAAGATATATAAGATATATAGATATTATAAGATATATAAGATATATAAGATATATAGATATATATAAGATATATATAAGATATATAAAGATATAAAGAGATATATAAGATATATAAGAATATATATAAGATATATAAGATATATAGAGATATATAGATATATATAGAGATATATAAGATATAAAAGATATATAGAATATATAAGATATATAAGATATATAAGATATATAAGATATATATAAGATATATAAGATATATAAGAGATATATAAGATATATAAGATATATAAGAAATATAAATGTCTCTTTCTCTCTATTTGAGAACTGAGTGAACACAGACTGGGCGGGGGAAAAAAAACAACGAATAAAAATGCCAGTAGGATAAATCTTGTCTTTTCCTGGCACTGTGAGACATTCAAGACTAAAAGTCATCAGAAAAAGAACATACAGCTATACACACTATATGATGACGTAACATACATATTTTTTATTTAACTAATTCAGAAGCACTTGAGCTTTCAGCTCTTCGGCTCGGTGCCATGGACATCGTAACCCTTCGGTTCGGTACCACGAACACCGTGAACACTATCTGTGAACCTGTGGCTTTCTGCCAGCCACGGAATTGAACCTGCATCACAGGAGCTTGTCACCCGAGTCCAAGCTTACGAACACGCTGGGCAGACGGACAACAACATATTACAACAATACACACTATATGACAACTTATACACACTATATGACAACTTTACACACTATGGCAACTTTACACACTATATGACAACTTATACACACTATATGACAACTTATACACACTATATGCAACTTTACACACTATATGACAACTTATACACACTATATGACAACTTATACACACTATATGACAACTTTACACACTATTGACAACTTATACACACTATATGAACTTTACACATATGTGACAACTTATAACACTATATGAACTTATACACACTATGTGACAACTTATACACACTATATGACAACTTATACACACTATATGAGACTCTTATACACACTATGTGACAACTTATACACACTATATGAGACTTATACACACTATGTGACACTATACACATATGACACTATACACACTATATGCACAACTTATGACACACACTATATGACAACTTATACACACTATGATACCTTATGACACACTATATACAACATCACACTATATGACAACTTATACACACTATGTGATGACTTATACACATCATTGAACTTATACACACTATGTGAACTTATACACACTATATGACTTACACACTATGCATACCTACATAGAATGAGAAATCTAAAGTATTTTGACGTACAAAGAGACAAGAAGATTGATGGAAGATCATTATGTAAGAGGCGTCCCAACAAAGAGAAAGGGGAAGACCACGGAGAATAGATCAGGATGAAACTGATGAATTCATACCAGATGAACACAGAAGAAGAAGAAGATGAAAACGATGATAACGACTTAAATATTTATATATATGCACTCTATGACGAGCTCCACAGGCAACGCCTCGATTTTAATATATTATATATATGACTCTATGACGACCTGCCTATGGCAACGCCTTCGTTTTAATATATTTATATATATGCACTCTATGACGACCTCCCTATGGCAACGCCTTCGACTTAATATATTTATATATATGCACTCTATGACGACCTGCCTATGGCAACGCCTTCGTTAAACAAAGAACGGTGACAAACAAATACTATCTTATTATTTTGCAGAGACTATGCGTTAAACAAACAGGTACACGACACAGTTGAATACACAATAAAAACATCAAAACAAACGTTGACTGTATTAAAATGTGTTGCTGTGAAATATTCATGTACCTCCGCTTGCAAATCATTTTTTTACAACTAATTTTATGAGTAGTTAATCTTGTCACTAAACATTTATCTTTGGGACTTTTGTGTCTGACGCTTTGATATTGCCAGGAAATATTTCAACAGAGTCTGGAACCTTGTTATCTATTTAGATATCAGAGATGTCTGCACTCTTTGAAGCTCAGCTGTACCGAGAATAATGGGCTTTTACTGCAGGCGGAGAACAGGAAGCGCTGACTGATTCATAAACCGATTGAGGTCCTGAATAATGGCGTCCTTAAACAGTAATATCTCTGTTGGAGTCTATCAATACGAACTTAAATGGGAAAATGGGAATAGATTCCACGCTCATGTACTCAGTGTGTTACAACAGGTGCTCAGTCCCTAGGGGATAGTTAAATTTGTCAGCGGCAGAGAGTAATTTTATAAAATACGTAAAGGAACCTGCTTTATACCAAGTGGTATATAGAACAATACGGTGTTAGGCCAACAATTTTAATTGACCGTTCGGCACACGATGGGTAATGTGGTCAACATCACCCTGACCTCCTTCACTTCCCAGTGCTTTTCCTGGTATGCAATTGAGCTTGGGTCGACTTGAAAGCCGTTCCGGTAGAAAAAATTCCAAGTCTTCTGTTGAATTGAACCCAGACCACTAGTCTAAGAAGCAAGTTCACGAACAACTACGCTACTGTTACTCTTCAGCAAGTAATTGTTTTGCCATAAGTTCGACTGTAAATTGATTGTAGATTTCTACAAGAACATTCTAGAATGCGAAACATAAATTCTGATGTGGTTACCCAATAGTTGATTGTTGGTAGAAAGCAAGATAATTGATTAATCATGTATTTTTAGAATTTGACTATCATCCTGTTTGAGAGTAGGATCAGTCACCAGATGGACAGTTTATGATATGGTAGGTTTAATCTTTTTTTTCTTTTGTCCTTGTCTGTTTTTTTTTACCGTTAGGCGTCAACGGTTTAACTGATGATCGGTTTCCGAGATAGTGCACACTCGGTCGCTTGATATGACGTGGTATTGTGGAGTTTTAAGATGTCTATAGCTCCATCAACCCATCTTTTTCTTGGTCTGCCCTTTCCTCTTGATGATTCCATTTTCAGGTTCTACGCTCTTGCAACTGGTGTTTTCGGGTTCATTCTGACCAAGTGGCCAAACCATTCGAGTCTCTGTTTTTCAATAAATCTAATAGCAGGTGTTGTTCCGACTGTTCTTCTAATTTCCTCATTTCTTATATGGTCTCTTCTTGTTTTATTTACTGCTTTCCTCAGGCATCTCATTTCACATGTGGTAATTTTCCTTTCTTGTTCTTTTGCCAGTGCCCATGTTTGTCACTGGTAGCACAGTGTTGGTATAAAGATTACATTTATAATCTGTCTTTTAGTCTCTACTGGAATTGCTGGGTGTTTCAAGATTGGGTAAGTTGGTATGTAATGTTGTTGGCTTGCTGGATTTTAGTTTAAATCTCTCTGTCCAGTCTACTATCAGATGTGAAGATACTTCCAAGGTATTTGAATTCTCTCACCTGCTTTAGCGTTTGGTCATTTATTTGTATGTTGATATCTTTATGTTCTCTGCTTATAGTCATGACTTCTGTCTTTTGAATGTTGATCTTCATGGTGTATTTGAGGCAGCTATTGTTGAGTAAGTTTATGTGTTCTTGAAGCTGTTCAATATTATGATGGAATAAACACTGGTGGTCAGAAAATAGTAGGTGGGTTTAATATAAGGAGTCAATATGTTGTTGCAAGCTCCGTTCTTGTGCGACATATAAATGTCTTAATCACTTGGCAAAGAGAACACCCAGACCAGCTGCTAAAATCAGTTCATTGATTACTACTTGATCGTCCATGTTTGAGTGCTGGCTAACTTTAACCATATATTTTATGACTGTGCTATATTGAAATATGTTAATTTAATTATGTCATTGCCTCAATCAATCTGACCGTTTTATTTGTTTTGTTAATGTGTCCATTTTTGTTATTCATTATTATTTCTGTTTCTCCAGAGTTTATGTCTCCCATGGTTTATGTCTACAGAGTTTATATCTGTCTACAGAGTTTATGTCTACAGAGTTTATGTCTACAGAGTTTATGTCTACAGAGTTTATATCTGTCTACAGAGTTTATGTCTACAGAGTTTATGTCTACAGAGTTTATGTCTACAGAGTTTATATCTGTCTACAGAGTTTATGTCTACAGAGTTTATGTCTATCTACAGAGTTTATGTCTACAGAGTTTATGTCTACAGAGTTTATGTCTACAGAGTTTATATCTGTCTACAGAGTTTATGTCTACAGATTTTATGTCTACAGAGTTTATATCTGTCTACAGAGTTTATGTCTACAGAGTTTATGTCTACAGAGTTTATGTCTACAGAGTTTATATCTGTCTACAGAGTTTATATCTGTCTACAGAGTTTATGTCTACAGAGTTTATGTCTACAGAGTTTATATCTGTCTACAGAGTTTATATCTGTCTACAGAGTTTATATCTGTCTACAGAGTTTATATCTGTCTACAGAGTTTATGTCTACAGAGTTTATGTCTGTCTACAGAGTTTATGTCTATCTACATAGTTTATGTCTACAGAGTTTATGTCTATCTACAGAGTTTATGTCTACAGAGTTTATGTCTACAGAGTTTATGTCTACAGAGAGTTTATGTTTACAGAGTTTATGTCTACAGAGAGTTTATGTCTACAGAGAGTTTATGTTTACAGAGTTTATGTCTACAGAGAGTTTATGTCTACAGAGAGTTTATGTCTACAGAGAGTTTATGTTTACAGAGTTTATGTCTACAGAGAGTTTATGTCTACAGAGAGTTTATGTCTACAGAGAGTTTATGTCTACAGAGTTTATGTCTACAGAGTTTATCTACAAAAGGAACTCTAAGGAAAAACGAATGTCTTAATTGCACTGGGTTTCACAATATAACTGGGTCCCTTTCGGCATAAAGAGCACATAATCTGATTAGTCTTGAAGCACTGTAGTTAATCCATTCCTGGGACACAGAGTTCAACCGTTCAACATATGACTCGCAGATACAGTATAGCACTGTAGTTAATCCATTCATGGGACACAGAGTTCAACCGTTCAACATATGACTCGCAGATACAGTATAGCACTGTAGTTAATCCATTCCTCAGACACAGAGTTCAACCGTTCAACATATGACTCGCAGATACAGTATAGCACTGTAGTTAATCCATTCCTGGGACACAGAGTTCAACCGTTCAACATATCACTCGCAGATACAGTATAGCACTGTAGTTAATCCATTCCTGGGACACAGAGTTCAACCGTTCAACATATCACTCGCAGATTCAAGATAGCAGACTAGTTAAACCATTCTTCATATACAAATTTCAACCGTTGAAAAACAAAACAAAACGACAATTGCCCACATAGCAACTGTTACTTGAAACGTCAAGTTTTACTCGGAACGTCAAGTTTTACTCGAAACGTCAAGTTGTAAGCTATGTCCTGCCCCAGCGGTTGAAGAGTTTATGGTTACTGCACGTGCGCTTGGAGCGAACCTGATGCGTAATGCTTCACCGCGCTGTGAGCCTGGGGCAGGGTCTCGTGAAGGTTGAGGTGAGTTATTGTCACACACTCGATATTAAAAGCTGTTTGAATTTTCCAATTCTGTGCGTGAGTCATGGAAATGTGTTTGGCTTCTGAAAACTTCAACCGAAGTGAAATGGCGTGAGAATTGAAGAGCGAGAAGAAAGAGGGAGAGAGAAGTATACTCAAGTGATGAAAAAATGTCAAAGAATATGTTAATTTTGTACAAACAAAAGTTCCGGACTGTGAACGACAGAAATTTTTTTTTTTTTTTGTCAACGCTGGTCTTGACTCTGGCAACTGCTAAGGAGATGTAATCTTAGGTATGGTACTTGTGTGGAGTTTTACCTGAGTTTCACCTGAGTTTTACCTGAGTTTGTATAGGTGGTGCTGTTGATAATGAAGGAAATCAGGTCGGCATTTGTTTGATTGCGAGTAACAAAAAGTCAATTTGATTTCTTTTTTTTTTATAATATTGAATAAAGAAGAATGTCATTTAGTTGTCGAATTCGATATTTTTGTTTGTTGTTGGTAATAAATATCAACTAGACGTTCACATATGATTGATTGATTGATTGATTGATTGATTGATTGATTGATTGATTGATTGAACCATCATCATTGCACTTCGGGGAGTAACCATGTGTGATCCGATCTCTTTCTTACATAGGACGATCTCAGCTGCAGTGGACGAACTCCGCAGCACCGGCGAGGTGCCCAGATTTAATTTTGAAGATGGTGAAGATATTTTGCAGAAATTTTATTTTGAATCTTTTTCTAATGAATTTTGAACGGGCAGCCGTTTTCCAGCCTGTACTTCCCGTTTTGAACTGCTTAGGGTTCTTTTAGTACTTAACTTGAACACGGGATCTACGTTTTATCGTCCATCTCCGATAGGACTAGGAACTCGATCTCACCTACAATGAGATGAAAGATCTCTGGAAAAATATTCCGATGGCTCCACGAGGGAGTGAACCGGTTACCTTTGAGACTAGAGACTAGTACCTAACCTCTACGCTACAGAGAGCCCTCAAGAAACATGAACTAATACAATATATTATAACAGAACTAACACATAGCATACTGAACTAACATAGCATACTGGAACTAACACATAACATGCTCGGAACTAACACACAACATACTCGGAACTAGCACACAGCATGCTCGGAACTAACACACAAGTTTTCGGAACTAACACACAACATGCTCGGATGCCCTGATACAGAACTAGCACACAACATGCTCGGATGTCCTGATACAGAACTAACACACAACATGCTCGGATGCCCTGATACAGAACTAACACACAACATGCTCGGATGCCCTGATACAGAACTAGCACACAACATGCCTGGAACTAACACAACATGCTCGGAACTAACACACAACATGCTCGGATGCCCTGATACAGAACTAGCACACAACATGCTCGGATGCCCTGATACAGAACTAACACACAACATGCTCGGATGCCCTGATACAGAACTAACACACAACATGCTCGGATGCCCTGATACAGAACTAACACACAACATGCTCGGATGCCCTGATACAGAACTAACACACAACATGCTCGGATGCCCTGATACAGAACTAACACACAACGTGCTCGGATGCCCTGATACAGAACTAACACACAACATGCTCGGATGCCCTGATACAGAACTAGCACACAACATGCCGATGTCCTGATACAGAACTAACACACAACATGCTCGGATGCCCTGATACAGAACTAGCACACAACATGCTCGGATGCCCTGATACAGAACTAGCACACAACATGCTCGGATGCCCTGATACAGAACTAGCACACAACATGCTCGGATGTCTGATACAGAACTAACACACAACATGCTCGGATGCCCTGATACAGAACTAGCACACAACATGCTCGGATGCCCTGATACAGAACTAGCACACAACATGCTCGGATGCCCTGATACAGAACTAGCACACAACATGCTCGGATGTCTGATACAGAACTAACACACAACATGCTCGGATGCCCTGATACAGAACTAGCACACAACATGCTCGGATGCCCTGATACAGAACTAGCACACAACATGCTCGGATGTCTGATACAGAACTAACACACAACATGCTCGGATGCCCTGATACAGAACTAACACACAACATGCTCGGATGCCCTGATAAACGCATCCCAAAACAGTTGTTGTATGGCGAACTTGAAGGGCGGCAGACATTCAGCTAGTGGATAGAATAAAAACGCTTTAAAGTCACTCCTAACATGTTTCTGAAATGCCTCGATATAGACACCACGTGCTGGGAATCCCTTGCGCAAGATAGCCAAATGTGGCGCTGTAACAACACAAGAAGAACTCGCATAACTGTGAATCGTCGTGCTGTTGAGGCACAGAGAAAACGAACTGTGCGAAAAGACAGAACACACAACACCCACATGTCTAGCCTTGATCATGTATGCCCCACCTGTGGTAGGAGACTGTGTTCTAAGATTGGACTTTACATGCAGTCACCTCCGCATACACCAGAGAGGTGCAACAGCACACATCTGAGGCTGTTGTTATCATCGCTTACGATGGACAGCTATTATTACAACATAAAAGACAGCAGCTGTTGAAAGAAACAGGCAAAAGACAGCAGCTGTTGAAAGAAACAGGCAGTCGGAACAAACAACACCTGTCGCAGAAATATTATGTAACATTTTTGTTATTTCTTTGAAATTTCTTCATTGAAATTACTGCTCTTAATAAATGAAATCCATACGCGTAGAACTATTTGATGTGTGCATGTGTATTACTCCGCTGTAATCGCCATTATCAATCTCTATAATTTACTCGTACCAGGCCTCCAACTTAATTAATGTTTCTACAACCAACAACTGCAACGACAACATTTGAAGTTGTGCATGTGTGTATCGATATTTTCTGATATGCATTATTAACGATTACTTGGAGGGCGGGGCACGAGAAGGGGCGGGGTCCAAGTAAAGATACTGCGATATGGCTGTAAAAAAAATGTCTATATTCATATCGACATTAGTTAATCAAAGCTTGTTATTATTAATTATTTCGGGGATTATTGTCGATGTTAAGTCGAAGTAGTGTATGCCATAAATATATTATATTGTGGTTTTTTCCCATCTTCAAAGGATAACTAGACTTTGATCTTTATTTTAGAGCTAGGGAGTTGAGTTTGTTCATTAGATTTCCCGACTAGATCTTAGAGCTAGGCAGTTGAGTTTGTTCATTAGATTTTCCTGCTAGAACTAAGAGCTAGGCAGTTGAGTTTGTTCATGAGATTTCCCGGCTAGATCTTAGAGCTAGAGAGTTGAGTTTGTTCATTAGATTTCCATGCTAGATCTTAGAGCTAGACAGCTGAGAGTTTGTTCATGAGATATCCCGGCTAGATCTTAGAGCCAGGCAGCTGAGAGTTTGTTCATGAGATTTTATGGCTAGATCTTAGAGCTAGGCAGCTGAGAGTTTGTTCATGAGATTTCCATGCTAGATCTTAGAGCTAGGCAGCTGAGAGTTTGTTCATGATATTTCCCGGCTAGATCTTAGAGCCAGGCAGCTGAGAGTTTGTTCATGAGATATCCGGCTAGATCTTGACTAGTAAGCTGAGAAGCTTGTTCATGATATTTTCTCGGCTAGATCTTAGAGCTAGGAGCTAAGTTTTTATGAGTTTTCCTTAGATCTAGAGCTTTTTGGCTAGGAGAGTTTGTTCATGAGATTTCCTGATAGATCTTAGAGCTAGGCAGTTGAGTTTGTTCATTAGATTTTCCTGCTAGAACTAAGAGCTAGGCAGTTGAGTTTGTTCATTAGATTTTCCTGCTAGAACTAAGAGCTAGGCAGTTGAGTTTGTTCATGAGATTTCCCGGCTAGATCTTAGAGCTAGGCAGTTGAGTTTGTTCATGAGATTTTCTAGCTAGATCTTAGAGCTAGGCAGCTGAGAGTTTGTTCATGAGATTTCCCTGGGTAGATCTTAGAGCTGAGCAGCTGAGAGTTTGTTCATGAGATTTCCTGGCTAGATCTTAGAGCTAGGCAGCTGAGAGTTTGTTCATGAGATATTCCGGCTAGATCTTAGAGCTAGGCAGCTGAGAGTTTGTTCATGAGATATTCCGGCTAGATCTTAGAGCTAGGCAGCTGAGAGTTTGTTCATGAGATTTCCCTGCTAGATCTTAGAGCTAGGCAGTTGAGAGTTTGTTCATGAGATTTCCTGGCTAGATCTTAGAGCTAGGTGTTGAGAGTTTGTTCATGAGATTTCCTGCTAGATCTTAGAGCTAGGCAGCTGAGTTTGTTCATAGATTTTCCTGCTAGAATCTAGAGCTAGGCAGCTGAGTTTGTTCATGAGATTTCCCGGCTAGATCTTAGAGCTAGGCAGCTGAGAGTTTGTTCATTAGATTTCTAGCTAGATCTTAGAGCTAGGCAGTTGAGTTTGTTCATGAGATTTTCTGGCTAGATCTTAGAGCTAGGCAGCTGAGAGTTTGTTCATGAGATTTCCTGGCTAGATCTTAGAGCTAGGCAGCTGAGAGTTTGTTCATGAGATTTCCCTGCTAGATCTTAGAGCTAGGCAGCTGAGAGTTTGTTCATGAGATATCCGGCTAGATCTTAGAGCTAGGTGCTTGAGAGTTTGTTCATGAGATTTCCATGCTAGATCTTAGAGCAGCAGCTGAGAGTTTGTTCATGAGATTCCGCTAGATCTTAGGCTAGGCAGCTGAGAGTTTGTTCATGAGATTTCCCTGCTAGATCTTAGAGCTAGGCAGCTGAGAGTTTGTTCATGAGATTTCCTGGCTAGATCTTAGAGCTAGGAGTTGAGAAATTTGTTCATAGATATCCCTGCTAGATCTTAGAGCAGGCAGCTGAGAGTTTGTTCATAGATTTCCTGCTAGATCTAGAGCTAGGAGTTGAGAGTTTGTTCATGAGATATCCGGCTAGATCTTAGAGCTAGGTTCAGCTAGAGTTTGTTCATGAGATTTTCTGGCTAGATCTTAGAGCTAGGCAGCTGAGAGTTTGTTCTGAGATTTCCTGGCTAGATCTTAGAGCTAGGCATCTGAGAGTTTGTTCATGAGATTTCCTGCTAGATCTTAGAGCTAGACTTGAGAGTTTGTTCATGAGATTTCCCTGCTAGATCTTAGAGCTAGGCAGCTGAGAGTTTGTTCATGAGATTTCCTGCTAGATCTTAGACTAGAGCTGAGAGTTTGTTCATGAGATTTCCCTGCTAGATCTTAGAGCTAGGTTGCTGAGAGTTTGTTCATGAGATTTCCCTGCTAGATCTTAGAGCTAGGCAGCTGAGAGTTTGTTCATGAGATTTCCCTGCTAGATCTTAGAGCTAGGTTGCTGAGAGTTTGTTCATGAGATTTCCCTGCTAGATCTTTCTCCTTGGGACTTGTTTGAACGGGATAAGTATGTCGAGAGTATGACTGTGCTCTGATGTCATTCCATAACTAATCTTCACTTATTCCTCTCTTCTCCTCGTGGTGCATAGGGCTTCAACAGTTGTTCTCCTTTTCACGTCTCTGGCTGTTTTCACAGTCTCTGACTGTTTCACAGTCCTGACTGTTTTCATGTTCTCTGGCTGTTTTCTTTATCTCCTGTCAAGGATTGGCCAGCATTTTCTATTTCTTCAAGAAAACTTCGTATTCAGGTCTGTTTGAGATGTCCCCTATTCCTTTTACCTTGCGGGTTCCACTAAAGTGCTTGTCTCGTGATACTCGACTATTTTTCCACAGAGTACTACCGACCCATCAACTACAGTATAACTCAGCATATGTGACACTGCAAAGAATATCACTAGATTGATTGCTTGATTGATTGCTTGATTGATTTATTTTTGGACCATCATCATTGCATTTCAGTGAGTTACCATATGTGTTCCGATCTCTTTCTCACATAGGAAGATCTTAGCGGCAGTGCATGAACTCCGTAGCACCGGCGAGGGTCCCGATGTAATTTAGAAGATGGTAAAGATATTGTGTATGGATGTTTTTTTTTTTACACGTTTTCTAATGAATTTTGCCAGGTCTAGGGCTTTCCGGTCTGCTCTTTTCGATTTTCACCTGCCAAGGATTCTTTTTAGTTTAGTTAATTGCATATCCTTTACATGATTTTGCGAATCAACCCCAGCTTTTAACGCTGTTTGTGATTTTCTAGGCATTATTACGTTCAGTAGTTTGCCAGTGTTTTCTGAACGGGTGGTGCCATCGCCCTTTTGTAAAAATCCACGCGAAACAATTTGCAACCAAACTGTCGGCAGCGTGATTCGAACTCAGAATGTCGGGATTAATAGACCGAGTCACTATCCCCTAAGCCACAGATGTCACCAATGATTCTTTTACGTGCTCAAATTGAACATGGGACCTACGTTTTATCGTCCGTCTCCGATAGGACTAGGAACTTGATCTCACCTACATTGAGATCAGGGATCTTTGAAAAATATTCCGTGGACTTCACGAAGGGACTAACCGAGTACTGTGGGCTTCACGAAATAGCTAACCGAGTACCGTGGGCTTCACGAGGGGCTTAAAGAGTACCGTGGGCTTCACGAGGAGCTAACTGAGTACTGTGGGCTTCACGAAATGAGCTAACCGAGTACCGTGGGCTTCACGAGGGGCTTAAATAGTACCGTGGGCTTCACGAGGAGCTAACCGAGTACCTGTGGGCTTCACGAAATAGCTAACTGAGTACCGTGGGCTTCACGAGGGCTTAAAGAGTACCGTGGGCTTCACGAGGAGCTAACGAGAACCGTTGAAAGGAAAGATGATAACCTTACCATTACGATTCAGAGAACCCTGCAGAGACCCCTGCAAAGACCCATGCATAGACCCATCACTAAACAAGCACTTTAATAGAACTCGCAAGGAACACGGAAAATGGGACGTCCTAAACAGACATAGAGACAACGTCTTCTTGAGGAACTGAAGGGTGCTGGACTATCCTGGGAGATCATAAACAGACATATAGACAAAGTCTTCTTGAGGAACTGAAGGGTGCTGGACTATCCTGGGAGATCATAAACAGACATAGAGACAAAGTCTTTTGAGGAAACTGAAGGTGCTGGACTATCCTGGGAGATCATAAACAGACATAGAGACAAAGTCTTCTTGGGGAAACTGAAGGGTGCTGGACTATCCTGGGAGATCATAAACAGACATAGAGACAAAGTCTTCTTGAGGAACTGAAGGATGCTGGACTATCCTGGGAGATCATAAACAGACATAGAGACAAAGTCTTCTTGAGGAACTGAAGGGTGCTGGACTATCCTGGGAGATCATAAAAACAGACTTAGAGACAAAGTCTACTTGAGAAACTGAAGGATGCTGGACTATCCTGGGAGATCATAAACAGACATAGAGACAAAGTCTACTTGAGAAACTGAAGGATGCTGGACTATCCTGGGAGATCATAAACAGACTTAGAGACAAAGTCTACTTGAGGAACTGAAGGATGCTGACTATCCTGGGAGATCATAAAGAAAACAGACAGAGACTGAGAAAAGTAAGAGAACAACTGTTGATGCCCTATGCTCTACATGGAGTGGAGAGGAACAAGTCAAGTAAGTCATCCATAGGTTCTTCCTTCACCCCCTCCTCCTCACCCCCTCCCGTTCTTACGAAGAACTTAACAAATTAATATTACATTTCTACAACGGGGGAGGGGGGTATCTGTGGCTTAGAGGCTAGGGGGATTGCCTTTCGTTCCAACGCTACTCGGTTCGCTCCCTCGTTGAGCCATCTAGATATTATCCCAGAGATCCCTGATCTCAGTGTAGGTGATATCGAGTTCCTAGCCCTATCGGAGACGGACGATAAAACGTAGGTCCCATTTTCAATTTGAGCACGTAAAAGAACCCTTGCCAGTTCAAAAACGAGAAGAACAGGCTGGAAAGTCACTGCCCGGGAAAATTCATTAGAAAAAAATTCAACAATAAAATCGCTACAAAATATCTTCATCTTCTTCTAAATTACATTGGTACCCTCGCCGGTGCTATGGAGCTTGTGCACTGCAACTGAAATCTCCGTGTGTAAGAAAAAAAAGATCGGAGCACATTTGGTAACTCCCGGAAGTGCAATGATGATGGTCCAATTATTCAATCAATCAATAAATTTACGACCAGTTTCAGGATGTTAGCTCTGCCACCATGCTCCTACTGTTGCGTCTAACTACAATGTCGTTTCAGCAGGATTCGCTAATACGTTTGTTCGGAAAATTAAAACATTGACGCCAGATGGCGTTGTTTACGCTTGACAACAAGTCATGTGACATGTTCACGAGTTAACCGCACGAGCCCGGATTAACCCTCAGAGTTCTTTCTCTCCAGGGACAAACCACATAAAGAAAGCTCAACTCTCCCTACGCCTGGCACAAAAACGTGACGCAGAGTGACGTAATTTTTCGGCTTAAGGACAGTGGATTACTCAAACCCGGGGCAGGAAATTGTTATTAAATTAATTAGAACTGTGAGCTACCAAGTTGTCTTTCACTGACACCGCTTGGCAGTTAATCATGAGCAATGTACCGGGAAAGAGAGAGACACTAGTCATCAACAAATTCAAACAATAACACACACATTGGAAGCTTTCATATTGAAATTGAATCTCTTTATCGCAAATTTGTTTTTGTTATTTATTTGATTTTTATTTTTGTGACGGTTTGTCTTCCATTTTTTGTGTGGACATCGATTTGTCTTAATTATGTCTTGTTGCTTGCTTGACAATCTAATTTGGACAAAATACTTTTAATATTATATTATTTAGTGTATACCGAGAATCATGGCATATCCTTTACAGGATCTTCCCATCAACCAGAGTAAACGAGTCGTTGATTTTCTAGTCACCACTTATACGTTCAGTAGTTTGCCATTGCTTTCTGAACGGTGAGGTCTATTTTACCGTTCGTTACCATGAGAACAAATTTGCTTCCAAACTGCCCGCCGTGGAGTTTGAACCAGGTACGCCACTGTTGTGATAGAGCTCACTACCGCTTAAGCTACAGACGCCCACCGTGTACTACAGTAAGCTACAGACGCCCACCGTGTACTCAGTAAGCAGCAGCGTATCGTGAACCAGTAAGCCACTGACGCTCATCGTTTACTAGCTACAGACGCTCATCGTGTGCTACAGTAAGCTACAGACCCACGTGTTGCTACAGTAAGCCAGAGACGCTCATCGTGTTTGCTACAGTAAGCTACAGATTCCCATCGTGTTTGCTACAGTAAGCTACAGACGCTCATCGTGTTTGCTACAGTAAGCTACAGACCCCACCGTGTTGCTACAGTAAGCTACAATTCCCATCGTGTACTACAGTAAGCTACAGACGCTCATCGTGTTTCTACAGTAAGCTACAGACGCTCACGTGTTCTACAGTAAGCTACATGATTCCCACGTGTTACTACAGTAAGCTACAGACTCCCACCGTGTACTACAGTAAGCTACAGACTCCCACCGTGTACTACAGTAAGCTACAGACTCCCATCGTGTACTACAGTAAGCTTAAGACACCCACGTGTACTACAGTAAGCTACAGACGCCCACCGTGTACTACAGTAAGCTACAGACACCCACCGTGTACTACAGTAAGCTACAGACGCCCACCGTGTACTACAGTAAGCTACAGACACCCACCGTGTACTACAGTAAGCTACAGACTCCCACCGTGTACTACAGTAAGCTACAGACTCCCATCGTGTACTACAGTAAGCTACAGACTCCCACCGTGTACTACAGTAAGCTACAATACGACCGATACTAAACAACAAATACGAAAGGTAGCTAAACAACAAATGATATGTAATACTCGTAATATATTATTTTTTATTTTAAAGAATTTATTTCAACAATAATTTCAGTAAAATATTTGAGAATATCTGAACAAGAGAGAGAGATTGAGATCTGACAGAATGAGGGAAGAGATTTGTTCACAGAATGAGAGAGAGAGATTTGTAAGAATGAGAGAGAGAGAGATTAGATCTGCACAGAATGAAAGAGGGAAGAGATTGGCTCTGCACAGAATGAGGAGAGAGAGATTAGGCTCTGCACAGAATGAGAGAGAAAGAGATTGGACTCTGCAAATGAAGAAAGAGAGAGAGGGAAAGAGAGATTGGGCTCTGCACAGAATAGAGAGAGAGAGAGATTGGGCTCTGCCAGAATGAGAGAGAGAGAGAGAGAGATTGGGTCCTGCTCGGAATGAGAGAGAGATTGGGACCTGCACAGAATGAGAGGAGGAGAGAGATAGATAGAGAGATTGGGCTCTGCACAGAATGAGAGAGAGAGCGAAAGATTGGGCTCTACATAGAATGAGAGAAAGAATGAGCTATGCCTGCACATAATGAGAGATAAAATGAAAGACATTGATCCCTGACTGCACATAAGGAGATATAAAGAGAGACAGAGAGAGACAGAGAGAGACAGATAGATAGATTCAACCCTGACTGCACAGATGCGGATAGAAAGAGAGACACAGAATGGGATAGAAAGATAGAGAGACAGAGAAAGAGAGAGAGATAGATAGACTGAGCTCCGACTGTACAGATGAGCATAGAAATAGAGACAGAGAGTGATATATTGATAGATTCATCCCTGACTGCACAGAGGAGGATAGAAAGAGAGACAGAGAGAGATAGATTGAGCTCTGACTGCACAGATGAGGATAAAAAGAGAGACAGAGAGAGAGAGAGATAGATTGAGCTCTGACTGCACAGATGAGGATAGAAAGAGAGACACAGAATGGGATAGAAAGAGAGAGAGACAGAGAAAGAGAGACAGAGAGATAGTTAGATTGAGCTCTGACTGCACAGATGAGGATAGAAAGAGAGAGAGAGAGAAATCTTTATGAATAAAATGATAGTTATTAATTAAAATTTAACTAAAAAATGGTTGTCTTGTCCAAGAGACAAGAGGTTGTAAAACAAGATCATATACCAACTATCGACACGGCACTTGATATTTATTTCAGCGCTTGATAAGAACAGGATATGTCAATTATTCATATGTTTACCAGATATTGTAGTCGGTATGAGTAACTATTTGGCTGTTTGTTTAGTTACTTTGACGTCACAATTTCATTCTGAAGAAAATACCAGAAAAGTTTTGATTGTAGCAAATGCTTCATCTCCTTCTCCAAACGCTCCAAATGGACTCTATGTGACCACTCTTTATGATTTGTATGATATCTGAGCCTAAGAGTGATTGTACGAAGTGCTAGTTATGCGCCTATAAGTAGGCCAGCAGATCCGATTTCTTCAATCCTTTTTATTTACTAGGGTAACTTCCCTAAGCCCATAGTTCAGTCACCTCTTACTACATACTTTGCAGGTCGCAGTGTTACTACTCTTTTGCTCCCCTTGTGAGTCATGGAGCACACGGGCAGTCAAGAAACCGAAGAACATCCCCCTTATCCATCTTAACATCCTCAACAATCGATGCTCTCGATGCAAGCATGTCTCTCGTTGCCATGAACACCCTCATGACCAGGACAGTAGAGACTCTGGAGGCTTGAAACCTCTATAGATGACATCCACTCATATCACAACTTTCCATTCTGTACTTTCCGAAGCATCGACTGAGTGTCAGAAACAACACCGACCCCCAGTAAACAGAATCCTAGAAAGCCAATGGAGGACAACAATAACGGTCTCAAACATCCATCCTCATACTGGAAGTAGTCGTCGGTGCACACTATTTCTTCTTCTGCTTCTTCTTCTTTGCGTTCGTTCTTTACGACCAATTTTAATCACTTTTTGTGATATGTTTGATCTTTGCCAAGAACGTGATACGTTGCACATTGGTTTGGTAGGCCCCTAAATGCATAGACTTCTACACGTTTAGGATATGTGCATCCGATTTCAGCCAAACCTCCTTAATCGCCTCTTACGACATGCATGGCAGGTAACAGTGGTTCTATTCTTTACACCCCAAATTTGAGCCCTGGTAACCACTAGGGCGGCACACTCTTTCAATTCACTTTCCACCGTTCTTCATAAGGTTTCATTGATACTGTGTCTTCGCTAATTATAACTGGTCTCTTTGACAAAATTGTTAGACATTTACCTGTCGTTCTGAAGATTGTCAGTTTGAATCTGGACCGAGTCTAATGTGCAATTTCTTAATACGATCACTAACATTGTTGCTGGGTGCGACGAGTTCGTGCAACACTCTTGGTAGGTGGCGTACCATTTCTACTAACAGGAGCGGAGCCATATGGGGAAACCCGGTACATTGAAAACAATCGCTCGTCTCCAGACCTCTTCAATTCCTTCTCGACATTCTTGAGAAAATAAAGTGCAAATTTTCTGGAACTATTTCTTCAATTAGAAGAACATCCAATCTGTGGATGAAGAGAACAATGTGGATTAATTTCATCCAAGTCTGTCCTGATCTCGCTACTCAACGTGAAAATTATTTGACCCAATCGTGGGAATTTCAATCATGAAAATTTCTCACACAGCAATGAGTAGCCGGCAACCATTTTAGACTAATAGAGTTTAATCCCAGTGTTTCAACAATTCGACAGGACCACACTAAGCATGGACATGTCATGTCAAATTTAATTATTATTTCTGGGTACTAATTATTGGCAGGCATGTTCTTCCCAGCATTCCACACTGGTTTAATCTTTCATTATACGTGATAGCAGTCACCATAGCAACTGATGCACAAGAATAACAAATGGTTGCTGTGTTATTACTATTACGCTTGATTGATTGATTGATTGATTGATTGATTGATTGTTTGGACTATCATCACTGCACTTCGGTGAGTAACTGTGTGTGCTCTGATCTCTTTCTTACACAGGAAGATCTCAGCGGCAGTGCACGAACTTCGTAGCACCAGCGAGGGTCATCGATGTAATTTATAAGATGGTGAAAATAGTTCTTAAGAATTTTATTTGTCAATCTTTCTAATGAATATTGCCCAGTCAGCAGCTTTCCAGCCTGCTCTTCTCGATTTTGAAATGCTAAGGGTTCTTTTACGCGCTCAATTTGAGCACGGTAACTACGTTTTGCTTCGATTGGACTAGTAACATGATCTCACATACACTAAGATCAGGGATCTCTGGGGAAATATCTTGCGAGCTCTATGAGAGGACGACTCGAATACCCATGGAACCAGAGACGATCACGTAACTTCTACACCACAGAGTTCACTTGTTATAATGATAAATTAATGATAAATTAATGATAAATAATGATAAATTAATGATAAATTAATGATAAATTAATGAGAACTTGTTATTTGTTATTTACATCACTGGATTTACTGATTCAATCTTTTACAGTATCATCGGTTCTTGATTGATCAATTGATTGGGTTGATTGATTGACATTATAGATCAATCGGTTTTTTTGATTGTTTGATTGACACTATAGATCCATCGGTTCTTAGCATTCTTCAATAGATGATGAATGGTTTGCATGATGATATTCTGGAGAAGACTTATCAAACAATCAATCAATCAATCAATCAATCAAAACCAAGAGAAAATCAATCAAAACCAAGATAAAATCAATCAAAACCAAGAAAAAAATCAATATTTTACTGTTCCTTCACATTTTCTCCAGTAAATTATTTATAAATTCTCAATTTTACAAACGACATATTCTTTCATTTGTTTTCTTCATTTGTAATTTTTCTATAATAACTTGATGTCATTATAATTTACTGCACATATTCTGTCAGTATGTCAGTTTTTTCTATTTGATGAGACGGTCGTAGTACTGCACAGGCGAGTCAGGAACAATTGGATGTTAATAAAGACTACAGCAGCCAGGAAATTAATCGAGACGCTCTTAATTAATTGACTAGAAACTGTGAGAACATTCCTGAACAACGTGCTGACAGATGATGAAACTGAACAACGTGCCGACAGATGATGAGACTGAACAACGTGCCGACAGATGATGATGATCAGAAGAAGAAATTATGTTTCAAACATTGTATCAACAGATTTTTGGTCGCTAGTTTGTCTTGCACTGTGTCTCTCTGTGCCAAGTGGGAGACAAGACGATCCAGATTAATCGTACATGGCATCCTTGATGACACCGTGGGAGAGTCTCAGAGTTGTGATAACTCTGTCATGATTGTTTCATCCATTCCAGTTAAAGTTTTACATTCGTCAGATCTCAATATATCTTTTTCTTCTTTTGTCGTCACACTGCTACCGGGTTGTTGCCCGCCCAGTGTCGTCACACTGCTACCGGGTTGCTGCCCGCCCAGTGTCGTCACACTGCTACCGGGTTGCTGCCCGCCCAGTGTCGTGGTTTTGTGATTTTGTCTAGCACTGTTCTGGTGGCTTGGGTGATTCGTTATTTTTGCTTTTTGACAAGATTCTGCTATACCATCTAACCATCATTTTCGTGGTCTTCCTCTCGCCTTCTTCCCTGATGTTGTGTTGTAGAAGACTCTGTATACTGTGGAGTTTGGTTGCATTCTTATTAAGTGACCAAACCCCTACCTTCATTCACACAATGTAATTCAAACAACGTTCTGTGCCAACTTTCTCTCTTATGCTGATATTAGTGACTTGTCTTTTCTGAATAAATATGATGTTTAAATAATGCTCATTTGACGTGCCGACATCTATTTGATTCTTCAACACCCATTTGATTTTCTTCTTTATCTTTCAACTCCCAATGGAGCACAGGTCTTCAACTAACTTCTTCCAGCTCTTCCTCTCTCTTTCCATCACTTCCAATTCCATGTTTGTTGAAGATTTGGTGGCTCATTGTTTTCTAGAAAGTGTGGTAGCCAGCCCCAATACACTCTCCTTAGTCCCCTTTTATGACATGCTTGGCAGGTACGCATTGCTGCATATTCTTTCCTTCCTTTCGAGCCCCAGCAGCAGCTCACAGACACTCATTTAGTCATTCAACTGATATTCAATCATCAGATTGAACTGTTTGATTCATTCATTGACATGTGTGATTGAATGATTGCATGATTGATTCATTCCTCTATGGGACACGTCTCAGTTTCAGTAGATCTCCGTGGCCTAGAGGTTAGAAGCTTGCCTCTCGTTTCAAAGGTATTCGGTCGCTCCTCGTGGAGCCATCAGGATGATTTTCTAGCGATCCCTGATCTCAGTGTAGGTGGGATCGAGTTCCTATTCCTATCAGAGAAATAAGATAAAACGTGAGTCTCGTGATCAATTTGAGCACGGTAAAGAATCCTTGGCAGTTGAAAATCAAGACGAGCAGGTTGGAAAGCCACTGACAAGGAAACTTTGTTAGAATTATAACATTTCTACACAATATTTTCACTATCTTCTTAATTACATCGGGGTCCCTCGCCGGTGCTACAGAGTTCGTGCACTACCGCTGAAATCGTCCATGTGTAAGAAAGAGATTGGAGCACACATGGTTACTCACGAAAGTGCAATAATGATGGTTCTATTAATCAATCAATCAATCAACATATGACGTAAGATTGCGTCACATGTCTGTCAAATCTCCGTCAGTAGTAGATGTTTTATTTATAGCTCTAATCATTTAATCACTGAGTAATTCTATTACTTTGTTCATGTCAATCTTATCTTATCTTATCTTAACCACATTTGTCTTGAAGAGGCGTGGGGAGAGTTAGTTTTCTGTCTTGTGCCAGGTGTGTTGCGCTTGACGTTGTCAGTCCATGCTTTCGCAGGGATTCTGAGATGTTATCTAACCATCGTATTCTTGGCCTGCCTCGTTCTCTGCACCCTGAGTGTCGATTATTGTAGGCACGTGATGGTAGTAAATGTGGTTCCATTCTCATTAGATGGCCGAACCACTTGATTTTTTGCTTCTAAATGTACTGTATGCATGGTATAGTACCAACGATGCTTCTGATATTCTCATTTCTCACTCTATCTCTCCTTGTAACGTTGATAGCTTTTCGTAGACATCTCATTTCACATGTTGTAATCTTTCTTTCTTGTGTCAATTGTTTAGTTATTTACAGACTATTAGTAACAGAACTTTATTGATTTTCTTGTCAGTTAAATTAATTATTTTCCTTCTTTAATCCGATCAGGAAATTAATATTCACTTCTTTCTTGTTTTATTGATTATTTTAAACATTCAGCATCATCAAGTAGCTTGTCCGTCAGGAACTTGGCTCCAGATCATCTTTCAAATTCAAGTGGCTTGTCCTGTCAGGAACTTGGCTCCCACGAGATCATCATCAAGTGCAGGAGTGACCATTCAGGAAGTCTTAGGTCCCTTCCTCATGATAGCAGTCCTGAAAAACTCTTTATTCTGTGCAAGATGACTGGCGTCAGCAGCAGTCATTCTCAGATCGTCAATGACATCTTTCACTCATCGATTTTTTAGGTCTTCCTCTCATTCTTCTTCCTGGCATTATTCCCTCCCAAATTATTTTCTCTAGGCACTCATGTCATTTGATGTGTCCGAAATATTTAATTTACCTTGATGTTATGTTCTTTAATAGCCAACTCTCTTTAATGTCAAGCTGTTGCAGAACAGAAGCATTTGCTCTTTTTTCTCCGTCCATGATATCTTCCGTAGCATTTGCATTCGGTGATCTACTCCTCCGCTGTGTCAATGTCCCATGTCTCACAACCATACCTTGTCAAGGAAGAAAACGCATGATACTAAACAAAAACAGAGATTAGTTGCACGTAAATGCTCTGATATTTTCAATTTAAATTTAGACTAGTTAGCTTCCAGCTGTATTCATTATTTCAACGAAACCATGGCAGTTAAAGATCGAGAAGAATCGGCGGCAAAGCTTCCTACAAATATTCATCATCTTCAACATTACACCGGAAATCTCGCCGGCGTTACAGAGTTCGTGCACTGCGGTTGAGATCTTTCCTTGTAAGAAAGAGATCAGTGCAGACATGGTTACTCACAAGATGTCAATGATGATGGTCAATCAATCAATCAATCATTCAATCAATCAATCAATAATCATTTTAGTTAGATCTCGGGTCGCTATGGTGAAGTGGCTAAGATCTTTGCTTGTTCTTCTGAAGCTTGTGGATTCGAATTCGAATTTAGTCACAATTGCAATTTTTTCGTGAGATATCTGGATTTTTTTTGGGAGTTACGGAGTCCGTGCTTTGTGCTACACTCTTGTCAGATGGCGTGCCATTCCTACGGGACAGGAACGGATCCATATAGAGAAACTCAGTGCAATGAGGTCAGTCTTCGATTTTATATATAGACTTTTTTTTCTCTCCTCCTTGGTTTCAAATCACTTTACACGTCAAAATCTGTTTTTTTATTTTTGCATATTTATTTTGCAGCTTTCGTTTTGTTGTATGTTTGCTCTTGTTATCAGTGCAAATTTCAAATATTTTCTTACAGTCTTTGTTGCTTTATTTCACTCCGTGGCCGCCGGCAACATAAGGCCGACTAGCTCAGACGGGAAAACTAAAATTCCTGTTTAATGGGGGCTGGTTTTTTATATATGTTTGATAGAACACTGCAAGGTTTTTTTGGTAATTTTACTCAATTCCGTGGTTATTTATTGATGAAACATATTAATAATACTGATATTCCTTATCGTTAAACTGAACTTGTTACATAATATAACCTGATTTGATGTAAAAATACGATATTCTTATCGTTAAACTGAACTTGTTATATAATAAAACCTTGAGTTAGCATGGTAACTAATACTTGATATCGCTTATCGTTAAACTGAACTTGTTACATAATATACGACTTTGATTTAGATTGTGTAAATAATGATATCCAGTATCGTTAAAACAAGAACTTGTCTACATAACAAAACCTTGATTTAGCAAAAAATCTGATATTCTTATCGTTAAACTGAACTTGTTAATAATAACTTTGATTTAGCATGTCAATAATACTGATATTCATATGTTAAATGAACTGTTACTAATATAACTTTGATTTAGCATGTAATAATACTGATATTCATTATCAAAAACTGAACTTGTTACATAATATAACCTGATTTAGCATGTAATAATGACTGATATTCTTATCGTTAAATGAAACTTGTTACATAATAAAACCTTGATTTAGCATGTAATAATACATGATATCACTATCGGTTAAACTGAAGTTGTTACAGAGATAACTTTGATTTAGAGAATAATACTGATATTCCTTATCGTTAAACTGAACTTGTTCCTTAACTAAAGCCTTGATTTGTAGCTGTAATAATCACTGATATTCCTTATCGTTAAACTGTTACTTGTTATAATATAACTTTATTTCTGTAATTATGTATATTCCTTATCGTTAAATCTGGGAACTTGTTAATAATATAACTTTTGATTTAGCATGTAATAATACTGATATTCCTTATGTTAAACTGAACTTGTTACTAATATACTTTGATTTAGCATGTAATTTACTGATATTCTATGTTAAACTGAACTTGTTCATAATATAATTTGATTTAGCATGTATAGATACTGATATTCTTATCGTTAAACTGAACTTGTTACATAATATAACTTTGATTTAGCATGTATTATACTATTTCCTTATCGTTAAACTGAACTTGTTACATAATATAACTTTGATTTAGTATGTAATAATACTGATATTCCTTATCGTTAAACTGAACTTGTTACATAATATAACTTTGATTTAGCATGTAATAATACTGATATTCCTTATCGTTAAACTGAACTTGTTACATAATATAACTTTGATTTAGCATGTAATAATACTGATATTCCTTATCGTTAAACTGAACTTGTTACATAATATAACTTTGATTTAGCATGTAATAATACTGATATTCCTTATCGTTAAACTGAACTTGTTACATAATATAACTTTGATTTAGCATGTAATAATACTGATATTCCTTATCGTTAAACTGAACTTGTTACATAATATAACTTTGATTTAGCATGTAATAATACTGATATTCCTTATCGTTAAACTGAACTTGTAACATAATATAACTTTGATTTAGTATGTTGTTTTGTTTTAAAAATGAAATCGTCTATATACAACAATACTGGGATGCGAGGTCACGCGATGGTTGTGGTCTTATTTACTAGAATTTTTACTTGAGCTAGTCGGCCGTATGTTATCGGAAGCCACGGTTACCCTTGCTTTGACGCCGGCTTCGATGTTTCTTAGAATTTGTGTCAGAATAATGATATGCCGGAGAATGACAGAACAAGAAATGTCCACACTCTCCACCATCCATACAACTTGTCTGTGAAAGATCTTACGCATCTTCTGGTCAAATACTATCTCTAACCAAGAACTGCTTGCACAGTGTCAACAAGAACTGCTTGCACAGTGTCAACAAGAACTGCTTGCACAGTGTCAACAAGAACTGCTTACACAGTTGTCAACAAGAAAATATGAATATCATTATCCAAAAGAGAAGCTGGAGATGTATCAGACATGTGATACGCATGAAGACTAACTATGTCACGAAAACTGCACTGAGAAGGACACCAGAGGGTTAATGAAAACGTGGAAGATTGAAAACTACCTGGAGGAGAACGGTAGAACAACAACTGAAAGGAATGAATCATAGTTGCAACACAATACAGGGGACGACCAAGAACTGAAAGAAAAGAAACATAAAGTTGGAACACAAAGCAGAGGAAGACCAAGAATAGAGAAGAATGATGTGTATTCATTGCTGTTCTAAGCGTCAGAGGCGTCATCTGATTTGTTGCTGCTCTAAGCGTCAGAGGCGTCATCTGCTTTGTTGCTGCTCTAAGCGTCAGAGGCGTCATCTGCTTTGTTGCTGCTCTAAGCGTCAGAGGCGTCATCTGCTTTGTTGCTGCTCTAAGCGTCAGAGGCGTCATCTGCTTTGTTGCTGCTCTAAGCGTCAGAGGCGTCATCTGCTAGCGAGTTGGCGTTTAATGTTGTTTGAATTTTTCAACGTGGTTTTTCTTGATGTATTTGTAGTTTTCTTTGTATTTGTTGTTTTTGTATTTGTATTTTCTTGTTGTATTTGTTGTTTTCTTGTTGTATTTGTAGTTTGTTATAGTTTTCTTGTTGCATTTGTAGTTTATTTTCTTGTTGTATTTGTAGTTTATTTTCTTGTTGTATTTGTAATTTTCTTGTTGTATTTGTAGTTATCTTGTTGTTTTTGGGTAGTTTTCTTGTTGTATTTGTAGTTTATTTTCTTGTTGTATTTGTAGTTTATTTTCTTGTTGTATTTGTAGTTTATTTTCTTGTTGTATTTGTAGTTTATTTTCTTGTTGTATTTGTAGTTTTCTTGTTGTATTTGTAGTTTTCTTGTTGTATTTGTAGTTTTCTTGTTGTATTTGTAGTTTTCTTGTTGTATTTGTAGTTTATTTTCTTGTTGTATTTGTAGTTTATTTTCTTGTTGTATTTGTAGTTTCTTGTTGTATTGTAGTTTTTTGTTGTATTTCTAGTTTTCTTGCTGTATTTCTAGTTTTAATTTACAACAGTTCAACATTTCAACATTACTCAGCCATAATCAATCAAGTCAACATTATAACCATCAACTCAATCAGGGTCAATTACTCGCATCAACTAATCGGTCAACATTACTCCGCCATCAACTCAATCAAGGTCAGCATTCTGCCATCAACTAATCAAGTCAATTCTGCCTCACAATCAAGGTCACATACGCATCAATCAATCAAGGTCAACATTACTCCGGTCATCAACTCAATCAAGGTCAACATTACTCGCCATCAACTCAATCAAGGTCAATTACCGCCATAAACTCAATCAGGCACATACCAACCATCAACTCAATCAAGGTCAACATTACTCCGGCCATCAACTCAATCAAGGTCAACATTACTCCAACCATCAACTCAATCAAGGTCAACATTACTCCGGCCATCAACTCAATCAAGGTGAGCATTACACCAACCATCAACTCAATCAAGGTGAGCATTACTTCAACTATCAATTCAATAAAGGTCATTACTTCAAACATCAACTCAATCAAGAACTATCAACATTACCGCAAATATCAAATCCATCATAAAACTATCAACATTACCGCAGAACCATCAACTCAACTCAAGGCCGACATTACTCCAACTAGCCACGTTTACCATGCTCATTGTTATCAGTATAATGAATCATCACGTAGAGCCGAATCGATGACTACAAATGCGTCAGAACTAACACTAAATCAACTTGAGATATTCAACTGAACAGACATTCCTCTGCCCGCATTTAGCAGCAGCAACATCAGGGTGTTCCGTGAAACATAACAAAACATTTAATGTGTCGTTCAAGGCAGAACTAGATAATATAAAAGCTAATTTCAAGCATAACCTTCCGCTGTTATCGCTCCACAATCACGAAATTTGGAGAGCGCCATCTGTGCGGAAGATCAGCCATTGTTGTAGAATGTACAACTGTTAATAAAAATACGTGCCGAACTGTTTGCTATTAATTTACTATCGAGGTTGAACTATGATGATGTCGGTAACGGAGAGAATGTTTTTCTTTCTGTGTCAACTCTACAACTTTTATTTCTTTTGTGATTATTAGATAAAGTTTAGACAATGAACACGTTAAATGTGGTAACTCCAGCTATAGTTATTTAATCTGTGTGTTGTCAACGCTGCTAGTTTGAAACATAATAATAATTCCTCTCGTACCGTTATACGTTACATAGGGCCTGCAAACAATTTATCCATACCGCTCTATCCTTGGGCACTCGTTCAATCTTTTCAATAGAATTTTGTTCATATTAGCTATCTCGTTGGTCGTAATAACAGCCCGTGTGTTTCTAGGGCTCGCAAGGGGAGGAAAGAATAGTAAAACTGTGAACTATAAGGCATGCCGTAAGAGGCGGGTAAGGTAGGGGACTAGGGAAGCTACCCTAGTAAATATAAAGCGTCGCAGAAATGGGATGTGATGGCGTACCTGTATGCACATACCTGGCACAATGTACAATCGTGCTTAGGCTCAGATCACATACAAATCACAAAGAGTAGTTTAACAAGGGATCAATATAGAGCGTTCACATTAGAAGTAGAAGAAGATCCATAATTAGATATCTAATTCACTCTCATACAAGTTGTCTTGTTGATACTAATTAGAGTCAGAATTCACTCTCAGACAAGTTGTCTTGTTGATACTAATTAGAGTCAGAATTCACTCTAGCAGCTCTGTTGATATAATTAGAGCAGAATTCACTCTCTGACTAAGGCTTTTTGATACAATTGTGCAGATTCACTTTCCTCAAGACGATACCTGTCCTTGCATTGATACTCAAAGCTGAGAGTCAGAAACCTTTGAATCAGACATGTCGGAAGGATAGCATTAGAGTAAATTGTCTGAAAGAGCGTGGAAAAAAGTTCGTGCAGGTTGATCTTTTCACATAAGAATGATACCTGACGACGAGGTTGGTGGGGACAGTCAAAACTACAGAAGAAAGTAAATCCTTTAAATTTTAAAGAATATAATCTGGGAAAGGAAAGCCACTGAGTCAATGGCGCTGAATATCGACCTAAAACAAACGTTTTTTTGTGCAATTTTTTTTGTTTAGTATCACAGAGTATTGAATGATAAAATTTGCCAACAAAGACGAGGGACAGAGAATTACAGAGGAGCCGTATGCTAATACAATTTAGTAGAAAAGATTTCCGACTTCAAGGTATCACGTATGTAACATAAGCCAAGAACAAATGCCGACAGTAGGTTGAAGAGCCATGAGTCGTCTCCTTGCAGGCGAGCTCATATCGACCACTTTAAGCAGTCCCCTTGGATTTGTATGTGATCTGAGCCTAAGCGCGATTGTACGTTGTGTCAGCTATGCGCCTACAAGTAGGCCAGCACATACGATTTCTGCGACGCTTTTTATTTACTAGAGTAGCTCTACTAGGCCCCTTCATCTGTCACCTCTTAGAACATGCCTTGTAGATCGCAGAGTTACTATTCTTTGCTCTCTCCTCGAGCCCCTACTACACACGGGGGCGCCAAGTGAGACAAATAAAATACAAATGAATTGTCTATTTTTCTTTCCCAGGGGGAATGATGGAATTGGTTGTCCACTTTCGCTCTTAAGTGAGGATGGGAGCTTTAGTGTGCGTTCCAGGGTCAGATGAGTCACCCTTGTGTTATTTCCGTGTTTATTTAGTGTGGTCTTGATATTGTATATCCATCTTTTTCTTGGTCTTCCCTCGACTCCTCCATACCTGATCTCATTTTATTGTATGCTGTTATTGGTGGTTGGTTGTATTCCATTCTCCTTAAATGTCCAAACTAGTGCATTTGTTATCTTTCACTTTGTAGTAGGGCGTTCCTGTTGGGGAGATTGTATCTACTACTTTTGTCACGTGATAGATGATGTAACTACTACTTTTGTCACGTGATAGATGATGTAACTACTACTTTTGTCACATGAAAGATGATGTAACTACTACTTTTGTCACGTGATAGATGATGTAACTACTACTTTTGTCACGTGATAGATGATGTAACTACTACTTTTGTCACATGAAAGATGATGTAACTACTACTTTGTCACGTGATAGATGATGTAACTACTACTTTTGTACGGATAGATGATGTACTCTATTTTATTGTACTGTTATTTTTGTGGATTGATTTTTCCATTGTCCATTAAATGTCAACACTACTGCATTTGATTTATCTTTCAGTGTAGTAAGGCGTTCTGTTGTGGAGATGTGTAACTACTACTTTTGTCACGTGATAGATGATGTAACTACTACTTTTGTCACATGATAGATGATGTAACTACTACTTTTGTCACTGAAAAGATGATGTAACTACTACTTTTGTCACGTGATAGATGATGTAACTACTACTTTTGTCACATGATAGATGATGTAACTACTACTTTTGTCACTTGATAGATGATGTAACTACTACTTTTGTCACATGATAGATGATGTAACTACTACTTTTGTCACGTGATAGATGATGTAACTACTACTTTTGTCACGTGATAGATGATGTAACTACTACTTTTGTCACGTGATAGATGATGTAACTACTACTTTTGTCACATGATAGATGATGTAACTACTACTTTTGTCACGTGATAGATGATGTAACTACTACTTTTGTCACATGATAGATGATGTAACTACTACTTTTGTCACATGATAGATGATGTAACTACTACTTTTGTCACATGATAGATGATGTAACTACTACTTTTGTCACATGATAGATGATGTAACTACTACTTTTGTCACATGATAGATGATGTAACTACTACTTTTGTCACATGATAGATGATGTAACTACTACTTTTGTCACATGATAGATGATGTAACTACTACTTTTGTCACAGATGATGTAACTACTTGTCACATGATAGATGATGTAACTACTACTTTTGTCACATGATAGATGATGTAACTACTACTTTTGTCACATGAAAGATGATGTAACTACTACTTTTGTCACGTGATAGATGATGTAACTACTACTTTTGTCACTGATAGATGATGTAACTACTACTTTTGTCACTGATAGATGATGTAACTACTACTTGTATGATCAGATGTACTACACTTGTCAAGATGATGTAACTACTACTTTTGTCACATGATAGATGATGTAACTACTACTTTTGTCACGTGATAGATGATGTAACTACTACTTTTGTCACGTGATAGATGATGTAACTACTACTTTTGTCACATGATAGATGATGTAACTACTACTTTTGTCACATGATAGATGATGTAACTACTACTTTTGTCACATGATAGATGATGTAACTACTACTTTTGTCACATGATAGATGATGTAACTACTACTTTTGTCACGTGATAGATGATGTAACTACTACTTTTGTCACGTGATAGATGATGTAACTACCGAAGACTATGATGTTAAAAGAAAGCAACTCAGTTCTGTTAGCTTCCTCTCATGTTTATTGATGTTTTCTGTTATTGTTTACAAAAAACGTCCACACTCTTCTAGTGTTTCTATCGGTCTCTCTGTGTTGTCACTATCGTCGCTAAGCAGTACTAACTAATCTACGTCAAACCAGTCTCGTTCTAGTGTTGCTATTGGTCTCTCTGTGTTGTCACTATCGTCGCTAAGCAGTACTAACTAATCTACGTCAAACCAGTCTCGTTCTAGTGCTGCTATTCTCATTATAGTGCGCAGCTTTGGTGTGCAAACCCTACGGTGTCTTCTTATACTATCTATCTCGTTTCTACTATCCTGTCTAGTCTGTTAACTGCTACCTTGGGGTAGGGGAATGGTTGTCCTTAGTCACCTCCGTGTACAAATGTATTCGGTGCATGAAGTTATGCCCTCACTGCTCCTGATGTCCTCATTTCGTAGCATATCTTTCCTGGTACCCCCACCAACCCCACCCTCCACCCACCCCGCATCCAGGCTGCCTGGTGAGCTTTTTGTGGTACAAAATGAATGTAACTTGAAAATGATTGATGACACACAAAACATGCACAAAAAGTTGTATAAGTGACGATATAACGTTTGATTGTATAAGTGACGATATAACGTTTGATTGTATAAGTGACGATATAACGTTTGATTGTATAAGTGACGATATAACGTTTGATTGTATAAGTGACGATATAACGTTTGATTGTATAAGTGATGATATAACGTTTGATTGTATAAGTGATGATATAACGTTTGATTGTATAAGTGATGATATAACGTTTGATTGTATAGTGAGTATAACGTTTGTTGCATAAGTGATATAACGTTTGAGTATTCGTATAAGTGATGATATAACGTTTGATTGTATAAGTGATGATATAACGTTTGATTGTATAAGTGATGATATAACGTTTGATTGTATAAGTGACGATATAACGTTTGATTGTATAAGTGACGATATAACGTTTGATTGTATAAGTGACGATATAACGTTTTGTTGTATAAGTGAGGTATAACGTTTGATTGTATAAGTGACGATATAACGTTTGATTGTATAAGTGACGATATAACGTTTGATTGTATAAGTGACGATATAACGTTTGATTGTATAAGTGACGATGTAACGTTTGATTGTATAAGTGACGATATAACGTTTGATTGTATAAGTGACGATGTAACGTTTGATTGTATAAGTGACGATATAACGTTTTGTTGTATAAGTGACGATATAACGTTTGATTGTATAAGTGAGGTATAACGTTTGATTGTATAAGTGACGATATAACGGTTGAATATTGTGAGCCGATGTGTGAAAGACTTTGTTTTTATTTGAAGTAACCCACTTCTGTGAGAAGATTCTGTATTCAGAGAATTGTTCCACGTTATCAGGTGCTGAAGAGATTTGACAACTCTACCACACAGAGTGGGCAACAGCTGGTGTCGTTGTTGTTAGCCTTGATCGTGCACAGCTATTATCAGATGCTCAGTCACGATTGGGAGGCTGCGGCACCCCGGGACTACAGCTGACGATAAGGTCGTTACCAGAATTCTCTGTGGTGCTGTCAACTGTTCCCTACGGGATAAAGATAAAAGCGGAAGGGGGATTGGGGCAAAGTGAGGAGGAGGGGTGGAAACAAAAACTAAGGTTATAATAGAATCGGTGAGTACCACTTCTTTCTCTCCAACTGCTCACTCATTTTATTGTGTCTAATATTTATGCAAAGCCATTTAAAAGTCAACATGGCGTGAGACAAGTAACCGTTCAGGGGAATTTTGTTTCATGTCCGCCACACAATGGCATGCGGGATAAGAATATTATTTGTTCGTTCATTGAACGAATGTCAGTGTTGTTCAGTCGCTAGTGCGCTGCATTCAAACGCTAAATGGTTCAAATCTATGTTGATTTTCTAGCACATCTAGGTAGTATCCGAAGTTGATGTATAAGTAATTTGGAGCTGACACTTCTAGCAAAGCTGAAAGGACCGAGCACTTCTATGACTTTCAGAAAATAGATATCTATTTTTTAACCATTACTCTATATGTTTATCTTGTATAGATATTTATATATTAAACAGAACTTGTCCTGTTTATCTTGCACATAATAATCTTATTTTTCTTCAAATCGATTTGAGGCCTGTCTTATCTTCTAAATCTATCTTCTAAATCTAACTATCTTCTAAATCTATCTTCTAAATCTATCTTCTAAATCTAACTATCTTCTAAATCTATCTTCTAAATCTATCTTCTAAATCTATCTTCTAAATCTATCTTCTAAATCTATCTTCTAAATCTAACTATCTTCTAAATCTGATCTTCTAAATACATCTTCTAAATCTATCTTCTAAATCTATACTAAATCTATTATCTTCTAATATATCTTCTAAATCATATCTTCTAAATCTACTATCTTCTAAATCTAAATCTTCTAAATCTATCTTCTAAATATATCTATCTTCTAAATCTAACTATCTTCTAAATGTATCTTCTAAATCTATCTTCTAAATCTATCTTCTAAATCTATCTATCTTCTAAATCTATCTTCTAAATCTATATAACTACTAAATTCTTATCTTCTAAATTTTTAACTATCTTTCTAAAATCTATCTAATCTTCTAAATCTATCTAACTTCTAAATCTATCTAACTTCTAAATCTAATTTCTAAAGCTATCTTCTAAATCTAACTTCTAAATCTATCTTCCTAATCTATCTTCTAAAGCTGAAGGATTTACTTCATTGCGACAAAATTGTCCCCAAAAGTCCCGTCGCTCTCCGCAGAAATGGCAAACTACCTCCCAATGGTATTGCACAAATCACGTACTCCGTAGCTTCGATAACAAACCGAGTAGTCTTTGGAAAAAATACACTTGTGAACACAATGTCGCCTTCCGGATTGGAACCTACCACCGTCTGAACGTAAGGGAAAAGCTTAACCACAGAGACCACAGAACTATCTTCTATGACTAACTAAATATATATTTGATATGAAATACTTTGTTAAACTCTCAGTTCAACTCTGACAAGCTGAGGTCAGAGAAGCCATTGTGATATCTGCCACTTGGGACCAGCAAAAGCTTTCCAAGAATCACATTACAGAAGCCAAAATAAATATACATAACGACGAATAGTTGACACTTGCTGCTAGATCTGGACACAGTGAGATTTCTCCATTACCGTCATTCTGTCAGAAAAAAATAAATGTTTCCGTCAGTTGTAGGCCAAACGCACAAGCTTTTAGACAATATGATATCTTATCTGGCATCTCCAATCTCGAGGTTATAGATGGCAAACTTCATCCGATGAAATGTGTTTTTGCTTTCTTATGTTGTGAAATGTTCCAATTTATTTTCTTTGATTTCTCATCGTGTTCTTTCTTCTTCTTCTTCTTCTTCTTTTTTCTTTTTCCGAACGTTCTATATTGACCACTTGTTAATTACCTTTTGTGATTTATATATGATTCAAGCCTGAGAGCGATTGTACGTTGTGACAGATACGCGCCTACAAGTAGGCAGGCACATCCGATTTTTGCAAAGCTTTTTATTTACTAGGGTGCCCGCCTGCCCAGCGCGTTGGACTGGGTGACTAGCCCTCTGTGAGTGCGGGTTCAATTCCGCGGGCTGGCAGAAAAGCCAGAGATTCCCTAGATTCACGGTGTTTGTGGCATCGAACCGAATGGTTGAGATGTTCATGACACCGAGCCGAAGAGCTGAAAGCTCAAGTGCTTCTAGATCGGAAGAAAAAAAATTTACTAGGGCAGCTTCACTAAGCCCCTACCCCAGTCGCCTCTTACGACATGCCTTGTAAGTCGCAGAGTTACTACTCTTTGCTCCCCTTGTGAGCCCTGTCAACACACAGGCGCAGGGTTCTTTCAAAAAGGGGCCCTTGAGCTCCTCGAGTCACGCTTGCACTCGTAGCGTTTTACTAAAACATGTTTATACATATTCTCAGTCGTATTGTAATTAACGATTGTTCGTGTTGTTTTTCAAGTAATAATTTGCTGTACTAGAAGAAAACGTCCTCCATATGTCATGGACAGAGAAAAGAATACGTCCTCCATATGTCATGGACAGAGAAAAGAATACGTCCTCAATATGTCATGGACAGAGAAAAGAAAACGTCCTCCATATGTCATGGACAGAGAAAAGAAAACGTCCTCCATATGTCATGGACAGAGAAAAGAATACGTACTCCATATGTCATGGACAGAGAAAAGAATACGTCCTCAATATGTCATGGACAGAGAAAAGAAATACGTCTCTCCATGAGCTGTCAAAACACAGAGCAGGGAATACGTCCTCAGTCATGTCATGGACTAAAAAGATAATATTCTCACTAGTAGTCGATGGTGGTACAAGAAAGTAAGAAAATCGTCCTCAATATGTCATGGACAGAGAAAAGAATACGTCCTCCATATGTCATGGACAGAGAAAAGAAAACGTCCTCCATATGTCATGGACAGAGAAAAGAATACGTCCTCCATATGTCATGGACAGAGAAAAGAATACGTCCTCAATATGTCATGGACAGAGAAAAGAATACGTCCTCCATATGTCATGGACAGAGAAAAGAATACGTCCTCCATATGTCATGGACAGAGAAAAGAGCAGCTATATCTATCCAGAAAGAACTCAAAATTTTAAAAAAACTGGTTGATTCTACAAATAAAAAAGAGAAAATTGAAGTATTTTGGACATATAAAGAGACACTAATGGGTGGAGAAGACCATCATGGAAGGAGGCATCCCTGCAAAGAGGAGAAGAGGAAGGCCAAGGATAAGATGGATTACGATGTAACTGATGGTTTGAGCATAACGACTGCAGAGGCAGAACATCTGGTCTATGAGAGAGAGGAAATTCCAGAGGACTGTTAGAGTTGCACAATTCTACTCAAGACAAGCTATTAAAGGATTTAGTAAAAAATGTTGTTACACTTGAAACCGGGGTCGCAAACGCAATAATGAAGGATATAAAGTGACGTCATGATCATGGAGAACGATCACACTGGAAGAATCTAAACTTCAAGTACCTCTGAAGACGGCGAGGCTGACCGCATGGTGAAAGACATCGGTAAAATGTTAAGTAGGCCTCACGCAAAACTCAGAAGCGCAATACCAGGAGTTATGACTTCCGCCTGGATTAACAGCGGGCGTTCATAGAAGAAGAGATGTTATTAAACTGTTGTCATTGCAATCCAGGCAGACCCATAGGTGCTCAGTCTCCACCGAACAGATACCGAAGAGTATGCATACTGATAGTTCCCGTGGCTCGCTGATTAAACACACTTCTCACTCGACCCCTCATGCACCCAGTTGTACGTGTACAACAGATAACTTCAAAATGCTTAAATCACTGAATCGATTCAACATTTGAATTAAAGAATGATGCCCAATCCCCCACCATCATGACTGAGAGATGTGCCCTAACCCCTCAACCACATACTCCACTTCTATGAATCTCTATAATTCATATTCCTTACGACAACTTTTCAACATGACACACAACAAACTTTGAGAGAATTCTGACAAAATTAACATTTAGTAACATAACACATTTGACATTTGACAACACTTGTTGTGTGCCAGGGTCTACGACTGTTAGTGCGGCTCTAGTTACCTCGCTCCCAAGGAATCTACATTTTTCAAGTTGTTATTGAAGTATTTTTTACCGAAACAACAGATCTATAGAATAATGTGCGCTTTGTAAATGAGTTGCATTGGAATCTATTGAGTTACATCGTTACAGGCATTATTTCAGCAAGACATCGATCTGCATCAATTCAAGTGCTGGAGAGAAAAACTATCTTGACGGTAGAACGTTGCCGGCGAGTAGTGCAATTTCCGGCTTTTCCACTGATAAATGGCGAAACTATGCAATTATGTGCTAGCAAACAGTCCCAAACACAAGCTCTTGAAATACAGAAGATACGATTGTTAGAAGGGTAGAAGCGGATACTTGATTAGCGGAGTAAGTCTTCTTTGGTTTGTTGGAGTAGCGGGCAGCCATAAAAACAATGAGTTTCAAACACGAGGAGTAAACACTTCATAATGTCATATGATATGCTTGTGTTTTCTAGTTGTCCATGTTGGGTCTGTTTGTTGAATATCTGAGAGATTTTGGTTTGTACGACGTGAGGCCAACTTGGCAATTTCACATTGGTCAGTTTCCATGTTTCTGTTATTGGTAACTAAACTGACGTCATTGCAGTCCAGGCAGACCCATAGGTGCTCAGTCTCCCCAACAGATATAGAAGAGTATGCATACTGATGGTTCCATTGGCTCACTGGTTAAACACACCTGTCACTCTGTTCCTCAGACATCCAGTCCTACTTGTACAACGGGTAACTCCAAATTGATTAAATCAGTGGATCGATTTAACATAGATTTTAGTGTTCTCATCCAACAGACAGTCTCGAAGAGACCGAAGAACTTCCCACTTATCCATCTTCAACTACCCAATAATCGATGCTGTTGAGGCAATCCTGTCCGCTCTCTCATTACCGTAAACAACCGCATATCCTGGACAGTATATCCACGTAAGCCGCTGGAGGTTAGAAACTTCTATAGACGACATCCACTCATACCAAAACCTGCCCTTCTGGATCTTGTGAAGCATCGACTGAGAGTCAGATACAACAACTGCCCCAGTAAATGAAGTCCCAGAGATCCAATGGAGGGCAGCAGTAACGGCCTCAACCTCCATCCTCATACTAGAAGTAGTTGTTCTGTATGTTAGCTGTTCTATAGCGTCTGTCAATCTATCGATCTACCAATCTATCTATCTATCTATCTATCTATCTATCTATCTATCTATCTATCTATCTATCTATCTATCTGTTATAGGTGGGGGTCTCAGTTTCTGGTAGTACGGATGGGGTCTTTAGTGGTAGACACAGGTTTCCCCCTTCATCATCATCTTTATGGTCAGGGCCGAGTGGTGGCTTGTTCGTGTGCTCCTCATTGTGATTCTTACTCTTGATCCATCTTCATTAGATCCCTCGCATCCACGAAGTGTATATATATATAAAGTACTAATGCGTTCCTATTTGGTTTGTAGTTGCAACAGATGTCATTCTCAGCTAATATTGACTCCTTTCTATCTTAAGGCATTCATTCGTAACTAAGATATACTCAATAACCATGTAGAGTTTACATAGGCATATTTATTGGTTGATATAAGTGTGTGAGTGGACAGATCATGCAACACGTCCATCCATCTTAAGGTTTGTGTCATCTCTCTATTTACTAACTAACTTCCTAGCAACTGTTACTAAACCGTCACTATTTAACTACACAAAAGCGTCATGTCTCGTAGTTATGTGTTGCACTTCTACCTAGAGAGTACAACACATAGTCCCAACTATTAAATAATCTAATTATACTACTCTAACTATCTGGCTAACTGTCCATTCCTCCGCTGCCATCTGGGGGACTATGACACCCCCCTGGAGACCTCGCCGTCACCCCGACGGCGAAATCCCAAGAAAATCGCACAGGTAGTGTCCAATAGGGTTATTAGAGTGGTGAGAGCTGAAAGGGAACAAGTCGCCTCACGTGATAAACGTGGCTCCACAACAACTAACTATAACAGCCAACCATGGTCGAAAAGAAAAGAAAATCCTGACGGGATCTCAGGAAGACCCAAGTTGAATGAGCTACTTGGTAAGGAGTCACCACACGTCGTTGGACGTGACTCATCAACTGGCCATAGGTGACCATGGCTAACTTCAACAGTAAACCCTCTGTGCTCTTGTGCTGAAACCATGGTACTAGAAATCAATCAGCATTACATAAATTAATTGGAAAATATGGAAAATATGCGTCTATGATTCCGACGGCGACCCAACAGCATAACACTTGGCCAATGTGAGGTGGCTGTACTGGACATCCATTCCTCACATGAGGTAGTATTGGTTTGATGGCAGCATGTATCAGTATGTCACTAACACTATGTCTTTCTTGCATGTCAGAGTCTTGTCACACTATCTGAAATCTCAAACAAAAACACAAGTTACAAATTGAAAAAAAGGAAAAAAACATATATATAACGTTAACTTTTCACGTTATATGTCCTCAACGAGGTAATATCAACCAACCCCAATGCCCAGGGGAAATAATAAACTCCCAAGATTTAACATATTGCATAAAAAAACATACATAATGTTCATCCAACAACATTATAAGACCTCCACGAGGTATTATTAACCAATCCCCAAACCCAGGGAATGAATGAGCTGCAAATATGAAACTCCATTATAAACGTCCAATATTCAACGCTGCTCCATTAACTCCTAAACTTCTCCTATTAAAATTTACCATCTTCCTATTAACATAATTAACACATCAAAGTGTAGGATTACGTACACGTGACGCAAGTCCACACTAAATCCGCCAATTAAACAAATCATAATCCAAGGATCCAAAATACTCGGATCGACATCATATAACTTCCATGAGGCAATAAAATCACCCCACAACCCCCCAGGAATAAATTGACATCCCAAATATATCAAGTATCTGCAATTTACCAACATGCAGCCTCAATAAGGTATGAAAAAGAAATCCACCAGTAATCTCAAGTGGAAGCAAACAATATTCCATGTTTGATTCCGAATTACATAACCACCGATAATAAAATAATATCATCCATCCAAATGCTCCAAAGAATCCGCCAAATTCCCGAATGATTTTGGAGTTCCCATCCCAGGACAGTAAGAAAGGCAATACAATGTAGCCTTCCAATGACCCAAACAAAAACCCCAATAATGCTACGGGCAGCACCCTTGAATTGCGACATACGCCCCTTACTATTGTGGCCCACCAACGCTTGTTTACAATTTTTCGAATTAACCTGTACTCTTTTATAAATTCCTCGCCGTTTTACTTTTGTTTGAACATTGTTAGTATCCTTAAAACCTGATGTATTAATCTTGCAACCTGTACAAGCTGCCTTCGCGCTCATAGATTCAATGCCATGTGTCCCATGAGGATAAAGTATACGATTTACATTGCGTTTTAATCTTGAGTGGTGAACATGAACAATATCCACATGTTCTATTGGTCGTTCCGTGACGTGTGGTACCTTGTGTCATCTCTCTATTTCAAAACGGTGAAGGACCCAGAGTCCCTGTTAACAGGCCTCCTGGGTGTGTTTGGGGATAATAGATCGGCTCATGCGCTACTGTCTGCCTTCTTTCGCTCTTCTCAGAATAGTGAAGAGACATGCCTTGACTATTCTCATCGTATAGCGGAGCTATTCATGAAAGTCACCACGGCTCAGTCTAGGGAGGGGTCGATTCCCGGGATCCCAACAATCTTAGGGATCACTTTGTGGCATCCCTAAGCAACAGGTTGTGTTCTAGCATGCTGATGTCCAAGGTTGCAGGAGCACCCTCCACTACCTTCCTGCAATGCAGAGATGAGGCGTTGCGATGGGAGTCCAATCCCATCCCTGGGATGGATTCAAGGAATTTGGATCGATTGGGGCGGCGTGTGGACAACCTAGAGTCCAGGATGGTCAGGAATGTGAATGAGCCTCCCGGCGGCCACCGTCCTGATTACCCCGTGCGTCCTGGGTTTTATACCTATACTCCCCGCTTCCAGGGTGGAGATGAGGGATATCCTCCACGCTCCCGCTGCTCGCGATGTGGTTTGGATGGCCATGGGGTACAGGCTTGTAGGGTTGATAATTTAAACGGGCGCCACTCAGGGAGAGGGGCACGACCCTGGGTGCCAAGGAACAGGGCCCAGAACAAAAGATGGTAGGAAACCAACTACTGCATGATATGTGGATAAAGGGAAATGTGTTTAGGTGTCTTATTGACACTGGGTCTCAGGTTTCCGCTCTTACAGAAAGTGCATTTCGCATGTATTTTCCAGAGTCTAGTCTAAATGGGGATAATTGGGTGCAGCTAAAAGCTGCAAATGGACTTCATATACCTTACTTAGGCCATGTTATTGTCAATATTGAGCTTTATAATACTTATCTTACGAATTGTGGATTCTATGTCTTTAAAGATACTCCATCTCATAATAGTTGTGATTATAATGCTATCATTGGGACAAATATTCTTAGCCGTCTGCGGTTGTTTCGACCAATTCTAGGTCCTTCTATCCAGTCCGTACCTGATAAAGTGGTACCGTCTTCTCTTCCAGCCTTTATTTGGTCTGCTAAGAAAAAGAAATCCACCAGTAATCTCAAGTGGAAGCAAACAATATTCCATGTTTGATTCCGAATTACATAACCACCGATAATAAAATAATATCATCCATCCAAATGCTCCCAAGGAATCCGCCAAATTCCCGAATGTTTTTGGGAGTTCCCATCCCAGGACAGTAAGAAAGGCAATACAATGTAGCCTTCCAATGACCCAAACAAAAACCCCAATAATCACGCTATGTGATTTACAATGGATCCTGACAGATCCATGACGATCTATCGTTATAATCCCCCAGAATGTAGACAACAATTCAAATATTTCCCTGATCTGGTTCAACCCCATCTCCGACGTCAGGCCTGTTTTGGAACATTGGGTTCCTGTAGATTTGTGGAAATCGCCAAAATCATGGTTGTCCTCATCATGATCAACCGCCTTCCTACGGACTGTCCCACTTCTGACACCAAATTGTTATAGGTGGGGGTCTCAGTTTCTGGTAGTACGGATGGGGTCTTTAGTGGTAGACACAGGTTTCCCCCTTCATCATCATCTTTATGGTCAGGGCCGAGTGGTGGCTTGTTCGTGTGCTCCTCATTGTGATTCTTACTCTTGATCCATCTTCATTAGATCCCTAGCATCCACGAAGTGTAAATATATATATAAAGTACTAATGCGTTCCTATTTGGTTTGTAGTTGCAACAGATGTCATTCTCAGCTAATATTGACTCCTTTCTATCTTAGGGCATTCATTCGTAACTAAGATATACTCAATAACCATGTAGAGTTTACATAGGCATATTTATTGGTTGATATAAGTGTGTGAGTGGACAGATCATGCAACACGTCCATCCATCTTAAGGTTTGTGTCATCTCTCTATTTACTAACTAACTTCCTAGCAACTGTTACTAAACCGTCACTATTTAACTACACAAAAGCGTCATGTCTCGTAGTTATGTGTTGCACTTCTACCTAGAGAGTACAACACATAGTCCCAACTATTAAATAATCTAATTATACTACTCTAACTATCTGGCTAACTGTCCATTCCTCCGCTGCCATCTGGGGGACTATGACATATCTATCTATCTATCTATCTATCTATCTATCTATCTATATATCTATCTATCTATCTATCAATCTATCTACCTATCTCTATATAAATATATATATATATATATCTTTCTAATTAGTACCATCACATCATTAACAGCAGTATCGTTCCAAGTATCCACAACAGAGTCACAAAAATTTCACAACAGCGTCACAACAACATCACAACAGCGTCACAACAACTTCACAACAGCATCACAACAACATCACAACAGCGTCACAACATCACACCAGCGTCACAACAGCGTCACAACAGCGTCACAACAACGTCACAACAGCGTAACAACAGCGTCACAACAACGTCACAACAGCGTCACAACAACATCCACTTTGCTTTCACTACAACATCTATATCCGTGTTATTATAACAACTCCATCAGTACAACCACAACATTCACACCATCCACATGAATACAACCACACTATCCACATGAATACAACCACACTATCCACATAACCTGAACTACAACATCCTTCTGAAGAGAGAAAGACAAATGATCAACTGAGTATACCCACGTTACAAGAACAATGAAATATCACGAAAAATTAAAACTGTATCAAAACTGTATCAAAACTGTATCAAAACTGTATCAAAACTGCACACAAATCTGCACAC
The DNA here is from genome assembly GCA_020796225.1 of Arion vulgaris. Lineage (NCBI taxonomy): Eukaryota > Metazoa > Mollusca > Gastropoda > Stylommatophora > Arionidae > Arion > Arion vulgaris. Next base: position 68,917,117 of record CM036759.1, read on the forward strand.
AAAACTGCACACAAATCTGCACACAAAATTGCACACAAAACTGCACAAAATTACTTCAAATCTGACAGAAATGTGGTTGCTTGTACCTAGATTATTTCACTGAAGAAATAATTATTTGATCAACTGAAGAAATAACTATTTGATCAACTGAAGAAATAACTAACTATTTGATCAACTGAAGAAATAACTATTTGATCAACTGAAGAACTAACTATTTGATCAACTGAACAAATAACTAACTATTTGATCAACTGAAGAACTAACTATTTGATCAACTGAAGAAATAACTAACTATTTGATCAACTGAAGAAATAACTATTTGATCAACTGAAGAACTAACTATTTGATCAACTGAAGAACTAACTATTTGATCAACTGAAGAAATAACTAACTATTTGATCAACTGAAGAAATAACTATTTGATCAACTGAAGAAATAACTATTTGATCAACTGAAGAAATAATTATTTGATCAACTGAAGAACTAACTATTTGATCAACTGAAGAAATAACTATTTGATCAACTGAAGAACTAACTATTTGATCAACTGAAGAAATAACTATTTGATCAACTGAAGAACTAACTATTTGATCAACTGAAGAAATAACTAACTATTTGATCAACTGAAGAAATAACTATTTGATCAACTGAAGAAATAACTATTTGATCAACTGAAGAAATAATTATTTGATCAACTGAAGAACTAACTATTTGATCAACTGAAGAAATAACTATTTGATCAACTGAAGAACTAACTATTTGATCAACTGAAGAACTAACTATTTGATCAACTGAAGAAATAACTAACTATTTGATCAACTGAAGAACTAACTATTTGATCAACTGAAGAACTAACTATTTGATCAACTGAAGAACTAACTATTTGATCAACTGAAGAAATAATTAACTATTTGATCAACAATATCCATTGATATCTGAACAAAATGTAAATAAGGTGTGTTGTTTATTTTATTTCTTGTTTAAAAATGTATGAACATTGATGAGAATAAAGAAGTTTAAAATCAAGCGTGGAACCAGCAGGGAGAGATGTGAAAGAGAACGGTTGAAACGAATTATTAACCAGCGAGGAATTATCGGTAAACATGCACCTCGCCAAATGCTGAGGAAGACTGAGCGCCTATATGTCTGCGTTGAGTACAGTAATATCGGTTGTTAAACACAGAATACCTTCTACATTTCTCTCCAGATTCGTAATTTCAAATCCTCATTCTTATCATTACTACAAACTCATAACAAATACTCTGTATTGAGATTCACCGCAGGAAACAAAGACAGCATTTCCAAGTTTGATGTATGCAGTTGAATTATTGACAAGTCTGGCATCGGATTTCCTTTTGTTTTCATCAACTTGAGAAGATGTTTCACTGATAGCGAAACTCTACTAATGTTTTGTAATTGCATCTCACAAACACTTTGACGTGAAGTGAAGATTTGATGACTTCGTTATGACATTAGAGTTATACAACACAAAGGTATTTGTTCAAATCCTACTTAAGATTGTGAGGGCTAACTTTAGCTTGAGGGATCGATCCGGCAGTCTAGGATAACGTTTACTTTTGTGTTTTGAATTAAATACTTTGAAAATGTTTAGTGGCATTGTTTGTAAGTTTGTCAAAGAGGCATGAAGATTAAATATTGACCACAACAGGAAACAATAGAAGCATTAGGATAGGAAGAAAGAGATTGGGAACAAAGAAATTAGGAACTTTAGAGGTAGTAAAGAACTCTTAAACACACACACAGAGTGAGAGAGAGAGGGGCACAGAGATACTGAGAGAGACATACACATACAGTGAGATACACATTGAGAGACAAACAGAGAGGTACAAACAGAGAGGTACATATAGAGAGGGGCATATAGAGAGACACCAAGGGAGAAACACACAGAGGTAGACACACACACAGAAAGGGAGAGAGAGAGAGAGACACACACACACAGAGAAAGACGCACACAGAGAGAGAGAGACATACACATAAAGACGCACACAAAGACACATACACAGAAAGACATACACACAAACCCAAAGAGACACCCAGAGAAATACACACACACACACACAGAAGCACACACAAAGAGACACACAATCTGAGACATTAGTAATTCAAAGACAAGCAATTGCTGAAACAAATAAACATGTGTTGTGTTGATTTATTTTGGTTTAAATCTGCATCAGCGTAGGCTAAATGTGAAATATATTCTTCTCAAATATTGGCAGAAGAGCCTGATGAAAATTTTACAATCAATATTAACACATCTTATATATTTTAATTGTATTTAAACCTGTCCTCTTGACTCAAATCTCATATATGACCTGGCAGGTCAAAGTGCATTGACTTATTTTGTCATTAACATGCACAATTGAACATCTAATTAAATTCGTGTTCCCAAGTTTCCTATGCGTACTTTGAAAACGGAACCTGGAGAAAGACCATCATTAAACCGTCAAATCTTTCTTAAACACTCAACTTCTAATGCTCACCGCAGGTGCTGTCGAAGACTCGACCAGGAGTGCTCTATCTTAACAGCCAAATCAATACTATAGTCATTAATTCTGCAGGTGTTCTCATGGGAAAATCACTCGTTTTGGAAATTCAAACCCCCAAAAAAATATTTTCACAAGTACCTTTAACAGCATTCAGCTAACGTATATATTTTACAACTGTTCTAACATTTCAATGTTATGCGTATATTTTTGGATGTGTAAATTGCAACCAATCACATCCACACGCGCTTGATTTCAAATTTCAAAATATGGCTAAAACGCAAATGTAGAAAGATTCAAATCGGTAACGCCATCAAGGGGTTTCTAAAATTAGTCTGTCTCTCAGCGTGGCTTACTCTGCCAGGGAAGGACATTGTTGTTAATCACGGTGAATGCCACTTTTTAAAGCTGAGCAAAGATTCGTGGTCTTTGTTCTCCCGCACGTGCACACAGCTGTCCCATTCAGGTACGGGTCGGTCACAATGAACGCTTTCGTGCTGTATTGTAGTACAGGAGCCAGGGAGGTTCACACAATGTCGCACTGACACACAGGCACGCGCAGCTAGTCACGACCAAAACTCACTCTAAGAAGGCACAGCTGAAAATGGGAACAATGAATTCGCACACACACGAAGGAGAGATACATCAATAGAAATGTGCTTGTACTTTCTCTTCTAGAGAGACACATCATATGAATGAGATATTTCAGTCGAGTGCTACTTATAAAACTGTCAAACAAAAGAACAGAGAAACAGCCGTCAGAACAAGTTAAGTATCAAAGTGAGAGCAGAGGAGAAGAGAATAATGAAAAGGTGTCTCTGTAGCGTAGCGGTTAGATACTCACATCCCGTGCCAAAGGTAACCTGTTCGCTTCCTTGTGGAGCCATCTAGATATTTTTCCAGAGATCCCTGATCTCAGTGTAGGTGAGATCACGTTCCTAGTTCTATCGGAGACGGACGATAGCACATAGGTCGTGTCAATTTGAACATGTAAAAGAACCAGTGGTAGCTCAAAATCGAGAAGAGAAGGCTGGAAAAACGCTGCCTGAGCAAAATTCATTAGGAAAATAAAATTCCTCCAAAATAGCTTCACCATCTTAAAAATTACATCGGAGACCTCCGACGATGCTACGGAGTTCATGCACTGCAGTTGAGATCTTTCTGTGTAAGACATAGATCGGAGCACACATAATTACTCAACGACGTGCAATGATGATGTTCCTATCAATCAATCAATCGGTCAATCAGTCAGTCAATCAATCAATCAATCTATCAATCAAACAATCAATAAATCAGTCAGTCAATAATGAAAAGTTGTCAAAGAAGAACAACCACTGTATAAAGATATGTTGAATAAAATGTATGAATGCTAAAATACAGCTTGTGAACGTACAGTCTGTGAACGTACAGCCTGTGAACTACAGCCTGTGAACTTACAGCCTTGAAGTTATAGCATTAAGAAGAACATCAATGAGAAAGTTCTAAGTAAGACATCGAAAGCTAACCAGCGTCTACACAAAACTGCATTCATTTCTTCAATAGTTAGCCCCCCTCCCTCCCATCCCACCTCTTACAGAACGTCTCCTCTGTTGACAAATTCTCTGATGACTTCATTATTAAATTAAAGGTGGTCCCCACAGCTGATATATCTGTTTCTATTTCATCTATGACACGTTTCACTTATCTTCTTGCTATCTTCTTCTATACACGTTCAGCTTTTCTTCTTCTCATCGTTCATCTAACACACTCACTTATTACTTGCATCGTTCATCTATTGACCAGTTTCACTTATCTTCTTGCTATCGACTTCATCTATGACCAGTTTCACTTATCTATTTGCTTGTCATCTAGCACGTTTACCTTATCTTCTTGCTATTTCATCTATGACACGTTTCACTTATCTTCTTGCTATCAATCATCTTCTTCTTCTTCTTCGATCGTTCTAGGCCTGTTTTAATCATTCTCATTGTGATATATAAACAGCCAAACATCAGAACGTGATGTACGTGCACCAGCCTTCAGCACCTATTGGAGCCCAGTTGCTTATCCTTCGGTGGGGTGTTCGTTTTCAGCCAGCTTTTGATTTACTAGGGTGAGCTTTCCCTAGGATTCGATCAGCTTTGCCGTATTTTTGGGCTTTGTGATCTACGCCGGGACAGTGAGTTACGCTGTTTATGCCCGTTCTGACTGAGAAATATTTCTCGGGGCTTGTAAGCTTATCCTCGGACGGCGTCTTACTCGTATAAAACACCGTGTAAAGTATCGGCCTTCGCCAATGTTTAGACCCGAACTTCCTGTTTGATCCGTACATTGTCGGCCTTGCTTTACCGTACATTTTTAGTTTGATCCGGGAAGGAACATTCTCAGCCTTTTCTAGACGCGCATTGGTACATGGCAATTTGCAATTAACCTCGAAAGCACTGGCATGGGGCCGAGTACAACAATGTAGAGGGTCGTTTCAGTCGGCACTATCAGCGTAACTGAGGATTTTGCGCTCGCCGCCATCACCCGCCCCAGTTATTCCGGGGATGTTAGTTACGACTGGAATCAAACCTTGCCCGGTTGCCCCAAGGCTGGCAGTTACGTTAGGCATCACCAACCTCGGTTCTTCCGGGGATGTTAATTTTAATCGCACAGTACCTTGCACGGTTTTCCAGGGCGGGTAGTTTCGTTATGCACTAAACGCAACTTGTTCTTTTGCGCTTGGCAAACCTTGCCCAGTACATGTATCTGCACCAGGCTACCAATGCGGGGTCAGCTGCAATCTTCTCTCGCACCAACACGAGGGTAGACTTTTATTCGTTACGGTCCTGTCTTATTTATTCTTGCCGACGGGCTGGCAATGTTTGCCCCTCCTCAGGGCTTCGAGCTTCGCCCTACGTGGGCATACGTTTGGTCACTGGATGCACCTCTCATCCATGTCTGAGACGTTTCGTTGCTGTTTCTTTGCGTTCAGGGACTTGGGCAATATCTTGTTGGACATCGGTCAGGAGATTTGTGCATTTTATTTGTATGTATCTTTATCGTATTTCCGTAATTGCACTGCTACCACTACCAGTAGTTTCCTCTCCCCGATCCCTGCCCCTCTTAGCCAGACCAGAACCAGAGTCTGTTTCCAGGGTCACCGCGTGGAGGTTAGGGGCAGGGTCTTGGTTAGCGCGCCCTCTCGCTAACCCTGGCTCATGTTACCACTATGACCTCATGAGCCTTTTGACCCTATCAATCATCTAATACTCTCTCCTAGCAGTTATTGTTTCATTATTTTGGCTAACAGAGTAAAGCAAGTTTCTGAATTCAAATATTTAGGCAGCATTTTCACACAGGAAGGAAAACTAAATAGAGAAATAGAGACAAGGTGTCAAGAAACAAATTCAGTGACCTACCAGCTGGCACCATTACTACAACACCCAAAGATCAAGATGGAAGTGAAAAGACAGATGATAAAAAGTATTTTCGTACCAACATTTTGTTACCAGTGCCAAACTTGGTCTCTTACAACAACACACCACAGAAAGCTCACCACATGTGAAATAAATTAAATGCTTGAGGAAGGCAGTGGGGATCACTAGGAAAGACGAACTACGAAATGAGGACATCAGAAGCAGAGTGGGTATAACTTCATGTACCGAATACATCGAAAGACAACAAATGCAGTAGTTTGGAAATTAAATGAGAATTGAATACAACCAACCACCAATAACAGCATACAATAAAAAGAGATCAGGTACTAGAGCTACGGGAAAACCAAGGAAAAGATGGATAGACAATATCAAGACCACACTAAATAAACACGGATATAACACAACAAGGGCGATTCATCTGGCCCTGGAACGCAAATTAAAGCTCCCACTCCTACGATTAACGGACAGAGAGGACAACCAATGCCATCCTCTACCTGGGGAAAGATAAAAGACAATAGGCTACTGGGCATGGTAGGGTTCGTTGCAGAGCGAAGTGAAGCATACAGGACAACTACTTCTAGTATGAGGATTGAGGTTGAGGAAGTTAATGCTGCCCTCCGTTTGCTCTCTGTGACTCCATTTATTGGGGCAGTTGTTGTATCTGACTCTCAGTCGATGCTTCACAAGATCTAAAAGGACAGGTTTCGGTATGAGTGGATGTCGTCTATAGAAGTTTCTAACCTCCAGAGGCCTACTTGGATCTACTGTACTGAGCATGATGGTGTTTGCTGGAATGAGAGAGCGGACAGGCTTGCATCAACAGCATCGATTGTTGGGAAGTTGAAGATGGATAAGGGGATGTTCTTCGGTCTCTTCGCGACTGTCTGTTGCATGAGGACACTAAAATAGATGTTGAATCGATCCAGCGATTTAAGCAGTTTGAAGTTACCCGTTGTACAAGTCGAACTGGATGCCTGAGGGACAGAGTGCGGTGTGTAGCGAACAGTCATTTGCGGCTCTGTATTCCGAGATCTCTATGATTGTTGGTGGAGCTGCGGAGTTGTGCTTTAAGCAACACTCGCTTCCACTTCTACCGACAAAGACCGGGACATATGAGGGAGCCCGGAGCACTGAAGTAAATTCTTTACATTCAGACCCTTATTAGATACGTTTATTCACAATGGTAGATCTAGGCTGAACCCAAGGTAAGGTCAAGGAGTTATTTTGGGCATTAAGAAAAAGAAAACTATAAGTTGAACAGTTTGGCGGCAACTGAATAAGATATGCAGCCATTTAGTTCCATGGGCGGCTCATGGTCCCACATGTTCTACACCGCCCAATGAAGCAATATTACATGCAGTGTCAACAGTTTTGTTATTTATACTTTCAAATGTATTTATTTTATATACATTTAAATTCACGAACAAACAAATGATGTGTCAGCATCAACAACAACAAAAGTAACACTAGACGCTGTACACTTTCCAAAAAAAAGAAAGTGACGTCCTCTCAATTACTTTTCTTTCTGTTTGTTATTCGTCTGCTAAGAGTTCAGGCGTAGTCATGGCGCTTAATATGGGGCCTAATATGGCGTCTAATATGGCGCCTCTGACTGACTATTTTGCGTGAAACTCGAAAATGAACCCTCGTCTTTATCGGGAACTTTAACGCGACTTCACAAGTAATTGTAATTTAGATGTTTGATATTTCAATTTAGACATTTCAATAACATATCCCACGAGGGTTCCTGTAGTCCATCCGCGTACACATGAATACATTTAATCAGCTAGGCCCAAAACATAGGAATGGTGTATCAATCGGGCCCCAAACAGGATTTTCCCGGCAGTGCTAAAGGACAACATTTTATCAACTCGATCGATGTAACCCTTCCCCAGAGATTCTGCTCTCCGTGTAGGTGAGATAGAGTTCCTAGTTCTATCGGAGACGGACGATAAAATGTAGGTCATGTGTTCACGTTGAGCACGTAAAAGAACCCTTGGTAGTTCAAAATTGATAAGAGCAGGCTGGAAAAGGACTGCCCGGATAAATTCATTAGAACGATTACAAAATAATAAAAATATCCTACAAAAAAACATCTTATAAATTAATCATGATCCTTGCCAGTGCTACGGAGTTTGTGCACTGCAACTGAGATCTTCCTGTGTGAGAAAAAGATCGTAGAACCTAATTTTACTCACCGAAGTATAATGATAATGGCAGAATCAATCAATCGATCAATGACCACGTTACAAGATGTGCAAATCTACAAACTTGCATGCATGATCAAAGGGATATAATTCATGAATTTGCATTGTGTAATGTAAGGATGACATGAATTATGTACCATTTTCTAGTTGATCGATTGATTGGAAGGACACTGAACTTCGGTGAGCAACCATGCATGTTCCTATCTTTTTCTTAAACATGAAGATCTCTGCTACAGTGCACGAACTCCTTAGCACCAGCTAGGATCCCTGGTGCAATTTTGAAGATATTTTTGTAGGATTATTTTTAAAAATCTTTTCACATGAATTTTTCCCAGACAGCGGCTTTCCTGTCTGCTCTTCACGATTTTGAACTGCCAATGGTTTCTTTACGTGCTCAAGTTGATCAAGGAACCCACTTATTATTGTCCGTCTCCGATAGGACTTTCAACTCGATTTCCCCTACACTGAGATCATGAATTTCTAGAAAAATATCCCATTGGCTCCACGAGGGCAGCAGAGACCTTTGGTACGAGAGATGAGCATCTGACCTCTATGCTACAGAGACCCCCATCCCCCAAGTTGAACTTTGTTTCATGTGGATTTATAAAAGTCAAAGGCATATCATATTCATCTCATTCATTCATATTCATCTCATTCATTCATATGCATCTCATTCATTCATTTTCCCAATCTCATTCATTCATATCTTTCCTAGTGTCATATTTATATCTTCATCTATAGAAGGGTTGTAAATGTTTCTGTACCGGAACTACCTCACCCAGTCATCTGCAAAGTAGGAAGTGCTCTTTGGCGTAGATCCAAGCCAAAATATATGGCATTAAAAGATCATTAAAGAGTGTCTATCATACGGTGCAGAAGGAATGCCACACTCAGTCAGAAAGGTTGCAGTACAAAAGTCTCTTTGGTGTAGATCCAAGCCAAAATATAAGGCACAACAGATCGTTAGAGAGAACTTGTACAACTTAAGGCAAGCTACACTAGTACACAAAATGCTGGCAAAATCAGATGTGCTGGCTTAGTCACGATAGGCGCATAATTGGCACAACGTAAAAACCCCGTTCTTGGCACAGGCTGCTTATATATCACAACAAGGTAATGAGAGAGCGGACAGGCTTGCATCAACAGCATCGATTGTTGGGGAGTTGAAGATGGATAAGGGGGATATTCTTCGGTTTCTTCGCGACTGTCTGTTGGATGAGGACACTAAAATCGATGTTGAATCGATCAAGCGATTTCGATTTAAGCAGTTTGGAGTTACCCGTTGTTCAAGTCGAACTGGATGCATGAGAGGCCGAGTGAGAGGTGTGTTTAATCAGCGAGCCACATGAACCATCAGTATGCATACTCTACGATATCTGTTGGGGAGACTGAGCACCTATGGGTCTGCCCGGAGTGCAATGACGTCAGTTTAATAACCAATAACCAATATCAAGAATAATCAAAATAGCCGAAATGAACGATCGAAGAAGAAGAAGAAGAAGATCTTCATCTTTAGTAGGCAGCTCACAATATGTACTATGTTAGTATGTCACGTTTTTATTTTTGTTTAAACACTTACAAAAAGTATGGAATGGAACTGATAGAAAAACAATGATCAGAATACTAAAAACAAGCATATTCCTAGTGGTAAAGTAGGGATGTGAAGCATGGACATTTAATAAGGCAGTAGGAAAACATATGTGTGCTTTTGAATATAAGTGTTATAGAAGAGTTCTCCGCAAATCAAGGACAGAGAAGACAACAAATAGATCTATCCAGAAAGAACTCAAAATCCCAAAAAAACTGGCTGATTCTAAAAATAAAAATAAAAATTGAAGTATTTTGGACATATAAAGAGACACTAATCGTTGGAGAAGACTATCATGGAAGGAGGCATCCCTGCAAAGTTGAGAAGTGGAAGACCAAGGATAAGATGGATTCACGATGTAACTGATGGTTTGAGCATAACGACTGGAGAGGCAGGGCATCTGACCTATGAGAGAGAGAGAGATATTACAATAGACAATTAAGGTGGCAAAGTTCTGCTCACGACAAGCTACTTGATGATGATGAACATAACATGTACAAATTTATGTGTGTACATAACTGGCAATGTGATTCATCGAGATTTGAAATTGTTCTGACTATATAGTTCGAACAGGGACATCCTACTTAAGACAGGAAAGGAGCAGTTTCACCTTTCGATGTCTCTGTAAGATTATGAACATCAGGTAGTACAACAAGGTTACTAACTCTGAAGGATGCAACGTGCGCAGTTGTCTTTCCATCTATGCTCAAGCATCATCATCATCATGTAGCTTGTCGTGAGTAGAACTTTGTCACCTTAACAGTCCTTCGTAATCTCTCTCTCTTTCTCTCTCACACACACACACACACACAGGCCAGATGTCACACCTTTGCATCCATTATGCTCAAACCATCAGTTACATCATGTGTCCATCTTCTCCGTGGTCTTCATCTTCTCCTCTTTGCCTGGATGTTCAGCAGTAGAAGACTAAAATAGCTGGGACATGTGAGAAGAATTGAAAATTGCCGCATACCCTGTAAAGTGAATTTCACCACAAGAAAATCAGTTTACGATCTCCCTTCTTCTATAACATTCAGGTTCACAATTGTTATCTTTTTGTTGCACACTCGAACACATGTGTGTGTGTGTGAATATGTGTGTGATGAATATGTGTGTGTAATATGTGTGTGAATATGTGTGTGAATATGTGTGGTGAATTTGTGTGAATATGTGTGGTGATGTGTGTGTGTGTGTGTGTGTGTGTGTGTGTATGTGTGTGTGAATATGTGTGTGTGAATATGTGTGTGAATGTGTGTGTGAATATGTGTGTGTAAATGTGTGTGTGATGTGTGTGAATTGTGTGTGTGAATATGTGTGTGTGAATATGTGTGTGTGAATATGTGTGTGTGTGAATATGTGTGTGTGAATATGTGTGTGAATGTGTGTGTGTGTGTGTGTGTGTGAATATGTGTGTGTGAATATGTGTGTGAATATGTGTGTGTGAATTGTGTGTGTGAATATGTGTGTGAATGTGTGTGTGTGTGTTGTGTGTGTGTGTGTGTGTGTGTGTGTGTGTGTGTGTGTGTGTGTGTGTGTCTGTGTGAATATGTGTGTGAATATGTGTGTGAATATGTGTGTGAATATGTGTGTGAATATGTATGTGAATATGTGTGTGTGAATATGTGTGTGTGAATATGTGTGTGTGAATGTGTGTGTGAATATGTGTGGTAAAGTGTTGTGAATATGTGTGTGTGAATATGTGTGTGTGAATATGTGTGTGTGAATATGTGTGAGTCTTTTACTGCAGTCTTCCCCTATTTCGATGTGTGTGAATATGTGTGTGTGTATATGTGTGTGTGAATATGTGTGTGTGAATATGTGTGTGTGAATATGTGTGTGAATATGTGTGTGAATATGTATGTGAATATGTGTGTGAACATGTGTGTGTGAATATGTGTGTGTGAATATGTGTGTGTGAATATGTATGTGAATATGTGTGTGAATATGTGTGTGAATATGTATGTGAATATGTGTGTGAATATGTGTGTGTGAATATGTGTGTGTGAATATCTACTATCTTGACGTGAATGTGTGTGTGTGTGTGTGTGTGTGTGTGTAAAACCACTTTTCGCCCGTGTGGTGCCTGGGCCCGTAAGAGGAGCAAAGAATAGTACTACTGCGACCTACAAGGCATGTCGTAAGAGGCGACTACGGTAGGAGCCAAGGGAAGCTACACTAGAAAATAAAACGCGCCACCGAAATCAAATGTGCTGGCCTACTTGTAGGCGCTTAATTGCACAACGTACACTCGCTCTTAGGCTCAGATCACATACAAATCACACAGTGGTTAACAAGTGGTCGATATGGAGCGTTGGAAGAAAAAGACAAATAATGACGACTTTAAGGACAGTGTAGAACAAGGGGACACAAACTTGTGCAATTTAATGTCCGCATGGCTAGTGCAGTCGAAGCGTAACTGTTCAGGTCAGATTATGTCCCCTACAGAAAAAAATACTCATTGGCCTTATCTTGGATTGTACCTGGGTCTCCGGCATAGAAGCCATGCTCTAATTCATTCAGTCTGACGCTCTACGTGTTATAGTCCTTCGATAGGACTAGTAGCTCTACTTCATCAACATTTGAGAACATGTACTCATGGGAAATAGCTGGACCGCTTCACACCGGACACCAACAGAGTACCGTTGAAGCGTGAGTCTAGCACAGTACATCACCGCCACAGAGACAACCATTCTTTACTACCCAGGAACAAATGACTGGTTGATCTGCTCCTCCACAAGAAAAACGTGAAATAACTTTCACATTGGTGATCTACCACCACAATGGAAGTAGTGGCGGTGACTAAGGCACTACTTTGGTTGGAGTCACAAAACTGCACTCATGCGTGCATTCTGAGTGATTCATTGAGTATGATACGAAAGGTGGTGGCTGATTCGGGGCGCAGACAATAGACTGAATCACTACAAGCGTTGACATGTTGCAGAATTACACGTATCTTCGTTCCGGGGCACATGGGCGTCGTTGGCAATGAGAGAGCAGACAGGCTGGCTGGCTCTGCCACTATATCAGGGAGCCAGCCGGTGGCAATGAGAGAGCAGACAGGCTGGCTGGCTCTGCCACCATATCAGGGAGCCAGCCGGTGGCAATGAGAGAGCAGACAGGCTGGCTGGCTCTGCCACCATATCAGGAGCCAGCCGTGGCAATGAGAGAGCAGACAGGCTGGCTGGCTCTGCACCATATCAGGAGCCAGCCGGTGGCAATGAGAGAGCAGACAGGCTGGCTGGCTCTGCCACCATATCAGGAGCCAGCCGTGGCAATGAGAGAGCAGACAGGCTGGCTGGCTCTGCCACCATATCAGGGAGCCAGCCGGTGGCAATGAGAGAGCAGACAGGCTGGCTGGCTCTACCACCATATCAGGAGCAGCCGGTGGCAATGAGAGAGCAGACAGGCTGGCTGGCTCTGCCACCATATCAGGGAGCCAGCCGGTGGCAATCAGAGAGCAGACAGGTTGGCTGGCTCTGCCACCATATCAGGGAGCCAGCCGGTGGCAATGAGAGAGCAGACAGGCTGGCTGGCTCTGCCACCATATCAGGAAGCCAAACAATGGATAGAGATGATATTTTGAACGTCCTCATAGACTGTGGTAGCAAATAAGATTTTGTAGGAGCTGGGTTTGAAGATTGGAGTAGCAAGAAAAGAACAGCATAACAGGTATGTGAGTAGGATATCAATCAAAATTAAACTGGTACGATCAGTCACTGGATGATGTTGGAGATATTGCGAAGGAGATCGGAGCACCTAAGAACACGAAGAACATGTCCGGAACTTGCAATGAAGATATTCCAAACTGAAACTAAAAATAGAAGAACATGTCCGGAACTTGCAATGAAGATATTCCAAACTGAAACTAAAAAAAAAATGATCTGTCAATGCATTTTTCATGCCTATTCTGTGTTACCAGAGCTAAACATGGACAATGAGCAAATTACAATCACAAATAATAACTGCATTTGAAATATGATGCCTACGAAAGTTACAACAACACCAGAAAATGCAAGAGTCACCAACATCAGCATAAGAAAGAAAGTTGGCACAGAACCTCGCTTGAATTACATTGAGAAACAAAGAATGAAGTGATTAGGTCACTTAATAAGAATGCAACTAAACTCCACAGTATACAGTCTTCTACAATAGTGAAACACGTACAAACAAAGTACTATAGTTTACAAAATACATAAACAGTGACGATAAACAGCAACGTTTCGACCAACAAGGCCTTTATCAAGCAAACGAACAAACAGGAGTGACAAATTAAAATGAAACACAAATGGACGACCAAATACCAACGTATCTAAGGAAAATCTGGAATAAAAACGAATAACGAAATAAATGTAACACAAAAACACACATAAAAACTAGAAATAGAAAAGAAACAATGAAATATCTAGTAAATATATAACTTGAATACATGCAACATATACCCATATAGATTATAAAGCATAGAAGAAAGTACTAAAAGCATAAGAATGTAATACATGCAACATATACCCATAGAGATTACAAAGCATGGGAAGAAAGTACTAAGAAGCATAAGAATGTAATACGTTGAGCCCGCGTGGTCCAAGGTACCATACAAAGAAATCAACCGATTCTCCAGAGCAAATCGACTACGATCATCAGAGGAACATGATCGGATGGCTGTGACCTGGACATCGCAAGCTCATGAATGGCCAGTATCATTGAAATGGGTAGCTACAGGGGTCACAGAGCATTGGCGTATATAGCGCAAGTGTTGGGCGAATCGGTCACTGAGTCTCCTGCCGGTTTCCCAATATAGGCCTTGTTGCAGATTCAGTCTTCTACAACAGAACATCAGGAAAGACTGCAAGAGAAGACCACAAAAAGATGGCGTGATGGCTAGATGGCATAGCAGAATCCTGTCAAAAAGCAAAAAGTAACTATCACTTAAACCACTACTAGAGTAGCGCAGGACCAAAAAATACACCAGAGAACTACGACACTGGGCAACATCCCGGTAACAGTGTGACAAGAAAAGTAGAAGAAGAAGAAGATCTGTCTCTGGTTTATAATACTGAATTCGATGCACACAAGCCTGACACAGCATCTAAAATTGATTTCTATTTTTAAATAAATACTGCTGGCGTCAAAGGAAGTAATATTTTAGCTTTCTACTTTACCAAGGAGTTAACTTAAAGAGAACTAAAGTTTGTACGTTCTCAAATTATTTACAAAGTTTTTGCATGAAAAATCTTTAATATTTTATTAGAAAAATATTGTGACTTACATTCAATGCAAAATATTAGTAACTAACAAAATAAGTTCATATTTAAAATAAAATTGTAAATTCTATTTTTAACAATTTTTATTTTACTGCGTTTTGTTATTTGCGTTTGTATACATACAAAAATGAAATTGTGAACTAGGGATTGCATGGTATTATTAGTACAACATACTGTTTACAAATTAGAAATTGTAAATTATTTGGTGGGCGTATTCAGCCTTGAATTATTGAACAGAAATTATATCATCATCATTGGCTTCTTTGTCTCAGGAGACAATAGGTGTTGGCGTCACGTAGAATGTTCTGTGCTGAATCACAACGTTTCATGTGGCTGTAATGGCCTATTCTGGAGTAGCAATCCTTGCCACAGTTGCTGCAGGTAAAACTGGAGACTAGAGCCGATGCATGAGAAGTTCTTTCTGTGCTCTCTTTTGCCTCCACATGTGATGTTGTTCTGCTTTTCTTTTTGAGCTGCCGCTTGCCTGTTTTTGGCCAGCCGCTCAATGAAGCATAATAATGGGCGCCCATGCTGTCTAGCACCAGTGGCGAGTTGAACAGAAATTCTCTACATAACAAGTATCTATCTTGGGGGAACATTTAATTCGATTCATTGATAGGACTATAATCATTCTACTTCAGTGAGTAACTATGTGTGTTCCGATCTCTTTGCTACACTGGAAGATGTCAGTTGCAGTTCACAATCTGCGTTGCACCGGCGAAGTCACCAATGCAATTTTGTAGAATTTTAATCTTTTCTAAAGAATTTTGCCCGGGGAGCGGCTTTCCAGTCTACTCTTTTCGATTTTGAACTGTCAAAGGTTCTTTTACGTGAACAAATTGAACAAGGAATCTACGTTTTATCGTCCATCTCCGACGTCAAGACACCTACCATCAATATAAGAAAGAGGCAGTCACCATTTTTCACGCACGTTACGAGAAAGGGAGATTTAGAACACATTTTGACAACTGGTAAAATCGAGGGGAGACGAGGCAGAAGATGACTGAGAGAGACAATTTGGGATAGCCTGACTTCATGGCACGGAAGACCATCAACATCTGAGATGATATCAAGCATCAGATCATGACTTCATGGCACGGAAGAGCGTCAATATCTAAGATGATATCAAGCATCAGAGACAGAGACACTGGGCGGTAAAAGAGTTTGAAACGAGCTAACCTTATTTTTTTAATTTCGTGTGAAAATTTTAATCCTGGCATATCTTTTACATGACGTCGGCATCAACCACAGTAAACGAGTCGTCTATTTTTCTAGGCACCACTTATACGTTCAGTAGTTTGACATTGTTTTCTGAGCGGTGTGGTCTATTTTTACCGGTCGTAAATATCCACGAAAACAAATTCTCTTCCAAATTGCCTGCCGTGGAGTTTGAACCAGGAACGCTTGGGTGGTGACCGAGCGAGTATCGACAGACAAACTAGGAGAGGTGTAACATTTCACAGTATCGTGATTAATCGAAAACGTCAGAGGTCTACAAGGTGTGCTATGCCCCTCGTTCTGCGCACAACAGAGTTGAGGTCCGATAGTATTTCTTAGGAAAGAGCAAAGTGAAATTAGTAGCCGGCTGGCGACCCAACCTCCCAGGGGCGTTTACCAACAAACTTTGACATTCGTGGTCAAAGGCTAGCTGTGCTCTGGTTTGCCTAGAAGGGTCAACTCCCTTAGTTCAGTTTTGTGGACTCAGTTTTCTATAGCGCAATGTACTGAATCCTACAAATCTGAGGTGGGCAGACCTGATCAGATCCGGAGGTAAACCGTCGGGATGCTGCGGAAATACTGAGCAAATAGACGATGTGGACAAAGACAGGTATATTCAGTATTACATAAGCAAGCAAGAAATGAATAATTCAATAAGAAAAAAGACAACAATCGACGTTTCGGCAAATGGCCTTTATCAAGAGAACACTTCGAAATAAGAAAGATGACAAGAGATTAATATATTGTACGGATCCGCTTCCTAGTATGTTGTTGGAACATGATATCCTGTCCTAGAGAACTGTAGGGGCCTAACCAACACAACAAACTCACGATCTGATGCTTAAATCGCCCACTCGACCACATATTATAGTTTATTAAGTTTAAAATGTTTTTAAGACGAAAGATTGACTTCATTGCACCGGGTTTTACCCCATATGACTCGGCCCTCTCCGCAGAAATGGAAACGCCACCTGCCGAGAGTATTGCACAAAGCACAAACTCCGTAGCTACGGCAACAATCCTAGGGTCTCTGGAAAAAACTGCACTCGTGAACAGAAGGCCGCGGTTCGGATTCTAACCCACGACTTTCGACTTGCAAGGCACAGGGCTTAACCACTCAGCAACAGAGACCCCCAGTTAATGAAGTATTTGATGTCGAACTAACGAAGAAAAAGAAGAAGATAAAGAACGGGACAGAGATGTAAAAAATGGAAGATAATATTGAACCAATGCTAAATCACTTTAAAACTACCGTGAGTCCATCTTTGTCTTTGTGATTCTTCTTCTTCTTCTTTTCTCTTCCTCTCTTATGAGACATATATCCTCAACCAAGACCGTGCAAGCTCTCATACTCTTGGTTGTGGTTTTTTTCGCATCTGTGGTGGTTTTACAGGGTGGGGTAGCTAATCCCTCGCCAAACACTCCGCTTTTGCTGTATACAGCATGTGGTAGGTAACAGTGGTTCTATTCTGTAACCCGAATTCTGGCCACGATAACTACATGGACGTCAGATTTGCATTCTTTGTTTGTTTAGTAGGGGATTAAAGCCTCTTTAAGCCGAGGCACGCCTCTTTCAACCTAATACGAACCTTTTATGGGTTATATCAGAGCGTGAATTTTCATTGTCCGTCGTCATTTCCTCTTTATAGAACAGGAGAGACTATAGGCAAATTCCCTGAGATTCTCACCGCCTACATTACAATCAGATCTTATATCAGGCATGTATGCACCTACACTTCTACTTATACCAGAGTAGCTCTCCATCGATCCCTACCCACTTAGCCAGACATTAATCTGTTACCAGAGCCACCCCGTGGAGGCGGGTAGGGTCTTGTTAGTGCCAGCTCACTGACCCTGGTACCACTTTATATTCTTACATTACTACGCCTGCGGTCCGTAACTTCGTGATTACCACATTGAAAAGTACATTGTAACGCATGAATACTTCCGAAATGTGAAGTCATGTTGGTATCTTTGAATGAGAGATTCGAGGCAAAGATGAAAAACATGATTTCTCTTGGATCTCCGAACTTTGAGTCTCAACCAGGGAGGGACAAGTTAGGATGTTTAGATAAGAGGGCTCGACCAAGTGATTGCCAGTATTTGAAAGTACAATCTTGATGTCGATACTTCAAGTGGAGTATCGTTTACTTCAGTATCGTTAGTGAGTAATCGTGCAGAAGGAATTGTAACTTACAGATCTTGAATGGTTTATCGTTAATCGATACCACAGAAAAAGAAAACGCTGGTGGGGTCAAATATGAGAATAAAATTGTGGAGTTGTACTTAATGAATAACGTCATCTATTGGATTGATTGATTGATTGATTGACTGGTTGATTGATTGATTGATTGATTACTAACCTTGTGTTCTCAGATCTCTTCATGACACAGGAAAATTTCAATAACAGTGCTCGAACTCCGTAACCCTGGCGAAGATCAACAATGTTATTTTGAGGATTGAAAAAACTGTAGGAATTAGTTTCAATTTTAAATCACTTTTGCACAAGTAGAGGCTTTCCAGCCCAATGTTTTATAGTTCCAGCCCAAATGTATCTATTTCCAGCTCAATGTTATCTATTACTAGCCCAATGTTTAACTATTTCCTGGTCAACTGTCTGTTGGTAATCTGGTTATGTGACCGAGTCATTTAATTTGTTGTTTCTTGATGAAGTCTAGTACTGATGTTGTACCCACTTTTTTCTTGTCTTTATTTCTCAACCGGTCTCTTCTTGTTACACCCAGCATTCTGCGTAGACACTTCATCTCTGTCGTGACTAGTCTCTTCATGATACTCCCAGCATTCTGCGTAGACACTTCATCTCTGTCGTGACTAGTCTCTTCATGATACTCCCAGCATTCTGCGTAGACACTTCATCTCTGTCGTGACTAGTCTCTTCATGATACTCCCAGCATTCTGCGTAGACACTTCATCTCTGTTGTGACTAGTTTTTTTCTATCATTTAATGTCAGTGTCCAGGTTTGGCACTGGTAACATAATGTGAGGAGAAAGATTGTGTTGAACATTGCTCTTTTTTGTGTTCATGGTGACGTGTTTGCATCTTAAAATTGGAGCCATTTGCCCTATCATTTGATTTGCTTTGTTGCATCTGTGTTGAATTTCATTAGTTATTCTTCCATTTACTGAAAAAATGCTCCCCATGTTTGTGAAATCTTTGACTTGTTTTAATGGGCGTTTGTCGATGGAGATATTTGTTGTGTTTTCCTCTCTAGCGAACACGCAAACTACACAAGCAAAATGAACAAGGTTTTAAAGCCGAAGGATTGTCTTCATTGCACCGGGATTTATCCCATATGGCTCGGTCCTTCTCCGCAGAAATAGCTATGTAGCAATGGCGACACACCATATTTTTTTTTTTTCTCAACTCAGACGAAGTTCATCTCTGAAACTGATTTTTGCGTGAAAATCCGTTTTTCCAATTTCTACAATGGCAGCAGCGTGCACATTGTAAATTACTTTACACTGGCAGCCGTGCTCAATGACTCTAATTAGTATTCCCTCGCCATACAGGCAGATTTTCTCCGACTTCAGAGGTACTCATGTTATCGTCCTGAGTAAGACCAGGGACTCGAACAAATGTCGGACAGTAGGTTCGAACCCGAGCTATGAGGCGTCTCACAGCTAGCAGGCCGAGCTACTATCAACTACTCTAGGCAGTCCCCCACACCATATCTTCAGGGAAGTGACTGCCTTGTCTGCTGGTAAAGTACAAACATTGGAGGCATACAGAGATCTCCTCTGATTTCCAGCCTGACATCCTGACATGGGAACAGGTCCCCACATCCATCAACACAGAACAGGAGTTGTTAGTTAACCACAGCCAACTCTAGATAACTTTATAGTTGGCACTGGTCTAAACACACTGAAATACATGCTTGTGAGGACATCGAAGCAATTATGGACATGTCCGATGTTCCTCAAAAAAGAACAAGGAACAATGTTCCACCTACTACCTCAGTGATAGTTCTATACATATATACAGTGGCGGCTCGTAATCATTTTTATTGGTGGGGCCAGACACATATTTTCAGAAAAAGTATGGTGTGGGGTTGTTATGTTTTAATTTATAAAATAATAAATACATACTACACATTATTTTTGGTGGAGCCCAGCCCCAGTAGCCCTTAATGAGGAGCCGCCACTATAAATATAACATTTGAAATGAATAGTTGCGGAAGTAACGTGGATGAATGTAACAGGCAAGTTCAAAGATTGACAGGAAGAATATATTTAATTGACACCGCCCTACGGCAAACTAATGTTATATTAAAATTCCCTTCACATCTTTCCAATAATTAATTTACCGTTTCGATAGCATAGATACTCCTCAGGACATTTGACATTTATTTCAAAACAGGGTGCATCAGATTAATTGCCATCTTCAGTGCAAATTGAGAAACGCGATAGGAATTTAGAATTAGGATTGAGAACTGGTCAGCAGTCAACCTGTTTCTTATTTTATTGGCATGTTCCTTTATATATCTCTCTACTATAAGTAGTTAGTTAGATTGTCTTGTTTTATAAAGGTCGAGGGTTCGTATCCAGAACTCCAGAACTGCGGAGAGTGAGGGCAACATATAGAAAATTCAGTGAAGTTTGGTGAGTTCATAGTCTCGCCGCCGAAGGATAAGCACCTGAGCTCCAATAGGTACTGAAGGCCGTGCACGTACATCCGTTCTTGATGTTTGGCTGATTATATATCACAATAGAATGATAAAAGCGGCCTAAGAACGATCGCGCGAGAGAAAGTTCATAGTCTCGATCTATAATATGTGAGTATCTTCTTCTTCTTCTTTTGTGTTCACACTGTTACCGGGTTGTTGTCACACTGTTACCGGGTTGTTGTCACACTGTTACCGGGTTGTTGTCACACTGTTACCGGGTTGTTGTCACACTGTTACCGGGTTGTTGTCACACTGTTACCGGGTTGTTGTCACACTGTTACCGGGTTGTTGTCACACTGTTACCGGGTTGTTGTCACACTGTTACCGGGTAGTTACCTTGTTATGGTTTTCTGTTTCTGTCTTTCGCTACTCTAGTGATTTCGGGGATAGTAATTTGTGCTTTTTGACAAGATTCTGCTATATCATCTAACCATCTTTTTGTAGTCTACCTCTCATCTACTTTCCTGATGTTCTGTTGTAGAAGACTCTGTATACTGTGGAGTTTGGATACATTCTTATTAAGTGGCCAAACCACTTCATTCTTTGTTTCTCAATGTAACTCAAGCAAGGTTCTGTGCCAGCTTTCTTTCTTATGCTGATGTTGGTGACTGTCTTTTCTGGTGTTGTTGGTAACTTTTCGCAGGCAACGCATTTCACATGTAGTTATTTTTGTGACTGCGCTTTGCTCATTGTCCATGTTTGGCTCTGGTAACACAAAGTAGGCATGATATGATGTTGATCATCTGTTGTTTAGATGTCAGTGAGATATTTAATAATAATGAATATAAAATCGGACAAATTAAGGAGAAGTGATGTGAAGTCAGAGAAATGTCTGGTCAACCATTAGTAACAACTGTTACAAGACATTGAAGATGGAATGTGAAATGTCTGGCAATCATTAGTAATAACTGTTACAAGACATTGAAGATGAAGTCAGAGAAATGTCTGGTCAACCATTAGTAACAACTGTTACAAGACATTGAAGATAAATGTGAAATGTCTGGTCAATCATTAGTAACAACTGTTACAAGACAGTGAAGATAAAGTCAAAGAAATGTCTGGTCAATCATTAGTAACAACTGTTACAAGACAGTGAAGATAAAGTCAAAGAAATGTCTGGTCAATCATTAGTAACAACTGTTACAAGACAGTGAAGATAAAGTCAAAGAAATGTCTGGTCAATCATTAGTAACAACTGTTACAAGACAGTGAAGATGAAAATGTCGGCATAATCTGAGAAGAACTAATCAAAGAATCAAAAAGCAGGCATTGAAGTGGGAGAGAGGTTCAAGAAAGAAAGAACACCTCTAGTGAAAACCTGAAACAACCTTGTCGGAGAAAGGTGAGAAACAGCAGACTAAATTACATAGAAGAGTTTGAACGAGTTGCTAAGGATAGAGCGGTATGAAGAAATTTCTTGTAAACACTATGTAACTAATAACGTTCATCATCATCAAGTGCCGTGTCGGCTGGCGTAGGTGATCATGGATCTCCACAAATCTCTGTCGTTGGTGTTTGCTATCAACTCAGATGTTGACGCTCTACCGTGCCATGAAGTCAGGCTATCCAACATTTTCTCTCTCTGTCTTCCTCTTCTCGTCTACCCTCGATTTTACCGGTTGTCACAATGTGTTCTAAACCTCCTCCTCATCACATGCCCGAACAACGATGACTTCTTCTTTCTTATATTGATGATAAGCTTTCTCTGTATCTTGATCTCATTGAACACTTATAACAGTACCAGTGGGAAATGGTATGTATCTTGATCTCATTCAACACTTATAAAACAGTAGGACTCATGTGGGAAATGGTATGTATATTGATCTCATTCAACACTTATAACAGTACCAGTGGGAAATGGTATGTATATATATTAAATATTGTTTGTTTGACGTGTTCATAGTTGGTTGGATTTTGTGGCTATCATGTTATAACAGATAAGGTAGCCATCTCCATGCTACACTCTACCTTAGGTGCTCTTTACGACATGCCTTGTTGATCGCAACGTTATTATTCCTGGCTCCGCTTGCGAGCCCTAGCAGCTCACGGGTTAATCGAAGACCAATTAAATATATATCAAGATGTATTAAATATTAAATAACTTTAACAATTAAATATATCAATATAATTAAATAAGTGTGTCTGTGTGTGTGTGTGCGTGTCCGTTCATGTGTGTGTGAGTGTATGTGTGAGTGCGTGCGGGGTGCGTGCGTGTACCATAAGGATAAGTATGTAATTGGTTATCGATCACGGAGTATCTATCTTATCTATTATCAGTCTCTACTTATTTAATGGGTTTTTTCTCATGTTTTTTCTCATGTTTTTCTCATGTATTTACTTCAGTTAAGCTTCATGTTTAAGAAATTGTTCAATCCCTTGACGACACATTTATATTCATCTCTGCTGCAATCCTTATGGTATCTGAGACTTAAATTATCTCCCATTCGAGAAAATAGGTTACTTCCCTTGCAGGAAATGTAGTCTATTACAAATGTAGATATCAGTCTATGATAGATCTATTATCTGTACAGTTTATATTGCTACCGTTTATCTATCTTTCTATATTCTTGCAGTCTGGTTAAGGTTGTAGATTCACCTGAAAAAGTATATAGAAACACTACTAGTATAACTATGGTGGATATGTGGCTCCAGAAAACGAAGATTTTTTACTCAATCTCTTGAGATTTGCAACTATTTCCTGATACAATCATTCTTTCTTGACTTGAATCATGTTTTGTCTCACAGCGTCAGGATAAGAAGAGATATCTAGAACGGGCTTTTGTGTGCGCTTTATAAATAGTATCTTTCGTCATCTATGTTATCTCCGAGGTCCATCTTTTGCGAGGCTGGCCTTTAACTTTGTATCCACTGTATCGGAATAGCATCGCTCTTCGAAGCGCACTGTCTGTTGGTAATCTGCTTATGTAGCTGAACCATTTAATTTGTTGTTTCTTGATGAAGTTCAGTATTGATGTTGTACCCACTTTTTCCTGATGTCTTCATTTCTAAACCAGTCTCTTCTTGTTGCTCCCAGCAATGTGGCTCCAATCCCGTAAATGGTAAATTTATTTTTCTGAAATCTCCTAATGCTTGTTCGACGTCTTTTATTGATCATATTTATTGGAATCGACGCCTCCCACGGGTTTCTTTAAACTCGTTATTCTCTTCTTACATTGTTTAGTACGCGCGCGCACACACACACGCACAAACATACATACACACATACACACACTACACACATACACACACATACACACACACATACACACACACATACACACACATACACACACAGACATACACACGCACACACACACACACATACACGCACACAACATACACACACATCCCACACACATACGCATGCACATCAACACACACACACACATACACAATACCACACACATACACACACACACACACACACATCCCATCACAACAACATACACACACACACACACATACACAAACACACACACACACATACACACACACACACACACACACACAAAGAAATGATAGGGATGAACAGTAAAGGAATAACTCAACTAAGTTCTACCAAACGACATTCTTGCTACACAAGAACAACAAGCCAGGACAGACTAATGAATACTTTGTTGTACAGGTTGTTATTTTAGAAGATGGTCAGACAGACAGACAGACAGACAACACTTTAGTCAAATAAAACCAGACCCATCTACGTACTGGGTTACTTTGTGTCTCCTTGACTACCACCGGGGGTAGGGGAGGGAGTCTCTGCAGTTAAGGGTTACGCCCTGCCTTGCAGACGAGGGTAGTGGTTTCTGCAGCTAAGTGGTTACGCCTCTGCCTTGCGAGACGAGGCTAGTGGTCTCTGCAGCTAAGTGGTTACGCCTCTGCCTTGCGAGACGAGGCTAGTGGTTTCGAATCCGAACTGCGCTGTTCTGTTCCGAGTTCATTTTTTCCAGATACTCTAGGATTGTTGCTACGGAGTTAGTGTTTTGTGGAGTACCCTCGGCAGGTGGCGCCCCATTTCTGCGAAGAGGGACCGAGCCACAAGGGGTAATATCCGGTGCAAAGAAGTCAATTCTTCAGCTTTAAAACCTTTAAATACCGTTATCCAATTAGAACAATGTTCTTGGAAGTAATAGAACAATTTCTAGCATAGAACAATAGAACTATCGTTTCATAGAACAAACGTTTCATAGAACAATTCTTGATCTGTAAACGAGTCTGCTCTGACTGCCTTCTCTGTGACTGTTCAGATCTGTAAACGAGTCTGCTCTGACGGCAATCTCTGTGACTGTTCAGATCTGTAAACGAGTCTGCTCTGACGGCAATCTCTGTGACTGTTCAGATCTGTAAACCAGTCTGCTCTGACGGCCTTCTCTGTGACTGTTCAGATCTGTAAACGAGTCTGCTCTAAGCTGCCTTCTCTGTGACTGTTCAGATCTGCATAACAGAGTCCGCTACTGACGGCTTTCTGTGACTGTTCAGATCTGTAAAGAGTCTGCTCTCGCATCTCTGTGACTGTTCAGATCTGTAAACGAGTCTGCTCTGACGGCCTTCTCTGTGACTGTTCAGATCTGTAAACGAGTCTGCTCTAACGGCCTTCTCTGTGACTGTTTAGATCTCACATTATTCTACAGGATAACCCAGCCACTTTGTTACGTAGATGTTAGTTGCTCGCTTGTCGTTGCAAAGATACTAGGTTCGCTCTCTCGTAGATCCATCCAGATGTGTTTCCCCACAGCCCTGATCTCAGTATAGGTGAGCTCCGTGTGTTGCCGGGGCGTACAAGGGAGCAAGGAATAGTAACCTGCGACCTACAAGGCATGTCGTAAGAGGCGACTGAGGTAGGGCCTAGGAAGCTACCTAGGAAATAAAAGCGTCTCAGAAATCGGATGTTCTGGCCTACTTGTAGACGCATAACTGACACAACGTACACTAGCTCTTAGGCTCAGATCACATGCAAATCACAAAGGGTGGTTTAATAAGTGGTCGATATGGAGCGTTGGAAGAAGAAGAAGTTCCATTAATAAAAGTGAATATTCTGTAACAGCTAACATATTCTGTAACAGCTAACATATTCTGTAACAGCTAACATATTCTGTAACAGCTAACATATTCTGTAACAGCTAACATATTCTGTAACAGCTAACATATAGTCAGTCAATTTATAGAATAATAAATCGGTCATATGCATATTGTAATTGTTCATATGTTCTTCAAGATCTCGTGAACTTGCAATTAGCTTCATTCATTCATTCACTTCACACCGCCATATTTCAACTAAGAAATGTGTCTTCAGATATGGCAGTATGCGAGTGTGCGAGCGTCGCGCGAGGGTTGAACCACGTCCAGTATGAGTGAGTACCGATATTAAAACTTCTGTGATGTCTACGATAATGATAAACGTCTGTTGCTGGCCAAGATTGTGAGAATATCCATCCGCGGCAAAGTTTGTTTTCCCATTCATCCTGTGAAAGTGACGTGAAAGCGGACGATATCTTCGTAATGCAGTAGACGGGCGTAGCTTCTTTAATACATTCGAAAATAATAACATTTATCAACAAAAGAATAAATACAAAATAAACTGTTACTTTTATTAAGTGTGGGAAAGTGGAGCTCAGAGCAAACTCTATTTCTGAACACAAGACTGTTAACAGAATTTTATTAATTTTAAATATAGACAAATTTAAAGTTGTTTTAGAAATCAGTTCAAAACGTACGCGAAAACGAAATTGCAAATGGGAGACAATTAGATTTTGAAAAAACAAATATAGTGAAGAGTTACGATTTCTTGACTTGTTTTATAGCAACTGCAGAATACTCCATAAGTCTGATCTTGAATTGTACAGACAGAGCTTATATGGCATAGAATATAATTTGCATATTAGTATCTAGAATATTTGAAAATTCAGCGCAGTATTGTAGAATCCTGTGGCAACATTTAAAGACGCTATAGTTAGGGATCAAAGAGAATATCTAGATAAAAACAAGGTGTCATTTGGAGACAGAAGGTAACCGTAGAACATACAAGACGACTTTTGAAATCCTCCAGCAATTCTGGAGACGAACAGCAATATTGCGGTAGAATACACAACATTTCAAGACTCGTTGCAACATTGCAAG
Organism: Arion vulgaris; assembly: GCA_020796225.1. NCBI lineage: Eukaryota > Metazoa > Mollusca > Gastropoda > Stylommatophora > Arionidae > Arion > Arion vulgaris. Next base: position 68,944,092 of record CM036759.1, read on the forward strand.
ACACGAGTCAGTATTTAAAGACGGAAGGTAACATTTTACAATCCGAGGCTATATTTGGAAATTAAAGGCAACATTTGCAGATTCAAGGCAACATTTTGATACAACAGGCAACATTTTCCAGAACTTCTTGACAATTTCTTGCAGCACAGATACATATATATCTATACTGAAAGGGTAAGTAGGAAACTGTATTGTAAACACATACGCATATATATTTGTCTGTAAGTCATTTTTTACTTCAATTCCATGACATTCACAAATGATATTCAAAATGTTCCATGACATTCACAAATGATTCAAAATTATGACATTCAAAGTATCAAATATTCCATGACATTCACAAATGATATTCAAAATATTCCATGACATTCACAAATGATATTCAAAATATTCCATGACATTCACAAATGATATTCAAAATGATAAAACCAATAAACAGTAAACAAATGTTTAGGGTATCCAGATTTGACAAAATTGTGTTTTTAGGTGCATGTACGTGTGTTGGGTGTACATGTGTGGGATGTACATGTGGGGGTGTCAGTGTCTGTGTGTGTGTGTGTGTGTGTCTGTGTGTTGTGCTCTGAAAATCTCTCTTCTGCAGGATTAGGCAATGTGGGGCCATGAGAAGTAAAAGTTTGTGGTTCGAATTCTGAGTTTAGTAAAAAATAATTTCCAGATGTCCTTTTTAGTTGTTTACTGTCTAATTATTTACCATACTAATTGGCTCCGGCGCTCCATCTTTGGTTCTTAAAACTTCTTACTCACATGTTAGAATTGATATCGAATAAATTTGTAAAAAAATATTCGGTATGCACACGGTTGTACTATAGGCTACCAGATCCTTACTTGAAGATTTAAATTACAAGTACCTTTTATGTCAGAGACGGCTCGCCAGAATGACGAGGAACACTGATGATAAGGAAGTCGAGCCCTGACGCAAAAATCAGTAAGAGGCGACATACTGGTCGTCCTGATTGCCCCTAAATTCAGTGATCGAACGAGAAGAAGAAGAATACGAAAACATGGCGAACGACTAAAATAATTATGCGCAAGTTGCAAACATTCATCAACTGGTGTCTGCACAGAATATAGGGACTAAGATGGTATGATAGGGTTACAAATGAGGAACTTATGGAGAGAACATGACAAATTCCAGTGAACCAAGAGGTTTAAAAAAGACGCTGGTGCTAAATAGGACACACTTTGAGAAAACCACAGGGAAATATAACAAGAATGATCCTTTCCTGGAACCCACAGGGACAGCGAATTTAAGGAGGCTTAGAAATACATGGAGAGATGAGATTTGGAGGCAGAGATCAACAATATAAAGAAGAGTGGGAGGGAGATGCAGAGATAGTTAGAGATAGGAAGACTTGGCATGAGTTGGTTGAGCGCCTATGCCCCAATCGGGGTTAAACGGTAGATAGAGAGAGAGAGATAAAAGAAAAGAGAGAAGAGAGAGAGAGAGAGTTTATTAAAAGCCACTATAGTTCCAAGTAGAACTTTTCTATTTCCTTTTCTTTGTGTTTTAGACTTGTGCTCTTAAGCTGTTTTTTTTTTTACTGAAGCTGCCATTTTCCCATGCAGGAACCGATGAAACATTCTTTTGATCCTTACAGCGTGTAGAATCCCTTTTTTCCTTCTTCTGTCTTCCACGGGCTGGGTGTTGGCTGCCTTTTTAATTTGCACAATGAGTGTATATTTGATGACTCCCAAAGATACCTATTTGAAGTTTGTTCCCAGTACCAGATTGTCTGAATGGGCTGCTGATATCCATGATGATGATACATATTCCAGGCTCAGTCTAACTGCACCACTGTATACCTGAAGATGTACATAATATAGGTTAAAGAAAGTGAAGAAACCCTCTTTCATACCTCGAGGTAAATTGGGTAATACAGTGTTAGGCCCGTATTTTTCATTGACCGTCGGCACACGATGGGTGATTTTGTCAACATCATGCCAGCCACCTTTACTTTCCAGTGCTTTTTCCTGGTGCCAAATTGAGGATGGATCCACCTTGTGGTTGACCGTTAGGGTTGGGAGCCAGAACCATTGTGGTTGGAAGAATACTTCAAGCCCACAGTAGAATTGAACCCAGACTAAGCTCTAAAAGCGAGTTCACTAAGAACTCAGCTACTGCGACTCCCATTCATAGATACAGTACAACGTCGAGTAACCGACAGTTTCTGTTATCCGTTATCGTCTAAATAACATCTTAGTTAGCTCCGGTCCGGACAGTGACGGTTAATCGAATTGCTACTGTATATATATATATAAATATACCAGACTGGTTAGATTAGTGTTCATACAGTTAGACATTGCCAGATCTTTCCATCAATTTTCTATTATAATATGTACATATATATACACAATATATCATTTAATACTTCTCTCACTCTCTCTCAGTCTCTCTCTCGTCTCTCTCTTCTCTCTCTCTCTCTGTCTGTCTCTCTTGCTAATATCTTCCGCCAGCTTCTCGCCTGAGGCAGCCAAAAATGCACACTATACTTGTGTGTTCATGGCTGTCCTCTGTATTGTGTTCCAGCTGTGGTTCATGGCGTTTCCATCAATAATTCTCTCATTTTAAAACAGTTGACCAAACAATCCTCAATAATTACTCTCTTGTAGTAAGCTTACCGTGACGTCTCCGTCTTTCCTTCCTTCTCATCTGACACTTTTTCTTCCATGTTTGAGCGTTCATAATATGTAAGGCTTCTTTGTGTCTGTGTGTTATGTTGTGTTATGTTGTGCTATGTTGTGCTATGCTGTGCTATGTTGTGCTATGTTGTGTATGTTGTGCTATGTTGTTATGTTGTGCTATGTTGTGCTATGTTGTGATATGCTGTGTTATGCTCGATGTCATGCCATGCTGTGTCCTGTTGCAGCGCATCTATCTACTTGCTCCGTACATATAGTTGTTGCTATGTTGTGTTATGTTGTGTTATGCTGTGCTATGTTATGCTATGTTGTGCTATGTTGTGCTATGTTGTGCTATGTTGTGTTATGCTGTGCCATGCAATCGATGGCATGCCCATGCGTGTTCCGTCCTCCGCTGCAGCAGCCATCCCAAAATCTACTTGCTCACCGTACCCACGAGAAGTTGATTACTATAGCTTCTCTCTCTACCACGAAGACGACACTGTCTGGCATGTCCAAATCTTAACTCCCAATTCTCGAACTTGCTCCATTCTTTGAGACTCGCCCATGTCACAAAAATGAGAGCGTATCGCGTTTATGGCTCTGTACATAATTCCGCCCTTGAGTATGAACATTATTTTCAAGAAAGATAGCACGCTCGATGCCCTGCATTCCAGCATGTCAAGATCCGTACAGCCTTGGACTCTGATAACATAACTCAAGTAATAATTCTAGAAAATAATACCACAACCGTCGCATGACCTCGCATTCCAGTATTGTTGTATAAAAACTCATTCATTTTAAAAACAAGACAACATGTTAAATAAATTATATTATGTTACAAGTTCAGTTTAAAGTTAAGGAATATCAGTTTTATTAACATTTGCATTAATAAATAACCATGCACTCTAGAATTGTGTGAAATTACAAAAAGCTTACAGTGTTCTATCAAACATATACAAAAACCAGTTCACATTATTAAACATAAATTTTCGATTTCCCGTCTGAGCTAGTCGGCCTTACGTTGTCCGGGGCCACGGACGACCAAGTCAATGCTTTGAGATGTGATGTCACGAATGTTGTCCACCCGTTCCGCGCACAGACTACCCGACTCAACCCTTTAAAGCACATTCATCGCGTCTTAAATGATTTTTGTTCTGTCCTTGTTAGTGATGTACACATTACGTTATTGTGTCGTAACCAACTATATCATCATCGTGTTGCTGGGACACAGAACAGATGAGCTGCTAGAAAGGACGTACAATCAACATCAACATGTTCCATTCTGATCATGTATGTCGCCTGAGTGGTTACCGGGGCCCAAATTTGGAGTGTAAAGAATAGAACCACTGTTACCTGCCACGCATGTCGTAAGAGTCAACTAAGGAGGTTTGGCTGAAATCGGATGCACGTGTCCGCTAGGGAATACTAGCCCGAAACAACTGCTTGCAGAAAACGGATGCACCAGGCCGTAAGACGCATAACATGGTGCAGCGACCCCTCACAATAAAAAATGGGATAACGTATTCTTTCAATTTCGTCGTTTTCCTTCGTTCTTCTTCTACAAAGCTTCATCTTTGACTGATATCTAATATTTCATTTTTTACATAATTTAACTGGTTTACCTGTCCTAAAATGGACCATCCTACGACTTCCTCCGACTCGTCATGACATATCTTAAAATAGCCACAGCCGCTCGCTTGGGGTAAATTATTACACTAGTACCGAATTATATCCTACAGAACTGCCCTCAGTATGCAGACTTGAGAGATAGAGGTGACCCACTTACACTAGCATCCAAGACAAACTGTATGCGTGGCTGATAATCTGAGACAGACGCTGCCTTTATTAGAGAATCCGAAATCCCAATCTAGTGAGAACACAGAAGAAGAAGAAGAAGAGTGTGTCTCTATTGGATACACAGACACAGACACTGTCGTCACTCACGCACTTAATCTAACAAAAAAAACAATCTGTGGGTTTTTTTATTTATATTAATTTGTACTTTATTACTTTTCCTTCAAATTAATTCTGGTTGTTACGTTAATTTAATCCAGTCTACACATTCGAATCCAATCCTGGTTTTCACACTTGACGGAAGAGAGCGGCTATATCTAGTGTTTGCGTCTTGCTTTCCAGGTGGTCTGGCAGATTAACTACTGGAGGAATTTTTCCAACTCTGCTCAGTTCAATTAACCCAAGCACACGCAGAGAAAACTTCTTCTTCTCCTTGGTGCAATGTTACACAAGTGTTTCGTGTATGTTACCGTGTTTGTTAACCAAGGTTTTCAAATGTTCAGTTCAGTTAGTCTTCAGTGAGCCGCAACATTGAAGCTCGAAAAACCTGTCATCTCATGGATTCGGTGATCTGACCAAGACATGTCTTGTGCAGTTATGTGTACTTGTGTAGACCAGCGTTCATCAGATTTCTCTGAGCTTTATTCGCACGCTCAGCACCTACCATCAACTTCTCAATTTCACAGAATTCGTGAGAATGCAGTCTTCTATTCTTCTTCTCCGTTGCTGAGTTGTTGCAATGTCTACACAGGACAATATTCTCTGGTATGATGTGTTAATGTGTTTGTATGATTGCATCGGTTTATGTTCAATCTGCAGTTTCGTGTTGCATCTTCAGTTTGGAGCAATCTTCATTGCAATCTGGTATGTCTGATGTGATTGCAACTGTAGTTGATGATCGCAACAGTTGATGTGTTTGCACTCTGTGATTGTCTATGTGATTGCAATCTGGTAGTTGATGGGATTGCAATCTGGTGTTGATGGTTATCTGTAGGATTGATTGCAATCGAGTTAGGGATTGCAATCTGGAGTTGATGGATGCTCTTTGATGATTGCAACTGGTAGTTCTGATGCAATCTGGTAGTTGATGATTGCAATCTGACAGTGATGTGGATTGCATCTGTAGTTACGTGGATTGCAATCTGGCTTGTTGCGATGATCCGTGCAACGAGTATGACAACGCGGATGGGATTGCAATCTGGCAGTTGATGGGGATTGCAATCTGGTAGTTGATGTGGATTGCAATCTGTCAGTTGATGTGGATTGCAATCTGTAGTTGATGTAGGATTGCAATCTGTAGTTGATGTGGATTGCAATCTGGTAGTTGATGTGATTGCAATCTGGTAGTTGATGTGATTGCAACTGTAGTGAGGTTGGTGTGAGATTGCAATCTGTCAGTTGATGTGGATTGCAATCTGGTAGTGATGATTGAACTGGAGTTGATGTGCAATCTGGTAGTTGATGTGGATTGCAATCTGGAGTTGATGTGGATTGCAATCTGGTAGTTGATGTGGATTGCAATCTGGTAGTTGATGTGGATTGCAATCTGGCAGTTGATGTGGATTGCAATCTGGATTGATGGATGAATCTGGCAGTTGATGTGGATTGCAATCTGTCAGTTGATGTGGATTGCAATCTGGCAGTTGATGTGGATTGCAATCTGGTAGTTGATGGGATTGCAATCTGGTCAGTTGATGTGGATTGCATCTGGCATGATGAGTTGATGTGGATTGCAATCTGGCAGTTGATGTGGATTGCAATCTGGCAGTTGATGTGGATTGCAATCTGGTAGTTGATGTGGATTGCAATCTGGCAGTTGATGTGGATTGCAATCTGGAGTTGATGTGGATTGCAATCTGTCAGTTGATGATTGCAATCTGCAGTCTGTGATGCAACGAGTTGATGTGGATTGCAATCTGGTAGTTGATGTGGATTGCAATCTGTCAGTTGATGATTGCAATCTGAGTTGATGTGCAATCTGGCAGTTGATGGTGGATTGCAACTGAGTTGATGTGATTGCAATCTGGTAGTTGATGATTGCAATCTGGTAGTTGATGTTTGCAATCTGAAGGATGATCAATCTGGTGTTGATGATTGCAATCTGTGTGATGGATGACGCGTTGATGAATGAATCTGTATTGATGTTTGCAATCTGATTGAGTGATGCAACTGGTATGATGATCAAGGAGTTGATGATTGCAACTGGAGCTGATAGGGATCAATCTGAGTTGATGGGATCAACTGGCAGTTGATGATTGCAACGCAGTGATGATTGCAATCATCAGTTAAGTATGCAACGATGATGGGGATGCAACGCAGTTATGTTCAACTGAGTTGATATTGCAACGTAGATATCAACTGGTACGATGATTGCAACAGTGTGGATTGCAATCGCTGTGATGGATTAATCTGTAATTGATTATGAATCGATTGATGATCAATCCGGTACTGATATTGCAATCGTATTGATGGATTGCAACGCAGTTATTCAAGAGTTGATGTACATCAGGATGGATGCAATCTGTAGTTGATGGATTGCAACGGAGTTGATGATGCAATCTGGCAGTTGATGGATTGCATCTGTAAGTGATGGATGCAACTGTAGTTGATGGATTGCAACTGGTATGATACAACGTAGTGATGATTGCAATGAGTTGATGGTTGCAATCTGATGATATTGCAATCTGGTATTGATTGTTGCAATCGGTCAGTTGATTGATTCACTTGTTGATATGGATTGCAATCTCATTATTGATTGCAATCTGGCATTGTGTGATTCCTTGAGATGTTTCATTAAGATCTCTTCCCATACTTATGCAGCGTTTAATATAGCTAACTTTGATGAGCCGACCATACGGAAAGAGCATAAGAGACGAAATAGTGTCTATCGGTCCTCAAGCCAGTGAAAAGTGTATATATCGTCCACATACAACCAAGACGAAAGAGTTTATTGGTACAACAGCCAAGATGAAAACAGAGTCTATACAGCGTATGAATGCTCAAGAAATCTAATAATTCCTCTCTTACCGTTATACGTTACATAGGGCCTGCAAAGTAATTTCTCCATACCGCTCTATCCTGGGCAACTCGCTCAATCTCCTCCATGGAACTGAGACCGATATTTCCTGCCTCTCAGCAAAGTTCGTTTCAGGGTCTCCTTAGGTCGACTCTCTTTCTTCAACCTTTGCATCCCACTTCAATGCCTGATTTGATATTCGTTGATCATTTCTCCTCAAGGTGTGCCCAACATATCTCCATCTTCTCTTCTTATAACAGTTGTCACTAGTGGTTGACCAGACATGTCTCTGATTTCATCATTTTTCCTGAATTCGTTCCATTTTATATTCATTATTTTTCGCAATCTAGTTTCAAATGCATTCAACTTGTTTTCTATATCTTTAGTCATTTTCCAACTTTCGCTGGCATATGTTAGGATTGATACAACATTTGAATTAAAATTCGTAATTTAGTTTTAATACTATATAACTTGCAGTTCCATATTTTATTTAGACTTTTAAAAGCTGATGTTGTTTTGCCAATTTGTATCATAATTTCTTTTTAACATTTCCTGTGCAATCAAAATTGCTACCCAAATAGGTGATCTGCTCTGTTATTTTTATCATTTTAGATTCCAGTGTGATATCTCATCTATCTTCTCTCGCTCAGACTGATGAGCATTTTACATGAATTTACTTTGTTTAGACTGTCTCCGACACTGGGATATCTGCATTACTTCCGTGGTTTCTTATATTTGACATCTATTTTCTGTGCATATCTTGGTTGTTTTGACTTAACAAGACCCTAGTGGCTGTTTTTATTCTGTTATTTTCTTCCTTCTTTACTACAGTCAGTGGCGGCTCGTCATTAAGGGTCAGAGGGGCCGGGCCCCACAAAAATAATATGTAACGTGTATTTATTATTTAATAAATTAAAATGTAACCTAACACAAAGCCATGATTTTCCTGAAAATTGTGTCTGGCCCTACCAACAAAAACGATCATGAGCCGCCACTGACTACAGTGTAAACATGAATCTAATTAACACGTCTATTTACAATTGCACTTTCTTGAACAACTAAACAACTCAACTAATACTATCCTATGTTACCAAGCTTCATGCTCGTTGAAAGCGGTCAGTTAGACTTTGATATATATCAGATGTTTTATAACTGCTGTGTCAGCATTATTTCATTTCTTTCTTGTTATATTATCTGTCTGTTATCTCTTATTATCTGTCTGTTTTATTATTATTGTCTGTTATCTACGTTATTATCTGTCTGTTTCACGTTATTATTTGTTGATTGAATATTTTATAGTTGAAGAGAATCAAGAAGGTGAGCATGACATGGGAGTCGTACTAATGTGGTTTATTAAACTTCAATCAAGTCACAACATTCAGTACAAGAGTATTAGAATCAACTTGATATACAGATATATATATAATCAATTTCTTCTTCTCCTTCTTTCTTGATCTCTAGTCATGCGATTAGTTTACTATGTGGATCATAAACTGCGCTGTCAGCTTCTGATCTGTCAGCTTTTGGTCTGTTAGGTTTCATTAACTCTTTGAATTAGTTTACTGTGTGAATCATAAACTGGACTGTCAGCTTCTGGTCTTCCTTTCCTTTGCGTTCCCGGCCTAGACTGATGGACCAACTTTTATCATGAATTTTACTGTTGTTTTTAGGACTCCGTTCCTCCGTACAGCTTTTCGCGAAGCTCTGTGTGTTGTGGCCATGACTCTTTCCTTATACCTGCTAAACGTTGACAGTCTTGCAAGACATGTTCTGTCGTCATGTCTGCCATTTTGCAGGGGCACAGGCTAGTTGTGCCAATTTTAAATTTATGGAACATGTGGGCTCTGAGCTTGTTGTGGCCGGTACGGAGGCGAAATATGGCGACTTGTTCACTGCGAGAGAGACCATAGTATCCGTCACTGTCTGTGTACTGAGGGTGGTCTTTGCCCATTTGCTTCTATAGTGCGAACCGATGGTTGTTTTGACTTCCTCATAACCAATCTCGAGATCAGTCTGAGGTAGTCGCCCGCCCTCTTTGGCTAGCTTGTCGGCCGCTTCGTTTTCCCTAATGTTGCAGTGTGACGGTATCCACTGGATGACGGTGCGTTTGAGTGAATTCGTTAGTTCAGCGAGGAACGTTTTGAGCTCATTCATCTCAGTTTTGCCAACGCATTTGAGTGCCGTGATTACCGATAGAGCATCGGTGAATATCACGACCTTGTTGCGTGTAGTGTTTCTTTCTCCAAGATCATTTCGGCCGCCTCTTTGATTGCCTCTGCCTCTGCTCGATAGTTATTCGAGTATTTGCCTGTGGCGATCGCTTTCTTGACTGTGACTTTCTTTGAGATTTTAAGCACTATTCCTCCTCCGCCATCGCTTATTGCGTTATTTGCCGATCCGTCCGTGTAGACGTGCGTCCACTCATTTTCAGGGTACTCTGATTCTATGTGCTCTTCTGCTGCAGTTTTTCTGTCCAGGTTTGTTTGGTCCCTTTTGTTCAGTGGTCTGTTAAGTTTCATTAAAGCCTAGTTTTTATGTCAACTCGGTGGGGCCACATGTTTCTTCTCAGCTCACACAGGAGAAGACAGTCTCGCAGGACATGATCCAGTGTCTGTTGACTCTGGTAGAGAGCTAGTTGACTCCACTCCCCACCCGCCCCAGGTATGTGACAAGTAGCAGTTGTCATATCTCTCCCTTGACATGGACATTCTTTTCTTGTCTTGACTTCTACTTCTGACTGAGGGATTAAATTATAGTGTCCAGAGAAGCATAGAGCACCCTGCATTAAAGCCCTCATTAGCAGCTTGGGACCCTGAGCACATAGAAACCGCTCACAGTCACCTGCAAGTAGTTCAGGACAACTCAAGTTACAATCGTTATCGTACATCAAAACATCAAGTTAGGAAAACTGTGACAGCTTTGAATAAGATAAACAAAATGCTTTAGGAAGGCAGTGGCGGTCACTGGGAAAGGTAGGCTACGAAACGAGGATACCAGAAGCAGAGAGGGTAGGGCATACCTTCATGCGACTAATACATTGAACAACAACAATCCCGTGTTCTGCCAGGGTGCGCAAGGAAGCAAATAATAGTACCACTGCGACCTACAAGGCATGTCGTAAGAGGCGATTAATGTAGCACCTAGGAAAGCTACCCTAATAAATAAAAAGCATCGGAGAAATTGGATGTTTTGGCCTACTTGTAAGCGCATAACCAGCACAGCGTAGAATTGCTCTTAGGCTCATATCACACACTAAGCACACAGAATGGTTAACAAGTGGTCGATATGGAGCGTTCTAAGAAGAAGAAGAAGAAGAAGAAGAAGAAAGATAAACAAATGCAGTGGTTTGGACATTTAATGAGAATGAAATACAACCAACCACCAATAACAGTATACAATAAAAGAGATCAGGTACTAGAACCAAGAGAAGACCAAGAAAAAGATGGATAGACAATATCAAGACCACACTACATAAACACGGATATAACACAACAAGGGCGACTTATCTGGCCCTGGAACGCAAATTAAAGCTCCCACCCCTACGCTTAACGGCAAGAGTGGAAATCCACCTGTGGAAAAGACAATAGACAATATATTTAATTTGCATATTCCGATAATGTTTGCGTTTGTGGCTTAGAGGTAGTCAGCTCGAGCACAACCCAACAGTACCTGGTTCAAGTCCCAGGTGGCTTGAAGGACATTTACGTTGATTTACGAACGATAAAAATGACCTTCGTTATAAACAGTAAACTACTGAACATGATATGGTGCTGAAAATCATCGTCTTGTTTACTGTTGTTGATGGCTAGTCCTGTACAGGATAGAACACGATTTTCAGTAACTCTGATAATAAACTGTCAAGGCAAACGATTGATTTATTCCCTGGTTCTTATGGCTAGTCCCTGTCAGTAGAGAGGGCATGTCATCTGCGAGACATTGCACAAAGCATGAACCTGTCCGGTCACAACCCAGGATTCATGAAATGTGCACATATGTCTCAGTCCAGAGCATGAACCCGTAGCTCGGTCACAACCCTAGGGATCTCATGAAAAATGTGCACATATGTCTCAGTCCAGAGCATGAACCCCGTAGCTCCGGTCACAACCCTAGGGATCTCATGAAAAATATGTCTCAGTCCAGATTCGAACTTATAACCTTCAGTACAACATCATCATCATCAGGTGCCGTGCAGGCTGGCGTAGGCGATCAAGGATCTCTACAACTCTCTGCCGTTGATGTTTGCTATCAACTCAGATGTTGACGCTCTACCGTGCCATGAAGTCAGGCTATTCAACATTTTCTCTCTGTCTTCCTCTGTCTCGTCTACCCTCGATTTTACCGGTTGTCACAATGTGTTCTAAACCTCCCTCCTCATCACATGCCCGAAAAATGATGACTGCCTCTTTTCTTATATTGATGATAAGCTTTCTCTGTGTTTGATCTCATTCAACACCTCAACATTAGTCATTTTAGCAGTCCATGGATTCTCATCATTCTTCTGTAAAACCACATTTCTGTAGGCCCTCAGAGATTTTTCGATGTGTGTTCATTTTCCATGACTGGCATCCGTATGTCAGTATTGGTTCTATGTAGCACTGAATAACTCGCATTCTGATCGGGATTGACAAGGACTTGTTGCAGATAATGCTTCTCATTTTCAGGAACGATGTTTTCGCTTGTCCTATTCTGCTCTTTATTTCTGATCGGCATCTGCCATCTGATGTTACCAGGACTCCGAGGTATTTAAATTGCTGCACGTGTCTTAGATCAGTCCAATTTACTGTGATGGTTCATTTTGGCAAAATCTGCATTTTTGATATTATCATAACTTCTGTCTTCTTAATATTCAAACTGAGTCCTTTGTTGTTACTTTCTGTCACAACCTTATCAACTAATTTATGTAGCTCCATTTCATTTCTTGCTATTAAGACAGTATCATCAGCGTATCTCAGGTTATTTATCCGATAATAATAGAGAGTGCTAACTACATAATTAACGTGTCTAAACGTCACGGACAAGAAACAGACAAGAAACAGACAAGAAACAGACAAATGGTAAGAACATTAGAAGAAACAGAAATGTGGTTTCTCAGAAGAATATTGAAAGTTCCATGGACAGTTAGAAAGACAAATGAAGAGATCTTGTCGGAGACAGATTCATATCGAAATCGAATCAAACAATCGAATAAGAAACAGACAATCAAGATTTATCAGACATATAATTAGCAGGGGCAGTTTAGAACATTTGGTTACAATAGGCAAAATACAGGGGCAGAGAGATAGAGGGAGACAAAAGGACAAAATTCCGGACGGCTTGAAATTGTGGTTCGGCAGTGGTTCGGTGACGGAGTTGATGGATTGTATCAGAGACAGGCAGATGTGGAGAGGCATAATCGCCTACGCCAAACCCGCTAGGCACTTGATTGATTGAAACCTTATAAAGTTAATTAGTTATTGGTTAGTGAATAGACGTCACTGCACTCTTGGCAGACCCATAAGTGCTCAGTCTCCCCAGCAGATGTCGAAGGGTATGCATTATGATCGTTCCCGTGGGTCGCTGGTTAAACACACTCCTCACTCTGCCCCTTAGACATTCAGTTACACAACTCTGCTCTGGGCGTGCCGTTTCTGTAGAAAAGAATCGAGCCATATTGATTGATTGATTGATTGATTGATAGGACCGTCATAAGTGCGCTGTGTGCACCAATCTCTTTCTTACACAGGACGATCTCAGCTGAAGAGCACACAAACTCTGTAGCACCGGCGAGGGGCTCCGATGTAATTTTGAAGATGGGGAAGATATTTTGTAGAAATTTTATTTTAAATTTTTTTTATAATTAATTTTACCCGGGCTGAGGATTTCCAGTCTGATCTTCTCGATTTTAAACTGCCAATAGTTCTTTTACGTGCTCAAATTGAACTCGGAATCTACGTTTTATCGTCCGTCTCCGATAGGACTAGGAACTAGATCTCATCTACACTGAGATTAGGGATTTCTGGGAAAATATCCAGATTGTTCCACAAGGGAGCGAGCCGGTTACCTTTGGCATGAGAAGCTAGCACCTAATCTCTACGCCCCATAGATCCATTGAACCGAGCCATATGATGTAATCTGGTACAATGAAGTCAATCTCTCAATTTCACATTTGTTATTTTAAAATAGGTTCATTTGACACCAGGTTCTGACATATTATCTGTAAGAGTACAGACCGTGTTTCAGATGCAAGAGAAAGAACAAAGCAACTGACAATTAGAAAGAAATGCTTGCACTTTTCAGAAAATCTGAGTAGACCCAATGGACCCATGAAACTAAAACTCCAAAATATGAGAACATTAGTTAGTGACAAATCAAAGTAGTGTTATATTTCTAACATGTGAGTGGTCTCGCGGGTCTTGAAGCTCGATAATTGTTAATTGTTTCTCGGGCCGGGTTACAATTGAAATCGGGTCTGATATGTCCCTCGGGCCGTAATTTATCAATTGTACGCGTAGACTGTGGTTCTGTGTGCGAGAGACTGTAACAAACAAAAGAGTTCTTTCAGGACGTAGTAATAGACAGAACACAACGATCGTAGACATCACTAAGATGAAGGAAGATCTCATTAATAAACTAAGACCACATACGAGATGGGATTTATTGCGTTCAGTTTCCTCTCAACTCTTTCTATACATGTTCTTTCTCTTTCTTCTTTGTGTCACACTGTTACTGGGTTGTAGCCCAGTGTCAGGGGTTTTCTGTTTTGTCCTTCGCTGCTCTAGTGGCTTGGATGATTGTTATCTTTGCTCTTTCACAGGATTCTGCTACGCCATCTATCCATCTTTTCGTGATCTTCCTCTCGCCTTCTTCTCTGATGTTCTGTTGTAGAAGACTTTGTATACTGTGGAGTTTAGTTGCATTCTTATTAAGTGGCCAAACCACTTCATTCTTTATTTCTCAATGTAATTTAAGCAAGGTTCTGTGCCAACTTTCTTTCTTATGCTGATGTTGGTGACTGTCTTTTCTGGTGTTGTTGGTAACTTTTCGTAGACAGCACATATCACGTGTAGTTATTTTTGCTACTAAATAGTTATTATTTAGTGATGTGTTCATTGTCCATGTTTGGCTCTGGTAACACAAAGTAGGTATGTAGAAGCTGTTGATCCTATGCTGTTTAACTGTCAGTGAGATGTTTTATTGTGCCTTAACAAGAATGTTACCAACTTATAACCATCAACAAATAGTTTGTCCTGTGAAGAACCTTGCTACTCATACAGACGTTAGGGTTATCTTTCTTTCATTAGCTAGATACCTCCCACTTTTGCAGCTCGTCATGTACTCAAATCATCAGTTATCTTCATTTGAGATCCTTTCTTCTGTTCAGTTGTTCTTCCTTTTCTCATCTTTGTCAGGGATGCCTTTCTACTTCGCTTGATGGTCTTCTCCAAACCCGTCAGTGTCTCTTTAAACTGCCCTATGCTGTCTGTAGTACCATTTTGAGAGCAGTATAGGACATGGGGAACATGCACTGATGGATTTAAGTACGCATCGAGTAACATTCAGGTAAAGTTTGACTTGCTTGCATCGTTTTCTCAAGGCTCGCCGGCATATCAGAGGATAGAGTATAAATGCATGTCCTGAAAGAACTATTGACACGTTAAACGTAAACAGACATTGGAAAGGTAATGGCATGATTCTGGAGTACAGAAGTCAGGAAGACAGAAGGACATCTTACAAGCTGGTAGCTGGACATTACGGAGACATTGAATATGATGCTTGAGGAGGGGATAACTGCTAGAGACAGAGATTAGTTCAGGCGAGATGTGATAACTTGCTAGAGACAGAGAGTAGTTCAGGCGGGATGTGATAACTTACTAGAGACAGAGAGTAGTTCAGGCAGGCTGTGATAACTTGCTAGAGACAGAGAGTAGTTCAGGCGGGATGTGATAACTTCTAGAGACAGAGAGTAGTTCAGGCGAGATGTGATAACTTGCTAGAGACAGAGAGTAGTTCAGGCGAGATGTGATAACTTGCTAGAGACAGAGAGTAGTTCAGGTGAGATGTGATAACTTACTAGAGACAGAGAGTAGTTCAGGCGAGATGTGATAACTTGCTAGACAAGAGACAGAGAGTAGTTCAGGCGAGATGTGATAACTTTCTAGAGACAGAGAGTAGTTCAGGCGAGATGTGATAACTTACTAGAGACAGAGAAGTAGTTCAGGCGAGATGTGATAACTTGCTAATAGAGATAGAGATTAGTTCAGGCGAGATGTGATAACTTACTAGAGACAGAGATTAGTTCAGGCGAGATGTGATAACCTAACTAGAGACAGAGATAGTTCAGGCAGGCTGTGATAACTTACTAGAGACAGAGAGTAGTTCAGGTGAGATGTGATAACTTGCTAGAGACAGAGAGTAGTTCAGGTGAGATGTGATAACTTGCTAGAGACAGAGAGTAGTTCAGGTGAGATGTGATAACTCTGACTAGAGACAGAGAGTAGTTCAGGTGAGATGTGATAACCTGACTAGAGACAGGAGTAGTTCAGGTGAGATGTGATAACTTGCTAGAGACAGAGAGTAGTTCAGGTGAGATGTGATAACTTGCTAGAGACGAGGAGTAGTTCAGGTGAGATGTGATAACTTGCTAGACTAGAGACAGAGAGTAGCTCAGGCGAGATGTGATAACTGCTGACAGAGACAGAGAGTAGTTCAGGTGAGATGTGATAACTTGCTAGAGACAGGAGTAGTTCAGGCGAGATGTGATAATTGCTACTAGAGACAGGAGTAGTTCAGGCGAGATGTGATAACTTGCTAGAGACAGAGAGTAGTTCAGGTGAGATGTGATAACTTACTAGAGACAGAGAGTAGTTCAGGTGAGATGTGATAACTTGCTAGAGACAGAGAGTAGTTCAGGTGAGATGTGATAACTTGCTAGACAAGAGACAGAGAGTAGTTCAGGTGAGATGTGATAACTTACTAGAGACAGGAGTAGTTCAGGTGAGATGGTAACTGCTGACTAGAGCAGGAGTAGTTCAGGCGGAATGTGATACTTGCTGACTGAGACAAATGTTAGCGATAGCGTGAACTGCTAGGCTACAGAAAAGTTCAGATGTATCTTGTAGAGACAAGAGTAGTTCAGGTGAGATGTGATAACCTGACAGAGACAGAATTGGATCAGGCAAAGTGAACACTTCACAAGACAGACTTGTTCAGACGAGATGTGAAACGCTGAGACCAATTCACTTCAGCTCTATAACTTGCTAGAAGGACAAGTAGTTCAGGCAATGCCTGATAACTTCAACGATAGTTTAGGTGAGATTGTAACTTCTAACTTAGAAGGAGTAGTTCAGGTGAGATGCTGATAACTGCTAGACTAAGAGCAGTATTCAGGCTTTTGAGAATGATAACGCTAGAGACAGAAAGTAGTTCAGTGAGATGTGATAACTTGCTACTAGAGACAGGAGTAGTTCAGGCGAATGTGATAACTTACTAGAACAGGTAGTTCAGGTGGATTGATACTTCGCTAGAGACAGAAAATAGTTCAGGTGAGAGTGATAACTCTAGCAAAGACGAGTAGTTCAGTGGATGTGATAACTCCTGGTGAAAGTAGATTCGGTGAGATCTTGTAACTTTCACTAGACAGAATAGTTCAGGTGAGATTGTATGTGATCCAGCAAGAGTAGTTCAGTGAGATGTGATAACTTACAGAAGCAAAAAAGTAGATTCAGCGAATGCTGATACTTACTAGAGACAGAGTAGCTTCGGCAGATCTGATACATGCTAGACTAGAGACAGAGAGTATTCAGGCGAGATGTGATACTTGCTAGACAGGTATTCAGCGAGATGGATAACACAGAGCGAAGATTAGGCGAGATGGATCTTTAAACTAGAAAAAGAAGTTATCAGGCGAATCATAACGCAGAACAGAATGTTCAGGCAATGTGATAACTTATGAGACAGAGAGTTCACACTGTGATCTTGCTGAGACGAGAGTATCAGGCAGATGTGATAACTTCAAGCAGAGATGTAGTTCAGGCGAGATGTGACTGCTGACAAAGTAGTTCAGTGAGATGTATAACTTGTAGATGGACAGATATAGCAGTGAATGATAACTTGCAGACTAGAGACAGAAGAAGTTCTAGCGAGATGTGATAACTGCTAGAGCAGAGTAGTTCAGGTGAGATGTGACTAACACAAGAGACAGATAGTTCGGTGAGATGTGATAGATATAGAACTAGAGACAGAAGAAACCAGACAGATGATAACTTGCTAGACAAGAGACAGAAGTATTCAGGTGAGATGTGATAACAGAACAGAAAGAGTTCATTGCAGATGTGATAATTGCTAGACTAGAGACAGGAGTAGTTCAGGCGAGATGTATAACTTGTCAGAGAAGGATAGTTCAAGTGAGATGATAACTTGCAAGACAGATAGTTCAGTGAGATTGAAACTTGCTAAAACTAGAACAGAAGTAGCAGTGAGATAAACTCTGCAAGAGACAGAGATATAGGTGAGATGTGATAACTTACAACAGGAGAATTCAGGTGAGATGTGATAAGCTTGTGACGAGACAGGAGTAGTTCAGGCAGATGTGATAACTTGCTCTAGAGAAGAAGTAGTCAGGCAGATGTGATAACCTAGACAGAAGTAGTTCAGGCAGGCTGTGATAACTGTAGAGACAAGATTCAGGTGAAGTGATAACGCTAGAGACAGAAATTGTTCAAGCGAGATGTGATAACTTGTGAGAGACAGAATTATCAGACAGATGGATAATCTTGTCAGAGAGAGATTATTAGGCAGATTTATAACAGCTAGACAAGAGACAGAGAGTTCAGGCAGATTGTAACTGTGAACAGAAAGTAGTTCAGGTGAAGATAACTTACAAGAGACAGAATAGTTCAGGTGAGATGTATAACTACAGAGACGAGATAGTTCAGGTAGATTGTAACTTCTAGACAAACAGAGTAGTTCTGGTGAGATGTGATAACTACAGAGACAGAATAGTTCAGGTGAGATTGATAACTTACTAGACAGAGACAGATAGTAGTTCTGGTGAGATGTGATACCTTGCTGACAAGAGACAGAGAGTAGTTCAGGTGAGATGTGATAACTTACAAGAGACAGAGAGTAGTTCAGGTGAGATGTGATAACTTATAAGAGACAAGAAATAGTTCAGGTGAGATGTGATAACTTACTAGAGACAGAGAGTAGTTCAGGTGAGATGTGATAACTTACTAGAGACAGAGAGTAGTTCAGGCGAGATGTGATAACTTGCTAGAGACAGAGAGTAGTTCAGGTGAGATGTGATAACTTGCTAGACAGAGACAGAAGTAGTTCAGGTGAGATGTGATAACTTACAAGAGACAGAGAGTAGTTCAGGTGAGATGTGATAACTTACAAGAGACAGAGAGTAGTTCAGGTGAGATGTGATAACTTACTAGAGACAGAGAGTAGTTCAGGCGAGATGTGATAACTTACAAGAGACAGAGAGTAGTTCAGGTGAGATGTGATAACTTACAAGAGACAGAGAGTAGTTCAGGTGAGATGTGATAACTTGCTAGACAAGAGACAGAGAGTAGTTCAGGCGAGATGTGATAACTTGCTAGAGACAGAGAGTAGTTCAGGTGAGATGTGATAACTTACAAGAGACAGAGAGTAGTTCAGGTGAGATGTGATAACTGACAAGAGACAGAGAGTAGTTCAGGTGAGATGTGATAACACAGAGACAGAAGTAGTTCAGGCGAGATGTGATAACTTACTAGACAAGAGACAGAGAGTAGTTCATGTGAGATGTGATAACTTACAAGAGACAGAGAGTAGTTCAGGTGAGATGTGATAACTTACAAGAGACAGAGAGTAGTTCAGGTGAGATGTGATAACTTGCTAGACAAGAGACAGAGAGTAGTTCAGGCGAGATGTGATAACTTACTAGACAAAAGACAGAGAGTAGTTCAGGCGAGATGTGATAACTTGCTAGACAAGAGACAGAGAGTAGTTCAGGTGAGATGTGATAACTTACTAGAGACAGAGAGTAGTTCAGGTGAGATGTGATAACTTACAAGAGACAGAGAGTAGTTCAGGTGAGATGTGATAACTTACTAGAGACAGAGAGTAGTTCAGGTGAGATGTGATAACTTACTAGAGACAGAGAGTAGTTCAGGCGAGATGTGATAACTTGCTAGACAAGAGACAGAGAGTAGTTCAGGTGAGATGTGGTAACTTACAAGAGACAGAGAGTAGTTCAGGTGAGATGTGATAACTTACTAGACAAGAGACAGAGAGTAGTTCTGGTGAGATGTGATAACTTGCTAGACAAGAGACAGAGAGTAGTTCTGGTGAGATGTGATAACTTACAAGAGACAGAGAGTAGTTCAGGTGAGATGTGATAACTTACTAGACAAGAGACAGAGAGTAGTTCTGGTGAGATGTGATAACTTGCTAGACAAGAGACAGAGAGTAGTTCAGGTGAGATGTGATAACTTACAAGAGACAGAGAGTAGTTCAGGTGAGATGTGATAACTTATAAGAGACAGAGAGTAGTTCAGGTGAGATGTGATAACTTACTAGAGACAGAGAGTAGTTCAGGCGAGATGTGATAACTTACAAGAGACAGAGAGTAGTTCAGGCGAGATGTGATAACTTACAAGAGACAGGGAGTAGTTCAGGTGAGATGTGATAACTTACAAGAGACAGAGAGTAGTTCAGGCGAGATGTGATAACTTACTAGAGACAGAGAGTAGTTCAGGCGAGATGTGATAACTTACAAGAGACAGGGAGTAGTTCAGGTGAGATGTGATAACTTACAAGAGACAGAGAGTAGTTCAGGTGAGATGTGATAACTTGCTAGAGACAGAGAGTAGTTCTGGTGAGATGTGATAACTTACTAGAGACAGAGAGTAGTTCAGGCGAGATGTGATAACTTGCTAGACAAGAGACAGAGAGTAGTTCAGGCGAGATGTGATAACTTACAAGAGACAGAGATTAGTTCAGGTGGGCAATGATGAAAGCAACGTTACGCAAGGGAAATTCTACTTGGTGATCACTAAATTTACATAAAGCGTGAACTCCGTAGCTCCAACAACAGTTCAATGTATCGTGAAAAAATTGCATATTTGAAGCGGTCCGGATTCGAACCCACATCCTTTAGAAGGACAGTTAAACGCCTGAACCACTTCACCATATAAGCCCTTTCCCTTCTCTTTAGAAGGACAGTCAAACGCCTGAACCACTTCACCATATAAGCCCTTTCCCTTCTCTTTCGAAGCAGAGATATAATTCAGTGTTTCACTCCTAGCAATAACATCAATGTGTGTACACTCCCCGCCGTTGAAATAGAAATTCTTCTTCTTCTAACTTTCCACTCTCATCGACCACTTGTTAACCACTCTCTGTGATTTGTATGTGATCCGAGTCTAAGAGCTATTCTACGTTATGCCAGTTATGCGCCTACAAGTAAGCCAGAAAATTAGATTTCTGCAAGCTTTTTATTTACTAGGGTAGCTTCCTAGACTCCTACCTACATGCTTTGTAGGCCACAGTGAGTACTATTCTTTGCTCCTTGCTAACCCGGCAGCACACGAGCGGAAATGGAAATATTTTTTAAAAAAACAATTTTAAAAAGTTATAGCAACAATACGAAAAGAAATTTCCTTGACACTTTATGCAGATAAGAACAATCTTGTCAACGTAAGATATAGCAACTACGTGACAGACACGAACAAACAATGTAGATATAGCAACTACTGACGACACGAACAGACAAGAACAATCTTGTCAACGTAAGATATAGCAACTACGTGACAGACACCAACAAACAATGTAAGATATAGCAACTACGTGACAGACACAAACAGACAAGAACAATCTTGTCAACGTAAGATATAGCAACTACGTGACAGACACCAACAAACAATGTAAGATATAGCAACTACGTGACAGACACGAACAGACAAGAACAATCTTGTCAACGTAAGATATAGCAACTACGTGACAGACACAAACAGACAAGAACAATCTTATCAACGTAAGATATAGCAACTACGTGACAGACACAAACAGACAAGAACAAATCTTGTCAATGTAAGATATAGCAACTACGTGACAGACAGAAACAGACAAGAACAATCTTGTCAATGTAAGATATAGCAACTACGTGACAGACACAAACAGACAAGAACAATCTTGTCAATGTAAGATATAGCAACTACGTGACAGACAGAAACAGACAAGAACAATCTTGTCAATGTAAGATATAGCAACTACGTGACAGATACAAACAAACAATGCGAATGATTTCTTCGACCTAGAACCATGTTCCCAACTCCTGAGAAAGTTCACCATTTAACTAGAATAATTATCTATTTATTTATGAAGGTCTTTGAAATCTGAGAAATATTTGTTGAGATTGTTTGACTGCCAGCAATTATCCAGCTCTGTGATTCCAGCCTGTTGTTCTGGAACTGCTGTGTGAGAAAATTGACACCATACAAGCATGACGGATGCAGTTTTGAAATTTGTCAAAGAAATAGTAAATATATATTTCAATTGTACATTTATAAACAAACTGCCATGTTTTATTTTTCTGCGCAATAGTCACGTGATGTTTTTGTTTACTTCCGGGTTTGATGGTGTCAATTAAATTGCGATTATGTTACTTATAGACATAAATATCGCCGTCTGTTTCCGGGACTTGCAAGGGGAGCAAAGAATAGTAGCACTGCGACCTACAAGGTATGTCGTAGATTTTATTGTTGTTGAGCCCCCAGGAATTATGTGTTTTTCACACTTTTCCCTAAAATTGAATGTGAAGAGTACCCGCCTTTCTTGAAGATATAGATACCTGTAATAATTCTAAGCGTGTAGTGATCTGTTTAGTGTTGCAGAGATTTTTACTTAGGTAGAGTCTATTGGTATACACTGCAGTATCCCTTCGTTTACAGCGCAGAAGACGCTCCAAAAACATTGCTTTTTGATCACACTGGACAATCTGCGTGTGATTATAATCCAAAGAGCTACTTCCACGATTACTCTAGACTAGAACAAGCACCCGTTGACCACTCTGTGTAACCTATGTGTGACCTATGTGTGATTTTTGATAGAGAGAATACTAAACAACCACCTATCCGGACAGACGTATGGTTTGCGTTCACTCGAACGATCAATTTGTGGCTGTTAAATTGTCCTGTCTGATCTGAGCCAGAGAGAGTACGCATGTTGTGAACGTCAACCTACATGTGTAGGACAATCGCTTACGAAAAGTGTCGGCCTTTGTCAGTGTTTGGGTTTGTACGCGAAGTCAAACGTTTCCATTATAGTCCTTGCATTTCTAGCCACCGTGAGGTTGTTCCGAATTAGGACCATTCGTAAGAGGCGATAGAGGTAGGGGCCTAGGGAAACTACCCTAGTACATAACAAGCGTCGCAGAAATTGGATGTGATAACCTTCTTTTAGGCGCATAACTGTCACAACGCACAATCGCTCCTAGGGTCAGATCACATACAAATCACAAAGAGTGGTTTAACAAGTGGTCGATATGGAGCGTTGGAAGAAGAAGAACAAGACTTAACCAGCGCAAGATTTGAACTGTCAACCGTCCATGTTGATAGATATACTATAGATGAGATTAGAGCACTATGCACTTGTTCCTTATATAATGAGGATGATTTGATGTCAAACCAATTGGCATTGCATGAACAGAAGAAGGCGTATTCAACAAGCGTGCCACGGGGACCACCAGCATGTATATCTGTCGGCAATTTCGTGTATGATCTGTTAACAAAATATATGAAACTGTGTACTTGATTTGTCTACATGTAAATGGGATCTGTGTACACGTATATGTGATCTGTATACACGTTTATGGGATTTGTGTACGTGTATATTGGATCTGTGTATCAATCAATCAAGTCCGTGCCTGCCCGTAGGCGATCATGTCTCTCCACAACTCTCTTTGCTTGGTGCACGTAATCAGTTCTGACGTCGATATTTTGTCAAACCATGATGTCAGGCCATCCAACATCTTCTCCCTCTGTCTTCCACGATCTCTCCTCCCTGAATTTTACCTGCAGTCACCAAATGTTCTAAACCTTCTCTTCTCGATATATGCCCGAAGAACCTTGAATGTCGGATTCTTATTCTTTTGATAAAGGTTTCTTTGTGTGAGGCCAGATTTAAAACCTCCACATTTGTTTTCTTTGCTGCCCATGGAATTGTCAATATTATTCTGTAAAACCACATCTCTGTGGCTTCCAATGATCGTATTGATTGTTTGTTCATTGTCCATGATTCGCTGCCATACATCTGTGTATATGTCTATGGATGTACAGTAAAAAAAGTTCGCTACAGCCTGTAATACCGTGTTATGGAGTTGTGTTTACCTCCCTCTGAAGTCGAAACGTCCCGCCTATGTGGCGAGGAACTCCAGTCAAATGGTAAACCAGACTTTCATGTAAAAATCAGTCAGAAGCGTCAAACCAGGTGTCATGGCTAACGCCCGAATTCACAGTGGGGGAACGCAGAAGAAGGAGAAGAAGGGCTATGTTGGACAGAGGAGACATGAACCTGTGGAATTTAATGATCGCATTGCTAGTGCAGTCGCCGCTAAAATGTTCATGTTAGGATTTTTTTTTAGTTCATCAGACATTATAAAAACTTATTGGGTCTAACAGAGGATTGAACCCGGTTACCCGGAATGGGAGCCCACGCACTAATTCATTCGACCAGACGCTACACTATGTCTGGCTAGTCTGTGTATCTGTCTATGTCATATGTAAATATAATCTGTGTACCTGTCTATGTCACCTGTAAATATAATCTATGTACCGTCTATGTCATATGTAAATATAATCTGTGTACCTGTCTACGCCATCTGTAAATATAATCTGTGTACCTGTCTATGTCATCTGTAAATATAATCTTGTACCTGTCTAAAGTCATCTGTAAATATAATCTGTGTACCTGTCTATGTCATCTGTAAATATAATCTATGTACCTGTTATATCATATGTAAATATAATCTGTTACCTGTCATGTCATATGTAAATATAATCTGTGTACCTGTCTATGTCACCTGTAAATATAATCTATGTACCTGTCTAAGTCACCTATAACTATAATCTGTACCTGTCTACTCATTTGTAAATATAATCAAGCAAAACAACAAATTGTCCTTAATTACTTGTCTAGCTATCCCCGGTAACCTCTTACTCAAAGTTTTACAAATTGTCCCCTTAAATTACTTGTCCATTAGCATCCCCGGTAACCTCTTACTCAAAGTTTTACAAATTGTCCCCTTCAGAGACTGTTCGTATCTTATAGTGCTTCATCCACTGACTTCAATGTACATCTGATCCCCATGGGTATATTTTCGACATTTTCAATTTGCGTATACAAGAATTCTATTCCCTCTGGTTGATCGATCCTCTATTGGGTACATGAAGTTCTACCCTGTCATTGAACAAGTCACTATTTTCTCTGAAATGTTTCGCTAATTCTGTAATAGCATCGTGATAGTTTTTATAAAATTGTCAAATTGTCAAAGTTGTTGTTTGAGAACTCATTTTGTGAATAATATGTTAGTTGCGTTGTTGTTATTATCGTTGTTGTCATGGGAACTTGAGAACACATACAAATATGTTGGACTAGTAAAAGAAATACAATAATCAATATTTCAGTTCCCTCTGGAGCACAGGTACTTGCCATACGTTCATTATTTATTTTAGGGGGTCTCTGGTTCTCTGTGGCGTAAAGGTTAAGTGTTCGTCTCTAGTGCCAAATGTACCAGGTTCGCTCCCTCGTGGAACCATCTGGATATGTTTCCAGAGATTCCTTGATCTCAGTGTAGGTGAGATCGAGTTCCTAGTCCTATCGGAGACGCACGATAAAACCTAGTTCCCGAGTTCAATTTGAGCACTTAAAATAACCCTTGACAGTTCAAAATCGAAAAGAGCAGGCTGGAAAACCGCTGCCCGTGCAACATTCATTAGAAAAGATTTAAAATAAAATACCTACATAAATATCTTCACCATCTTCAAAATTACAACGGGGACTCTCGTCTGTGCTACGGAGCTCATGCACTGCCGCTGAGATCTTCCCATGTAAGAAAGAGATCGGAGCACACATGGTTACTCACAGAAGTGCAATGATGATGGTTCTATCAAACAATCAATCATTTATTTATTTCCTGTGACATACTTTCACTGTGGGGATATTTGGGACGTGGAGGTAAGATGTACACCTCTCGCTTCAAGGTACTCGGTTTGTTTCCGTGTTGAGCGATAGAAAAATGTTTCCTGATCTGAATGTAGATGAGATCAAGTTCCTTGTCCTATCGCAGACGGATGACAATACGTATGTCCCGTATTCAAGTTGAGGAGGTAAAAGAATCATAAGAAGTTGAGAGTCAATTAGAGCATGATGTCAAACCGCAGGAGACGACAATCATGGAAAAAAACATCTCGGCAACAGGAGAAGAGGAAGACCACAGATAAGATGGATTCATAATGCAACTGATGATTTGAACATGACGGCTACAGAGGTGGGACATCTAGTTTATTAGAGATATAAATTACGAATAAGTTCTACTCAGGACAAGCTATTTAATGAATGTATGAAATACAATGCTCTATAATTTCTTATAACTGTAGTCTACCGATGTTGGACATCTACAACAACAAAATGTACACAGACAACAATTTCTTCAAACTGTACACATGTTGGACATCTTCAACAACAAAATGTACACAGACAACAATTTCTTCAAACTGTACACATGTTGGACATCTTCAACAACAAAATGTACACAGACAACAATTTCTTCAAACTGTACACATGTTGGACATCTACAACAAGAAAATGTACACAGACAACAATGTCTTCGGACTCCATTTCTTAAAAATCATTATAATCCCGTTTCGTGAAGCCAAATTATGGGATGTTGGCTCAGATCCAAGTAAAAATTGTCAATTAGCAAAACATGACCGTGATGTACGACTTCACACTACCCTACCAGTCCCGGAAAACTATGTTGGCATATGTCATCTTCCTTATTATCTGTAGTTACGACTGTCTCCTCAAAATTGTGAACAGTCAAATATATATATTGAGATAAATATTTAATCATTGAATATTGCCCCATTTTGTAATATTCTGTTTCTCATTAGTTTGTGCTGACAACCTCAGGGTATATCTTTCATTATTAACCCTTTAAGTCCCAGAACTTTTAAGAAAAAGTCCCTACTGAATTCCCATGACAAGGGAAATAACTCCGCAACAATGAGAAGTATTTGTGAAATAAAATTCATAAAAAATATAATTTCTAATAAATACTTGTGATTTGAAGTAAAATTTACAGTTAAATGGATGAGGTACTAGTTTGTAAAGATGTATTTTGTCAATGTCATGCAAGTTGGATGTAAAATATTATACAAGTGAAGGGATACAAAAATGAATGATAATATCAAAAGTATGTTTCACTCAAAAATGTCAGTTTTATTGATGATAAATGTCCAAGTGAAAGGTTGCAAAGCAGTATCCCTTACAGAGATTGACTACACAGACGAGGCAGTCATTACTGATTTCCACACACCTTCGTGATGCAGTCCCCATCTTCATTTTTAAACACTAACTGCAGGTCATCTTTCTGTCAGACAGTCGAGTCGGTTGATGGTTGGCCAGAATGGGGTTTGTCAGTCCTGTAGTTGCTGGGTGTTGTCTTGCCTTTTAATTACCTTTCTTTATGACTATTTTGTGTGTGCGATTGGCATATTTACGATTATATATGCATTTATTTGTGTAAGTGGATATATGCATTAATTTATCACCATCACCACTATCACCGCCATCACCATCATCACCATCATCATCACAATCACCGCCATCACCATCATCATCATCACAATCATCATCACAATCACCGACATCGCCATCATCACCACCATCATCACAATTACAGTCACCATCATCATTATCATCACAATCAGCACCATTACTATTATCACCACCATCATCAAGATCACTATCATTACCACCATCACCATCATCACCATCATCACCATCACTATCATCACCATCATCATCATCACCATCATCATCACCATTATCACCATCATCATCACCATCATCATCACCATCATCACCATCTCACCATCATCACCATCATCTTCACATCATCATCATCACCATCATCATCACATCATCATTCACCATCATCATCATACCATCATCATCATCATCATCCACCATCATCACATCATCATCACCATCATCACCATCATCACCATCATCACCATCATCATCATCATCACTCATCACCATCATCATCACCATCATCACCATCAGTATACCATCATACCTCATTCACCATCATCACCATCAGTATCATCACCATCACCATCATCATGACAATCACTGTCATTACCATCATTACCATCACTATCACCACCGCCATCATCAGCATCATCAATATCATCTAGTTTCTCCTTGTCAGAGCTTGACTCCCATGACCACAACTCTATAACTTATGTGTTCTCTGTTAAGTGTCCTGCGTTCTACCTCAGAGAAATTATTAGGAGAAGTGAAAGACAAAAGCAAAAAACAAAATCTACATGTCAGTGTGGCAAAAACAAAAATAATGACAACAGATAAAACGAACGTGACAAAAGGTATTTTTATCAACGGAGAGAAAGTAGAAAAAGTGAACATGTCTTGGTTCACTGCTAACAACAGATGGAAATGTGAACAGTTTGAATATCTTGGTTCACTGCACTAACAACAGATGGAAATGTGAAAAAGTTTGAATATCTTGGTTCACTGCTAACAACAGATGGAAATGTGTACAGTTTTAAATATCTTGGTTCACTGCTAACAACAGATGGAAATGGGATGAAGGAAATTAAAAGAAGAACAACATGGATTTACCCCAAAAAATTAAAGAACTAAAAACAGTATGGAACGGAACTGATAAGAAAACAAGATCAGAATACTAAGAGCATGCATATTCCCAGTGGCAACGTATGGGTGTGAAACATGGACATTTAATAAAGCAGTGGAAAAACATATATGTGATTTCGAATGTAAATGTTACAGAAGAGTCCTTCCTATATCTTGGACAGAGAAGAGAACAAATAGATCTATCCAGAAAGAACTCAAAATCAAAGAAAACTGGTTGATGCTACAAATAAGAAAGATAGCTAAACACGTAAACACAAAGTACTACAGTTTTACAAAATACATAAACAGTGACGATAAACAGCTAAGTTTCGACCAAAAGGCCTTTATCAAGCAAACAATACAACAAGAATGACGAATTTCGAGGAACACTACAAATGGACGATTACATGTGGAAACATAAACCTATCTAATGAAAATCTGGGAATAAAAACGAACAACGAAATGAGTGCAACACAAAAAACCGAAAGTGGAAAAGAAGAGAAACAATAAACAATATAGTGGATAAATGACACATATATGGAGCAAACACACATATAGATAACAAGGCACGAGATAAGACAGTACTAAGAAGCATAGGAATGTAATGCGTTGAGTCCAAGAGGTCGCAAAGTGCCATAGAATGAAATAAAACGGTTCTCCAGGGCGAATCGACTGCGATCATCGGAGGAACATGATCGGATGGCTGTGACCTGGACATCGTCAACTCCTGAATGGCCAGTATCGTTGAAATGAGTGGCCACAGGAGTCACAGAGCATTGGCGAATATCGCGTAAGTGTTGGGCGAATCGGTCACTGAGTCTCTTACCGGTTTCGCCAATATAGGACTTGTTGCATCGTTTGCAGGTGATGGCATAGATGATATTGGGACTCACACGTGAAACTGTCTTGAATGGCATACGTAGCTTTGGAAAAGAGACAGTGGGGGTCTATATTACATATGCACATGTATTACAGCGCCGACGTCCGCACTGAATGGTGCCCAAGTGAATCTGGATATTAGGCTTGAGGCGACTGTGTACCAACATATCCTTGAGGCTTCTGTCCCGTCTGTAAGCCACCAAAGGATAGTGTTGGAAGACTGAACGTGTCTCAGGATCAGACTGAAGAATAGGAGATGATGGAATAAGACCTTTTTCACCAGGGAACTATGAGGGTGGAAAGTTAAGATAAGTTTAACCCTGTCAGAATTGGGGGTTCTATGTATGTGAGAAAGGGCCTCCTGGCGAGCAATTAGCTGAACCCGATGCATGGCAGATGTAAGCACATTCTCCGGGTATAGGCGCTGGCGGAAGAAATCCAGCATCTCGTGAGCTCTATCAAGAAAATCGTCGTTCTCACTACAGAGGCGACGAAGGCGTAAGAGTTGAGAGAAAGGTAAAGAGTCACGACAGGCCTGGGGATGGGAAGAGGTATACAGAAGAAAGCTATGTGTATCAGTAGGCTTGTAGTATACTGATGTAGTGATAGTGGATAGGCTGATGGTGATAGTGATGTCAAGAAAATTGACACAGGAGGTAGAGATGTGAGAGGTGAACCGAATAGCAGGATTGAAGGCATTGATGAAGGTAATGAAACTTGACAAATCGGCTTCAGACATATCGGTAACTCCAATACAATCATCGATGTATCTATGATACACGGACGGAAGAGGGCCATCATAGGTGTTCCATACTAAGTGTTCAAGATGACCCATGAATAGACAAGCATAGCTGGGTCCCATTTTAGTACCCATGGCGACCCCACTAATCTGTTCGAAGAACTGGTCATTGAACTGAAAGGAGTTGAGAGTGAGAACTAGTTCAGCAAGACGAAGGAGAGTCGAGGTGGAGACAAGAGGGTTAGTTCTCCTGTCGAGAAAAACTGGAGAGCTTGAAGTCCGTCAGAATGAGGTATAGAGGTATACAGTGAGCAGACATCAAGGAGGAAGAGGCGATAAGTCCTGCCAGGCAACAACTTAATAGAAGAAAAAACAGACAAAGTGTGGTTAGTATCCTTCAAGAATGAAGGTAGTGTGGTGACTATAGGATTGAAGATACTATCAAGGAATTCGGAGATATGTTCCGTAGGACAAGAGTTTTCGAATCGAGCGAAGCCGGTTAATTAGCTAGTGCTGTATATTTCTCGATCAGGATGTACCCTCCATTTCCATATCTATCTGGCTTTCATTTTCCAGTCTCTTAAGAATCCAAGCCCAGCGATGTCAATCACGACATAAGAAATGGAACACAATCTGACAAACAAGAGCATTAAAAGCTCAGTTCTGCTTGTAAGATCCAGTTCTAATTATTACAAACATGAAAAGGAAATCCCAAAGCTCAGACAACGATCGACGTCTATTTTTTTAATAAAGTGTCTGTTCTGTACGGGAAGCAAGATGGAGGAGGTTACATCTGTGATTACAAGAGAGAGAGACTAATGCACGTTATATGAATTAGAATAAAATAAATAAAAATAACTGGCTAACATAACATGGGATAGGAAATTGGAAAGTTTAATAAACGTCTACATCAGTAGACAGAAGAAAATTAAGACAACAAAAGAAGGATGCTACAGAGAGAGAGAGAGAGAGAGAAAAGACTCGGATTCCCATAGTAGCGTATAACTAATTATTTAATGTTATAGTTACTGGTACTTGTATGATGTCGTTACTGTTATCTTCTTCTTCTTTTGTCGTCACACTGCTACCGGGTTGTTGCCCAGTGTCGTGGTTTTCTGTTTTTGTCTTGCGCTGTTCTGGTGGCTTGTGTGATTGTTATCTTTGCTCTTTCACAGGATTCTGCTACGCCATCTAACCATCTTTTCCGTGGTCTTCCTCTTGCCTTCTTTCCCGATGTTCTGTGTTACTGTTATATGAATACAAAAAGAGCATTATTCAAGACAATCTTTCTCCCAACTTATGCTATCAGTGCCAAACCTGGACGCTGACACCAAATGATAGAAGAAAACTAGTCACAACAGAGATGAAGTGTCTACGCAGAATGCTGGGTGTATCAAGAAGAGACCGGTTGAGAAATGAAAACATCAGGAAAAAAGTAGGTACAATATCAGTACTAGACTTCATCAAGAAACAACAAAATAAATGGATCGGCCACGTAAGCAGATTATCAACAGACAGTGAGTCTCAAAGAGCAATGATACTCCGATAGAGTGGATACAAAACAAAATGCCGGTCACGCAAAAGGTGGACCTCAGAGATAACAGAGGCGATGAAAACAATGTATATGAAGCACACACAAAAACCCGTTCTATAAATCTCTTCTTATTCTGACCTTGTAAGGCAAAACATGATTAGAGAAAAGAGGGAAAGAAGAAATGATATATGTATGTAATCATGTCTCTCCACAACTCTCTTTCTCTCTTCTCTCTCTCTCTCTCTGCAGTTAATCAGTTCTGATGTCGATTTTTGTCGAACCACGATGTCAGACCATCAACATTTTCTCCCTCACCTTCCCCAACCTCTCCTTCCTATATTTTACCGGTGTCACCAAATATTACAACCTTCTTGTCACATTATATGCCCAGAGAATATTAATTGCTTAATTTGTATTCCTTTCATCAGATCTCTTTGCACATAGTCATGTTTGAAAAGCTCATCATTAATTTGTTTGATTGTCAATGGAATGTTCAGCATTCTTCTGTAAAACTATGTTACCAGTATCAACCGTGCACGCGGACATCTAACGAGAACGGAAAAATGAAAAGAACAGAATCGAAGTGGCTATAACTAATGTTGAAAACATCAAGACCAAATAAAGAAATAAAACAAGAAGCAGTAACAATACAACATTAATAAACATAAAATGATTCGACAAACCATCAAGACAACACCTAATTAAGAACACTTATATTCAGATACAATTGAAACATTCCCAGAGGGTGCCATCTGTACACGACGTCGGCGGAATGTCTAAGGTCTAAACAATACCTTGGACGAGACGTGCCATCTTAATCCTCTCCCTCCTCGTGGAGCAAGGCCTCAACAGTTGTTCGCCATCTTCTCGTCTCTGGCTGTTCTTTTATTTCTCCCAGGTCAATTGAGCACTCTTCAGCTCTCAGTAAGACCTCGTCTCCAAGTCTGTAGGGCGTCCCTTTCGTTTTCCTGCGTTCACTCGAGCACCTGTCTAGTGACCTCGCTGTGTCTTCCCAAGTATGGCTATCCATCGCCATCTTCTCCTCTTGACCTGTTCATCATAGGTTCCTGCCTGTTCTTATCCACAACCGTAACTCTACATACCATCTCAATCTGAGAAACGCCGCATAACATCACGTTGACAAGGTCAGGATCTTATTTGTATTTGCCCTGTGACTCGCCAAGTTTCCGAGCAATACGACGGACCGGCCTAGCACCGATAACATATATTGCGGAGCATCGGACAGGACAGGACATACACACAAAGCCGCGTTTCTATTGTTTTGTTTACTTCACCTGACACTGAAATGCAAACACAGAGATAGAGAATAGATGGAGAATAGACATAAATAGAATGTAGAACAGAATCTATGAACATAATAACAAAATTATAATAATGAAAATATATTTAAAAACATGGATTTGTAAAACTTGGAAAGTATTTTGTCGTAAATAGAGACAAGTGCATTTTGCAGACAATTACCGAAAGTAGAATTCTTAAATTTTCATACTAAATGTCTTTGACAAAACAGTAATTATTTATATCTTTGTTATTGCTAATGTGTTGTTAGATTGTTCTGTGGCCTTGTTAGATGTGTTATGTGGCAGCTTGTGACATTCAAACACACCTGGAAATGACAAAGCAGATAGGCTAGCCAAGAAAGGTCAACACAGGAACAACCAATCACAGCAACAACTCTCCATACAGCAAGCAAATCCTAATGACAACAAATAAAGAAATTTGGCTGAACAGATGGGCCATGGGAAACACAGGAAGAGATGTGTACACCCATATGGCCAGCCCTAACCTTAATGACAACATCAACCACCTTACAAGAAGAGATCAGAGCACCATTTTTAGACTCTGAACCCAACACATAACACTTAATAATCACTTGAACAGAATTCATCCACAACACACTCCAGAGTGCCAACTGTGTGTACATCATCATGAAACCGTTCACCACCACCTCTTCAAGTGTCAAGCACTAGAAGACATCAGAAAAACCCTCCTTCCTCCAAGGCCAGATAAATGGAACACATTATACGGAACAAAAGAACAACTTACAAACACATGCAGATACCACTACAAAGCATTGGAGCCGAAGGGCAAGAACTCAAGTGCCGCTGGATCATTGAAGAAGAAGAAGAAGAAGATGTGTTCTGTGGCAGATTGTTAGATGTGTTCTGTGACAGATTGTTAGATGTGTTCTGTGACAGCTTGTTAGATGTGTTCTGTGACAGATTGTTAGATGTGTTCTGTGACAGATTGTTAGATGTGTTCTGTGACAGATTGTTAGATGTGTTCTGTGACAGCTTGTTAGATGTGTTCTGTGACAGATTGTTAGATGTGTTCTGTGACAGATTGTTAGATGTGTTCTGTGACAGATTGTTAGATGTGTTCTGTGACAGCTTGTTAGATGTGTTCTGTGACAGATTGTTAGATGTGTTCTGTGACAGCTTGTTAGATGTGTTCTGTGACAGCTTGTTAGATGTGTTCTGTGACAGATTGTTAGATGTGTTCTGTGACAGATTGTTAGATGTGTTCTGTGACAGATTGTTAGATGTGTTCTGTGACAGATTGTTAGATGTGTTCTGTGACAGCTTGTTAGATGTGTTCTGTGACAGCTTGTTAGATGTGTTCTGTGACAGCTTGTTAGATGTGTTCTGTGACAGCTTGTTAGATGTGTTCTGTGACAGCTTGTTAGATGTGTTCTGTGGCAGCTTGTTAGATGTGTTCTGTGACAGCTTGTTAGATGTGTTCTGTGGCAGCTTGTTAGATGTGTTCTGTGGCAGCTTGTTAGATGTGTTCTGTGGCAGATTGTTAGATGTGTTCTGTGACAGCTTGTTAGATGTGTTCTGTGGCGGCTTGTTAGATGTGTTCTGTGACAGCTTGTTAGATGTGTTCTGTGGCGGCTTGTTAGATGTGTTCTGTGACAGCTTGTTAGATGTGTTCTGTGGCAGCTTGTTAGATGTGTTCTGTGGCGGCTTGTTAGATGTGTTCTGTGACAGCTTGTTAGATGTGTCCCGTGGCGGCTTGTTAGATGTGTCCCGTGGCGGCTTGTTAGATGTGTCCTGTGGCGGCTTGTTAGATGTGTCCCGTGGCGGCTTGTTAGGTGTGTCCCGTGGCGGCTTGTTAGATGTGTCCCGTGGCGGCTTGTTAGATGTGTCCCGTGGCGGCTTGTTAGATGTGTCCCGTGGCGGCTTGTTAGATGTGTCCCGTGGCGGTTTGTTGAATGAAGCCACTTAACTCCTACTATACGCACGCTAGAACCCTGATTTTACATGCTGGTTTTTTTTAATACAGTTTTTTTTTTTTAGTGGTCGAAAGTCCACCCACAAAACAACAGCAATGATCGGTACTCTGGTCTGTTCCGTAGTGAACAAGTTGCCATATTCCGCCTCCGTAGCGGCCATAACAGACTCCGAGCCCACATGTTTAACAAATGTAAAATTGGCACAACTAGCCTGTGCCATTATGAAAAGGCGGATATGACGGTAGAGTACATACTGCAAGACTGCCAGCGGTTAGCAGTCCAGAGAAAAGAAACTTGGCCCGATAACACAGAGATTCGCGAGAAGCTGTACGGAGAGATGGAGTCTCAAAAAAACAACAGTAAAATTCATGATAAGATTTGGTTCATCAGTCTAGTCGGGGATCGCGAGAGAGAGTTGAGAATACAGTTTTTTAATGAAACAACAGATTACTACAACATTTCACAGAATGTACGAAACTATTTAAACGGTTTGAAATGGTTTAACAGAATATTCACAGCCGCTTGGACAGAAAGAAAAGTTCATGTTGACTAGCAACAATCAGTAATAGTCTCAATATGGAAAAATAGAGGCAATAAAAGAGAATACGAAACATACAGAGGCATTTCACTATTAAGCCACACTTGTAAAATATACGCAAAAATATTAGAACAGCGCATAAGACACATCGCTGACCCACAAATAAGCCTCTCACAGTTTGGATTTAGAAGAGGAGTGGGATGCACAGACGCTCTATTCACTCTGAGACAACTGAGTGAAAAAGCAATAGAATATAACAAAGAGCTACACTTATTATTTATCGATCAAGAAAAGGCATTTGACAGAATAGATAGAAGTATTCTATGGGAAACACTAGAAAACTATGGGATCAAGGCACAACTGCTAGACAATATCAGAGCAATATACACAAATAGCCACAGTGTAGTAAGAACAACAGATAGAATGACAAACTCACCCATGCTTCACACGCATACAACAACAGATGGAATGACAAACTCCTCCATGCTTCACACGCATACAACAACAGGTGGAATGACAGACTCCTCCATGCTTCACACGTATATAACAACAGATGCAACTTCTCATAACAAGATGGCATCGATTCATTGTTTACCAGCATTTCATCATCATCATCACATACCTTGTCCAGATCACAACTTTGCCATCCTAACATTTCTTCCAAATTTCTCTCTCTCATATGCCAGTTGTCCCGCCTTTGCAGCTGTCATGCTCAAATAATCAGTAACATCATGAATCCATTTTCTCCGTGGTCTTCTTCCTCTCCCCTTTGCCTGAATGCATCTTTTCATAATGATCTTCATGAACCCTCCGTGTCTCTGTATATATATTATTACTGTTAGGTTTATCTTGGCATCTTCTTGGAAGAAAAGAAATAAAATTATTACTGTTAGGTTTATCTAGGCATCTTCTTGCAAGAAAAGAAATAAAATTATTACTGTTAGGTTTATCTTGGCATCTTCTTGCAAGAAAAGAAATAAAATTATTACTGTTAGGTTTATCTAGGCATCTTCTTGGAAGAAAAGAAATAAAATTATTACAAAATATTGTTGCCATCTTCTACATTACATTGTGAACCCTCAACGGTGCTACGGTGCTCGTGCATTGCCGCTGAAATCTTCATTTGTAAGAAAGAGATCGGAGTACACAAGGTTACTCAGCGAAGTGCAATGATGATGGTCCTATGAATCAATTAATCTATCAGTCTGCTATTGCTTTCTTCCCTAACTGTCACAATACTGGCCTATGAATATAGCCTCTATTACAGAGATCATCTGTCTACCATCGTGAATTATCAGACCATAACAATTGACACTCTCTCGGCTGCTTCCCACCTCATCCACCACCTGCTCCCATGACTTCACGCTACCCTTCCTGAGGGGCAATACTGCTATTTCAACTTGCACATTAGTGCCCTGTAGAATAACAGAAGGAATGGGACGCCTTATATTTCACTTGATAGATATTGACCTTCACCACGTTACTTTCCATAATTTACTGTAACGATATATTTGTTTACTATATACAATTCCGTGTTTACAAATATTATTTCTACGATTAATTCTACATGATAAAATTACACCTTCAAATAGTTCCTATAATTTCCTTTCATAATCTTTGTTTCACTCCAGGATACAAACGTAAATTGTAGAACTTTGTCCTCAGTCAAACGCCAGTGCAGCTTTTATGTTTGTTTTCAATTATTTTCTTTGCAAGGATAACACATTTATGTCCGTAACAGAACAAACATATGATATATCTAAGAAAGATATCAGACCAGCAGGATGTTCTAACAGCAGGACGTGACGTATAGACAGAGACATATGTCAACATAAGATCAATAATTTAGTTTTCTTAGCTGGGCTTGTTTACACAGTCCTGGATTAATTGGCCAGATTTTACTACATTTTCATGCTAACATGTATATTTTCATTCAGTTTTTCGCAATTTTTTGTTATATCCAGTTTGATGTTCAGTGATAGTTCTTTCATTCTCGACGGGGTCACACAGTGTAGTGAGGGATCAGTTGTACAAGAGAAGATCAATAGCGCGTACTACAGTTAAACATTACCTTTGATGACCTTTATATAAACAGTTCAATGTAGATTATAAATATTTTTTTGAACAGCTTCTTGCTTCTTCTTCCCCTTTCAACTCCCAACGGAGCACAGGTCTTCAACAAACTCCTTCCAGTCCTTCCTTTCTCTTACCATCCCTTCCAAGTCTTGCCTATCTTTTTAATATCAGTCTCCAGTTCTCTTCTCCTGGTATTACTAGGCCTTCCCGTACTCCTCTTTCCCTGCGGGTTGTAAAAAAATGCTTGTCTTGCAATACTTCTGGTTGGTCGTCTCAATGTGTGTCCTATCATCGTCAGTGTCTCTTCCTTAGTTCTTTTACTATTGGTATCTGCTTAGTAAGGAAAGATAGACTACGAAACGAGGACCACAGAAGCAGAATGGGCATAACTTCATGCACCGAATACATTGAAAGACAATTGGTAAAGTCGAATCAGGGATGGTGAGACGAAACTGGGTGGAGGTACTAGTACAGGCAGTGATCTGAGAAATCACCTTCATTTTTGGTCCCTGGGTACGCAGGAGTTAGGGGTAATGAACGAGCTGATAGATTGGCTGACTTGGATACAATATCAGAAGGAGCTGCCATGTATCGAAATGACATTCTTCATGCACTGAGAGAGTCTTTCCGAACAGAGGAGTTTCAGGGCTGTGAATCCCACTCGCTGACCCGATTGAAAGAGATGGGTATCAATATTGGTGCAGCCCGAAAAGAACGGCATACTAAATATGCAAAGAGATTGATTAATCAACATCGAACTGGCATGTTGGGTCGCTGGACTCTGCTGGATTTGCTGAGGCGGAGATCGGAGCACCTATGGACATGTCCGAAGTGCTATGATGATAGTCCTCATATAACTGATAACATTGAAAGACAACAAATGCAGTAGTTCGGACATTTAATAAGAATGAAATACAATCAACCACCAATAACAGCTCACAATAAAAAGAGATCAGGTAGTAGAGACAAGGGAAGACCAAGAAAAAGATGGATCGACAGTATCAAGACCACACTAAATAAACTCGAGAACAAACACAATAAGGGCCACTCATCTGGCTCTAAAACACAAATTAAAGCTCCTATCCCTACGCTTAACGGCAAGAGTGGGCAACAAAGTTACGTCATCTACCTGGGGAAAGATAATAGATCTGCTTTGTTTTTTCTGAATTCATCGGTAACAGAAATTAGGAGGGACTGTTGGGGTGGCAACGTTCTGCTCAAGACAATCTATTTGATAATGATGACCAACCTAGTAAGGATTCAATTAGATTCATCATCATCATCATCAAATAGCTTGTCCGGAGCAGAACTTCTCCACCTCAACAGTCCTGAATTTCTCTCTCTCTCATATGCCAGCTGTCCCGCCTGTTGCCGTCATGCTCAAATCAACAGTTACATCTTAAATCCATCTTCTCGGTGGTCTTCCTCTTCTCTTCTTTTTATGGATGCCTCCTTCCATGATGGTCTTCAATCGTTCATGTCTCTTTATATATATTATTGCTAGGATTATCTAAGCATTTTCTTGGAAGGTAGTCTGCCATAGCTTTCCTTCCTGGCAGTGATCATACTGGTCCATGACTGTAGCCATTGTTTCTATCACAGAGATCCTCTGTCTACCTTCCTGGCAGTGATCATACTGGTCCATGAATGTAACCATTGTTTCTATCACAGAGATCTCTGTCTACCTTCCTGGCAGTGATCATACTGGTCCATGACTGTAGCCATTGTTTCTATCACAGAGATTCTCTGTCTACCTTCCTGGAGTGATCATACTGGTCCATGACTGTAGCCATTGTTCTATCACAGAGATCTCTGTCTCCTTCCTGGCAGTGATTATCTGGTCCATGACTGTAGCCATTGTTTCTATCATCAGAGATCCATCT
Organism: Arion vulgaris; assembly: GCA_020796225.1. Taxonomy (NCBI): domain Eukaryota; kingdom Metazoa; phylum Mollusca; class Gastropoda; order Stylommatophora; family Arionidae; genus Arion; species Arion vulgaris. The sequence continues at coordinate 68,983,354 of CM036759.1, forward strand.
GTCTACCTTCCTTGCAGTGATCATCTGGTCCATGACTGTACCTTTTGTTTCTATCACAAGATCCTCTGTCTACCTTCTGGCAGTGATCATACAGTTCTTTGACTTAGCCATTGTTTCTATCACAGAGATCCTCTGTCTACCTTCCTGGCAGTGATCATACTGGTCCATGACTGTAGCCATTGTTTCTATCACAGAGATTTGTCTTTCGTCGTGAATTTTGAGACCATAACTATTGACGCTTTGTCAGATGTCATGTTCAAACCATCAGTTACATCCTGAATCCATCTTCTTTGTGGTCTTCCTCTTCTCTTTGTCGGTATGCTTCCTTCCATGATGGTCTTTTCCATCCCTTCATGTCTTTTTATATGTCCAAAAAAACTTCAACTGTCTCTTTCTTATTTGTATCATCATCCAGTTTTCTTTGATTTTGAGTTCTTTCTGGATAGATCTATTTGTTCTCTTCTCTGTCCATGATATACAGAGGACTCTTCTGTAACACTTATATTCAAAAGCACTTATATGTTTTTTTTTCCACTGCCTTGCTAAATGTCCGCAGTCAGATTACTATCGTTTATCCATATGTGGATGATGGAATTGGTTGTCCACTCTTGCGTTTAAGTGGGTGGGAGCTTTCATTTGAGTTCCAGGGCCAGATGAGTCGCTTTTGTTGTGTTATGTCTGTACTTGTTTAGTGTGATCTTGATATTGTCTATCCATCTTTTTCTTGGCCTTCCCTTGGTTCTAATACCTGCCAGATTACACACTGGCAATAAAACCTTCCACGGCAGAACATCGACGTGAAAGACGAGAGGAAGACCAAGGAAAAGATGGATTGCTAAATTTATGTCAATAGATGCAGATACCCATCACTCAAGTCACACGAGAAGCGCAGGCACAGACGATCACGACGCTGAGCTACAACCCGGTAGCGTTATGAAGAGAAAAGAAAAAGTTATTGGGACAATAAAATTAATATTGTCACATACGTGATTCCATTTGACATTTATTATAATTCCAACTGTCACGCCAGTCACTCTAATGTGGGCACGGACATCGCCCCTGCATCATTAGTAAATTTGACTTGCTTGTCCGCCCTTATCTTGATACGATATCGTTAGTTTATCAAATAGATGTCTTCATTTCTGTCCTTATTTTCGTTATGGAAATAAACGCGTCTCCTGATTTCTAGAACACAAAACGTGCATTGTTCATTTGAGAATCATCTTCATCACACATGTCCATAATTTCTCCGTTTTCCTCCCGTACATGTATTTCAGTGTTGTTAGACTAACAACTTTCGTTCTGTGTTGATTGATGTATCTACTGGAGTTTCATGGTTTTCCCGTCTTGCCGTACCTATCGGTATGCATAACTTGCGCAACCAAGCAACCGAGATAAAGCATACCCTTTATCTTCTTCATTGAAATCTTCAGAGCGTATGTTTTCTCTTAGGGCAGTGATTGCTCGTGTGTTGTCTGGTTCCACAAATGAAGCAAAGAATAGTACCACTGCGATCTACAAGGGGTGACTGAAGTAGGGGCTAGGAAGCTACTCTAGCAACTAAAATGCATCACAGAAATCGTATGTGCTGGCCTACTTGCAAAACTGGCACAACGTACAATCGCTCTCAGATCACATACAAATCACACAGAGTGGTTAACAAGATGTCGCATATGTCCATAGAAGACACATTAACTATCGCAGCATTGCTCTTTAACCCCAGAATGACTTGGGACGTAATTTGCAAATGCGGTTTTTTTAATAGAAAGCTTTGCAAAATACGTTGTAACATCGAAATTATCAAAACTCCTGATTAAATAATAGAGAGCATGGGCGTATAATATATGTATGTATATATAAATACATGAAAGAGCTTTATAAATTAACAAATCATCATACACGGAGAAACCAGTGTGGTATATGTCTTATCGCAATGTTCAATGTGTGCATAATTTCTTGATTATCTTGTTTCTAATTCGTGACGAACGTTAATACAATATTTAAGCAACGCAACATTTCCAAATTGTTGCATTATCTATAAAAAAAAAAAACAATATGTTGTCATGCAGTTTCTAGTTTTTGTCTGTCACGGGATTTCGATCAAACATAATTTCAGGAGATGTATTTTTATATTCAAAGAAAATAATGATTTCTTCAACGACATGAACTATCTTTGACAATAGCATTTATATTTTTTTTTTTTTACACCTGTCGAATTGTATGCCTCACAGCGTCAGGTCAGGAAGAGATTTCTAAAACGGGCCTAGTATGCGCTTCGTAGATAGTCTCTTTCGTCGATTTATATTTGATTATTATAATAGAATTATTACACGCTGTACGAGCGGAATTGGGGAATATAATGAGCCGAGTAATCAGTGAGCTATGGGAACCATCATTATGTATTATCATCCTATAGCTCGCCAGAGTGGTTACCGGGGACAAATTTGGGGTGTAAAAACTACAACCACTGTAACCTGCCACGCATGTCGTAAGAGGCGACTAAGGAGATTTGGCTGAAATCGGATGCATGTGTCCTAAACGTGTAGAAGTCTATGCGTTTAGGGGCCTACCAAACCAATGTGCAACGTATACACGTTCTTGGCAAAGATCAAACATATCACAAAGAGTGACTAAAATTGATCGTAAAGAGCGAATGCAAAGAAGAAGAAGATCCTATAACTTTACACGTTGTACAAGTACAGCTGGATGCTTGAGAAGCAGACAGGGAGTGTTTTTAACCAGCGAGCCACAGGAACCATTAGTATGCATATCCTTTGATATCTGTTGGGGAGACTGAGCACCTTGCGTCTGCCCGGAGAGCTGTGACATCATTTCAAAACCAATCTTATAGCTTGTTATACGCAGAACGTTATCACTCTAACAGTCCATCAGAATTTCTTTATCTCACATCGGTATATGCCCCACATCTGCAGTCGTTATGCTTAAATAATCAGTTGTATCAGGAATCCATATTCTGAGTGGTCTTTCCACCAGAATGTCTTTTTCCATATTGGTCTTCATGTTGCTCCAAAATACTTTAATTTTCTCATTCTTATTTGTAGCATCAGCCAGTTTTCGGTGAGTTCTCTCTGGATTTACATTTGTCCTCTTCTCTGCAAATGATATGCGGAGGACTCTTCTCTACCTCTTTCTAGATTGTGTCGCCCCTGGCGCTTAGGAAAGCAATAAATGCACCCCATTCTTGGCCATCGTCTGATTTGTGTTCCAGCTGTGATTCATTACTTTCAGTTTTTGTTCTACTCCATGTCGCTTTGGGTCTTCCATGTTTTTGAATACCCACTGATGTCCATCTCTGTGCAGTTTTCTTGACACAGTTAGTCTCTATGCGTATCACATGTCCGATCCATTTCCAGCTTCTCTTTTGGAATAATGGAGCTCACATTCTCTTGTTGACAACTGTGTAAGCAGTTCTTGTTGACAACTGTGTAAGCAGTTCTTGTTGACAACTGTGTAAGCAGTTCTTGTTGACAACTGTGTAAGCAGTTCTTGTTGACACTTGTTTTTTACACGTGACATTCTTGTTGACACTGTGTAGAGCAATTCTTTTGTTGACACTGTGTAGCAATTCTTGTTGACATTGTAGCAATTCTTGGTTAGAGATAGTATTTGGCTAGAAAATGAATAAGATATTTCACAGACAAGTTGTGTGGAAGGTGAAGAGTTTGGACATATCTTGTTCTGTCATTCTCCAACATTCTGATTTGTATAGTGAAGTTGATAGCACACAGCTGCAGTATATATACTAATCTTGGTTCGGATACGCTGTATTGGAATGATTTCCAGACCGTCTGAAGGATCATGAATATACTGTATGACTTACTCAGTCTGCTTTTAGTGTTCCACCCAGCTCTTCCTTCATGGCTGATAACACTTCCAAGATATGTGAAAGCAGGTGTATATGGACGGATTTTATCTTCTAGTTTGATTGGTGCTGGGATGACGATGTTCAGAGTTATTATCTCTGTGAAGCGACCTGACATGGTTATAAATGGCGCACAGTGTAGACATACTTTTAGGCGGAGATCATAAAGCTCAAATATACTGGAGAAAAAATGATTGCTAGAGAGCAATGAATACATGAAGGTTGGGAAAGTGTGGGGGAATGACTGTCAGCGACACAGACTCAAAACATTTCCCGTAGGCCGAAAATTCGGAAGCCCTGTCCTGCACGTGTATGGTACTATACACATGTGGGAGCCTAAGAACCGGGAGGGGGCGCAACGTATAGTCATTCTTGGCAAAGATCAATTATACATCAAAATAAGAATGATTAAGTTGGTCGGTTTTTGTGTGGTTTTTTCGATCCAGAAGCACTTGAGCTTTCAACTCTTCGGCTCGGTGCCATGGACATCGTAACCATTCGGTTCGGTGCCCCGAACACCGTAAATCTAGACAACCTGTGGCTTTCCTGCCAGCTCGCGGAATTGAACCGCACTCATAGGGGGTTGATCACCCGTCGTCCAACGCGCTACAAACACGCTGGACAGGCGGGCTCAAATTGGTCGTTAAGAACGTTAGCCAAAAAGCCCCATTATTTATGTTTTCTTCTGTTTGATATTCTTCAACACAAAATGTTTTGGGCCGACATGTTTGACTTGAAAACCAAATTCCTGTAGAACTGACAGGTCGACACTACAGATTAACTGATTACTATAACCAGGATTGACTCGATCGTTATATGGTTCGGCTACGTCATCCGGTAACAAACTTCTGCTACAAGATCCAACTAAGATAGGCTGGTTGAGGACTATGCCTCCACAGAGAGATCAACACATGATGGTAGTCGAGTATTTTTGGAGACTACGTAAGACTAGCACTGTATCTCTATGTAACAAAGACTCTATGTAACAACGATTTAACAAAGACACTATGTAACAAAGACACTATGTAACAACGATATAACAAAGACACTATGTAACAACGATATAACAAAGATACTATGTAACAACGATATAACAAAGATACTATGTAACAACGATATAACAAAGATACTATGTAACAACGATATAACAAAGATACTATGTAACAACGATTTAACAAAGATACTATGTAACAAAGATACTATGTAACAAAGACACTATGTAACAACGATTTAACAGACACTATGTAACAAAGATACTATGTAACAAAGACACTATGTAACAACGATTTAACAGACACTATGTAACAAAGATACTATGTAACAAAGATACTATGTAACAAAGATACTATGTAACAACGATTTAACAGACACTATGTAACAAAGATACTATGTAACAAAGATACTATGTAACAACGATTTAACAGACACTATGTAACAAAGATACTATGTAACAACGATATAACAAAGACACTATGTAACAAAGACACTATGTAACAAAGACACTATGTAACAACGATATAACAAAGACACTATGTAACAACGATATAACAAAGATACTATGTAACAACGATATAACAAAGATACTATGTAACAACGATATAACAAAGACACTATGTAACAACGATATAACAAAGATACTATGTAACAACGATTTAACAAAGATACTATGTAACAAAGATACTATGTAACAACGATATAACAAAGATACTATGTAACAAAGATACTATGTAACAACGATTTAACAAAGATACTATATAACAAAGACACTATGTAACAACGATATAACAAAGACACTATGTAACAACGATATAACAAAGACACTATGTAACAAAGACACTATGTAACAAAGACACTATGTAACAACGATATAACAAAGACACTATGTAACAACGATATAACAAAGATGCTATGTAACAACGATATAACAAAGATACTATGTAACAACGATATAACAAAGATACTATGTAACAACGATATAACAAAGATACTATGTAACAACGATTTAACAAAGATACTATGTAACAAAGACACTATGTAACAACGATTTAACAGACACTATGTAACAAAGATACTATGTAACAAAGACACTATGTAACAACGATTTAACAGACACTATGTAACAAAGATACTATGTAACAAAGATACTATGTAACAACGATTTAACAGACACTTGTAACAAGATGCTAATGTAACAAAGATACTATGTAACAAAGATACTATGTAACAACGATTTAACAGACACTATGTAACAAAGATACTATGTAACAAAGATACTATGTAACAAAGATACTATGTAACAACGATATAACAAAGACTCTTGTAACAAGACACTATGTAACAAAGATACTATGTAACAACGATTTAACAAAGACACGATGTAACAAAGATACTATGTAACAACGATATAACAAAGACACTATGTAACAAAGATACTATGTAACAACGATATAACAAAGACACGATGTAACAAAGATACTATGTAACAACGATATAACAAAGACACTATGTAACAACGATATAACAAAGACACGATGTAACAAAGATGACTTGTAACAACGATATAACAAAGACACTATGTAACAAAGATACTATGTAACAACGATATAACAAAGACACGATGTAACAAAGATACTATGTAACAACGATATAACAAAGACACTATGTAACAACGATATAACAAAGACTCTATGTAACAAAGACACTATGTAACAAAGACACTATGTAACAACGATATAACAAAGACACTATGTAACAAAGATACTATGTAACAACGATATAACAAAGACACGATGTAACAAAGATACTATGTAACAACGATATAACAAAGACACTATGTAACAAAGACACTATGTAACAACGATTTAACAAAGACACGATGTAACAAAGATACTATGTAACAACGATATAACAAAGACACTATGTAACAACGATATAACAAAGACTCTATGTAACAAAGACACTATGTAACAAAGACACTATGTAACAACGATATAACAAAGACACTATGTAACAAAGATACTATGTAACAACGATGTAACAAAGACTCTATGTAACAACGATATAACAAAGACACTATGTAACAAAGATTTCCTGAATTTAGAGAATGTTACAGTATCTGTGTTTTGTGATTGTTAAACATTCTTCCGAACTTTACAAAGACTATTTTTATTTCTATTAAATGTATTTATGTTGTCCTGCTCTTGATTGCACTCATCGTTTGCTTGTTCTCCACGTTATTTTTCTGAACTGTTTCAGATGCGCCTTTGCTTCTGCAAAACTTTGTGTTGTGTAGTGGTTTTGTTAGCTTCTTTCCAGCCCTTGCCAGTTTGTCAGTCGTTTCATTTCCTGGGATGCCTCAGTGAACTACTGTAGAACTAATTGAGATTTTTTGAAATAACAGACCAGTCGTCAAACTTAGAACGGAACACTGCGGTCTCAGAGCACACCTCCACAGAATGTGTCTTAGTGACTCGGATGCCTGACTCTGTGGAGCACCAAGGCACAACATGCAAAACTGCCTCAGTCTGAGCAGTGTGAGAATTGAAATCTGGCCAACAGAAACAACACTACAAAACAAACTATGGGGGACCGGCGAAGACCTCAAGCGCATCACCATGTTTATGACACATACCGGATTAGTTGCATAGCAGAAGAAGTAGAGGCCATTAATGACCTTGCAGATGTCGGTGAGTACGTGCGTACCTCAATGACCCGGAGTGCCATACCGGCAGGGTTAACCAAACCAACAAGTCAAAGGAGAGGAGTCAGACTAAATCTGGTGTCCAGGTTGGGGGGTTGTACAATGTACTAATCATCCACTTATTTTTAAAATTACGTATTTACAGAAACCAAATATATAATAATTGTTTTATTTGCTTCACTAGGAGACTTCAAGATGAAGTTTATACTACTTCTGGGAATCTCTTGCATGTTCTTCGTTGGATCTCTGAGCCAGGTGGATGATGTTCCACTGTACAAAGCCTGTCTAATGGAGTGCTTCATGTGCGTAAAGACATATGGTAAGCATGTCTACAACGGAAAGCTTTGCGCCGAGAACTGTGCTTTAACCAACGGCAAGAGCATGGATGCTAAGTGCGAGCGCCGGACTAAACGCACAGGTATTACAATTCCCACCGCCAAGTGTGCACACTTATGTTCAAACAAGTGCCAACCATATATACATGACAACATGGACGTATATCCGTGTATATATACATGTATTATGTCCACAGAGAATATTGTGGCTTGTTAAATAAATGTGCAAACGATACAATGAGTTCAACATGTCTTTATTGTTCTGTCTTTCACAATTTCTAATTTAAATTATTGATTTCTTGATTGATATGGCCATTATCACTGCACTTTGGTGAGTAACCATATGTACACGGATTTCTTTCTTACACAGGAAGATCTCAACTGCAGTGCACTAACTCCGTAGCACCAGTGAATGTCCGCAATGTAATTTTGAAGATGGTGAATCTTTTTCTAATGAAATTTGCCAGGGCAGCGGCTTTCCAGCCTGTTCTTCTCGATTTCTGTCAAGGGTTCTTTTACGTGCTCAAATTTAACACGGGACCTAAGTCTTATCGTCCGTCTTCGATAGGACTAGGAACTTTATCTCACCTACATTGAGATCAGGAAGCTCTGGAAAAATATCTAGATGGCTCCACGAGGGAGCGAACCGGTCACCGTTGGCACGAGAGGCGAGCATCTAGCCTCTACGCCACCGAGACATTAATGAAAAAACCCACTATGTGTGAATTCAATTGGAATGTGGAAATAAGTACTCTATTACTTTTGATTTTTGAACTGGCGTCACAGCACTTCGGACAGACTCATGGGTGCTCAATCTCCCCCAATAGATTTCGAAGAGTATGCATACTGATGGTTCCTGGTTGCTGGTTAAACACACTCCTCTCTCTGCCCTCAAAAAACCCAAAGCTGAACTTGTACAACGTGTTATTCCAAACTCCCTAAATCTCTCTATTGATTCAGCGTCTATTTTAGTGTCCTCATTCAACAGTAGGTCACCAGGAGACTGAAGAACATCCCCCTTATCCATCCTAAATTGCACAACAATCGATACCGCTGATGCAAGCCTGTCCGCTCTCTCGTTGCAGCGAACACCCCAGTGATATAGTGAACCAATACTTTATGATGTATGGCAGCAAATCATGGACAATGAACAAGCAATCAATAAGATCATTGGAATCCCCAGAGATTGGGTTTTACAGAAGAGTGCTAAAAATTTCACGGACAGCAAAGAAAACAAATGATAAGAATTTTTAATCAATACTGCACACAAAGACACTTTATCAATAGAATAAGAATCAGATAATCAAGGTTATTCGGTCATATAATGCAAAGAGAAGGTTTAGAACATTTGGTGACAACAGGTAAAATTCTGGGAAGGAGAGATCGTGGAAGACAGAAGGAGAAGATGTTGGATGGTCTGACATCATGGTTCGACAAAAGATTGATGTCAGAACTGATTAACAGCACCAAGGAGAGAGAGAGAGAGAGAGAGTTGTGGAGTGCCATGCCCGCCGGCGTCATCATAGAGGGCAGCTAAACACTGGTAGATGATTGATTGTATCACCATCATTGCACTTCGGTGAACAACCATCTGTGCTCTAATCTCTTTCTTATATAGGAAGATCTCAGTGGCACAGCCCAAACTTCATAGCAATGTTGATAGTTCCCAATGTTACGTACTTAGAAGATGGTGAATTTGTATCTTCTCTTTCGAATGCTCCATATCGACTCCTTATTAATCATTCTGTATGATTTGTAAGTGATCTGAGCCTAAGAGCGATTGTACGTTGTGCCAGTTATATACCTACAAATAGGCCAACACATCCAATTTCTGTGATTTATTTACTAGGGTAGCTTCCTAGGTCCTACATCAGTTGCCTCTTACGACATGTCTTGTAGGTAGCAGTGGTACTATTCTTTACTTCCTTGGGACCTGGCACCACACAGGAGGAATTTTTATCTTTTTAAAGAATTTATCCTCGAATGCGACTTCCCAGCATCTCACTCTACAACTGGAACACACACACACTAGAGTTGTATAATAACCATCCATCGTAAGCAATAGTGACAACAGCCGCATGCTGCTGCACCTCTCTGGTGTGTGCGGAGGTGACTGTAGAGTCCAATCCTAGAACATAATCCCCTACCACAGGTGGGGCGTTCATGATCAAGGTTAAACATGTGGGTGTTGTGTGTTCTGTTTTTTCGTGCAGCTCGTTTTCTCTGTGCCTCAACGGTACGATGATTCTCATCTCAACTGTGCGAGTTCCTCTTGTGTTGTTACAGTGCCACATTTGGCGATCTTGCGCAAGGGATTCCCAGCACGTGTCATCTATATGGAAGCATTTCAGAGACACTTTAAGAGTGTCTTTAAAGCATTTTTTCTGTCCACCCGCTGAACGTCTGCCCCTTCAAGCTTGCCATACATCAACTGTTTTGGGATGCCTTTATCAGGCATCTGAGCACAATGAACAGCCTATCTCATATGTACATACTCATATGTACAAGAATATAGAGTTGTAAATTCTTCTAATGACATACACATATTATAGTTGTGATATTATCAAATCTTTATTCAACATATTTATTATAAATACAGAAACGTGTGCCAGATAAACTCAATAATCAACTGCTTCTTCAATTTCTCATCTCAATTTGGTTTTATTTCTGTTTGAAATCTAAATAGACATACATGTCATAACACTGAGTGATCCATTTGCTTTTTCACTGGAGACAATCTCTGACATTTTAACCATAGTCACATTACTATTGCTTTTATAGTAGTACTATTGTATTGTAGAGGGCCGTCTGGTCGAGTGGATTAGAGCGTGGCTCCCATGAAGGAGACTCGTGTTCAATTCACGGTAAGGTCAAGGATGTTTACTGTTGTGGGCATAAATGAAAAATCCTGAACTGTTTTATGGGCACTGCACTAGTAGCCATTATATTACTCTGGCTCTCCTCCCACCTGTCCCACACTGCCCTAAAAAGCGATACTACAGGCAGTAACAAGTATTTTTATACGACAGTATTGTTGTAATCATCACATGGCACCAGCACCTCCATCACCATCGGTCAGATGTGTCCCAATATATGTTTGTATGTTTGCTAACCCCCAGGAACTATAGGATTGTTTCGTCCTTATTTTACCTGTTTTGAATAGGTACCTGGCTTTCTTTAAGACCCAGAAACCCCTAACAACTAGGCGTGTAGTACTATGCTTAGTGGTGCGGAGACTCCTACACAGGTAGAGTGTGTTGGTGACCTGTGCAGTGCTCCCTCATTTCTAGCGTCGCAGTTGCCATAGAAACATCACTTATTGACCACGCTGGTCAATCTACACGTGATTATAGTCCAGGGGCTACTACCATGAATGCTCTAGATCAACCACAAGTTGGTCACTATGTGATGCGTTGTGTGATTTTCACTAGAGAAAATACTGTGTGATCATTATATAAAAACATTTGACATTACTGCTGTATGTCCTTCTCTGCTTCTTCTCCAGCACCTGGTATAAAAATAGATTCTCAATATGGATAAACTCATCGTCTTTGAACAATATTACGATGTCAGTTCTATACTGGTTGAAACTGATATCAGCTGTGACCAACCCAAAAAAAAGACAATTTCATGTACACACACGAATGCTCCGACAAACTCAACTTTTATTTTTTAAACTATGTCCAACATATGAGAGTCACAATAATGTTGTGGTTAGTGCAGCTGCCTTGTAGGTGCATCGTCCCTGAATCAAATTTTCCTTGTGTCTAAGTGGGACTCTAAGAAGCTCGTAGGTCGACCCAGCCTCAATTGATTAGCAAAGAAACATGTGAAAGTAAAAATTGCTGGTGAAATGTTCGGAAATCACCCTTGTCTGTTACCAATGTGCAGTGATGATCTGTCGACTAAGCTAAACTAAAGTCTCGTCAATGAGTATGATTTTTAAAAATACGATAATAAAATTCCCTGCTAATTTTGAGCGGTTTTGCCAATAACAGCAGCTAATGAGCGGAAAATCATAACGATGGAGATGAGGTGTCTTAGAAGAGCTGCAGGTGTCACAATAAGAGACAAAATTAGAAATGAAAAAATCAGAAGAAGTGGATGTGAAACCAGTCATGCAATTCATAAAAGAACAACAGATTGAATGGTTTGGATAACTGAAAAGAATGCCCAGGTATACTACTACCACAGAGAGCCACACAGAAAAAGTATAACGAGTACAAAGCAAAAGGAAGACCATGCAAAAGATGAAGTGACGACATCAAGAACAGCCTTAAGAAATGCTGAGTTTCCCTATATGGCTCCGTCCGTCTGCAGAAATGCTGAGAGTGTCGCACAAACTCCGTAGCTACATCAACAATCATAGGATCTCATGCACAAAATGCGCAACAGACTGTCCAGATTCAAACTCACAACCTTTAAAACGACGACAGGCAAATGTCTTAACCATTTTGCAAAATAGACACACACAACTACCAACTCAAGGGACATATATGCAATCACTCATCTTAAACTGTAACTGCATCGCCAGCTTTACTTCCATACTTCATAACTTGATTTATTCAAAGAATATACAGACAGTCCCTTATCGTATACTGTAACTGCATCGCCAGATTGTCTTACACATTTAACTGATTGGCTCCCATAAGCCACTGGAAGCACCACTGTGTATTTGTTTTAAATCTATCTTAAAGAAAATTCATTGACCTACAAAATGGTATATTACTCATTAAAATCTGTTAATAATTGAAAAAACTGCACAGCTGAATGTGTACATAACACCTGCAGGGGGAAAATACAGCATAAATTTTAATTCATCCACAACATGTTTTTCAATTCAATAGCCAATCACTTAATTCACACAAGAGGCATACATGCAACCACACATCTTATGCTGTACAAGCATCGCCAGCTTGTTTTACACACTTAATTCACACAAGAGACATACATGCAATCACATGTTAAGCGGTACCCTCATGATCATTTATGTTGCTAGTTGAGATCCTTCATCTGGTAAAGATTTCGTCACAGATCTAGCATCTTTAATATCGTTCACACTTTCATCACTTTTCAATTCTGAAATATCTTGATCTTCCTCTGCTGCTGTATCTTCATCCTCCTCATCATCCTCATCACTCAGAATCATCACTCTGAACCTGTGATACATTAACCCGGTTCAAGTTGACAACCAGGTCTGCTAAGTCGTCACTGCTGTCATCATCATCATCACCACTTGGTGGGAGGAGATCTTGAGGTATCATCTCGACCGGATTAGCTATTTTGTCAGTGAAAGCTTCAGGCCTGTAACAAACATACAAAATGTTAAAGATGCAAAAATTAAAAAAATTCAGGATGAAACATGGGAAAATTATTAACTCAGGTGTTGTTATGGTATCTAATACGGCTTCTCAGACTGCTTTTTGCCTGAAGGCTTGCTTTCCTTGTCACCTGTGTCCCTCAACACTCAAACAAGCCATATGTCATCAACTTGACTATTAACAATCCCCAACCCCTGGACTTTTCAGATCATTCACTGCGTCTTAGACTACAGCTGGTAAAATTTGGACTATAAAGTTAGCTCTCTAACCAACCGATAACACCAACACTCAATACAAAGTAATATTAACCCTTCGCCTGTATTATTTTGACCTCTGGACGCATTTATTTTGCGGTTCAAATTTAACATTCAATGTCAATTAGTTTAATCCTTTATAACTCTTGTACTGTTTCTCTAAAGTATGACATGTTATATATTAAATTGTTGCTAATTGGATGTGGAATACATTAATGTAATAATATTTTACATCAGGTGATATACGTTTGAGAAAATTAGATTATTGTAGCATGACTATTTTGAAAAACGAAAAACATAAAAATATTTTTATTCTCCGGTTTGTATTACATCTTAGTATTCATAGATGTTTCTAGAAGTAGTATTTAAATGAAGATAAACCATTTGCGAACATATTCTATAAGTTTCATCTAACTAGGTGCAGTAGTTTTTATAATATTCACTTTTAGTGCGGACATGTCAATAAATGGAATGTGGACGCCATTCTTTAGATGCAATTATTACATTAGACTTACAACTATCGAAACTGCATTTCATAAACAATCAAATGTCATTATTACCATCAATTAAATTTTCTTCATTACTATCACAAGTTATAATTTGATCTTATAGTACTCAAGATTACACTGTAAACATCATCGGAAACATTAACATTTAAAAAAAGTCTCGACTTGAACACAATAATACACTGCTTTCCCTCTTTCAAATCTTTGTTAAAAGGAGATAGTAATGTACCTACATATATGTACTTTCCGTTTCTGAAGATATTTTTAACTTCAGTAAAGGGGTTCTGAAGATACATTCGTTTTCGTGAACAGACATCCAAAGCCGATATATCGGTTCTGCGACATCATGAACATTACTCTGAACCGATATATCGGCTCTGCAGTCCCGTTGGGTTAAAGAGACTAGATTTGTCAGGACAACGGCTGCAAGTTATAAGTCAACCAGCTGATTACACCAACACTCAATATACAGTAATAATTGAGAGGCTAGATTTGTTAGAGACTGTTGCTCGTGTTTTGACAGGGCCCTCAATGGGAGCAAAGAATAGTAACACTGCAACCTACAAGACATGTCGTAAAAGGCGACTGAGGTAGGGGCTTAGGAAAGCTACCCTAGTAAATAAAAAGCGTTACAGAAATTGGATGTGCTGGTCTACTTGTAGGCACATAACTGGCACAACATACAATCGATCTTAGGCTCGGATCACATACAAATCACAAAGAGTGGTTTAACAAGTGTTCTATATGCAGCGTTGGTAGAAGAAGTTAGAGAATGTAAGTTGACAGATTAAAACGATCAACTATATAAATAAGAGAAATATCCCAAGTCACCAAGCTAAATACAAAATAGATTCAGAACCTCTATTAACAGATATCTTCGGTGCATTCTCAGACTGAGATGGTGCGACAGAGTTGCAAACACAGACTGAGATGGTGCAACAGAGTTGCAAACACAGACTGAGATGGTGCGACAGAGTTGCAAACACAGACATGTGGATCAGAACAGGAATCCATGATTACCAGGTTAACTCTTAGTGGACCTGGGAAAAAGTCATTATAGAATAAAAACGCCACTTAGTGTGGCTCCTGGTACACAAGGAGTTAAGAGAAAATGGTAATGGTTGAGAATACTCTATGGAATACAAAGTCAAGCGTCACTAGACAAGCACTTGAATGGAACCTGCAAGGAAAAGAAAAATAAGATATCCTAAGCAGACCCGGAGATGAAGTCTTCTTGAGGAACTGAAGAGTGCTTGACTATCCTGGGAGACCATGAATTAAACAGCCAGAGATAGGAAAAAGTGGCGGACTACTGTGGAGACCCTATGCCCCACAAGAAGCAGAGGGGAATAAGTCACATATAAGATAGAGTAACATTATAGAAATTAACATTGTTGTGACAATGTCGGAATAAGTCACATATAAGATTTAGTAACATTATAGAAATTAACCTTGTTGTGACAATGTCATTAATTTGTCAAAGTCAAGTAGATAAATACATACCACTTGCCATGTTCCTGAATGTGTTTGATTTGTTCCTTAAATAGAATGTGTGAGATCTCAGCCTTAACCTTTCCTCCTTCTTCTATGGGATCAACTAAAATGTAATCACCTGATGCAAAAGATTAGAACAAAAGTTCAAAGGTTTTTAAAAATATGATATTAATTATCTTAACAATAACAAGTTGCAGAATTACACTTATCTTTGTTGCAGAGGCATGTGGGTGTCATTGGCAAATGAGAGGGCTGGCTCTGCCACTATATCAGGGGGTCAGTCAATGGATAGAAATGACATTTTGAACACCCTCAGAGTGTGGTTAGTTACAGTGCAAAATGCAAGGTAAATTATGGCCCACAGAAGATAAGGATTTGAAGATGTGGAAGTCAGATAAATCACCATCATGTTGCTGTTATCAGTTACAACTAGTGATGAACAAAAAGTATGAGCTCTATGTGGCTGCTAACTAAGGAGGTACTGTGCTCACCTTTCACCTGGAGCGATCTGACAATTGTTCCAGTCATCTTAGATCTCAATGTAGCTGAGGTTGGGTGCCTAATACTACAGAGATAAGCAATAAAACATAGGCTCTGTGCTTAAGTTGGGCATGTAAAAGAATCTGTGACAATTTTAAAATCAATGAGTAGGCTGGAAAGCTGCTGTCCGGAAAAATTCATTAAGCAACAATAATATTCTTGATCACAGTAGCAGGAAGAAAAAGACACACACATGACAAGTACAATTAACTAACCACACAGTAGCAGGAAGAATGAGAGACACACATGTGACAAGTACAACCCACAAACCTCTCTTTATCCACACATGTTTTCTGAACTTGGTCGGCATGCTCACCAGAAATACTTCTCCAGTGGGTGTCTTCACTTCATGCAAATTATTTCCCTTTGATCCGGTAACCTGGTAAATACAATTGCAGTTAAATTAGTCTGAGATCCGAGATTGTGTTCTGTAACTCATTTCTAGTGTTCTAAATCTATATCTCAATGTAGCAAAAACAAAAATAGGGAGATGGGTTGTGTACCTCAATTCCCCTGGAGAACTATGCCAACAGAGTTACCTGTGGCATCCGATAAACATACGGCAGGTGAGCTAAAGTAGAAATTCAGAAATAAGACCTACAGTTGTCACATGATCCTCGCATTCTAGTATAGCATGCTAAATCGAGGTTACATTATGTTACAAGTTAAGTTTAACATTAAGGAATATCAGTATTATTAACATCTTTCATCAATAAATAACCAGAAAAGATAAGAGTCACCAACATCAGCATTAAAAAGAAAGTTGGCACATAACCTTGCTTGAATTACATTGAGAAACAAAGAATGAAGTCATTTGGACACTTAATAAGATGCATCCAAACTCCACAGTATACATACAGTCTTCTACAACAGAACATCAGGATAGAAGGTGAGAGGAAGACCATGAAAAGATGGTTAGATGGCATAGCAGAATCCTGTCAAAGAGTAAAAATAACAATCACCAAATAACAATCACCAAATAATCACCCAGACACCAGAACAGTGTAAGACAAAAACAGAAAGCCACGACACTGGGCAACAACACAGTAGCAGTGTGACGACAAAAGAAGAACATATCAAATTGAGTAAAATTGTAAAAAAGCGTTGTTTTTCTATCAAGCATATACAAAACCAGCCCCCAATCTAACAGGAATTTCCGATTTGTCAGCAAAGCTATTTGGCCTTCTGTTACCAGGGGCTGCGGGTTACCCAAGAGGGACAAGTCAAAGAAGAGAGGTCAGACTAATTGTTGCCTCCTGGTCCTCCAGGTTGGGGGTTATGCGATGAGCTAACTACCTATGTAATTGCAAAAGAATGTACGCTACAGAAACCAAAAACAAATTGTTCAAAACTAATAACAAGTCTCTGAAGGACTAGTGCTCCACAATGAAGATAGATGATGTGCAGCAGACAAACCCGCAAGGAAGCTAGACGGAGTCTTCTTGAGGAACTGAGGGATGCCGGACTGTCCTGGGAGGCCATAAAGAAAACAGCTAGAGACTAAGAATAGTGGCAAACAACAGTTAAGGCCCAATACTCCACTAGGAGTGGGGAGGAATAAGTAAGTAAATAAGTAGAAGGTAGAAAAAAAAGCAGAGTTGTAGCCTTGATATGATAGCTGAACAGTAAAAATTGTACATACAAAAATCAACATTGAGTTATCATACCATAACGACTTTTCTGGACCAGTCTGGTAACGGAAATTCCTCCAGAACCTCCTTTGTCACATGCTTCTTCTTTGTAGTTGCTGACATTCTGATCAGGAGATAGAGAGAAAAGATATTAAACATATAAATATTATTTCAAATATCAGACTATATATATACATATATCATGGACAGAGAAATAAACAAATGCTTCTGCTCTGCGCTTGATATTAAAGAGAGTTGGCTATTAAAGAGAGTTAGTTATTAAAGAGTATAACATCAAGGAAAATGTAATATTTCGGACACAAAATGACATACGTGCCTAGAGAAGATAATTCTGGAGGGAATGGTGCCTGGAAAAAGAATAAGAGGAAGACCTAGAAGACGATGGATGCAAGGTGTCATTCACGATCTGAGAATGACTGCTGCTGATGACGGTAAACTTGAGAGAACAGAGTTTTTCAGGGATGCTGTCATGGGAGCCAAGTTCTGGAAGGGACACGCTACTGGATGATGATTATATATCACTGCGAGTCACCAAGTTAAATACAAATAGGATTTAGA
Organism: Arion vulgaris; assembly: GCA_020796225.1. Classification (NCBI taxonomy): domain Eukaryota; kingdom Metazoa; phylum Mollusca; class Gastropoda; order Stylommatophora; family Arionidae; genus Arion; species Arion vulgaris. The sequence continues at coordinate 69,001,597 of CM036759.1, forward strand.
CCTTTGTCAAAAGATGTCTTCGGAGTATTCTCAGACAGAAATGGTATGACAGTTACAAAAATAGATCTGTGGTAAAAAAAAAAAAGGACTGATGATGACCCAAGTTAAGTAAATGGCAATGGTTCAGGTATACCTGCAGAAGACACATTCAAGTGTCACTAGATCCGCCCTTGAGTGGAAACCACAAGAAAACCGAAATGGGGATGCCCTAAACAGATCTGGTCTTCTTGAGGAACTGGACTATCCTGGGAAGTCATACATAAAACAGACAGAGACCGGGAAAGTGGCAAAGAAATTTTGAGGTTCTGTACTCTGCGAGGAGTCAAGAGGAATAATTCATTTGTCATATATTAATGATTAAAGTAATGGGGTGGTGGGAATCTACAACCCTAACTAGTCTGCAAGAATACCAAGTTAAATGTGGTTTAGCTAGACCAGAGCACTATACGTCAAAGAAGAATAGTAAACCAACATAGAACTGATGTCGTTAGTTGCCACACGTTGTAAGACATACTGAGAAAGATATTGGAGCACTTATAGACTGGTTCAATGTGCAGTGATGATGATCTGATGACTGAAAATAAAAAATGCAACTCATAGACAAGCCAGATGTTCTGCTGTCGTCATGGTCAAATCTGTCATTTCCTGAATTTATAGTAACCGTGGGCAATTTCTCTGAGTAATTTTGATGAAACTAAATATTACATAGAATAAAATGGTATATTTAAGATTATTAAATCGTCTAGGCTTGCAAGGGAGAAAGAATAGTAGCACTGCAACCTACAAGGCATGTCATAAGAGGTGAGTGAGATAGGGGACTAGGGATGCTAACCTTGTAGATAAAAAGTGTCACAGAAATTGGATGTGCTGGCCTACTTGTAGGTGCATAACTGGCACAATGTTGTGAATGTACAATCGCTCTTAGGTTCAGATCACATACAAATCACAAAGAGTGGTTAACAAGTGGTAGATATGGACTGGAGCGTTCAAAGAAGATTATTAAATACATAATACAGACAGTAGATTAGACAGTAGTATACTTCCTAAACTCCTTACCTGTTCAATCAGTCAAGCAGGTGAGTAGCAGCTTTAATATCAAAGTGTATGTATCTTTGTTTCAGCAGACTGAAGACTGTTCTCTTTCCTGAAAGTATAATAAATAGCAGACAGTATCATCTATCATGTATGAGTATTAGACATTGATTGCATAAACTTAGATAAGGTGATGTAATTCTGTCTCAATATGGAATCACATTTCATTCATCCATTAGGCATTAGCTTACTTAATAATTTATTTTATTATAATAACTAAGAAATAATTTAATATGCTTAAACTTATAAAGTGTGGTTGATTAAACCACAGTACGGTACATAATAACATACTCCAGTATCATGTATGATACTGATGCTAGCAACACAAACTCGCCAGAATAACGTGTAGTACTATAACATTTTTAAAAGTCTACAAAAATCATTCACTACTGTAATTATTATGCAATCCACGTCTTGACCTGGACCACGATAATTGTGACTCGAGTGACTGTCAACAAATCATCAAATGGAGCGTAGACTATTCAAACGATTAGATACGACTCATCTAGAAACATACTGTCTTCTTAGTATCTAAAAGCTAACAAATATTAATAACCGTATCAGCTTTAGTTTAAAATACTACTGTCAAATATATATTATTTATGTACAGTCTCCAATTAAAAAATTAGCCATCGCCTTGCCCATCGCCATATCAATCCATGTAATTGTATAATTTTAAATAATAAATTTAAAAATAACTTCTTCCTGTCCAATCATTGGACCAATGTTAAGTAACAACGGAAAAACTAGTTACAAGTTAAGTAATTAATAATTGTATAATTCGTATTGGACTAGACTATTCTTTTTAAGCATGAACACGGTAATGTTGTAGTGAATCATTTCACGAAATTAACATTAAGTTACCTTCGTGATTCAAGATTGGAAATACAAGATCAACAACACATGACACTATCTCCAGAGCAGAAGTAACGTTGTACGAGACCAGATTTTTCTAGCACGACAAGCCGTCGAAATATTCACACAACATTTCCCACTTCGCAAATGCATATATTTTAAACAGTATTCAATGGTCACTGCCAGCCTTTCTCTTGACGAAGAAATCAACGCTCGTGTAGGGAGTGCGGCTACTACATTCGGCAAACTATCAAAGCGAGCATGGGACAACACAAAACTGACATTGCAGACGAAGATTAAAATATATCGAACCTGTGTAATTAGTTCCTTACTATATGGCTCAGAAACATGGACAGCCTACTCAAGACACGAGAGGAGACTTAACATCTTTCACCTTCGATGTCTCCGCAAGATTATGAACATCAGGTGGTATGACAAGATAACCAACTCTGAAGTACTGCAACGTGCAAACCTGCCTTCCATCATGGGCATGCTCAGCAGTAGACGACTAAGATGGTTGGGGAATGTGAGAAGAATGGAAACTTGCCGCATACCAAAACAAATGTTGTTCTGTGAACTTTCGGAGGGAAGAGGCACCAGGGCAGACCACTGCTCAGATATAAAGATGTCTGCAAAGCCTCAATGAAAAACTTTTCTATAGGTCCCAGCACATGGGAAAGACTAGCTGATGACAGAGTTGTGTGGAAAGCCAACTTGCGAAAGGGCGCAGAGTCTTTGAGAAGAGACTTATGTATGAGCTGAACGACAAGAGAGAAAGCGAAAACTCAGAAGTTGTCACAGTAAAACACTTGCCAATTGACCGACTGTCAAGATGAAAAGGCCTATATATATATATTCAAAAATGAACATTCAGAAATTATGCTACAACTTGGCAAATCAACATTAGCTTTTAACAATCAAAATAAAATATGGAACTGCAAGTTATATAGTCATCATCAAGGTACGTATCCTTTATAGGATAGTTCAGTGAACAATATTAATTTTAGAACTGAACAGATGGCCCATTGAGTTACTTGACAGAAGAATCTTCTAAACCAGCGGTTCCCAAACTTTGCATTACCGTGGACCCCCGTGTAAATACATTTTGCCTACGCGTGGACACCCCCAAAAGTTACTAAATATGAAAATGGACAGGAATGAATTATCTCAGACTGCGGGAAACTTCAAAGAATTTTTCTTTTTATCCTCTCAGACATTTAGACGCCGGTCTTGTCTGGGTCATTTGATTTCACAGAGGAACTAGTTTACCACTGTTTTTATACATGTTTTTAACATTTATTTCTCTGTTTCAAATGTCAAAGATCATAATATTTCTTCAAGCTCTTGAGGACCCCATGTGAGTTCCTCGCGGTACCCTGGGAGTCCGCAGACCCCATTTTGGGAAACGATATGAAGTGATCGTCTCCTACCAGTATGCGATTGATCTCCCTTGAACACCGAATAATGTCACTTTGATCACGGCCTTCTCTATAGAACACATGGCAATATTGCCGTCCGCGCTGAGGCCATTATTTACGATGATCGCGCTTCGATACGACGACTCGCTGAATGTAAGTCTTTGGACAGGTTATTGACAACTGAACTGACGTCATAACACTTCGAGTAAGTCCATAGGTGCCCAATCTCGTCCATTAGATGTTGAATCGCGCTTGTCTTGTCGGAGCTCACGAGGGAGCAAAAAAAGTAACACTGCGACCTACAAAGCATGTCGTAAGAGGCGACTGAGGTAGGGACATAGGAAGCTACCTAGTAAATAAACAGCATCGCAAAAATCGGATGTGCTGACCTACTTGTTGGCGCATAACTAGCACAAAGTATAATCGCTCTTAGACTCAGATCACATACAAATCACAAAGAGTGGTTTAACACGTTGTCGACATGGAGTATTCGAAGAAGAAGAAGTCGATATCGAATGGTAAGCATGCTGATGGTTTCCGTGACTCTCTTGCTAAAACCCTCCTCATCATCCTGCCCCTCAGTAGTTCAGTTCTACGTTTACAACGCGTTGCTCTAAAATGATTAAATCGCTGGTCATATTCAGTAATGGTTTGAGAATCTTCATTTAACAGACGGTCGCTGAGAAACCGAAGTCGTCCCTTATACATTTTCAACTTCCCAACGATCAATGATGTTCGTTTCAAGCCTGTCTGCTTTCTCATTACCATGAACACCAGCATGTCAGGATAGTTTGTTTGTTTTCTTTTCTCTTATTCCATTTTGACTCACAGTTATCAGTTATATGAGGACTATCATCATAGCACTCCGGACATGTCCATAGGTGCTCCGATCTCCGCCTCAACAAATCCAGCAGCGTCCAGCGACCCAACATGCCAGTTCGATGTTGATTAATCAATCTCTTTGCATATTTAGTATGTCGTTCTTTTTAGGCTGCACCAATATTGACACCCATCTCTTTCAATCTGGTCAGCGAGTGGGATTCACAGCCCTGAAACTCCTCTGTTCGGAAAGACTCTCTCAATGCGTGAAGAATGTCACTTCGATCTATTGCAGCTCCCTCTGATATTGTAGCTAAGCCAGCCAATCTATCAGCTCGTTCATTACCCTAACTCCTGCGTGCCCACGGACAAAAATAAAGGTGATTTCTCTGATCATTGTCTGTACCAGTACCTCCACCCAGTTGCGTCTCACCATACCTGATTCGACTTTACGAATCATGCTCATGGAGTCACTGAGTTTGAAAACATGAGAGTAATTGTGAGATGCCATCCAGTTTACCGCCTCCGTAACCGCCCGAACCTCCATTGTCAAACTACTTGTGGTTGTTGCGTAGGCCCCACTGGCCTCTCTTATTATTTTTCCTCCTGAGCGTGCTGAAAAGCCCACGCACAGCGTTGTTGGCGAATGACTGAACCATCGGTGTAAATAACCACATCTGTATCATTGATGATGTCATTCAAGAGAGCCTCCACCTCCACGTTAATCAGTGATAGATTATTTTGTTCGCAGTGATCGTTGACTCACAGCGTCGGGGTAAGAATGTATTTCTTTCAGGAACTTTTTTGTGCGAGCTTTATAAATATTTTTGTTCACTGCCTCTGTTATTTCTGAGGATAGCGTTATGCGTGGACGGTCTTTAGCTTTGTATCCACTTCGTGTCCACTGCAGCATTGCTCTTTGAGGCTCACTGTATGTTGGTAATCTGCTTATGTGACCGAACCATTTAATGTGTTATTTATTGATAAAGTTCAGTACTGATGGTGTACCTACTTTTGTTCCTCATGTCTTCATTTCTAAACCAGTCTCTTCTTGATACTCCCAGCATTCTGCGTGGACACTTCATCTCTTTCCTGACTAGTTTTCTTCTATCATTTGTTGTCAGTGTCCAGGTTTGGCACTGCTAGCATAATGTGGGAGAAGATTATAAAGCACAATGCTCTTTTAGTGTTCATGGTGACGTGTTTGCATTAAAAAAAATGTGTCCTATGATTTAAATAACGTAATTGCAGTCTATGTTGGATTTCTTTCATAGTTATTCTCCCGTTTGATGAAATTAAAGTCGCGAAGTAAATTCTGCCAAATGTGTGGACAGAAAGAGAAATAACTCTTCCATTAAGTTCCCATTCTGTTTTAAAACACAGTTATCCCACTTGTTCACTTTGCGGACACGTACATTTTACTGACACAATAACCGTTTTTAAAAAAAAAAAAAAGTTTCTGCATTTACTTTTATGCAAAATTTATTATTCAGTCTTGTCGCTAGTTCATTAACTCTCACAAAATTCATCTTTGTCCCAGGTCATTCTGTGGTGAAGGGCAATGAGAGAGTGGATGTACTGGCGATCGAGAATGGTCATTCTGTGGTGAAGGGCAATGAGAGAGTGGATGTACTGGCGATCGAGAATGGTCATTCTGTGGACAAAAGCGACATCATCAATGCTCTAAGAGAAAATAAACACTGAAGATTTCAACGAAGAAGATAAAGGGTATTTTCTAACTCGGTTGCACAAGTTATGCATACCGATATCAGTTATGAGTTATATGAGGACTATCATCATAGCATTCCGGACATGTCCATAGGTGCTCCGATCTCCGCCTCAACAAATCCAGCAACCTCCAGCGGCCCAACACACCATTTCGATGTTGATTAATCCCTCTCTTTGCCTATTTAGTATGCCGTTCTTTTCGAGCTGTACCAATATCGACACTCATCTCTCTTAATCTTCTCAGCGAATGGGATTACCAAAGCAGTCCCCAGAGCACATCCTGCAAGACTTCCCCAGCCTGATCAGTGTGAGAATGGAAATCTGTCCAACAGAAACAACACTACAAAACAAACTATCGGGGACTGGTGAAGACCTCAAGCGCACCACCCTCTTTATGACGACATACCGGAGTAGTCGCATATCAGAAGTTGATCGTAGAAGAAGAAGAAGTAACACGCCCCTTTTCCTACAACGAGGTATCTTGGGTAATACCGTGTTAGGTCTGTATTTTTCATTGACCGTCGGTACACAATGCGGTCAACATCACGACGAGAATCACATTCTGGTTTAGCTGAGGAGGAAGCCCGCAACAACAACAAATGTCAAAAGGTGAAATATACTCAAGGCTAAAAATGACCTTTTAGTCAAAACGTTGGCTTAGTTTCTTGTTGTAATTTGTAATCTACCTTGAAGTTTTATTATTTCCTTGTTTCAGTAAGTTCTAATGGATACAGTATACCGAGGAAAGTCTAATGGATACAGTATACCGAGGAAAGTCTAATGGATACAGTATACCGAGGAAAGTCTAATGGATACAGTATACCGAGGAAAGTCTAATGGATACAGTATACGAGGAAGTCTAATGGATACAGTATACCGAGGAAAGTCTAATGGATACAGTATACAGAGGGAAGTCTAATGGATACAGTATACCGAGGAAAGTCTAATGGATACAGTATACCGAGGAAAGTCTAATGGATACAGTATACGAGGAAGTCTAATGGATACAGTATACCGAGGAAAGTCTAATGGATGCAGTATACCGAGGAAAGTCTAATGGATACAGTATACAAGGGAAGTCTAATGGATACAGGATACCGAGGGAAGTCTAATGGATACAGTATACCGAGGAAAGTCTAATGGATACAGTATACCGAGGAAAGTCTAATGGATACAGTATACCGAGGAAAGTCTAATGGATACAGTATACCGAGGAAAGTCTAATGGATACAGTATACCGAGGAAAGTCTAATGGATACAGTATACCGAGGGAAGTCTAATGGATACAGTATACCGAGGAAAGTCTAATGGATACAGTATACCGAGGAAAGTCTAATGGATACAGTATACCGAGGAAAGTCTAATGGATACAGTATACCGAGGAAAGTCTAATGGATACAGTATACCGAGGAAAGTCTAATGGATACAGTATACCGAGGAAAGTCTAATGGATACAGTATACCGAGGAAAGTCTAATGGATACAGTATACCGAGGAAAGTCTAATGGATACAGTATACCGAGGAAAGTCTAATGGATACAGTATACCGAGGAAAGTCTAATGGATACAGTATACCGAGGAAAGTCTAATGGATACAGTATACCGAGGAAAGTCTAATGGATACAGTATACCGAGGAAAGTCTAATGGATACAGTATACCGAGGAAAGTCTAATGGATACAGTATACAAGGAAAGTCTAATGGATACAGGATACCGAGGGAAGTCCGACTAATTAAACCAAAGCTTTGTGAAAACTGAGAGTCACAATAGCGTAGTTGTTAGTATACTTGCTTTTTAGATGCGAGGTCTCGCCCGAGTGGTTACCGGGGCCCAAATTGGGGTGTAAAGAATAGAATCACTGTTACCTGCCACGCATGTCGTGGGAGGCGACTAAGGAGGTAGGGCGTGGGGCCAGCTACCACACACCGTAAAAACACTAGATGGCTAGAGAACGAAGAGGAAACCGAGTAAACGCTGGCTGAAACCTGACACATCGCCGAAGGATAAGCACCAGAGCTCCAAATGGTGCTGATGATGTGACGTAAAACACACCAATGCTAAGGCTGCATGGATCAGATTTCCACATGAATAGAATTTATGAGGAGATCTGGTACATCGGTCTGGGCGGTGATCGCGGGAGAGATAGATGCGAGGTCTCAGGTTTGAAATTCCTATTTGCAATGTTAATTTTTGGGCTGCAAGAACTTATACGTCGACCCAGACTTAACTGAATATCAGAGAAATAATTTGAAGTGAAGTCGGCGTAAATGATGTTGACCGCGCTACACATCGCGATCAATCCTCGGTCCAGTATGCCGTGCCGGAAAAGAATGTGTCGAACCGAATGACACACATCGCTGCTTTTTTGTACACTGAAACATAGAGAGTCTCTATGGCGAAGTGATTAAGATATTTGCATGTTGTTTTGAAGGTTGATGGTTTGAATCCGGATCGGACGCCAGAGTGGTTACTGGGGCCCAAATTTGCGGTGTAAAGAATAGAACCACTGTTACCTGCCACGCATGTCGTAAGAAGCGACTAAATAGGTTTGGCTGAAATCGGATGCACGTGTCCTAAACGTGTAGAAGTCTATGCGTTTAGGCGCCTACCAAACCAATGTGCAACGTAAATACGTTCTTGGCAAAGATCAAACATATCACAAAGAGTGATTAAAATTGGTCGTAAAGAACGAACGCAAAGATGAAGAAGAAGAAGAATCCGAACCGAGCCACGAAATTTTTTCAAAAGATTCCTAGTATTGTTCCTGGAGCTACGGAGATCGTGCGTTGTGCAACACTCTCGGTAGACTGCGTCTCATTTCTATCCAAAGGGACGGAGCCATGTGGGGAAACCCAGTGAAATGAAGTAAATCCTTCGACCATAGACCTTTTCAGACTGAACGTAACAAACACAATTTATATCGGACAGACAAGAAGAAGAAGAAGAATATTGACATGCTCAAAACATGTGATACAAAGTGTCTGTTTCACTTCACAGCGTCGGCGAGCACAGTCAGGCAGAAATAGCCTACGGGTTCTCCATCCATTGTCTCTCCAGACAAATAGAGTGACAGGACATTATCAATCAACTCAACTGTAACCAGGTCGCGGTTGCCTGGCTAAGGAAATCAATTACTTAGAGAATAAGCAGCGATATAATTTGTCGTCTGTTCAACAAATACTACATCCCACTAGTCACAGACTAAAAAAAGTAAAGGAACCCTTTCATACCACGTGGTATATAAGGCAATACAGTGTTAGGCCTGTGTTTTTCATTGACCGTCGACACACGATGGGTGATGTGGTCAGCATCACGCCGGCCGCCTTTACTTTCTCAGAGCATGTCTGGTACCCAGTTGAGGCTGGGTCGACCTGAGAGCCGTCGCGGTCGGGAAAATTCCACGCGCACTGCGGGAGTTGAACCCAGACCAACAGCCTTGAGAAGCGAGTTTACTAACAACTACGCTACCACGGCTCTCCGTCAGAGACTAAGCAGAGATATAACTTGTGGTCTGCTCTATAAATACAACAGCCCACTAGTCAGAGACTAAGCAGAGATATAACTTGTGGTCTGCTCTAACTTGTGGTCTGCTCTAACTTGTGGTCTGCTCTAACTTGTGGTCTGCTCTAACTTGTGGTCTGCTCTAACTTGTGGTCTGCTCTAACTTGTGGTCTGCTCTAACTTGTGGTCTGCTCTAACTTGTGGTCTGTTCTACAAATACAACAGCACACTAGTGTAAAAACTGTGATAACTCCTCATTTGGAAATTAAATAGAATAATAAGAAGTTGTAAGTACCTGCAGGAAAGTGCAGAAGCCAATAAGAAGTTGTAAGTACCCGCAGGGAAAGTGCAGAAGCCAATAAGAAGTTGTAAGTACCGCAGGAAAGTGCAGAAGCTAATAAGAAGTTGTAAGTACCCGCAGGGAAAGTGCAGAAGACAATGAATATGATTAATAAATAAACTGTGAACAAGTCTAGGGGCTTCCAATGATCAAACATAGGACTCGAACCACTAACCCTTGTTGCTGTATGCTGTTGTGTCGTCTCATATATACACACGCAAAAAAAGGTTATTGCATGTGTATGTGCGAAATTGTTCGACATAATCTGACCTTATTATTCTGTGTTCAACATACGACGCTTTTCATGAGAGATGCCACTTAGTGAAGCTCTTTTTTTTTAGAGCTGGCTGGCTGTGTTCTGTAAAAAAGATCATTTGGAGGGGGGAGGGGAAGATATGCAGTTGCTCTTTTTTTCTTCTTCTTTCTTTTTATCTTCTTTTTTCTACGCTGTCCCCGAAAATCGAAATATATCCGAGACACAGTATTGTTTATTACTTAATGTTCCTAGATATTCCCAGATGTCCCTGGATGTTCGTAGATGTTCCCAGATGTACCTGGATGTTTGTAGATGTTTCCAGATGTCCATGGATATTTGTAGATGTTTCCAGATGTCTCTGAATGTTTGTAGATGTTCCCAGATGTCCCTGGATGTTTGTATATGTTCCCTGATGTCCCTGGATGTTTGTAGATGTTCCCATATGTCCCTAGATGTTCCGTAGATGTTTCCAGATGTCCCTGGATGTTTGTAGATGTTCCCAGATGCCCCTAGATGTTCCGTAGATGTTTCCAGATGTACCTGGATGTTTGTAGATGTTCCCAGATGTCCCTAGATGTTTTGTAGATGTTCCCACATGTCCCTGGATGTTGTTATATGTACCGAGATACGATAAACGATGTTCCGTCTGTGTAGGACATCTGTATAGTTTACTACCTCTTTCTAGAAAAAGCATGCCATCAAACGTTTCACTTTTGTTTGTTTTTTCTGTATTATACCATAGGCTCTTCCTTTTTTTCTTTTAACTCACTTCATACGACAAGCCACTTGGCAAACCATTTGAATTGTACTGATTTTCGAGCAAACCACTCATTGTACCAACATGTTTTATTGCTAACATTTTCATCAAAGATCAATCTAATAATATTTGTGTATAATTATACGTAGAATGTATTTCTTATTTTTCTCGAGCGCTCTATATCGACCACTTGTTAACCACTCTGTGTGATTTGTATGGGATCTGAGCCTAAGAGTAATTGTACGTTGTGCCAGTTATGCACCTACAAGTAGACCAGCACATCCGATTTCTGCGATGTTTTTATTTACTAGGGTAGCTTCCTAGGTCCTACATCAATCGCCTCTTACGACATGCCTTGTAGGTTGCAGTGGTACTATTCTGTGCTTCCCTTACGTCCCCGGCACTACACGGGCAACATAGTAAGATTAAGTACATGAACCTCTTGTGTGCGCATGTTTAACATCCTTGATACAGTTAGTATAAAAGTGCATCGTCACATCTGGAGACTTAAGATCGCCAGGTCGCATCGCTGTTTTCGTTAGCATGACCTACTTCTTCAAATGCCACTACAATTAGCTGCCGCAGTAGTTCTACTAACAACGACCCCTGGTATCTCTGCACAAACTCAGAGATATGTCCCCCTTGCAACGTTTATTTTTTGCAGAATACAGCACTTTTTTATAATATTAATATTTACTTACAAAAGATAAGTTTATATTATAGGCCACATTTCTGTTAATTAGGTCACTTTTTAAATAAAATAATTTAGTTCATTCCAACTGCCTTATCTTTTTTTTTTTTTTTTTTTTTTTAACCCACACACGTTCTAATGACGTCATTGTTGCAAGAAAAGTCTGCGGACAGGAAACTCTCGAGCCCAAAATGAAATGCCTCCATTGCGTACATCTGCAGCCGACAAGCTCAAGTTTCAGTTATATCCTGAATTCATTGTTTCCATGGTCTTCCTCTGTTCTTTTACCGGGTTGCTTCCTTCCATAGTAGTTTTCACGTCGTGTCTTTTTATTTGTTCAAAATACTTCAAATTAGACCAAACATGGACAATGAGCAAAGCACAGTCACAAAAATAACTACATGTGAAATGCGCTGTCTGCAAAAAGTTACAAACAGCACCATAAAAGACAGAGTCACCAACATCAGGATAAGAAAGAAAGTTGGCGCAGAATCTTGCTTGAATTACATTGAGAAACAAAGAATAAAGTGGTTTAGCCACTTAATAAGAATGCAACAAAAAATCCACAGTATACAGAGTCTTCTACAGCAGATATCATGAAAGAAGGCGAGAGGAAGACCACGACACTGTGCAACAACCTGGTAACAGTATGATGACAAAAGTAGAAAATATAAAATATTCTTTGTACGGTAGTATAGAATGTACAAAATTAAGATTGCATGACATTTCAGAGAGTCATAATAATTTCGAGAATTGAGGACATTTTAGAGAACTCGTGACGTTTCAGAGAATTCATGGTATTTAAGAGAATTCGTGGAATATGACAGTTCAGAGAACTTCAAGGACAAAACACTTTAGATTTCTCTTCCATAAGCAACAATTGATCATGCAATGTCAGGTTGTTGCATGTAGATGATCGTCAGTGCAACCAACAAATGTTGTAGTTGCTATGCATATATCAGTTATCAGTTATATGAGGACTATCATCATAGCACTCCGGACATGCCCATAGGTGCTCCGATCTCCACCTCAACAAATCCAGCAGCGTCCAGCGACCCAACACGCCAGTTCGATGTTGATTAACCAATCTCTTTGCATATTTAGTATGTCGTTCTTTTCGGGCTGCACCAATATTGACACCCATCTCTTTCAATCTGGTCAGCGAGTTGGATTCACAACCCTGAAACTCCTCTGTTCGGAAAGACTCTCTCAATGCGTGAAGAATGTCACTTCGATCCATGGCAGCTTCCTCTGATATTGTAGCCAAGCCAGCCAATCTATTAGCTCGTTCATTACTCCTAACTCCTGCGTGCACAGGGGCAAAACTGAAGGTGATTTCTCTGATCATTGTCTGTACCAGGACCTCCACCGAGTTGCGTCTCACCATACCTGTTCGACTTTACGAATCATGCTCATGGAGTCACTGAGTATGAAAACACGAGAGTAATTGTGAGATGCCATCCAGTTTACCGCCTCCGTAACCGCCCTAACCTCCATTGTCAAACTACTTGTGGTTGTTTTTGCGTAGGCCCCACTGGCCTCTCTTATTATTTTTCCTCCTGAGCGTGCTGAAAAAGCCCACGCACAGCGTTGTTGGCGAATGACTGAACCATCGGTGTAAATAACCACATCTGTATCATTGATGATGTCATTCAAGAGGGCCTCCACCTCACGTTAATCAGTGATAGATTATTTTGTTCACAGTTTTTCATAAAAGATGTAATAACGGTGAAAGCAGTCTGAAATTGAGGTGACACAGCAATCCATTCCTCTCCTGTTTCAATTCCGGAAGGATCACATATTTTCCTAAGCGTATCTTCCGCCTGACTCAGCCATGATCTGCCTCTCTTGAGTCTACACCCTTTCTTCTTAATGATGAGTTCTTCATGGAGAGGATGTTCTTGTTGGCATTGATTCTTAGATATGATCGAACCCTCCAAGTTTCAATTCTGTTAGCAATAGTTGGGAGGTCAAAAAGGAATCGCATTGGCACTCCTGGTGTATGCAGGCCTGCAAGTAATTTTTTTTCCATCTCTCTGCCTGGACAACTCGCTAAAACTTTTCCATTCAAGTGAGACCATTATTTCTTTCCTCTCTCAGCAAAGTTCGTTCTAGGATTTCCTTAAGACATCGTCTCTTTCTTCAACCCTTAGCCTCCCACTTCAATGACTATTTTGGTGTTCTTTGACCATTTATTCTTAAGGCATGCCCAACCATAGCCACCGGCATCGTAAGGCTGACTAGCTCAGACGGAAAAATCAAAATTCCTGCTTAATGGGGTTAGTTTTGTATATTTTTGATAGAACACTGTAAGCTTTTTTGTAATGTTACTTAATTCTATACGTTCGTTGTTATTTATTGATGAAAAATATTAATAAAACTGACATTCCTGAGCTTTAAACTGAACTTGTTACATAATAAACTGAACTTGTTACATAATAAACTGAACTTGTTACATAATATAACCTTGCTTTAGCATGTTGTGTTGTGTTTTAAATGAATTTGTCTTTATACAACAATACTGGAATGCAATGTCACGTGACGGTTGAGGTCTTATTTCTAGAATCCTTACCTGAGCCCACCTGCTGTATGTTATCGGAAGCCACGGTCAAACATACCTTCATCTTCTTTCTTATAACAGTTGTCACTAGTGGTTGACCAGACATTTTCTGATTTCATCACTTCTCCTGAATTCGTCCCATTTTATATTCATTATTTTTCGCAGACATCTATTTTCAAATGTATTCAACTTGCTTTCTATATCTTTAGTCATTTTCCAACTCTCGCTGGCATATGTTAGAATTGATACAACATTTGAATTGAAAATTCCTAATTTAGTTTTATTTCTATATAACTTGCAGTTCCATATTTCTGCAGATATACAAAGACTTTATTAAATAAGCTAGCATACTTGAAGTAATAAAACAGAATAACATATCTCAAACAAATATATATGTGTGTGTGTGTGTGAGTGTGTGTGTGTGTGTGTTATTGATATGTACCTTCTCGGAGGTTTCTGTGTGTTTGAGTCTTTGTCTTGCGTTTCAAAGATCGTGGGTTCGAATCCGACCACGTTGTTCTGCTGCATTTTTTTTAGCAGAGACCCCTAAGTTTGTTGTCGGAGCTACGGAGTTCGTCCTTTCTGCAATGCTCTCCGCAGGTGGCGTTCCACTTCGGTGGAGAGGGACCGAGCTATATGGGATAAAACCCAGTGCAATGAAGCCAATCCTTCTGACTTAGACCTTCCAGCTAAGATCAAAATGTAGCGCCCACTTGATCGCGTCCAAAGGGTAGGGACCTTCATAGGGCCAATTATCAACTAAGTATATTAAAACAAATTCCCTGCAGTTCGCATTCGAAAGAATAACGATGCTCGGAGTTTTACAGTCTAACCGTAACTGTACCCACCCGCTGTGGCAATACAGGGCAAGGACTCCACAAATAACTATTGATATGTACTTTCTGAAAGTGATATTCAAATTCAGCAACTAAAGTCACACGGTAAACAAAGTGGCGTGTGTTATATCAACTGTCAAACAAAAGGTAAACAAAGTGGCGTTTGTTATATCAACTGTCAAACACACGGTAAACAAAGTGGCGTTTGTTATATCAACTGTCAAACACACGGTAAACAAAGTGGCGTTTGTTATATCAACTGTCAAACACAAGGGTAAACAAAGTGGCGTTTGTTATATCAACTGTCAAACACACGGTAAACAAAGTGGCGTGTGTTATATCAACTGTCAAACACACGGTAAACAAAGTGGCGTTTGTTATATCAACTGTCAAACACACGGTAAACAAAGTGGCGTTTGTTATATCAACTGTCAAACACACGGTAAACAAAGTGGCGTGTGTTATATCAACTGTCAAACACACGGTAAACAAAGTGGCGTTTGTTATATCAACTGTCAAACACACGGTAAACAAAGTGGCGTTTGTTATATCAACTGTCAAACACAAGGGTAAACAAAGTGGCGTGTGTATATCAACTTCAAACACACTTGCCTCCAATCTGTGTTGGGACATAATGTTTACCAAATATTTTACACATTCCTTCTGCCATGTAACGATTCAATTCATTGGCTTCTCGTCTCGTTTCACTTTGATGGTTTATCTTAGCACCTTTCTGATTGGACAAGAAATCATATGCTGACTTGTAGCCAATAAACGGGCCGTTTTCTTGTAGTACTTGTTGGTCATTTTTAGGATCTGTATGTTCTGTTTGAAGAAGAGTCTTTGAATCAGATCCTGTCTTACCAAAGGCAGCTGCCAGGCTCCCCGTCTTTACCATTTCCTCCTTCTTTGCGTTGGTCGACTGGGTACTTAACTGTTGATTTCCTTTCTTCGTTTAACGTCTGCTGAGAATTTAGTTGTTTTTGATTCACCCTATCTCTCCACCGTCTAGCAGCCGATGGGTCGGACTTGGGAACAATTGGCGTTAATTCTTGATTAACTTTACTTGTTGTAGTAGCCTCAAAAATACTTGATGTTATTTTAGGATTTAAGTCAATTTTCTTGTTATTTTCTTTGCTATCTTCAGTGTTATCTTTCAAGAATTTGTGACGAAACGACTGCATTTGTTTCTGTGCAGTAGAAGCTGTGTAACTCTCTGCTGGATTCTTCTTGTTATTGGTCAAGATAATATGTGAGCTTAACACTCGTTTATCAGAAGTTGTCACTGCTGGTTGGATATCTAGGACCGAGTTCGTGTGATCTTGCATATGCTTCGATATTTCCCGATCTAGGACATTCTTCTCAATGTTATCGCGAGAATCTTTAGTGTTTTCTTCTGGGCAGTTCTCCAAGGTTTTTATTTCTTTACAGTCCGACAATTTCTTTCTGTTAACTTGGGCGCAAAAATGGAGGTTTGCTGAAATCTTGTTTGAAAGAAGTAAACATCTGGCTAACGTTCTCTTTTTGTGAAGTATCCTCAAATTTATTCCACATTTTATACTTGTCTGCATTATTTGTTTCAGATATAGTTTTACGTGCAGAATTTTGTAGTACTCCAACTGAAGATGGCGGTGTACTATGCAGATACATTTTAAAATTATTCTCCGCGTTGCCATAATCTACAGTACGACTAGGTCTCAAATATTGTTCATCGTTCAGATTTAAAATATCAATGTAGGTTGTTGCTGTTGACAAGGAATTCTTCTCTTTTTGTGAGTAATCTGCTGTTTCAACTGCACCTCTTTCAGAAATCAATTTAAATGCAAGAGTCGTTTTTTCAGGATCATCTTTGCGCTTTTGTTTTTTTCTTAAATTATATTTCAGATTCGAACCTGCATCCAAACTGGCAATTAGTGAACTGTCTGATGTTGTATCGTACAAAGCTGTGGTTATTGAGGTTGTTTTGTTCTTCTTTCCTCTCTTTCTTTCTTTGCGACGTTTTCTTTGACGTTTTAATTGTTTGTTGCGTCTTCTCTGTTGTTGACGATCTCGTTTGTTTTTCTTTGATTTTTTCTTCTTTTTGGTTTGAGTTTCCTTCGTGTCCTGTCCAGTATTTTGAAGATGTAGTTTGTCATCTTGTGTCTGTACATCATTTAGATTGTCTGTTTCAACTTGTGATCTGTCTAGATCATTGACATCCGTGTCTTTAAGTGTGTCAGCTTCTATCGATTCAGAAGTTATCATTTGTTCTCCATTTCTATCATGGACCATCTTCTTATTTTGATTTGTTTTAACATCATCTTTCTGTTTATTTTTGTTGATCGAATGAGATAAATTGTTACGTATACTTGAAGTCCTTGAAGACTCTGTATTACTTTCTTGTGCATTAGTATTTTGTGCTTGCATTTCATTATTTTGTTCATTTCTGTTGAATACTTCACTCTTTTCCTGCTGCATAGTTCTTTGTTCCTTCTCTGGAAGTATCATTTTGATTGGCCATCGTGTTGGCAGACGCAAGGAATCGTAACTGGTCAAATAATTCAACGCTTGCGTTGTCGGAATAAAAGGATCGATACTTGTACTTTCTGTAACAAACATTTCTGATGACCTACCATGACTCTTGCGTGGTGGATCCCCAGATTTTTTAGCCATGCCATTCTCAAGACTTTTGAAACTTGGTCTGAAATTAGGGCATTCTGGCATGTTTGAATCTGGGTTGATATTGTACGATTGTTTGAGTGAACTGTAATTGATGGATGATGTACGTGCTTCTTCTTGCTTCGTCTGCTTAGTTGATTCCATCGAGTGAAATGTATCCTTGGGCGATGTATCCTGAGGACGATATCTATCAGTGACAATGTTGGATAATGAGGGATTATTTTGTCTAGAAGCAGTGTACTGACTTTGTGTAAGAGTTGTCCGATCTCGACGTCTTTGACTCCTTTGCCGCAGTTGTTCTATTCTATTAGCGAAAACTTGTTGTTGGGTTAATCTATGCTCTTCTGGAGTTCTGCTCTCATTACTTTTCATTGAGCTTAATTCACGTTGTGTTCTCTGATCTGATTCCAGTAACATCTTCTCTTGTTGTTTTTGAATTTTCTGCATCAAATCTGCTTTCAAACTCTCAGACGATCTCCTATTTCCTACTGAAGTTGACTTAAACGATTGACTTCTCTTCTGTCTGACATTTTTTAAGTTGACACTAATCTTGACCAGCGTGCCCCCTCCATTGACATTTTCATCTTTGACATGCTGTTTATTTTCGCACGACTTCACCTCAACAGTTCCACATTTTGATGATTGGACGTCTGAAAGAAATAAATAAAATGAGTTATGGAAGCAGTCAAGCATCTAGCTTGAAAATAACAACAATGTATTCCTAAAATTAATTGACACAGTGCGAGCTTAAAAACTACAATTTTACTTTTCTACCAGAAGCAATTATTGAAATGAGTGCAATTCACACTAGAAGTCTGCCATGCGTATTTGAACCGCTATATTTGATCCATTTTTTAACAAATACACTACGAGTATAAAATATTATTTCGCTTGATTTGTTGATGTAACTTTTTAACAAATCAAACTAGGTGCAGCAATGTGAATAATGAAGATTGTGTAAACAAGGTGTTTAAGCTTACAATAATATAATATTGACACAGACGGTCACTTTTGACATCTAACTACAGTAACATGAAAAGTTACTGGACAACAGAACTACAGTCAAACCATGATAAATAAAGATTAAACAGGAAAATCAAGAAAATATATATAACGTGCCATAAAACAGGAGATCCGCAGTTATAGTTCGTTCCAAAATTCGTAATCACACTAAAGTTTAATTTGTACGAAATCTACTTGATGCATACCAGTGATATTTTGCAAGCAGTCTCTTATATACCTCAGAACCTTACGAATACATGTTTAACTAATTGGTAGGTAGCTTGGTTGATGTAAAAAACGTTTATTGTTATATAATTTTGCATAAGCACAACAAAATGATAATCAAAGTTTAGAATTTACAGTAATACACAACATGGTGGCGAATGATTGCAAAGGCGTATTCCTATTACATATTATAAAAAAGAAAGGTGACATTGTGAGCAAATGATACCTTCCACTTCTATAAATGAAAATAAATGTTGCGTACATACGCCAATGACAATCGGTAGGATACATTGTGAACTGATTAATTCCACGGAATTTCCGATTTTGACTTGCACTGAATTGCATGTGGAACATGGAAATGCTTAGTTATAGACAGACTTGACAATTGTACTGTAACATTTCTACAAGTATACCAAATCAACATCGCTGTAATTTTATTATTAACATATAATAAAAATCTTACAGAACTAAAGGTTTGGGTGGGCAACAAATACTTTTGAAACGTCGTCACTGTTACCTATATAAAAATGTAAAAAACAAGAATTTATGTCAAGGGGATGATTTTATATCGGTCGGTAACGATGATCACGAATTTTGGAACGAACTATAGCAGCGTAGTTGTTAGTAAGCCTAGCTTCTTAGGCGAGAGGTCCGGGTTTAATTCCACAGGGGCGTGGAATTTTGTTTCGACCGTAACGACACTCAGGTCGACCCAGCCTCAATTGGATACCGGGAAAAGCACTGGGAAGTAGAGGCGGCCGGCGTAATGATGACTACATCACCCATCGTGTGCCGAAGGTCTATACAAAATACGGGCCTAACACTGTATTACCCTATATACCGCCTGGCATGAAAAAGGGTTCCTTTACTTTTACTTTTACTACCATGACACAGACAAGTAAACCAACGTTTCGGACAAAATGTCTTCATTGTGCATAACAACATCACATTCGATATTCGATATTTCTCTCGTACCGTTAACGCTTGCAAGTAATTTATCCATACCGCTCTATACTAGACAACCCGCTCAATCTCTTCTGTGGAATTTCTCGCCTATTTCAGTAAAGTTTTTGTTAGGGTTCCCCTAAGGCGTCTATTCTTTCTTGAACCTTTTGCCTCCAACTTCAATGCCTGCATTGCTATTGTTTGATCATTTCTTATCAAATTAGACGGGAGCCGATAGACATAATACGTAAATAACCAAGGAACAAGTATTTTGAGTTTTCGGAGTAAAAAAATTACCAAGCACTGAAATCGAACTACAAACTTTATTTCTCTCGGCTCAGATTATCTAGCCATGAAGACTTGCGTTTTATTTCTCTCGGCTCAGATTATCTAGCCATGAAGACTTCCGTTTTATTTCTCTCGGCTCAGATTATCTAGCCATGAAGACTTGCGTTTTATTTCTCTCGGCTCAGATTATCTAGCCATGAAGACTTCCGTTTTATTTCTCTCGGCTCAGATTATCTAGCCATGAAGACTTGCGTTTAACTGATTCTTTGAGTTTGCTGGTCGTTGTCTGACCAATTCTCGTATATAACCCTGTGCTTGTTTCTTATCTGTTCTTGTTTCTTATCTGTTCTTGTTTCTTATCTGTGCTTGTTTCTTGTCTGTGCTTGTTTCTTATCTGTTCTTGTTTCTTATCTGTGCTTGTTTCTTATCTGTTCTTGTTTCTTATCTGTGCTTGTTTCTTGTCTGTGCTTGTTTCTTGTCTGTGCTTGTTTCTTATCTGTGCTTGTTTCTTATCTGTGCTTGTTTCTTGTCTGTGCTTGTTTCTTATCTGTGCTTGTTTCTTATCTGTGCTTGTTTCTTCTCTGTCTTAGTAAAGAATTTCTGATTTTCGTTTAGATTATCATCAAGTGACATTTGAAATTGTGGAATATAGTGATTGTTTTAGTGCACCATCTTCTGTTGGTATGTCTCAAATAGTAGCATGTCCCTTGGAGAATGTGACTTTCAAAAACTCCGCTTGAAAAACTATCTGTCTCTAGCAAGTTCTCCCACCCTTTTTCAAACTTGATGTCCAATGTTTTTTTAATGTCCTGCTGCCACCTTTGTCTTGGTCACCCCCTGCCTTGTACTACAGGAACCATACCATATTCTGGTTTTTGTGTGTGTATATGTTTGTGAATCAGGCTTACAACTTGAGATTCTATGTTTTTCAAAACACGTAATCACAAAGTACTGTAGTTTTACAAATTATAAAAACAATGACAAAATACAGCAACGTTTCGACCAACAAGGCCTTTATCAAGCAAACGAACAACAGGAGTGACAAATTTAAAAAACAAATGGACGACCAAAAACAAACGTTTCTAATAAAAATATGGAAATAAAAACGAAAATCTGGGAATAAAAACGAATAACGAAATAAATGTCACACAAAAAACACACATAAAAACTAGAAATAGAACGGAAGAGAAACAATGAAAAATCTAGTAAACATATAACTTGAATACATGCAACATATACCCATATAGATTACAAGGCATGGGAAGAGAAAGTACTAAGACGCATAGAATGTAATTTGTGTTTTTTTAAATTTGTCACTCCTGTTGTTCGTTTGCTTGATAAAGGCCTTGTTGGTCGAAACGTTGCTGTATTTTGTCATTGTTTTTATAATTTATAAAACTACAGTACTTTGTGATTACATGTTTTGCCAATCAAATAGTTTTACTGCAGTTTCATCTATTTTGTGAGTGTTTTTCAAAATGGATTTCCCTCGTTTACAAATGGTGCTACTAAGTTTTCACGTAACAATTCTTTTCTGTTGTGCATGATCTGATTCCAATAGTGTCTGGTTAAACAAGCTATACCATCTATATGTTCAATAGTGTCTGGTTAAACACGTTCTGCCATCTAGACATTCAATAGTGTCTGGTTAAACACGTTCTGCCATCTAGACATTCAATAGTGTCTGGTTAAACACGTTCTGCCATCTAGACATTCAATAGTGTCTGGTTAAACACGTTCTGCCATCTAGACATTCAATAGTGTCTGGTTAAACACGTTCTGCCATCTAGACATCCAATAGTGGCTGGTTAAACACGTTCTGCCATCTAGACATCCAATAGTGGCTGGTTAAACACGTTCTGCCATCTAGACATCCAATAGTGTCTGGTTAAACACGTTCTGCCATCTAGACATCCAATAGTGGCTGGTTAAACACGTTCTGCCATCTAGACATAGCTGTTCAATAGTGGCTGGTTAAACACGTTCTGCCATCTAGACATCCAATGTGGCTGGTTAACACGTTCTGCCATCTAGACATCCAATAGTGGCTGGTTAAACACGTTCTGCCATCTAGAAATCCAATAGTGGCTGGTTAAACACGTTCTGCCATCTAGACATCCAATAGTGGCTGGTTAAACACGTTCTGCCATCTAGACATCCAATAGTGGCTGGTTAAACAAGCTATACATTTATTAATTTCATTCCAGTAACTCTTAACTCGTTTCAGAAGCAACAGAAAAAGTTGAAAATAATATCATTAACTTGCACATTCCTGCATGAATAAGGTTTTCATATTTCCTCACTTCATCGTTGGATGCTCAAACATTCTTCCTGCTTCATACAAACATACACGCCCACATTCAATGTTATAATATATATATATATATATATATATATATATATATATATATATATAAACAATGTGTCTGTATGTGTATGTGTGTATGTGTATGTGTGTGAGAGGGATAACTAATAGATTTGTATATTTGAACAAAGAACAAAGGTATTAACTTAATCAAATGAACAAATACAAAGCCTGGTATCGATAGTAAAGATCTTGGAATGTAATTAGGCAGTAGATACATTGGAAAAATAAAACAAGACAACTAACAGGGACGGTCTGGTTATAAATTGAGCTCATTATGAACATTGACTTAAGCGTACAAGGCTACAGTTGAACAGAATAAACAACGCACTGTTAAATACAAGGGTAGATAAATCAATCAGAGTATAAAGGAGGAATGTTTAAGATAATGAAAGTAGCGAGATTAGTTTCCCCTCCCGATTAAGGTATGTCTAAAAGTATGTCTATCATCGTCATCATCATCATCATCATCAGCAGCATCATCATTGGCCTCTGTCTCAGGCGACGATAGGTTTTGCGTCACATGGTTTCTTCTAGCGCTGAAATCACAACGTTTCTTGTGGCTGTAATGGCCTATTCTGGAGTGGCAATTCTTGCCACAGTTGCTGCAGGTAAAACTGGAGCTGATGCGTAGGATGTTCTCTCTGCCCTCTACGCTCTCTTTTGCCTCCATATGTGATTGTGTCTCTCTTTTTGTCCCTTTGAGTTCCCCGTCACTGACGCTCGCCATGCTTGTCTGCCTTTGGCCATCATCTCCTAATTATCTTTGTCTATGCCGCATGAAGTTAGATCACGCTTGCAGGTGTCAATGAAGCGTAATAATGGGTTCCCATGCTGCCTAGTACCAGTTTCCAGTTGAGCATATAGAATATAGAATATAGGACACGTGTCCCATCCATCTCAGACGTCGCTGACTCAGTAAGGTGTACATGCTTGGAATGCCAGCACTGCCCAGGACTTCTATATTGAACATGTGGTCCTGCCATTGGATGTTATATATTCGCGTGAGACAGCGCACGCGGAATACGTTGAGACGATGTTCCTGTCTGGTATATGCGGTCCACGTCTTACTACCACACAGCAGAGTGTTCAGTACACAGGTCTTATATACTTGCGTCTTGGTGTTTCGTGAATACAAACACCTGCAATTAATGTGTGTATACTTCTACTACACCGAATTGAGGTTTCTGTGCAAAGCAGACTTGGCTTTATGAACAGAAGTGTTTTGTCCACTGCCTAAGAAAGTATTTTGTTTCAATTAAATTAAAAAATTTGTGTGTCTTGCCTCAAGAAGTACTTTTTTCAAATTCGGTGAAAGTGTTTGGGGTACTGCAGTAGAAAGTGATCTCTCCGATGTCCGTGAGAAAATGTGATCCAATATCTTAGAAATGCTTTGTCGTATAGCTAGAGAGTGCTTTATAGAATGTCCTTAAGATGATTTGTCTCTTGTCCATGAGTCAAAGTTGATGGAAAATACAGAGGAACAGATTATGAAGAACACAGAGGGGCAGATTATGAAGAACACAAAGGGACAAATTATGAAGAACACAGAGGGGACAGATTATGAAGAACACAAATGGACAGATTATGAAGAACACAGAGGGACAGATTATGAAGAACACAGAGGGGACAGATTATGAAGAACACAAATGGACAGATTATGAAGAACACAAATGGACAGATTATGAAGAACACAGAGGGACAGATTATGAAGAACACAGAGGGGGGCAGATTATGAAGAACACAGAGGGGGGCAGATTATGAAGAACACAGAGGAGGTCAGATTATGAAGAACACAGAGGGACAGATTATGAAAAACGCAGAGGGACAGATTATGAAGAACACAGAGGGGGACAAATTATGAAGAACACAAAGGGGGACAGATTATGAAGAACACAGAGGGACAGATTATGAAGGACACAGAGGGGGGGACAAATTATGAAGAACACAAATAGAAAGATGAAGTTGAACATGAACACAGAGACATATACAATTATATAAGCCACATCAGTAGAAGGTTTACTGTAAGAACATCTTCATTCCTGAATTAAGGAAATGTTATTGAACTGCTGGAAGATGCTGCTGTGAGACTCACAAGAGGAAGTATTAGAAGCCCTTGATATGTTCACTGAAACCTGATGATGCTAATAATGTCTGGAATCCTTATTAAAGACTTCTGTTTGATCTTGTATATAATACTTGCACATTCTGGAAGTGAGAGTCCTATCTTACAATTAAGAGATAATATATCGATCTTTGATTCGAGATTTCTTTCTGTTAAACATGGAAGCCGTTCCCGTCTGGTGGGAAATTTGAATTTAAAAAATACATTGTCGATTTGAAAACAGAGTTATGGGTAACATGTGTATGTGTGTGTCTGTGTGGGTTTGTGTGGGTGTGTGTGTGAGTATTTATGAATGTATATAGTCTGTGTGTGTGTGTGTTTGTTTGCGTATATATGCATGTGTGTGGGTGTGTGTGTTTGCGTATATATGTATGTGTGTGTGAGTGTGTTGTGTTTGTGTATGTGTGTATATGTGTGCGTGTGTGTGTATGAGATAGAGAGAGAGATGTATAGAGATAGAGAGAGATAGAGAGATAGATAGAGATGGTATTACAGATGTATAATAATTGTCAGATGTCATCTCTGAACGGAATTAATTATTTCTAATATTTGTTTTAAGAGAAAACATTAACAAATTATCATATATTTATATGTAGAGAGATAGGGGAGGAGATAGAGGGAGAGAGAGAGAGAGAGAGGGAGATAAATCTAGTAAAATATTGAACAGAACGTATACAAATGAAAAAAGCGTACAGTCTTACTTTTCTCTGGCCCTAGAAGAGTTCTCAGAATTTCATCTCTCTCTCTCTCTCTCTCTCTCTCTTCTCTCTCTCAGTATATGACGCCCTGGCGTTTAAGACAGAAACAAATGCACTCCATTCTTCTCCATTACTGGTCCACCTCTGTATTGTGTTCCAGCTATGATTTATTTATGCATCTGATTTCAGCCAAACCTCCTTAGGCGCCTCCTACGACATGCTTGACAGGTAACAGTGGCTATATTCTTTACACCTGAAACTTGGGTCCCCTGTAACCACTGGGG
Organism: Arion vulgaris; assembly: GCA_020796225.1. Classification (NCBI taxonomy): domain Eukaryota; kingdom Metazoa; phylum Mollusca; class Gastropoda; order Stylommatophora; family Arionidae; genus Arion; species Arion vulgaris. Next base: position 69,027,039 of record CM036759.1, read on the forward strand.
CGGTTTTGTCGTAGTTCGAGAAGTAATTTCTATTTGTTTCTTCTTCAGATTCACTCGTACTTTCTCTAACTTTTTTGGTTAAGTTTTTCCCAGTTTAAGTTTCTATCTTATTGTCAGTAATTCAGTTATCAGAGCACTATCATCATAGCACTCCGGACATGTCCATAGGTGATCCGATCTCCGCCTCAACAAATCCAGCAGCGTCCAGCGGCCCAACACACTAGTTCGATGTTGATTAATCAATCTCTTTGCATATTTAATATCTTATTGTAATGTTCGTTAGGATGTGTGTAGCTAGGTGGCTCTTTCCTTTCTTTGATTCATAAGCGTTATGATGTGTGTAGCTAGGTGGCTCTTTCCTTTCTTTGATTCATAAGCGTTATGATGTGTGTAGCTAGGTGGCTCTTTCCTTTCTTTGATTCATAAGCGTTATGATGTGTGTAGCTAGGTGGCTCTTTCCTTTCTTTGATTCATAAGCGTTATGATGTGTGTAGCTAGGTGGCTCTTTCCTTTCTTTGATTCATAAGCGTTATGATGTGTGTAGCTAGGTGGCTCTTTCCTTTCTTTGATTCATAAGCGTTATGATGTGTGTAGCTAGGTGGCTCTTTCCTTTCTTTGATTCATAAGCGTTACGATGTGTGTAGCTAGGTGGCTCTTTCCTTTCTTTGATTCATAAGCGTTATGATGTGTGTAGCTAGGTGGCTCTTTCCTTTCTTTGATTCATAAGTGCTATGATGTGTGTAGCTAGGTGGCTCTTTCCTTTCTTTGATTCATAAGCGTTATGATGTGTGTAGCTAGGTGGCTCTTTCCTTTCTTTGATTCATAAGCTTACAGATGTGTGTAGCTAGGTGGCTCTTTCCTTTCTTTGATTCATAAGCGTTACGATGTGTGTAGCTATGTGGCTCTTTCCTTTCTTGGATTCATAAGGCTGAAAAAAGGTTGCGACAAATATTATTGATAGGACCATTATCCTTACACTTCTGTGAGTAACCATGTGTGCTCTGATCTCTTTCTTATACATGAAGATCTCTGCAGCAGTGTAAGTACTCTGTAGCACCGGCGAGGGTCCCCGATGTAATTTTAAAGAATGTGAAAAAATATTTTTGTAGGAATTTTATTTTTAATCTCTTGAATAATATTTGCCCGGACAGCGGCTTTCCAGCCTGCTCTTCTCAATTTTTAACTGCCATGGGTTCTTTTAAGTGCTCAACTTGAACACGTGACCTACGTTTTATCGTCCGTCTCCGATAGGATTAGGAACTGGATCTCACCTACACTGAGATCAGAGATTTCTGAAAAAAAATATTCCAATGGCTCAGCGAGATAGCGAACCGAGTACCTTTGAAACGAGAGGCGAGCAGCTATCCTCTACAGCACAGAGATTACACCACAGAGATTACACCACAGAGATTACACCACAGAGATTACACCACAGAGATTACACCACAGAGATTACACTACAGAGATTACACCACAGAGATTACACCACAGAGAGGCGAGCAACTATCCTCTACACCACAGAGATTCCTAAAATAAGTTACAGCATGAAAGAGTTAAATCTTCTTCTTCTTCTTCGACCGCTCCATATGGACCACTTGTTAACCACTCTGTGTGATTTGTATGTGATCTGAGCTTAAGAGCGATTGTAGTTATGCGCCTACAAGTACACCACATCCGACTTCTGCGATGCTTTTTATTTACTAGGTAGCTTCCTAAGTCCCTACATCAGTCGCCTCTTACGACATGCCTTGTAGGTCGCAGTGGTACTATTCTTTGCTCCCCTTGCTGGCCCCGGCTCCACATGGGCGAGTTAAGCAATATAAATAATAACATTACTAACAAGCATTCACCTCACCTTCTGCATTCACCTCACCTTCTGCATTCACCTCACCTTTTGCATTCACCTCACCTTCTGCATTCACCTCAGCTTCTGCATTCACCTCACCTTCTGTTGACAGGATGTTTATAATGAGTGGAAGCAGCAGTAATGAGAACATTAATGTCTTCATTATTTTCTGTCATCAAGTCACCTGTGTCAAAAAAAATACATACAAATTTTGCAATCAATTATTGGTTATTTGTTATTGGTTATTGTAACAAAACGTTTTCCATATGTATTTACCTCCCGAGTGGTTACTGGGCCCAAGAATAGAACCACTGTTACCTGCCATGCATGTCGTAAGAGGCGAGTAAGGAGACTTGGTTGAAATCGGATGCATGCGTCCGATAGGAATGCTAACCCTGAAACAAATGCTTGCAGAAAACGGATGCACCAGGTCGTAAGGCGCATAACATGGTGCAACGACTCCTGATAATGAGGAATGGGATAAAGGATTCTACGGCCGTCAATCTGCCTTGAGATTTAGCCACGCAGTAAGAATGTCAGACCTACCATCACGAGGGTGGCCAAAACTTACTGTGGAAGAGGTCGGCACAAACGGGAAGCAGAAATCATAGGAATTATATCCTACAGAACTGCCCGCAGTATGCAGACTTGAGAAGAAAGAGGTGGCCCACTTACACTAGTGTCCAAGACAAACTGTATGGCGTGGCTGATAATCTGAGGCAGACGGCTGCCTTTATTAGAGAATCTGAAATCCCAATCTAGTGAGAACGCAGAAGAAGAATAATAATATGTATACACGTCTATCACGTGATATCTTCAATAATAAATATAAGGGTCCCGGTGGTGTAGAAGTTAAGTGTTCGCTTCTCGTGCCAACAGTACAAGGTTCGCTCCCTCGTAGAACCATCTGGATATTTTTCCAGAAATCCCTGAACTCACTGAAGGTGAGATCGAGTTCCTAGTCCTATCGAAGATGGATTTTTTTAAAACAGGCCCTGTGTTCAATTTTAGCAAGTAAAAGAACCAATGGCAGTTCAAGAATCGAGAAGAGCAGGCTATAAAATCGCTGCCCAGGCAAAATTCATTAGAAAAGAATAAAATTTAAATTCCTACAAAATATCTTCAAAATTACATCGGGGACCCTCGCCGGTGCTACGGAGTTCGCGCACCGCAGCTGAGATAGTTGTGTTTAAGAAAGAGATGGGAGCACACATGGTTACTCACCGAAGTGCAATGATGATGTTCCTATCAATTAATCAATCTATATTTATATATTACTAGCGAGTTCTCGTATATTGCACTAAATCTCTCTCTCTCTCTCTCTCTCTCTCTCTCTCTCTCTCCCTTCTCTCTCTCTCTCTCTCTTCTCTCTCTCTTTCTCTCTCTCTCTCTCTCTCTCTCTCTCTATGTATATATAGACACACTACGAAACCTTTGTTTCTAAAGAATTTAAAGTCGAGGATTTACTTCATTGCACTGTGTTGTACCACATATAGCTCAGTCTCTTTCTGCACGTCACCTACCGAGAGTATTGTACAAAGCACCAATTCCGTAACTCCGACAACAATCCTAGGGCTCTCTGGGGAAAACAAAATGTACTCGTGTACAGAACGGCGCTGTCCAGATTCTAACCCACGTCCTACGGAACACAAGTCAAGGGTTTAACCACTAAACCACAGACATTCCCTTGATAATACTGTTATTCATAAACACATTTATCTTCTTGAAACTTTGATTAAGTTAATTGATTGATTGATTGATTGATTGATTGATTGATTGATTGATTGATTGATTGATATGACCATCATCATTGCACTTCGGTGAGTAACCATGTGTGCTCGATCCTTGCACAGGAAGATTCGTAGCACCGGCGAGGGTCTCCGATGTAATTTTTCAAGATGGTGATCTGATTAAGCTAACGCATGTAGAGTAAAATGGGGCGCAAGGAATGTATCACACGGGCGTTAATGTGCCTGCGGGCGCCGAGTTGCACAACGTTGTTCTAGAACTTACTCCTAGAGAGCAGTACCATGATACATAAACACCAGCGTCTCCTGCCAACGGACAACTTTGCCAATCTTGGCAGCATCCTATCCAGATCGGCAAACATAGATTCTGAGGTCAACAATAGGATATCCAAAGCCAGTGCTGCGTTCGGAATGCTACGTGTCACTGTGTGGGAGCGGAAGGGGATAAGCGTTGCCACAAAGCTGAAAGTTTACCAGGCCATAGTGCTAACCACGCTGCTGTACGCAAGCGAGACATGGACAGTGTATAGCAGACACGCAAGAAACCTAAAGCACTTCTACACAAGCTGTCTGCACAGAATACTAAAAATAAACTGGCATGACACAATTCCAGACAGCGAAGTCCTCACAAGAGCAAAGATCCTAAGCGTCAACACCCTGTTGCAGAAGGCCCAAATGAAATGAGTCGGTCACGTTGCTCGGATGCCTGATAAACGCATCCCAAAACAGCTGATGTATGGCGAACTTGAAGGGGCAGACGGTCAGCTGGTGGACAGAAAAACGCTTTAAAGACACTCTTAAAGTGTCTCTGAAATGCTTCGATATAGACAATACGTGCTGGGAATCCTTGCGCAAGATCGCCAAATGTGGCGCTGTAACAACAAAAGAGGAACCCGAATAGCTGAGAATCATCGTATTGTTGAGTCACAGAGAAAACGAGCTGCGCGAAAATACAGAGCACACAACACGCACATGTCTAACCTTGATCATATATGCCCCACACATGCTCCCACCTGTGGTGGGGATTCTGTTCTAGGATTGGACTCTATAGTCACCTCCGCACAAACCAGAGAGTGCAGCAGCACACGTCTGAGATTGTTGTCATCATCGCTTGCGACGGACGGCTATTATCGAGCGTTCAAAGAAGAAGTAGAAGAAGTAAGTAAGATAAAGATCAGAAGATCAACAGATGATACAACCGGGGTCAAAGGCGCAAGGAAGCGGCGCCCAGGATTAGGGAGATGGCTCTAATCCCCTGCTCTCACCTCCACGTGGTGACCCTGGTAACAGACAGTAGTTCCGGTTTGGCTGAGAAGGCAGGTGCCGTGGAGAGCTACTCTGGGGCAAGTAGAGATGCAAAGGTAGTCATGCTTGATGGGATCTGCTCGCAACATAGACAAGCGAACTCCCAGAGTGACTATTAATGCTTGCCTCTCCCGGCCGATGGGAAAAGCTAGAAGGATACATGTGGAACCTCGCGGAGCGAAACTCGGAGCCCGCGCATTCAATCTCTTGAGCCGCCTCTCTGGAGCCGATGAGTATTCTGGGAGTCGAGTTGAGTTTGCACGTGGACCATCATAGGGCGAAACTCGGTTTGTGCCCCCTCGGAGTCGGACAGCCCAATGGGAATTGACGGAAATGGTGAGGTAGGCACCAGGACAGAGCGAACACGCATACAGACGTTGCAAGGGTGGCCCCACAGGGGGCGAAACCCGTGACCACATCTCATGGGTGGGGGACCGGGTTGAGTCACAGACGGTGACAGCCCAGGCAAATGTGAGCACGATACGGAAGGCACGAAAAATTCGAGCACGGAAAAAGACGATGGTAACCAGGCACCAGGACAGAGCTAGCACGCACGCTGGCAAAGCCATAGTGAGCCCCACCGAGGGGCAGGCCGGCACGGCAAGGCACGGCAGCGCGGAAAGCGCGGCAAGCACGGCAGCGGCAAGCATGGCAGGCAAGAGGGTGTGCGTCCTACCCAAATGAGCAGAACAACTGGAAAGCCCAGCAGAGGCAAAACCAGTGCAAGTACGGCAAGCGCGGCAGCGGAAAGAATGGCAGGCAAGAGGGTGTGCGTCCCACCCAAATGTGCAGAACAACTCGAACGCCCAGCAAAGGTAAAGCCAGTGCGCGTTTCCGCTCGCAAGGAACTACTGCTGCCTTGTGGTTTGATTGGGGACAATCAAAGTCTAGCGGAGCAAACCGTAAACAAATCTGAACGGGCGGCAAACCAAGGTGTTCATTAAAACGACCGGTTTTGCTTGGCAGATGGCGCTCAAAAGCCCGGGAGGGCAGGCCGTCTAAGGGTCGCTGCCTTAAAAGAAAATGGCAACCTGCTGCCTTGTGGGTCTGGCTGGGGACAGTCAAAGGCTAACGGAGAGCGAACCGCACACAATAGCTGGCTGAAATCGAACACCCCACCCAAGGATGAGCAACTGTGCTCAAATAGGTGCTGAAGGCTGGTGCACGTACATTACGTTCTGATGTTTGGCTGTTTATATATCACAATAGAATGATAACAATAGCTTAAGAACGATCGCGCGAGAGAGAGATGATACAACCTAAAGTCGTAAACACAAACTCGATGACCTGATACAAGCAATTAACTTGTAACGTCCTTGCCAATTTTGAAGAAGAAAGCAAGAACCAAGCACAAAATGGAAAATAAAGAAATAACAAAGAAAAATCAAATCTGAAGCCAACAATTTGTTGATATAATAATAATTGATTTGGCACGTCGATCTGTGCCTTCCATCAATTTTCTAACTGCTTTCAAAGATGGTATTCTGGATCGCGTATCTCTATTAACTTTTTTATCCATCATAACAAAAATATTTTTTAAAAAGTTAAACTTTGTGGTTTACAAACAGAACCACTTGCCAAACAATTAATATTCACTTGAAGTTCACCTCATGCTACCTGTACAGGAAGATGTTTGTTATTTCTGGAGGATCTGGTCATAGTGAGCATGTCTAGAACCAGGTTTTAGTTTAGATAATAACATTGACGTCACTCAAAGAACCCCGTGGGGAGGAGTCAGGTTACAGAACACGTGCAATAAACAATAAGAAAAGACAAATTGTTTTCCAACGCTCATCCAAAATTACAAATTGTGTTTGTACAGATTTGAGAAAATTCCAACAGAACATATGTATGTCTGTTCATATGTATGTCAGTTCATATGTATGTCTGTTCATATGTATGTCTTTTCATATGAAGTTTGTTCATATGTATGCCTGTTCATATGAAGTATGTTCATATGTCTGTATGTCTGTTCATATGTATGCGTGTGATATATATATATATATATATATATATATATATATATATATATATATATATACATATATAACACAGTGAGCATATTAAGCATGAATATAAAGAAAACAGAGGTTATGGTTGTCTCCAAGAAACAGGAAACACCAACATGTAATATCAAAATAAATAACACAACATTGAAACAAGTCCATCGATTCAAGTATCTGGGAACATTCCTAACATCAGATGGAAGATGTACAACAGAGATTAGGAGTAGAATAGCTCAAACGAAAGCAGCTTTTATGAAAATGAAGAACACACTATGCGTGAACTCACTACCAATGACATTGCGAAAACGAGTACTTCAATGCTATATTGAACCAATACTTATGTATGGCAGCGAATCATGGACAATGAACAAACAATCAATACGATCATTGGAAGCCACAGAGATGTGGTTTGACAGAAGAATGTTTAAAATTCCAAGGACAGCAAAGAAAACAAATGCAGAGGTTTTAAATCAGACCTGGGGGTCAAACGCGCATGAGGTGGTGTGCCAGAATTAGTGAGCAGGCACTAATCAAGTCGCTGTCTCCAACCTCCTCGTGGTGACCCTGGAAACAGACTTTGGTTCCGGTCTGGCTAATGGGGGCAGGGATCAGGGAGAACTACTGGTAGTGGTAGTGGTGCAAGCGCAAAAAAAGAAATGCAGGTCCATACGAACAAAATGCACGAATCTCCTGGTCGATGTCCAACAAAATATTGCCCAAGTTCCTGAACAAAAAGAAACAGCAGTGAAACGTCTCTGACATAAGCCCCACTTCCCCGGAGTAAGGGCCCAAAACAAATCGCCATCCCCGGAGCAGGAGACTCCATACACGAGCTCGACATGTAAGTCAAAAGTCCCGCCACAAATTACCAGTTTCTCTGCCGATGGGGAGACTGGTAAACATGAAAGGATGAGAGGTGCATCCAGTGACGAAACGTGTGCCCACGTAGGGCGAAACACGAAGCCCTGAGGAGGGGACAAACATTGCCAGCTCGTGGGCAAGAATAAAGTCAGATCCGTAACGAAAAAAGTGTACCCTCGTGTCGGAAGAGGGGAAGATTGCAGTTGACTCCGCATCGGTGGCCTGGTGCAGATACATGTACTGGGCATGGTTTGCCGAGCGACAAAAAATCAAGTTGCGTTTTAGTGCATAACGAAACTACCCTCCCTGGGAAAACCGTGCAAGGTACTGTTGCGATAACAATTAACATCCCCGGAAAATTGAGGTGGGTGATGCCTAACGGAACTGCCAGCCTTGGGGCAACCGGGCAAGGTACTATTGAAGTCACAACTAACATCCCCGGAAGAACTGGGGCGGGTGATGGTGGCGAGCACAAAATTCTCAGTTGCGCTGCTAGCGCCGATTGAAACGACACCTTTACATTGTTTGTGCTTGTCCCCAAGCAGTTGTCTTCCGAGGTTAACTGCAAATTGCCACGTACAAACATCTAGAAAAGGCTGAGAATGTTCATACTCCGGAACAAACTCAAAAGTGAACGGTAAAGTAAGGTCGACAATGTAAAGATCTGACAGGTTGTCCGGGTCCGAACATTGGCCAAGACCGATACTTTACACGGTATTTTATACGAGTAAGACGCCGTCCGAGGACAAGCTTATAAGCCCCGAGAAATGTTTCTAATCCGGAACGACCTCATAGTCAGAAAGGGCATAACAGCGTAACTCCCTGTCTTGGCGTAGATCACAAAGCCTAAATATACGGCAAAGCTGATCGAAAAGGCGTAGATCCGGGCCAACATAGTCGGCAGAAAGGATCGTACCCTAGGGAAAGTTCACCCTAGTAAATCAAAAGCTGGCTGAAACCGGACGGGCGGGCCTAGTCACCATGGGCGCACAATCGTCCCGACGTAGATCACCCCGTTCTTGTTAAAGGACCAATTATACATCACAATAAGAATGATAAAATTATTGGCAGTGAAGAATGAACGAGAAAAGAAGAAGAAGAAATCAGGCCTGCGCGCGAGGAAACCTTATCACAAAAATAAGAATCGGACAATCAAGGTTCTTCGGGCATATAATGCGAAGAGAAGGTTTAAAACATTTGGGGACAACAGGTAACATTTAGAGAAGGAGAGATCGCGGAAGACAGAGGGAGAAGATATTGGATGGCCTAACATCATGGTTCGACATAAGATCGACGTCAGAGCTGATTACATGCACCAAGCAAATAGAGTTGTGGAGAGACATGATCGCCTACGCCGGCAGGCATGGCATTTGATTGATTAATATATATAAAATAGTACGTGCAACATGGACAACCTACTCAAGGCATGAGAGAAGACGTAACATCTTTCACCTTCGATGTCTCAGCAAGATTATGAACATCAGGTGGTACGACAAGATAACCAACTCTGAAGTACTGCAACGTGCAAACCTGCCTTCCATCATGGGCATGCTCAACAATGGACGACTAAGATTGTTAGGGCATGGATACGAATGATAAATTGTTGTATACTAAAGCAAATATTGTTCTGTGAACTTTCGGGAGGGGAGGGGGAGAAGAGGCACCAGGACAGACTACTGCTCAGATATAAAGACGTCTTTATTGATTATTGTTTACTAAACTGACGTCGTTGCACTCCCGGCAGACCATAAGTGCTCAGTCTCCCCAACAGATATCGAAGAGTATGCATACTGATGGTTCCTGTGGCTCGCTGATTAAATACACCTCTTCCTCTGCCTCTCAGGCATCCAGTTCGACTTGAACAACGGGTAACTCCAAACTGCCTAAATCGCTTGATCGATTCAACATCGATTTTAGTGTCCTCATCCAACAGACAGTCGCGAAGAGACCGAAGAATATCCCCATTATCCATCTTCAACTCGTCAACAATCGATGCTTGCCTGTCCGCTCTGTCGTGCCACGAACACTGCATGTCCAGAACAGTGATCGCGTGAATCTCTGGAGATTGGAAACTTCTATAGACAACATCCATTCATAAAACAACAAGCCATTCTAGATCTTTCTAATCATCGACTGAGAGTCAGATACAACAATGGCCCCAGTAAACGGAGACCCAGAGAACCAATGAAAGCCAATACTGTAATCTGCCATTCTAGATCTTTCTAATCATCGACTGAGAGTCAGATACAACAATGGCCCCAGTAAACGGAGACCTAGAGAACCAATGAAGGGCAGTAGTAACGGTCTCAACCTCTATCCTCATACTGAAAGTAATTATCCTGTATGCTCCACTTTGTTCTGTAGCTAACTCTACCATGTGTGCTCGCCAAGAAACCCCAGTCTGACTTCTCACCACGATGCACAAACCCCACCGAAGCCTGACTTCTCACCACGATGCACAAACCTCACCGAAGCCTGACTTCTCACCACGACGCACAAACCCCACCGAAGCCTGACTTATCACCACGATGCACAAACCTCACCGAAGCCTGACTTCTCACCACGATGCACAAACCCCACCGAAGCCTGACTTCTCACCACGATGCACAAACCTCACCGAAGCCTGACTTCTCACCACGACGCACAAACCCCACCGAAGCCTGACTTATCACCACGATGCACAAACCTCACCGAAGCCTGACTTCTCACCACGATGCACAAACCCCACCGAAGCCTGACTTATCACCACGATGCACAAACCTCACCGAAGCCTGACTTATCACCACGATGCACAAACCTCACCGAAGCCTGACTTCTCACCACGATGCACAAACCCATCGGTATAGTTTTGGGTTATTGGTTATTGAAGTGACGTCACAGCACTCTGGCCCAGACCCATATATTCTCAGTCTTCTCCAACAGTTTTCGAAGGGTATGCATACCGATGGTTCCTGTGGCTCATTGGTTAAACACATTCATCCAGCTCTACGTGTATAACATCGGTATATACAACAACATCTTCATCACTTACATTCTCTTCTATCAGCTGCTTAATTGCGAGTTCAGCCTTCGTGTTGTCGCAATCTCTACATTCTCTTCCAAGAGTAATGATAACGTTGTATTAGTTTGCCAAACAAACCTCTATTGATTTATTACCAACACTTATGCTGTATTGTGACAATCGAAATAAACGGTACTTAAACATGCAGCTTAAAATAACTACATAGTGACTTCGTAATATTCCAAAAAAATTAAGATGTAATTCTTTTAGCGAAACAGTTTTCCAATAATGAAAACATAAATTTGCGCACGACAATTCGATATACAATACAATTACTGTATGCGTCACTACAAAAAGGTCTTCGCTAGGAACAGCTACACTCAAAAATGAAGGAAAAAAATAATCTTAAACAAAGAAACATTTTAATATAAGTTATGCTAAAAAAATTAAAATTTGTTTCGGGATTCTATAAATAGCTTGCACTCAGTTTTGAGATATTCAGTCACGTGTACACACAATAAAAATCCATCAAACAACAGCGAAACAAATCTAGAACCAAAAAAAACTGGAACATTAAATTTCTAATATTGCCCCAATTTGAAGAGCTGTGATGTCTGCAGTTTGTGTATGATTATCTGAAATTTGCGGTCACGAGTAGGTATTTGTCAATTTCTACTAATATTGTGGAATCCGAAAATATTTATCGTACCGAGCCAGTTTATAAATTCACACTAAATCGCGCTCAATCTTAGATTAGAAGAAGGAAAAACAGAGGCTGATCGATAAGATTAACAGTTCAATCCACAAATAAAGAGATTAAATCCAGTTGGTTTTTTTTTAAATGATGAAAACATTCGTTGGCAGTGACAAGAGATTGTTCAAAAGCAAAGTCGTGCTTGTCAGTTGCCCCTGGCAACAAACATGTCTTCTGTGGTTAAGAAATATGTTATAAAACAGTTGCACAGTCTGATGCTGTTACGTACAGTTAGATTGCACAATAGTTGCACAGTCTGATGTTGTTACGTACAGTTAGATTGCACAATAGTTGCAAGTCTCTCTCTCGCGATCGTTCTTATGGCCATTTTTATCATTCTTATTGTGATGTATAAACAGCATTTGTAAAAAAACGTTTTTTTACGTCACATCATTCAGCGCCATTTGGAGCTCTGGTGCTTATCCTTCGGCGAAGTCTCCGGTTTCAGCCAGCATTTATTTGGTTCGCTCTCCATCAGCCTTTGGCTATCCCCAGCCTACCTGCAAGGCCGCAGGTTGCCATTTTCTTTTAGGGTAGCGATCCTTAGACAACCTACCCACCCAGGTTGTTGAGCGTCATCTGCCTAGGTTACTGGTCTTTATTTGGACTACGTCGTTTGCCTACCGTCCAGTATTGTGTACGGTTTGCTCCGGTAGTCTTTGTCCTCAATCTAACTATAAGGCAGTAGTAGTTCCTTGTGAGCGGAAACGCGCACTTGATTCAAGCCTCTGCTGGGATTTCCAGTTTTTTTGCATATTTGGGTGGTCCGCTCACCCCTACGTCTGCCTCGTTCTCGTCGCTCCATCATCAGCGCCGTGCACATCTGCGCCACCGGTGGGCCCACCCGCGCATCGTCCACATGCGTGTTCGCTCTACCCTGGTGCCTGCTCACCGTGTCTATTGGTTCTCACTGTGCACACATTTACCTTGCCTCTAGCCTGTCCGGACACAGAGCTCAACTCGGGCCCCCACCTCAGAGCTCCGAGTTTCGCCCTATGTGGGCCCCCGTGCAACTTATCTTGGGCCCCCACCTCAAGGCCCGAGTTTGCCCTATGTGGGCCCCGACTCTTCTCTGGATACATCCCTCATCCCTTTATGATTATCCGTTCAGCTTTTTCCATCGGCTTGGAGAGATGTGCATTAATATTCACTCTGGGATTCCGCTCGTCTGCGCTGCCAGCGGATCTCATCCAACGTAACTACGTCTGCATCTCTACTTATACCAGAGTAGCTCTCACTCGATCCCTACCCACTTAGCCAGACACGATCGGTTGCTGTTACCAGGGTCACCACGTGGAGGTGGGGTAGGATCTTGATTAGTGCCAGCTCACTAATCCTTGCGCGGTGTTGTCTCTATGCGCCTTTCACCCATTGCAGGTGATTTCTCGTATAGTTGCACATTGCAGTCTGATGTTGTTACGTACAGTTAGATTGCACAATAGTTGCAAGTCTGATGTTGTTACGTAAGCTAGATTGCACAATAGTTGCAAGTCTGAGTTAGCTGTCTGTTGTATGATTTTACGTACAGTAAGATTGCACAATAGTTGCACAATCTGATGTTGTTACGTGTAGTTAGATTGCACAATAGTTGCACAGTTGAGTATCTACAGCACATATTGGTGGTTTTCAAAATATTACAAACATTCTCTGTTTTCTTCCAAGTTGAGTGTAATTGCTCAAATTATTCCATATTTCTTGTTTTAGATTCGATGAATCTATTTCGATTTTAGGTAATTTGATTGGTGTTTTTTCGATCCAGAAGCATTTGAGCTTTCAGCTCCTCGGCTCGGTACCATGGACATTGTAACCCTTCGGTTAGGTGCCACGACTACCGTAAATCTGGAGACCCTGTGGCTTTTTCTACAAGTCCACGGAATTGAACCCGCACTCACAGAGGGCTTGTCATCCGTCGTCCAACGCGCTACGAACACGCTGGACAGGCGGGCAAAGATTTCATTGGTTACTGAAAACACGTGATAAGACTACAGGAGACCGAACGATAAGTCCTCCATTTTACAGAGTATATGTCGGAAAGGATGCATGCTGATGGTTCTTGTGGCTCGCTGGTAGAGTAAACTCCACATTCTGATCCTCAGACGTCCACTTCTGTCTGCACAATTTATGATTCCAATTTTCTCGAAATGTTTACAATCCAAGCTCAGTTGTAATATCCCCTCTTGTTGATGGCGTGCCCCGGACATACGTTCGTCTAGCTGACATAACAGATGTCGATGTAACCTTTGCTCAGTTAAGTCGGCAGGAGATTTATACGTTGTCAATTGACAAGAAATCTACTCCTGCACCTTCTGCATGCCTCTAGAGCATAGATTCCCATACTTTTTCGGTCCACCGCCCATTTTCACAATATAAACTTTGTAACGCCTCCCCTCCCTCCACATTATAACAGTTTTCCAACGTCCCCCTACCCTATGTATATACATGCTCTATTTTCTCTTAGACTTAGAAAATTGAAATATATATTTCTGTCATACAGTCAATTTTCAAATGATTACATGCATAAAATAGCAAATTGATGGAAAATGGATCGACAAGATGGGCATAAGATGAATTAGAATGCAGAATTCAAATTTTAAATGATTATTCTATCGTAAAATCACGACAATAATTTGTTTTAAAATATTTATGATTAATTTCTTCTTTAAGAGGCCACCACCCCTAATCGCTTGAACGCTCCCCAAATTCTTCTAAACCCACTATCGCCCTCCCCCAGAACGCTTCAGCGCCCACTGGGGGGCGGTACCGCCCACTTTGGGAAACGCTGCACTAGAGCATAGATTCCCAACTTTTCGGCCACCGCCCACTTTGCACAACATAAACTTTGTAACGCCTCCTCCACATTATAACAGTTTTCCAACGTCCCCTCCCGTACCCTATGTATATACATGATCTATTTTCTCATTGACATAGCAAATTGATATATATTTCTGTCATATATGGTCAATTTTCAAATGATTATACGCAAGAAATAGAAAATTGATGAAAAAATGGATCGTGTAAGACGGGCATAAGATGAATTTAAATGCAGAATTCCAATTTTTAATGACAATTCAATCGCAGAATCACAAAAGTAATTTATTTAAAAATATATATTAGTAATTTTTTTAAGGAGCCACCGAACCCTAATCGCCTGAACACCCCTTCCTTCCCCCAATTCTTCTGAACCTACAATCGCCCCCGAACGCTTCAGCTCCCACTGGGAGGCGGTACTGCCCACTTTGGGGAACGCTGCTCTAGAGGTTGTACAAGAATCCCAGCAATGTCCACTGTAGAAGGAAAACTGACAATTTTGTGGCATTGTTCTTTTCGTAAAACCGAGTCAAACTATCATTTGAGTTTAAAATCAAACTCCGAACAATTCACTAACAAAATATTGTCAGTAACTTCAAAATTATAGCTGAGACTATCGCCGATGCTGAGAAGTTTGTGTACTGCCAATGAGATCTTCATATGTACGAAAGAAATCAGAGCACGCATGAGTATTCACCGAATTGCAACGATGACGGTCCGATCAATCAATCAATCAATCAATCAATCAATCTGTTTCTTCTGCTGGTACGTTCAACATTAGCTAGTTGCCTTAGTCTGAGAGGTCTAACCAGTTAACAGACCAGCATTAATATTCTGTTTTCAGTTGGTCTTGTCCCTGTCAATGTACTACCAATAAGCGTAGTTACAAATATGATTTTTCTTATGTCTGACCTTATCTGCCCACTTTAGTACCATAAGTTATTTTCTATTTCTGTGTAAGACAGAGACTGAACACTTTAGTTCCATAAGTTATTTTCTATGTCTGTGTAAGACAGAGACTGAACCACATATGTTGGTATATATGTTCCTCTTGTATATATATATGTCAATGAGTCAAGGACAAGGAACAGACAAATGGTAAGAACATTAGAAGACACAGAAATGTGATTTCTCAGAAGAATGTTGAAAGTTCCATGGACAGCTAGAAAGACAAATGAAGAGATCTTGTTGGAAACAGATTCATATTGAAATCTAATCAATCGAATAAGAAACAGACAATCAAGGTTTTTCAGACATATAATTAGCAGGGGCAGTTTAGAACATTTGGTTACAACAGGTAAAATACAGGGAAGAGAGATAGAGGGAGACAAAGGACAAAATTCGGACGGCTTGAAATCGTGGTTCAGTAACGGAGTTGATGGATTGTACCAGAGACAGACAGATGTGGAGAGACAGACAGATGTGGAGAGACAGACAGATGTGAAGAGACAGACAGATGTGGAGAGACAGACAGATGTGGAGAGACAGACAGATGTGAGAGACAGACAGATGTGGAGAGACAGACAGATGTGAGAGACAGACAGATGTGGAGAGACAGACAGATGTGGAGAGACAGACAGATGTGGAGAGACATGATCGCCTATACCAACCGTCACGATACTTGATTAATTGATTGTTATACGTTACATAGACGTGCACGTAATTTTTCCATAACGCTCTATCCTGGGCAACTGGCTCAATCTCCTCCATGGAACTGAGACCGATATTTCCTGCCTCTCTCAGCAAAGTTCATTTCATCACTTCTCCTGAATACGTTCCATTTTATATTCATTATTTTTCGTAGACATCTATTTACAAATGCATTCAACTTGCTTTCTATATTTTAGTCATTTTCCAACTCTCGCTGGCATATGTTAGGATTGATACAACATTTGAATTGAAAATTCGTAATTTAGTTTTAATACTATATAACTTGCAGTTCCATATTTTATTTAGACTTTTAAAAGCTGATGTTTCTTTAAACACACGTTCATTCTCAGTCTGATAGCAAACACCAAAGACAGAGATTTGTGGAGATCCATGATCGCCTACGCCAGCCGGCATGGCACCTGATGATGATTATTATACTCAGACTCACAACGGGGATGATGATAATATTAACAAATCTGACAAAACAACGATATATATTATTGCACTTAACTGACCTACTTACTGCGCCATTATTTCTCGAACAAAGATTCAGTCTTAGGCTTCCCCTTTAGAATATTTCGACTGTATTTTATGAAGTTGCACATCATCTAAATGTTCAATTCGAAGTTGGCGGTAGTATATATCTCACTCTCTACCTTCCACTCTGACCTTTTCACAACACGTTCGACAACTGCAGGTAGCAAGGTACACGTGTGTGCTATTTTTAGATGTGTGCGTTTTCTTTCTTCGTTTTCTCTGTAATGTTTTGTAAACGATTGAACTAGATAGAGATTTGTACAGTTCATAAGCGACGTCATCTAGCGCCATGCCGACTGAGGCGTAGACTTCTTCTTCTTTGCGATCACTATTTTGATGACTACACCTTCAGACTTATGATGAAGTCGACTGTTGTCTGGAGCTCATCTCTGGTGCCATGTAGTTTTGAATGTAGTGTTGTGTTGTAGGGCCAGCATTCCTTTCTTGGGAGGACATACAGGGGCAGTCTTGCAGGACATGTTCTGTGGTTTGTTCAGCGATGCCACATGGGCACAGAGGGGGTGGGGACAATCGTAGCCTGTGTAGGTGTTTGTTCAGTCTGTTATGACCTATCCTGAGTCGGAAGATGATTTCTCCTAGTCTGTCAAGTGTGTGGTAGTCATCGTTGGGTGGTTTAGGTTCTTTTCTAATGTCCATGATAGCTTTTTTTTCAAAGTATGTGAGTTCATTATCTATTTGTTCACATTCTGCTCCCTTTTAGCAAGTTTGTCTGCCTTCTCGTTACCTGTCACTTCACATTGTGATGGTACCCACTGGAGTGTAATTCTCTTGTTTCTGAAAACGTGCATGGATCAACTTGAACAACGTGTAATTTCAAACTCCTTAAATCGTTGGATTAAACTTAAGATAAATAACCACCTACTCCCAATGGAGGAATGTCCAACATATCTGGGAATCACCATGGACAGCAGAATGACTTGGAAAACTCAGATAGACAAAGCTGGAAAAAGAGCAAAGCAGAGAATGAGGATTATGAATAAGTTAGCAGGCACCACCTGGAGTGCAGATTGTGGTATCTTGAAAAGGTTATACACAGGAAGAATCCGACCAGTACTCGAGTATGACATAGCAGCCTGGGCTACAACCTCCAAGACACAATTTGTAAAACTAAGCAGAGTTCAAAACCAGGCCTCACGGATCATCACTGAAGCCATGAAGTCTACCCTCATAGAAGTACTGGAAACTGTGACAGGGTTCCAGCCCATGGAGGACAGACGGGACATGAAGGTTAGAGACTGACGAACCATCCAATGCACCTTCAAATCAACAGCTACGGTAGGGGCAGATTAAAAGAAGTAACTTCGTGGCAAACTCCAAAGAACTTGCTCACAAAGATGCAATATTGACCTGGCTCAACCAAAACACATCCAACCAGCCAGCACCTCTCCTCCCTGGGCATGCAGTCTCCCAGAGCTCTCAGAAGAAATAAGTGGCATTGGCAAGAAAGGCACACAGACAGACCTGGAGAGAAGGCTCATTGCAGAAAAACACATAAATGAAAACTACCCAATGGACTCATGGACACATGCATACACGGATGGCTCTGCTACAGATGCCACCCACAATGGAGGAGGGGGAGTTGTCCTCAGGAAAAGAAATGGAGAAGAGCTAACCTTGGCTCTGGCCACTGACAAGTTCTCAACCAATTTCAGGGCTGAGGTAGAGGCCCTCAGTGCATCTGCAAAAATGGCACTACAAAATATGAACCAAATACATGGAAAAATAGTACTCTTGACTGACGCACTGTCCGCTATCTCAGCACTGAAATCTGAAAGGAACACAGAACTAAGTGATCTCAGGTCAACCTTAGCCCAGTTATCCCATGAATCTGAGAGGGTAGTAATCCAGTGGATATCGTCACACTGCAAGATCAAGGGGAATGAAGATGCTGACAGACGGGCTAAAGAGGGAGCAGGAATGCCCCAAGAAAACAACCTGGTTAGCTATGAAGAAGCAAAACCATCGCCAAAGGGCACTACAGGGCAAAGTGAGATAAAGAACACCCAAAACACAACAAGAATGATGGATATTACCAACTGTCCAGAAGGGACCAGACAGCCATACTTCGCCTTCGGACGGGTCACAACAAAATGAGACACCACCTGTACACTAAATTCAAGATAGGCACCAACGACCTGTGCCCCTGTGGCTTAGCAAGTATGACAACAGAACATATCCTACAGAACTGCCCCAGTATGCAGACCTGAGAAGAAAGAGGTGGCCCACTTACACCAGCGTCTAAGACAAACTGTATGGCGTGGCTGATGATCTGAGGCAGACGGCTGCCTTTATTAGAGAATCCGAAATCCCAATCTAGTGAGAACGCAGAAGAAGAAAATCGTTGGATTGATTCAACATCAATTTTAATGTCCTCATCCAGGAATACGTTGTTCCAAACACGTCACACACAAATTTTGAAATATCTGCTTCTTGCAAACTACCACTACTACTATCACTGTACCCGCCCTTGCTCACACATACCAACATTTGCAAAATTGTAAAACAGTATTACGCCCTGCAATTCACAAAGTGATTTACCAGTGGCATTTCCTTAGCAATTATATTTTATGAGAACACCAGGTACATTGAAAATATGACATTAATATCTTTGTCTTCTTCTTCTTTACGTTCGTTCTTTAAGACCAATTTGTTCATTCTTATTGTGATGTATAACTGATCTTTGCCAAGAACGACTATATGTTGCAACCCGGTTTTTAGGTCACTACATGTGAAGGGGAGGGCTTCCAAAACTTCGGCCTACGAGAAATAATGTCTCTGGTGTCTCGCTGACAGTCAGTCCCCTACATTTTCCCTTTCTTTGTGTGCGTCCATTGCTCTTTAACGATCATATTTCGCTGCAAAATTTTGGACTTTATGATCTCCGCCTAACAACAATTAATATAAAAGAAAGAATATTTTAAAATAAATTCATTGAAAATAGAAGCAGGAATATGTAAACATGTATATTTTGAAAGTATTGCATGCTGAGTGTCAGAGCAGCAATAGTGTAGATGGTAGAACAGTTGCTTCATAGCCAAGAAGTCATTAAATCAAATTCCATAGTAGGTGCTGTGAGATTATTTTTCGAACTGTAACTGTTTTCAGAAATATGAGAATAAACATCGACAAAATCGAAGTAATGACATTCGCTAGAGAGAAAAACACTAATAATATCTACATCGACAAACATCAATTAAAACAAGTCAAAGACTTTCATACTTAAGGATAATTTTTTTCAGCAAACGGAAAGATGACTTACGAAATCCAACACAGATGCAACAAATCAAATCAAATGAATGTATGAATTCGGAAAGAGGAGAATACAGAGATCTAGCTTCGTTAGAATCTCTAAGGCACTAACTGCAGACCATCCAGTCCTTTCCAAATGCAAAGCCAAACCAATTCCGGCAATTGACAAGTGTCCGCCATGGAAAACCAAAATGCCAGAACTAAGGGAAACAATCCCAGGCATACTGAACAAAAGGGAGCAAAAAACCTCGAGAGAAAAATTGCAACAGAAGAGTACATAGAATCAGAGTACCCTGAAAATGAGTGGACGCACGTATACACGGACGGATCGGCAACAACGCAATAAGCAATGGCGGAGGAGAAATAGTGCTTAAAATCTCAAAGAAAGTTACGGTCAAGAAAGCGATAGCTACAGGCAAATACTCGAATAACTACCGAGCAGAGGCAGAGGCAATCAAAGAGGCGGCCGAAATGATCTTGGAGAGAAGAAGCACTACACGCAACAATGTCGTGATATTCACCGATGCTCTATCGGTCATCACGGCACTCAAATGCGTTGGCAAAACTGAGATGAATGAGCTCAAAACGTCCCTCGCTGAACTAACGAGTTCACTCAAACGCACCGTCATCCAGTGGATACCGTCACACTGCAACGTTAGGGAAACGAAGCAGCCGACAAACTAGCCAAACAAAGCGGGTGACTACCTCAGACTGATCTCGAGATCAGTTATGAGGAAGTCAAAACAACCATCGGTTCGCACTATAGAAGCAAATGGACAAAAGATCACCCTCAGCACACAGCCAGTGACGGATACTATAGTCTCTCTCGTAGTGAACAAGTTGCCATACTTCGCCTCCGTACCGGTCACAACAAGCTCAGAGCCCACATGTTCCATAAATTTAAAATTGGCACAACTAGCCTGTGCCCCTGCAACATGGCAGACATGACGGCAGAACATGTCCTGCAAGACTGTCAACAGTTAGCAGGCATAAGGAAAGAGTCATGGCCACAACACACAGAGCTTCACGAAAAGCTGTACGGAGGAACGCAGTCCCTTAAAATAACAGTAAAATTCATGATAAAAATTGGTTCATCAGTCTAGGCCGGGAACACAAAAGAAACCAAATGCTAGGACAAATGGCGCCAATGTTAAAATGCAAACATGTCACCATGAACACAAAAAGAGCAATGTTCAACACAATCTTTCTCCCACATTATGTTACCAGTGCCAAACCTGGTCACTGACAACAAATGATAGAAGAAAACTAGTCACGACAGTGATGAAGTGTCTACACATAATGCTGGGTGTAACAAGAAGAGACTGGTTGAGAAATGAAGACATCAGGAAAAAGTGGGTACAACATCAGTACTAGACTTCATCAAGAAACAACAAATTAAATGGTTCGGCCACATAGGAAGATTACTATAGTCCGTTTACAAATGTTTGTCCTCAGTCAAGTTCAATTTTCTCAAAAAGTATCTGTTGTATTGATTTGAAATTTTGCATACAGTCTTATATTTACGATGACCAAAAGAATATGTCGTTGACAGGTCGAAATGCAGCTCAGATTTGGCATATCGGCGAATTTCTTTGATGTTTTGCGAAAACTTTAGCAAAGCTATGCAAAAGAACTAATTTTACAGTGATACACTTCATATAGGTTAAGGATGTCATCAAAGGCGGATCCCTATTCATATAGTGATGGGTGCCATGTATATAATTAACATAGACATATAATTAGCATAGACATATGGAAGAATTATAAAATAGAAAATGACTGGAGTATGACAATAATATATTTCTAACCTTATTCTGTGTCGGATGAGTCCAGTAGATTGATGACTATTCTAGGTTGAATTAAATGCAAACAATCCTTTCTCCAATATTCATCTTCTTCTTTCAAGACATGGTCCTCACATTTTATCCAGTAAGCTTTATCAACATTTGATAGCGCAGCGTGGGTTAGTATCTTGACGTCAGACAATTTGAATGTAGTATTTTCAGCTTCCACTTGTCCTTTAATTTCAGCCCATACAAGTTCTATTGGGTTTAAATGTGAATGGTACGGTGGAAGTCTCAAACACCTATGATCATGCTCCTCTATCAACTTGTCAATTTGAAATTTCTATGTCTGCTTTACAAGGGACAACAATTCTGGTTTGAAGTAAGTTTCATTGAACGGAATATTTTCTCTGATGAGCCACATCTTTATTGCGTCTTTTGTGCTCAATGTCGTAGGTATTTTGTCTTCTTGTGATATAACATTGTGATATGATGCATTGTCCATTATCAGACAAGATGGTCTATCTAAAGATGGAAGAACTGTTTTCTCGAGCCAATTTCTAAATATTTGGCCATTCATCTCTGCGTGATAATCCCTATTGTCTGTAGACTTTGAAACGAAAACGAGTTCAGCATTCTGCAATAACCCATTATGTCTACTACCACCGTGGGCTATGACTAAACGTTATCCTTTACTACTTGGTACATATCGCTTTATCCTTCCATCTACTGATTGCCATTCCTTTGCATTGGCGTGATGTGCATTGATCCATGTTTCATCCAAATACACAATATCATAACTTTCTCTGATGCATTTCTCTTACTTCACGTAGGTGCTTGCTTCTCATGACTACTAAATGCGGCTGCTCGCAAATAATATTTCTTCCACTCGTATACTTTCTAAAGGTGAAGCCTAATGTTCTTATAACTTTCCACAACGTACATTTAGATAACTCAATGTTATTGTTCTTCCTTAAAGAAGTCTGCAGCTTTCTTACAGTCACTGTTTCTTTGCAATCCAACATTTTCACAATTGCTCGTCGTATAACCTCCTTGTTAAAGCTATCTACAATTGACTTTCTACCGGCTATTTGCTTATTGTTTAGAGGGTTTATTCTTGATTCATGCATACATCAATGAAATGACCGTTTACACAAACCCAAAGCATGCACTATTCTCTTTCGGGGTTTAAAATAGATTGATAAAGTCTTCCACGATCAGCTTCTCGACTAACATATAAGTACAGCTTCATTGCAATGCTTTGAAGTGTGCAGAATTTCACTTTCAATCCAATTCTGTAATATAGCAAGAATCAGTCAACGTTTCTGGTAAATAGTTTCTGGTAGACTCACCCACTGCCTGTATTGGTATAGACTTTACCTCTGAGCATATCCGTTCAAGTGTGACACCAGCTTCTAAACGGCAAAAAAAACGTGCGCACGAGAAAATATGTTGTTGACCACAGAAGTTTGGGTGTGAAACTGTAAAATCTTTAAAAATGTGTCCTTTTACACTGACATCATCATCATCATCGACCTCTTTGTCTCAAGAGACAATAGGTGTTGCGTCACGTAGAATGTTCTGTGCTGAATCACAACGTTTCATGTGGCTGTAATGTCCTATTCTGGAGTGGCAATCCTTGCCACAGTTGCTGCAGGTAAAACTGGAGACTAGAGCCGATGCATGGGATGTTCTCTCTGCTCTGTGCTCTCTTTTGCCTCCACATGTGATGTTGTTTTTCTTCTTTTCTTTTGAGCCGCCCCTCACTGCCGCTCGCCATGCTTGCCTGTCTTTGGCCAGCCGCTCTCAGTGTTTTTTGTATCTATGCCGCATGAAGTTAGATAACGCTTGCAGGTGTCAATGAAGCGTAATAATGGGTGCCCATGCTGTCTATATAGCACCAGATGCGAGTTGACCATATAGAATGTTCTTTGGGATTCTATCATCGCTCATACGGCACACGTGTCCCAGCCATCTGAGAAGTCGCTGACTCAGTAAAGTGTGCATGCTTGAAATGCCAGCATTGTTCAGGACTTCTATATTGGAGATGTGATCTTGCCATCGGATGTTGTATATTCGCCTGAGACAGCGCATGTGGAAGGTGTTGAGGCGATGTTCTTGTCTAGCATATGTAGTCCATGTCTCACTACCATACAGCAGAGTGCTGAGAACACAAGCTTTATATACTTGTGTCTTGGTGTTTCTTGTGAGTGCCCTGTTTTCCCATACACGCTTTGCTAATTTAAACATAGCAGTGGAGGCCTTCCCAATGCGACCACTAATTTCATCATCGAGGGAGAGGTTGCTGCTGATGACAGAGCCAAAGTATGTAAAGGTATTGACTACTTCAAGCGACTGCCAATGTTGATAGATGGGGCTCTGCTAATATCCTGGAACATTATATTTGTTTTCTTCAGGCTGATGGTCAAGCCGAATTCATTTGATGCTGCAGCAAATCTGTCCATGAGGTGTTGTAGCCCTTCTTCTGTGTGCGATGTTAATGCTGCATCATCGGCAAACAGAAGTTCCCTGATGGTGACTCTTTGGTCTTTGATTTGAGTCGCACCATGTTGAACAATTTTCCATCTGATCTTGTGTGGAGAAATATTCCTTCTTCGGCGGATTCAAAAGCATGGGAGAGAAGTAGGGAGAAAAATATCCCAAAGAGTTGACAAGAGTTTTATATACCCCATATAAACAAACATGGAAATAAGCTGTACAATCTTCAAGACAAAAATTTGTTTGTTTGGTCTTTCATATTTCATCGTAGTTGAAATGGTTGCTGCAAAACAGGTTGGGAGAGAAGAACAGAAAGAAAGAAGACGGAAAACTAGATAGAGAGATAGAGGCTAGAGTATAAAAAGCAAATGCTGTAACCTACCATCTAGCCATAATGGTAGGGCTCCCAAACATCTCACTGACAGCTAAACAACAGATGATCAACATCATTTTCACACCTACCTTGTGTTACCAGAGCCAAACATGGACAATGAACAGAGTACAGTCGCAAAAAATAATTACATGTGAAATGCGTTGCTTGCGAAAAGTTACCAACAACACCAGAAAAGACAGAGTCACCAATATGAGCATAAGAAAGAAAGTTGGCACAGAACCTTGCTTGAATTACATTGAGAACAAAGAATGAAGTGGTTTGGCCACTTAATAAGAATACATCCTAACTCCACACCACAGTCGTCTATAACACAACATCAGGAGAGAAGGCAAGAGGAAGACCACGAAAAAGATGGTTAGATGACATAGTAGAATCCAGTCAAAGTGCAAACATAACAATCACACAAGCCACTAGAACAGCGCAAGACAAAAACAGAAAACCGCGACACTGAGCAACAACCTGGTACCTCTGTGATGACAAAAATAGGAAGACATAAGAAGAGGGAAAAGGAGGAAAAAGGAAGGGTGGTTTGTCTTGTATCGTGTTTACAAGGGCGCCAACTGAAATATGTTGAGAATCCCTGATCTATGCAATCATTGTATACAAGTTAATATTGTTAAAATATTTGTAGATTACTATCTTTGACGTCAAGTTTCGTACATCACGCGGCACTTCTCACTAACTCTCTCTCTCTCTCTCTCTCTTTCTCTCTCTCTCTTTCTCTCTCTCTCTTTACCTTGGACGACTATTTCAAATGTGAATTTACGATAACAGAACATTTGTTCTTGTATAGCTTTCGTTGCTGATATGACGCGCATGTGTGATTGTTTGTTCTCTTGTTTGCTTGTTTATTTGTTTCTGGATTTTTAGCTGATTCAAGTTTTTATTATTTTAGGCACACAGATTGATTAGATTGTTGTTTATTTTTGTGTTTGTCTCTTTTTTATATTCATGAAACATGTTTAGTGGTTAAAACATCATCACTGCACCTCGAACCAATTAGTTCATAAGGGCTCTGATCTCCTCCTCAGTATGTCTCTCAGCGTGTGAAAACAAATCACACCAGTTCTAGTTTAGTCGTCAGATCATCATCACTGCACATCAAACCAATTAGTCCATAAGTGGGGTCAAAGGCTCATGAGGTCATGGTGGTAACATGAGCCAGGGTTAGCGAGGGGCGCGCTAACCAAGACCCTGCCTCCAACCTCCACGCGGTGACCCTGGAAACAGACTATGGTTCCGGTCTGGCTAAGAGGGCAGGGATCGGGGAGAGAAAACTACTGGTAGGGGTAGCAGTGCAAGTACGGAAACACGATAAAGATACATACAAACAAAATGCACAAATCTCCTGACCGATGTCCAACAAGATATTGCCCAAGTCCCTGAACGCAAAGAAACAGCAACGAAACGTCTCAGACATGGATGAGAGGTGCATCCAGTGACCAAACGTATGCCCACGTAGGGAGAAGCTCGAAGCCCTGAGGAGGGGGCAAACATTGTCAGCCCGTCGGCAAGAATAAATAAGACAGGACCGTAACGAATAAAAGTCTACCCTCGTGTTGGTGTGAGAGAAGATTGCAGCTGACCCCGCATTGGTAGCCCGGTGCAGATACATGTACTGGGCAAGGTTTGCCGAGCGCAAAAGAACAAGTTGCGTTTAGTGCATAACGAAACTACCCGCCCTGGGAAAACCGTGCAAGGTACTGTGCGATTAAAATTAACATCTCCGGAAGAACTGAGGTTGGTGATGCCTAACGGAACTGCCAACCTTGGGGCAACCGGGCAAGGTTCGATTTCAGTCGTAACTAACATCCCCGGAATAACTGGGGCGGGTGATGGCGGCGAGCACAAAATCCTCAGTTACGCTGATAGTGCCGACTGAAACGACCCTCTACATTGTTTGCACTCGGCCCCATGGCAGTGCTTTCGAGGTAAATTGCAAATTGCCACGTACCAATACGCGTCTAGAAGAGGCTGAGAATGTTCCTTCCCGGATCAAACTCAAAATGTACGGTAAAGCAAGGCCGACAATGTACGGATCAAACAGGAAGTTCGGGTCTGAACATTGGCGAAGGCCGATACTTTACACGGTGTCTTATACGAGTAAGACGCCGTCCGAGGATAAGCTTACAAGCCCCGAGAAATATTTCTCAGTCAGAACGGGCATAAATAGCGTAACTCACTGTCCCGGCGTAGATCACAAAGCCCAAAAATACAGCAAAGCTGATCGAACCCTAGGAAAGCTCACCTAGTAAATCAAAAGCTGGCTGAAAACGAACACCCCACCGAAGGATAAGCAACTGGGCTCCAATAGGTGCTGAAGGCTGGTGCACGTACATTACGTTCTGATGTTTGGCTGTTTATATATCACAATGAGAATGATTAAAACAGGCCTAGAACGATAAAAGAAGAAGAAGAAGTCCGTAAGTGCTCTGATCTCCTCCTCAGTATGTCTCTCAGTTTAGTTCAGTCGTCAGATCATCATCACTGCACATCGAACCAATTAGTCCGTAAGTGCTCTGATCTCCTCCTCAGTATGTCTCTCAGTTTAGTTCAGTCGTCAGATCATCATCACTGCACATCGAACCAATTAGTCCGTAAGTGCTCTGATCTCCTCCTCAGTATGTCTCTCAGTTTAGTTCAGTCGTCAGATCATCATCACTGCACATCGAACCAATTAGTCCATAAGTGCTCCGATTCTCCTCCTCAGTACTCCTCTCAGTTTAGTTCAGTCGTCAGATCATCATCACTGCACATCGAACCAATTAGTCCGTAAGTGCTCTGATCTCCTCCTCAGTATGTCTCTCAGTTTAGTTCAGTCGTCAGATCATCATCACTGCACATCGAACCAATTAGTTCATAAGTGCTCCGATCTCCTCCTCCTCAGTACTCCTCTCAGCATGTGACGACTAACGACCCAGGCTTTTTGTTAGTTTACTATTCTTCTTTCGCTACCAACATATTGTTCTTGTCTAGCTACACCACATTTGATTTGGAACTCTTGCAGTCTGGTTAGTGTTATAGATTCACCACTATTCATTGAATCATGTACCCGTCCTCTCTATCTTAGGGAATTTATAATATCAGCCTGGTCCATTGCTCGCCTGCTTTTTACAGCAGCCATATCTGCAAGCCTATCGACGCGCTCATTTCCTCTCACACCTGTATCCCCTGGCACAAAAATAGAACTGATTTTTCTCAGTTTAGACCTCCCCAGCGACTCCATCCATTGTCTCTGTACCCAGCCTGTTTCAATCTTCCTGGGCATACTCACTGAGTCTCTGAGAAAACATGCATGGATAAAAGTTTGTGATTCCAGCCAAACTATCACTTTAGTAACCGCCATGATTTCCATAGTGAGACTGCTCGTAGTCACGTCAAAACTACCACTGTCTTCCTTCACAACATTCCCTCCGACCTGAGCAGTGAAAGCCCACGAGCTCCGCACATGTAGAACTACCGAACCATCCGTATAAATGATTACACCATTCTCAGCTGAGTTGTCAGAAATGAATGCATGAACTTCTGCCTCCACGACAAGTGGGTTGTCTTGTCTGCAATCTTTATCAAGTTTGATATACATCGAAAATGATGTATTAATTCCTATTGGCATTGGTATCCATGAAACATATGACAGTAACTAATGCATGAAACATATGAAAGTAACTAATGCATGAAACATATGACAGTAACTAATGCATGAAACATATGACAGTAACTAATGCATGAAACATATGACAGTAACTAATGCATGAAACATATGACAGTAACTAATGCATGAAACATATGACAGCAGCTAATGCATGAAACATATGACAGTAACTAATGCATGAAACATATGACAGTAACTAATGCATGAAACATATGACAGCAGCTAATGCATGAAACATATGACAGTAACTAATGCATGAAACATATGACAGTAACTAATGCATGAAACATATGACAGTAACTAATGCATGAAACATATGACAGTAACTAATGCATGAAACATATGACAGTAACTAATGCATGAAACATATGACAGTAACTAATGCATGAAACATATGACAGTAACTAATGCATGAAACATATGACAGCAGCTAATGCATGAAACATATGACAGTAACTAATGCATGAAACATATGACAGTAACTAATGCATGAAACATATGACAGTAACTAATGCATGAAACATATGACAGTAACTAATGCATGAAACATATGACAGTAACTAATGCATGAAACATATGACAGTAACTAATGTCAGAACATATGACAGCAGCTAATGCTGACAACATATGACAGTAACTAATCAGAAACATATGACAGGAACTTAATGCATGAAACATATGACAGTAACTAATGCATGAAACATATGACAGTAACTAATGCAGAAACATATGACAGTAACTATATCTGAAACATATGACGCAGCTAATGCCAGAACATATGACAGTAACTAATGCATGAAACATATGACAGTAACTAATGCATGAAACATATGACAGTAACTAATGCATGAAACATATGACAGTAACTATGCATGAAACATATGACAGTAACTAATGATGAAAATATGACAGCAGCTAATGCATGAAACATATGACAGTAACTAATGCATGAAACATATGACAGTAACTAATTCATGAAACATATGACAGTAACAAAATGAAACATATGACAGTAACTAATGCATGAAACATATGACGTAACTAATGCATGAAACATAGACAGTAACTAACATGGAAAATATGACAGCTAATGCATGAAACATATGACAGTAACTAATGCATGAAACATATGACAGTAACTAATGCATGAAACATATGACAGTAACTAATGCATGAAACATATGACAGTAACTAATGCATGAAACATATGACAGTAACTAATGCATGAAACATATGACAGTAACTAATGCATGAAACATATGACAGTAACTAATGCATGAAACATATGACAGTAACTAATGCATGAAACATATGACAGTAACTAATGCATGAACATAATGACAGTAACTAATGCATGAAACATATGACAGCAGCTAATGCATGAAACATATGACAGCAGCTAATGCATGATTGTGCTGATATCAATCTGAAAGTGGACGCCTGTAGCTTAGTGGCAGTGAGCTCGATCACAAACCAAAAGTACCTGGTTTAAACCTCGCAGCGGACAATTTGGAAACAAATTTGTTCCCGTGGATTTTTACAAATGGTAAAAATAGACCTCACCGTTCAGAAAGCAATGACAAACTATTGAACGTGTTAGTGGTACCTAGAAAATCAACGACTCGTTTATTGTGGTTGATGGCGATGTCATTTAAAGGATATCATTTGGATTATAATTGCAAATCTGGAAGTCACGCGGCGAGTCCTAAAGTTAAATACAAATATGATTCAGAGCTTTGACAACGGATGTCTTCGGTGGATTCTCAGACTGAGATGGTAGGACAGAGTTGCAAACACAGACTTGACCTGTGGATAAGAACAGAACAAGAACCCATGATGACCCAGATGATAAAATGGGTCGGACATATCCTACGAAAGACACAGTCAGTGTCACTAGACAAGTACTTGAGTAAAACCCACAGGGAAAACGGAAAATGGGACGTCGTAAGCAGTCCTGGAGATGAAGTTTTCTGAGGAATCGAAGAGTGCTCTACTTTCCTTGGAGAACATAAAGAAAATCGCCAGAGATCTAGAAAAGTGGCGAACAACAGTTGAGGCCTTATGCCTCACAGAGAGCGGAGAGAAATAAGACAAGTAAATCATACCTGGATATCTGTCTATACCACCTCATTTCTTTAATAATTTATTAATTATCTTCTTAATATATCCGTGCCTTTAAAAAAAAAGCATACCAACTGTAAAAAAAAAATCTTCTGAACATTTCTGACCATATGAAATGACGAAACATGATCGACCTGGCCTGTCAACAATGTACTTTACTGGTAACATTGAGACGATACATCAATAAAAAAAAACTCAATAATTTACTTATTTATTTATTTCCCCACTGCATCACAACTGCATATTATATACAGCTATTTCTATACATTTGCTACCTAAGGCAACCCTTATCCCACAGAGCTCAACCCATCATGTCTCTAACTGCCACATCACGATTGTTTCACGACTAACTAGCCAGCTTTATGTGAAATCTCTGTGACTTTAGTTTAGTACGATCGATATATAAAAACAAGTCTCTGTCTTTGAGGTCTGTCCGATCGTCAGATCCGAGTTTAACACTTAAATTGATGCGCTTATCAAAATTATGCTTTTTCTTCCATTACTTGTCTCAGACAAGCACGACGATTTAGTATAGTCACGTGACAAATACTAGCAATTTGATTAGCTGATTCCATGGTCTCTTATCTGATTCCACAGATATAATATTTGACTAACTTTGCGTCTGTCTTCTCAGATTGCTGACAGACATCTGGTTCTGAGTGTCGCTTCATGGAACTTTTCAAAACGTAGTTAGTACATCCGTTTGACATAGTTCTTTTATCTATTACATATAATTTTGCTTAACTTGTTAATTAAGGTTAACCAGCTGTGTCAACCATATTTGAATAATGGAACTAAGCTTTAGCGATATCCGTTCAACCGTTGGATACTTTCTTTAAGAACATGGACTGATCCATGGTTCAACCTTCAACAAATGAGTCCGCATTTCTTCACTAGTTAGTCAATTTCTTTCCTTCAATAAACAACAGATATTATGTAATATTTAAACAGAAGTTAGTGAATGGAACTGACTTATTCAATTCAAGTTATTTTTGTTTGTATGGAAAAACCTTTCATAGTTTGCGTGGCTCTTGGACTAATACTGTAAGTTTGCATGGCTCTTGGACTAATACTGTAAGTTTGCATGGCTCTTGGACTAATACTGTAAGTTTGCATGGCTCTTGGACTAATACTGTAAGTTTGCGTGTCTCTTGGACAAAGACATTGGGAGTTTGCATGGCCCCTGGAAAACACTGTATGTTCTTGGGAAAACGCTGCAAGTTTGCATGGTTCTTTAAGAAAACGGTGCATGTTATTAAAAAAAACCACTGCAAGTTCTGGAAAAAACGCTGAAAGTTTTTAGAAGTTTGTATTATTTTTGCATGGTCTTTGAGAAAACGCTATAAGCTTGCATGCTTCTTGGAACAACGCTATAAGCTTGCATACTTCTTGGAACAACGCTGTTAGTTGACACGCCTCTGTAAAGAAGACACTGTAAGTTTCTTTGATTCTTATCTTCAGGATTATAGTTCAACTTGATCGGTTACTTTTGAAGGTGTACATTTGAAGGTGTACATTTGGCGGTGTACAGTTGAAGGTGTATATTTGAAGGTGTACAGTTGGCGGTGTACAGTTTGTACATTTGAAGGTGTACATTTGGCGGTGTACAGTTGAAGGTGTACATTTGAAGGTGTACATTTGAAGGTGTAGATTTCTAAGTGTACATTTGAAGCTTGACACATTAGATGACAAACGAATTCTAAACTCTGGTATCGGTTCACATATTGTTATCTGTCTGTCTGTGTGTCTGTGTGTGGCATCATGGAATCTCAATGGTACTCCTACCCTCGAGGCTATGATTACAGCAGCTTGCAAGCATCTTTCTCGCATTCGTCGGCTCCCAGAGGAAGGACGAGAGTTCTTCTACCACCAGAAAAGTAAGTTTTAAGCGTAAAATCAGTGTAATGTAAGCGTAAGTTTAATATAAAGTAAGCGTAGAGTAAGTTTAAAATTAGTATAACGTCTACGCAGTGGGACGTATTAGTATAACGTCTACGTAGTGCGACAGATTAGTATAACGTCTACGTAGTGCGACAGATTAGTATAACGTCTACGTAGTGCGACAGATTAGTATAACGTCTACGTAGTGCGACAGATTAGTATAACGTCTACGTCCTGAGACAGATTAGTATAACGTCTACGTAGTGAGACAGATTAGTATAACGTCTACGTAGTGAGACAGATTAGTATAACGTCTACGTAGTGAGACAGATTAGTATAACGTCTACGTAGTGCGACAGATTAGTATAACGTCTACGTAGTGAGACAGATTAGTATAACGTCTACGTAGTGCGACAGATTAGTATAACGTCTACATAGTGAGACAGATTAGTATAACGTCTACGTAGTGAGACAGATTAATATAACGTCTACGTAGTGCGACAGATTAGTATAACGTCTACGTAGTGCGACAGATTAGTATAACGTCTACGTCCTGAGACAGATTAGTATAACGTCTACGTAGTGAGACAGATTAGTATAACGTCTACGTAGTGAGACAGATTAGTATAACGTCTACGTAGTGCGACAGATTAGTATAACGTCTACGTAGTGCGACAGATTAGTATAACGTCTACGTAGTGCGACAGATTAGTATAACGTCTACGTAGTGCGACAGATTAGTATAACGTCTACATAGTGAGACAGATTAGTATAACGTCTACGTAGTGCGACAGATTAGTATAACGTCTACATAGTGAGACAGATTAGTATAACGTCTACGTAGTGCGACAGATTAGTATAACGTCTACGTAGTGAGACAGATTAGTATAACGTCTACGTAGTGCGACAGATTAGTATAACGTCTACATAGTGAGACAGATTAGTATAACGTCTACGTAGTGAGACAGATTAGTATAACGTCTACGTAGTGCGACAGATTAGCGTTACGTCTACGTAGTGAGACAGATTAGCGTTACGTCTACGTAGTGCGACAGATTAGCGTTACGTCTACGTAGTGCGACAGATTAGCGTTACGTCTACGTAGTGCGACAGATTAGCGTTACGTCTACGTAGTGCGACAGATTAGCGTTACGTCTACGTAGTGCGACAGATTAGCGTTACGTCTACGTAGTGCGACAGATTAGCGTTACGTCTACGTAGTGCGACAGATTAGCGTAAAGCATAAGCGTTCGTATATCTCCTTTCCTCTTCGAATGTTCCATATCGATCACTTGTTAAACCACTCTATGTGATTTGTATGTGATCTGAGCCTGAGAGCGAGTGTACGTTATGCTAGTTATGCGCCTACAAGTAGGCCAGCACATCCGATTTCTGGGACGATTTTCATTTACTAGGGTAGCTTCCCAAGATACTTTTGGAATAAAAACAGGAGTGCGTCAGGGATGTCTTCTATCACCTTTGTTGTTCTTACTGACAATAGACTGGATTATGAAGACCACAGTAACTAACACCAGAAATGGAATCCAATGGACTCTGACAGAGCAACTAGATGATCTGAACTTCGCTGATGATATAGCCCTTCTGTCACATACACGAAATCAGATGCAGGATAAGCTAAACACATTGAATCAAAGGTCCCAGCAACTAGGGCTGAACATTCATAAGGGAAAGACAAAGATATTGAGAATTAACCAAGCAAACGACAACTCGATCTCCCTGTGGGAAATCCCACTTCAAGAGGTAGAATCATACATATATTTGGGCAGCAACGTAGACAAAGAGGGTGGAACAGATAGAGATGTTAAAATAAGAATACAGAAGGCAAGAGGAGCTTTCATTGCACTGGAAAACATTTGGAAGTCCAAAGAAATCAAATCTAGAACAAAAATTCGGATATTTAACTCTAATGTTAAAGCAGTTCTACTGTATGGGTCAGAAACATGGAGAACTACTGAAACAATAAGCATAAATTGCAAACATTCATCAACTGGTGTCTGCGCAGAATAGAGGGAATAAGATGGTACGATAGGGTCACAAATGAGGAACTTAAGGAGAGAACAAGACAGATTCCAGTGAACGAACAGGTAAAAAAGACGCTGGCGCTGGATAGGACACACTTTGCGAAAACCGGAGGGAATATAACAAGAAGGGTCCTTGCCTGGAACCAGCAGGGACAGCGAAAGAAGGGGAGGCCGAGAAATACATGGAGACTAGATTTGGAGGCGGAGATCAACAATATAAAGAAGAGCTGGAGGGAGCTGCAGGAGATAGCTAGAGATAGGAAGACTTGGCATGAGTTGGTTGAGGGCCTATGCCCCAACCCGGGGTAAAAGGCAAAGAGAGAGAGAGAGAGGGTAGCTTCCCTATGCCCCTACCTCAGTCACCTGTTAGGACAGGCCTTGATGGTAACAGTGGTACTATTCTTTGCTTCTCTTGCAAGCCCCGACAACATACGGGTGGTTTCTGTTCTAAGATTCTGTTCCAGGATTTGACCCCACACCCACCTCCGCACACACCAGAGTGGTTGCAACAGCACACGTCCGAGTCTGCTCTCATAATCGCTTGCGATGGGCGGATATTATTCTCAATTTGGAACCAAACGAAATAATGAAAAAATATTGTGAATTATAAATCGATTTTTTTTCTAATTTGTTTTTGTGAGAAATTAGAATCTGAAATATTTTCTGTTTGGTTTTTCGTTTTCTTTATCAATTTCCAAAGTCATTGACTTGAGCAAACTACAACAAACACACACATCATGATGAGATATTGAAAGCATTTATTTGTTGGTGTAGTGTTTGTTGAAGTACCACTGTCTTGTTGTTGTAAGAGTCTGTGGTACCACATAAAAGTATCCAATTCGATTCCCTCAAGTTCTGTCCGTATAGAAGATTATAAAACAGGGATTCTCACCTTCTGAGACGCTGCTCCCCAGGGAGAAGTGAGACAATATCAGTCGATGCATGAAACGCTGCTCCCCAGGGAGAAGTGAGACAATATCAGTCGATGCATGAAACGCTGCTCCCCAGGGAGAAGTGAGACACTATCAGTCGATGCATGAGATGCTGCTCCCCAGGGAGAAGTGAGACACTATCAGTCGATGCATGAGACGCTGCTCCCAGGAGAAGTGAGACAATATCAGTCGATGCATGAGACGCTGCTCCCCAGGGAGAAGTGAGACACTATCAGTCGATGCATGAGACGCTGCTCCCCAGGGAGAAGTGAGACAATATCAGTCGATGCATGAGACGCTGCTCCCCAGGGAGAAGTGAGACACTATCAGTCGATGCATGAGACGCTGCTCCCCAGGGAGAAGTGAGACACTATCAGTCGATGCATGAGATGCTGCTCCCCAGGGAGAAGTGAGACACTATCAGTCGATGCATGAGACGCTGCTCCCCAGGGAGAAGTGAGACAATATCAGTCGATGCATGAGACGCTGCTCCCCAGGGAGAAGTGAGACAATATCAGTCGATGCATGAGACGCTGCTCCCCAGGGAGAAGTGAGACACTATCAGTCGATGCATGAGACGCTGCTCCCAGGAGAAGTGAGACAATATCAGTCGATGCATGAGACGCTGCTCCCCAGGGAGAAGTGAGACACTATCAGTCGATGCATGAGACGCTGCTCCCCAGGGAGAAGTGAGACAATATCAGTCGATGCATGAGACGCTGCTCCCCAGGGAGAAGTGAGACACTATCAGTCGATGCATGAGACGCTGCTCCCCAGGGAGAAGTGAGACAATATCAGTCGATGCATGAGACGCTGCTCCCCAGGGAGAAGTGAGACAATATCAGTCGATGCATGAAACGCTGCTCCCCAGGGAGAAGTGAGACACTACCAGTCGATGCATGAGACGCTGCTCCCCAGGGAGAAGTGAGACAATATCAGTCGATGCATGAGACGCTGCTCCCAGGAGAAGTGAGACAATATCAGTCGATGCATGAGATGCTGCTCCCCAGGGAGAAGTGAGACAATATCAGTCGATGCATGAGATGCTGCTCCCCAGGGAGAAGTGAGACACTATCAGTCGATGCATGAGACGCTGCTCCCAGGGAAGTGAGACACTATCAGTCGATGCATGAGACGCTGCTCCCCAGGGAGAAGTGAGACACTACCAGTCGATGCATGAGACGCTGCTCCCCAGGGAGAAGTGAGACAATATCAGTCGATGCATGAAACGCTGCTCCCCAGGGAGAAGTGAGACAATATCAGTCGATGCATGAAACGCTGCTCCCCAGGGAGAAGTGAGACAATATCAGTCGATGCATGAGACGCTGCTCCCAGGGGGAAGTGAGACACTATCAGTCGATGCATGAGACGCTGCTCCCCAGGGAGAAGTGAGACACTATCAGTCGATGCATGAGACGCTGCTCCCCAGGGAGAAGTGAGACACTACCAGTCGATGCATGAGACGCTGCTCCCCAGGGAGAAGTGAGACAATATCAGTCGATGCATGAAACGCTGCTCCCCAGGGAGAAGTGAGACACTATCAGTCGATGCATGAAACGCTGCTCCCCAGGGAGAAGTGAGACAATATCAGTCGATGCATGAAACGCTGCTCCCCAGGGAGAAGTGAGACAATATCAGTCGATGCATGAAACGCTGCTCCCCAGGGAGAAGTGAGACAATATCAGTCGATGCATGAGACGCTGCTCCCCAGGGAGAAGTGAGACACTATCAGTCGATGCATGAGACGCTGCTCCCCAGGGAGAAGTGAGACACTACCAGTCGATGCATGAGACGCTGCTCCCCAGGGAGAAGTGAGACACTACCAGTCGATGCATGAAACGCTGCTCCCCAGGGAGAAGTGAGACAATATCAGTCGATGCATGAGATGCTGCTCCCCAGGGAGAAGTGAGACAATATCAGTCGATGCATGAGACGCTGCTCCCCAGGGAGAAGTGAGACACTACCAGTCGATGCATGAAACGCTGCTCCCCAGGGAGAAGTGAGACAATATCAGTCGATGCATGAAACGCTGCTCCCCAGGGAGAAGTGAGACACTATCAGTCGATGCATGAGATGCTGCTCCCAGGAGAAGTGAGACAATATCAGTCGATGCATGAGACGCTGCTCCCCAGGGAGAAGTGAGACAATATCAGTCGATGCATGAAACGTTGAGGAAATATTGTGGATTTTGTGTTTAAATGTTTTATACTAACTTGTTTTTCGAATTAATATTTTGACCACGTTAAACATCACCGTGGCTTGGGTCGAACGGTAATGGAAAACACGGCTTCTGAAGTACGAGGCACTGGACGACCAAGACGAAGGTGGCAGCAAGACATCAAAGAAAGCTTGACGCAGGAAATTGCGTAATTTGCCGTTCTTAACTAAAAACCTACAACTAGCCACCCAGCAGAAGTAGAGACAATATTATCACAGTGCATCGACTGGTTTGAAATGCAAGAGGAGGCAAATGCAACACAGATCGTACTTCTGTGTAAGATACGGAACATCGCCACGCAGAAAGCTTGAGTCTCAAAGACCCAGAAGAAGATGACATATTATTGTAAAGTAACGTAGGTTTATAGTATTACAATACATTACTACTCCTATCAGCATCATTAAGTAGCTTGTCTTTTCCGGAAGCTGGCTCCCATGACAGCAGTCCTGAAACACCCTCTGTTCTATGCATGTTGACCGGCGTCAGCAGCAGTCATTCTCAGATCGTCAGTGACATCTTACACCCATCGTCTTCCTCTCATTCTTCTTCCAGGCACCATTCTCTGCAGAATTATCTTCTCTAACCACTCATGTCATTTGATGTGTCAGAAATAGTTAATTTTCCTTCATTTTATCCTTTTAATAACCAACTCTCTTTAATATCAAGCTGTTGCAGAACAGAATCATTTGTTATTTTCTCTGTCCATGATATCCTGAGCACTCTTCTGTAGCACTTGCATTCAAAGGAATTAATGATCTTCTCCGTCGTGTTATCAATGTTCCATGTCTCACAACCATGTGTTGGCAAATGAAAAAAGCAGGCTCTTAAACACTTAATTTTTGCTCTTATGTCCGTTGCCTTCATTAGGTTAGTTATTACTCCTATATTGAAGCTTATAATGGTCATTTTCATTGGCGTCTCATGATCATTTTTGCTGGTGGGGCCAGACATTTTTCTCCGGATAAATCATAGTTTTGGGTTGCTATATTTGAATTTATAAAATAATAAATACACGTTATACATTATTTTTGGTGGTGCCCGGCCCCACTGGCCCTTAATGACGAGCCGCCACTGGTTGTTTTGTAAAGTGAAATACAATATTATGATTGTATTATTCACTTTTAAAGGATTTTATTTTCATTTTCGTCCCGAGCTCGCAGTAAAATCGCTTGACTGTACGTATGTATTAAGAGATTTCTGTTATCTGTTTTTTCGGTTATCCGTCCCAGCCCTGGTCCGGACGGTGACGGTTAATCGAGGTTCTACTGTTCTTCTTTTGTATTTGCTTAAATCGTCAAGGACATAACACGTTAGAGCGGCACATTTAATAGTACAACAGGACAAGCCTACAGATAACCTTGAAGTCCTTGAATGAAAGACATTTCTTAAAACAAATAATGATATAATGATAATTAAAGTAATTAAAATTCAGTCTTCAACTTCAACTTAATGATCTAGCAGGGGCTACCACTGCTTCAACTTCAACTTAATGATCGAGCAGAAGCTACGTACCACTGATAAGATAAATATTTAACAAAGTCTGTAAGTATTTCTGAAGATATCTGAAGTTTGCGTAGGGAGAGAGAGATTGTGTTAGTATTTTTAAATACACATTATTTACAGTAGTCCTTAGATGTCGCAGAAAATTGTGCATAGGCGTCCACATATTAAGAGACGGGAGTGGGTGTAACAGGGAGGGTCAAGTGCCCCCAGCCCTCTAAAAAACAGCTGTTTGGTAAAAAAAAATGTATGCGAATCTGGTCGTCTCCATTACCGCGTAGTAAACTACCGCCTCAGTCAAGTAACACCTTCTTCTTCTTCTTCTTCAACGCTTCATATCGACTACTGATTAAACCAATCTTAGGGATCTGTATGGGATCCGAGCCTAAAAGCGATTGTGCGTTGTTGTCAGTTATGCGCCTACAAGTAGGCCGGTACATCCTATTTTTGCGACGCCTTATATTTACCAGGGTAGCTTCCCTAAGTTCCTACCTCAGTCGCGTCTTACGACATGCCTTGTAGGTCGCAGTGGTACTATTCTTTGCTCCCCTTACAAGCCCCGATACAACACGCTCGACTCAATGCAATAAAGCTTCCCCTTGCTTCTTATATTGCTTTCATAGCTTTAGTATAAGAGATAACTCATGGATAGTACAGTGGAATAACTCATGGATAGTACAAGTGAGAGATAACTCATGGATAGTACAAGTGAGAGATAACTCATGGATAGTACAAGTGAGAGATAACTCATGGATAGTACAAGTGAGAGATAACTCATGGATAGTACAAGTGAGAACTCATGGATGTAC
Organism: Arion vulgaris; assembly: GCA_020796225.1. Taxonomy (NCBI): domain Eukaryota; kingdom Metazoa; phylum Mollusca; class Gastropoda; order Stylommatophora; family Arionidae; genus Arion; species Arion vulgaris. Next base: position 69,066,657 of record CM036759.1, read on the forward strand.
AAGTGGGAGGTGTAGTAAAACACTGATATCAGTGATATGTCGGGGAGAAAAGATTGTGTTGAACAATACTCTTTTTGTGTCCATGGTGACATGTTTGCATTTTACAATTGGCGCCATTTGTGCTATAATTTGATTTGTTGCATTGTATCTATGTTGGATTTTGTTAGTTCTTCTTCCGTTTGCTGAAGAAAAAAATACTCCCTAGAAATGTAAAGTCATTTTTTTTTTTTAAACTGTGGTTACTGCCTGCAGCACCGCTATTTAGGGCGGTGTAGGACAGGTGGGACGAGAACCTGTCTAATTTAATAGTCGCATGGCTAGTGCAGTCGTCACGAAGTTGTTCGGGTTATGATTTTCATTTATGTCCACTACAGAAAAATTTATGGCCTTGCCGTGAATTGAATATGGGTCTCCGGCATGGGAGTCTCGCTCTCAAATCCATTCAACCAAACTCTGCTCTGGTAAAGTCTTTGACTTGTGTTAATGTGAGTTTGTCGATGGATAGCTCTAGCGGTCATCTATATTGAGCTCTTGCTGCACATCATGTATCGAGTGACCCTGTTGTTTGTTTTTACTATGCTGTAAGTATGGTGTGGGATAGGAAGGGGTTATCAGTTATCAGTTATAAGAGGACTATCATCATAGCACTTCGGACATGTCCATAGGTGCTCCGATCTCCGTCTCAACAAATCCAGCAGCGTCCAGCGACCCAATACGCCAGTTCGATGTTGATTAATCAATCTCTTTGCATATTTAGTATGTCGTTCTTTTCGGGCTGCACCAATATTGACACCTATCTCTTTCAATCTGGTCAGCGAGTGGGATTCACAGCCCTGAAACTCCTCTGTTCGGAAAGACTCTCTCAATGCGTGAAGAATGTCATTTCGATCCATGGCAGCTCCCTCTGATATTGTAGCCAAGCCAGCCAATCTATCAGCTCGTTCATTACCCCTAACTCCTGCGTGCACAGGGACAAAAATGAAGGTGATTTCTCTGATCATTGTCTGTACCAGTACCTCCACCCAGTTGCGTCTCACCATTTCTGATTCGACTGTACGAATCATGCTCATGGAGTCACTGAGTATGAAAACACGAGAGTAGTTGTAAGATGTCAACCATTTTACCGCCTCCGTAACCGCCCGAACCTCCATTGTCAAACTACTTGTGGTTGTTGCGTGGGCCCCACTGGCCTCTCTTATTATTGTACCTCCTGAGCGTGCTTAGAAAGCCCACGCACAGCGTTGTTGGCGAATGACTAAACAGTTCCGCTGTTTTTGAAACAGTGAGTTATAACCGTGGTCTCTGATAAACATACTGCCGGCGGGATGAGGTAAACATTCTAGGAAATAAGATCACAACTGTCACGTGATCCTCGCATTCAAGTGTTGTTATATATAGACGAATTCGTTTTTTAAAACAACACAAGATGCTAAATCAAGGTTATATTATGTGACAAGTTTCAAGCTAAAGAATATCAGTATTATGAATATGTTTCATCACTAAATAATTATGAATGCGTAGAATTTAGTAAAATTACAAAAAAAAAAGCTTACAGTACTCTATCAAACATATACAAAATTCAGCCCCCATTTAACAGAAACTTCCGATGTGTTGGCTTAGCTATTCGGCCTTATGTTATCGGGGGCTGCGGTTGTAACCAAACGTCGGTTTTGTTCGGTGGTGGATCTACTGTTATCCTATATTGCGTTGTAAGAATATTTCGTTTCTTTGATGGTCTTGTGGTTCTCTTATACTAAGTTGTGAGCCGATAAAGCTCAGAATACTAAGAGCATGCATATTCCAAGTTGCAGCGTATGGATGTGAAGCATGGACATTTAACAAAACAGTGGAAAAACATATGTGTTTTTGAATTTAAGTGTTACAGAAGAGTCCTTCGTATATCTTGGACAGAGAAGAGAACAAATAGATCTATCCAGAAAGAACTCAAAATCAAAGAAAACTGGCTGATGCTACAAATAAGAAAGAGAAAATTAAATTATGTTAAACAAATAAAGAGACACGAAGGCATGGAGAAGACCATCATGGAAGGAGACACGCCGGCAAAGAGGTGAAGAGGCAGACCACAGAGAAGATGGATTCAGGATGTAACTAATGACTTGAGCATGACGGTTGTATAAACGGAACATATTGCATTTGAGAGAAAGAAATTGAGAAAGACTGTTGAGGTGACAAACTTCTGGTCAGAACAAGCTACTTGATGATGATGATGATGTAAGTTGTAAGTTGTTTATCTGGTGGATCTGATGTTCTACTGCCTGTGACATCTATATTACATCACAGAATGCACAATACACAATTAAAAATATAGCTAACAACATATACGTATATATCTAGTATTTTCAAAATCTGGTTGTTTACAATTATAGTCTGTCCATTAATTCGTGAGCACGTTTGAAATTGATTTTCTCGAAAACTACCTGTTGGATCTCAGTGATTTTTGCATGCAGCCTTAGAATATCAATGACGCTAAAATAAAGCTAACCAGTAGTCCATAGATGCTACGGATTTTGCACATCGGCGAATTCCTTTGATCTTTTATGACAATTGCAAATACGGGGCTCAAATTTTAGATTTTACAGTATCCCTAGAATTTGTCCATGTCAATTCTATTCATAGGTGTATCTCCATATTAACTTGATAGGTCAAGTAATTAAGTGTGTTGCCCTTTATGTGCAATCGTGAACTTGGATACAATATGCAACAGTTAGTCCTCCCTTCGGTCACCATTAGACCCCAGGGTGTCTTAACTTCACCACAAATTGTATGATGGTAGACGCATTTGGATATGGAAATGTATACGTTGCTATTTCTCAGTCTGTAATAAAAATATGATTTGTATCATCCCGAATCTGACGATTCCATGAGGTTGATAATTGTTACTGGCTGGACAAATTGTAATCCATCTCGGTGCCAGTACTCGTCTTCCTCTCGGAGCACATGTTCAACACACTTCTTCCAGAACTGCATGTCTATCATTGAGAAGGACTCACGTGTCAGAACTTCAACATCACACATTTTAAACGTCCTGTTCTGTTCGGCAACTTGCCCTTTTACTTTAGCCCAGACAAGCTCTATCGGATTGAGGTGAGCATGATATGGAGGTAGTCGCAAAGACGTGTGGCCGTATTCCGCAATGATTTTGTCAATATGAAACACCTTTGTCTTATTTGTCATCCTCACCAGGTGCAACAACTCGGGTTTCAAATATGTATCATCGAAGCTGACATTTTCCTTAGCAAGCCAAGTCCTAATTTGATCTTTTGTATTTGATGCAGTTGGTACTTTGTCTTCCGCTGATACTGCGTTGTGATAGGATGCATTATCCATTACCAAGCATGATGGTCTGTTTAGAATTGGAAGTAGATCTTTCTCCATCCAGTGCCTGAAAATATGTCCATTCATTTCTGGGTGGTAGTCCCTACCGTCGGTACTTTTGATTGGAAAATAAGTCCAGCGTCATGGACAAGACCTTCTTCACTGCTTCCTGCATGTGTTAGTATAATACGCTGGCCTTTGCTGCTTGGTATTTTTCTTTTCTGTTCACCGTCTACTGATTGCCATTCTTTAGCATTGGTGTGGTGAGCATTGACCCAGGATTCGTCCAAATATACAATATCATAGCCTTGCCTCCGCCGCTCACGGATCTGCTTCAGGTATTTACTTCGGGCAGCAATTAAATGTGGCTTTTCACAAATAATATTCCTGCCGCCTATAGTTTTTCTCAAGGTGAAGCCGATGGCTCTTACAATTTTCCATAGAGTACTTTTAGAAATGTCTATGCTGCAATCTGATTGCAGTTTTAATTTCAGTTTCCTGAGAGTAACAAGTTGATTTGTCGCAAACATTTTCAAGAGCTCCCGTCTTATGACATCTATGTCAAAGTCGTCAATTTTTCTTTTCCGTCCTTGCTTGACATTAGTGCACTTTGTGTCCTGTTTAATCCATCGGGAAAAGGATTCTCTATTCAGACCAAGCGCCAGTTGCGTTCGTTTCTCAGGGTTATGAATATCGCAATATAGATGACCTCTCTTAGATTCCCTACGGAAGTGTTGGTATAGTAAAACTGTAACCTTCTGCATTGTTATAAATGTGCACTTCAGACTCATTATGAATGTGATATCAATGTCAGTTTTGATAAGCCAACAAATATGATACAATAGCTTCATACAAATAGCGAGATACGCATATAACTATAAAACGGTATCCCAATTATAACGTCATATGCTTTCCGCTTTCAAAGTCGACTGGGTTAGGTGCACGGGAATTCGTGAAACTCACGATATTTCAATGTTACCATAATGTATTTTAGAACAACGCGTCTGTGTACCGTAAATCTGTTACTATTGTGTACAATCCGGTGAGGTTGATTTTAATATAACCTGAAGAAGAAATATTTCAAACTACATCAAATTTTCTTGGAAAAAATATTTCTCTAGCGTCATGGATATTCTAAGGCTGCTTGCAAAAAATCACTGAGATCCAACAGGTAGTTTTCGAGAAAATCAATTTCAAACGTGCTCACGAATTAATGGACAGACTATAATATTTTTATATTTTATAATTAATTTTTCATTACTTATGTAATACTGCCTATACCTGTCTTTGTTCAATCGCCTATTTGCTCAGTATTACCACAGCCACCCAAACGATTTTCTCCAGATCTGATCTGATCTGATCCGGTCTGACCACCTCAGATTTGTTGATTTTCGTACATCGCGTTGTTTACAATGAAACTTGTCCCACTTAACAAATATAAATTACTTTTGTCAACGCTTCAATGACAACTGACAAAATATCAAACAACAGATCTGAAGTGACCCAAACGTCGCAAGGGCAAGCAATATATGTTTTCCGATTGTGATTTTCGGTTGTCGCAAGTAGTTCTTCAAGCCGGATTTGAAATGTCTAACATCTGCGACTACTAATTACTTATGTAAAGTTTCTTTAAATATTCTGCTTCTTCTTCTTCCAACGCTCCATATCGACCATTTGTTAACCACTCTGTGTGATTTGTATGTGATCTGAGCCTAAAAGCTATTGTACGTTGTGCCAGTTATGCACCTACAAGTAGACAAGCACATTCGATTTCAGCGATGCTTTTTATTTACTAGAGTAGCTTCAGTAGGTCCTAAATCAGTTGCATCTTACAACATGCATTGTAGGTCGTAGTGATACTATTCTTTGCTCCCCTTGCGAGCTCCAGCAACAGACGGGCATGGAGGCACATGCGATTTCTGCGATGCATTTTTATTTACTAGGGTAGTTTCCCTAGATCCTAAACTTAACCGCCTCTTGCAACATCACTTGTAGGTCACAGTGGTACTATTCTTTGCTCCACTTGCGAGCCCCGGCAACAGACGGGTGGTTTGTTTATTCAAAACGTTATGAACTATGCGCCATCTAGAAACTCAACCAGGCCCTTTACTTCTAGAAACTCAACCAGGCCCCTTACTTCTAGAAACTCAACCAGGCCCCTTACTTCTAGAAACTCAACCAAGCCCCTTACAAGGTCCCTTACATCTAGAAACTCAACAAGGCCCCTTACTTCTAGAAACTCAACCAGGCCCCTTACAAGGCCCCTTGCATCTAGAAACTCAACCAGGGACATTACAGGGCCCCTTACTTCTAGAAACTCAACCAGACCCCTTACAATGCCCCTTATTTCTAGAAACTCAACCAGGCACATTACAAGGCCCCTTACATCTAGAAACTCAACCAGGCACATTACAAGGCCCCTTACATCTAGAAATTCAACCCGGTCACTTACAAGGCCCCTTACATCTAGAAACTCAACCAGGCCCTTTACTTCTAGAAACTCAACCAGGCCCCTTACTTCTAGAAACTCAACCAGGCCCCTTACTTCTAGAAACTCAACCAAGCCCCTTACAAGGTCCCTTACATCTAGAAACTCAACAAGGCCCCTTACTTCTAGAAACTCAACCAGGTCCCTTACAAGGCCCCTTGCATCTAGAAACTCAACCAGGGACATTACAGGGCCCCTTACTTCTAGAAACTCAACCAGACCCCTTACAATGCCCCTTATTTCTAGAAACTCAACCAGGCACATTACAAGGCCCCTTACATCTAGAAACTCAACCAGGCCCCTTACAAGGCCCCTTACTTCTACAAGAGTCCAATTCTGTCTACAGGCTATCCTTCTAATGTGCTCTGTGGAGCATGTAGGAATAGGTTATTCTGTTAATGTGCTCTGTTGAGTCAGTAGACATGCGCGTAGAGCAGTAGACATGCGCGTAGAGCAGTAGACATGCGCGTAGAGCAGTAGAGATGCGAGTAGAGCAGTAGACATGCGCGTAGAGCAGCAGACATGCGCGTAGACATGCGCATAGACATGCGCGTAGAGCAACTAAAAGTGCCCAAATGCGAAGTATTGACTTCGTTGCAACGGTTTCCCATAGGGCTCCATTGAGGTGGGGATGGGGGGCCTTACCTAATGAAAGTTTTACCTATTTAGTGCCACAGAGGTGATACCGGTCACGTTTTAAGCATGTACATTCCCGAGCGTCGTCGTACTTTCCAACGAGAGTTGCTCGGAATTTGTAAATTTGGTTTAGTTGTCTATTGGCTCTATGAAGGTCCCACACTTTGGTAGCCGGGGTCAAGTATGCACTAGCACTTTGGTAGCCGGTGTCAAGTATGCACTAGCACTTTGGTAGCCGGGGTCAAGTATGCACTAGCACTTTGGTAGTCGGCGTCAAGTATGCACTAGCACTTTGGTAGTCGGCGTCAAGTATGCACTAGCACTTTGGTAGTCGGCGTCAAGTATGCACTAGCACTTTGGTAGCCGGCGTCAAGTATGCACTAGCACTTTGGTAGCCGGGGTCAAGTATGCACTAGCACTTTGGTAGCCGGTGTCAAGTATGCACTAGCACTTTGGTAGCCGGTGTCAAGTATGCACTAGCACTTTGGTAGCCGGTGTCAAGTATGCACTAGTACTTTGGTAGTCGGCGTCAAGTATGCACTAGTACTTTGGTAGCCGGGATGAAGTATGCACTAGCACTTTGGTAGCCAGGATCAAGTATGCACTAGCACTTTGGTAGCCGGTGTCAAGTATGCACTAGCACTTTGGTAGCCGGTGTCAAGTATGCACTAGCACTTTGGTAGTCGGCGTCAAGTATGCACTAGTACTTTGGTAGCCGGGATGAAGTATGCACTAGCACTTTGGTAGCCAGGATCAAGTATGCACTAGCACTTTGGTAGCCGGTGTCAAGTATGCACTAGCACTTTGGTAGCCGGTGTCAAGTATGCACTAGTACTTTGGTAGCCGGTGTCAAGTATGCACTAGTACTTTGGTAGCCGGGGTCAAGTATGCACTAGCACTTTGGTAGCCGGTGTCAAGTATGCACTAGCACTTTGGTAGCCAGTGTCAAGTATGCACTAGCACTTTGGTAGCCGGTGTCAAGTATGCACTAGTACTTTGGTAGCCGGGATGAAGTATGCACTAGCACTTTGGTAGCCAGGATCAAGTATGCACTAGCACTTTGGTAGCCGGTGTCAAGTATGCACTAGCACTTTGGTAGCCGGTGTCAAGTATGCACTAGCACTTTGGTAGTCGGCGTCAAGTATGCACTAGTACTTTGGTAGACGGGATGAAGTATACACTAGCACTTTGGTAGCCAGGATCAAGTATGCACTAGCACTTTGAGCTTAGACAAAATGTCGAGATATAGCTCCGTCACTGTCGGCAGAGCTGTCATGTTATCTGTCGAGAAGCGATATAGCTCCGTCACTGTCGGCAGAGCTGTCATGTTATCTGCCGAGAAACGATATAGCTCCGTCACTGTCGGCAGAGCTGGCATGTCATCTGCCGATAGCATTGCACAATATACAGCGGTTAGACACATACACACAAAGAGTTCTTCAAATACTGGAATGCTGAAGTTGTCAACAACAACAACAAAGATGGCTGTATAAAACAATTAGAGCTTGACATCTTAAACAACGGACAAGTAAATATAAACTCACCCGAGTGGTTACCGGGACCCACATTTGGGGTGTAAATAATAGAACCACTGTTCCTGTCACGCATGTCGTAAGAGGCGACTAAGGAGGTTTGGCTGAAATCGGATGCATGTGTCCTAAACATGTAGAAGTCTATGCGTTTAGGGCCTACCAAACCAATGTGCAACGTACACACGTTCTTGGCAAAGATCAAACATATTACAAAGAGTGATTAAAATTGGTTGTAAAGAACGAACGCAAAGAAGAAGAAGGAAAGTAAATATAAACTCTTCGCAACTGACCTACCTGCGCATACATTATAATATTCAAGGTCACATGCTACCAACTCGATCGTAAAGTAGGAAGAGAAGGGGAGACACTATCAGTTATATGAGCACTATCATCATAGCACTCCGGACATGTCCATAGGTGCTCCGATCTCTGCTTCAGCAAATCCAGCAGCGTCCAGCGACCCAACACGCCAGTTCGATATTGATTAATCAATCTCTTTGCATATTTAGTATGTCGTTCTTTTCGGCTGCACCAATATTGACATCCATCTCTTTCAATCTGGTCAGCGAGTGGGATTCACAGCCCTGAAACTCCTTTGTTCGGAAAGACTCTCTCAATGCCTGAAGAATGTCACTTCGATCCATGGCAGCTCCCTCTGATAAGGGGGAGACACTAACACTCGTGAAATATGACATCAGCGCACATCAGAAAGTGGAATACATAGAGGAGTGATTGAGTGATTGATTGATTGAGTGATTGAGTGATTGACTAATAGAACCATCATCAGTGTACTTCGATGAGTAACAAAGTGTATTTCATTCTCTTTCTTACACAGGAAGATCTCAGCGACAGTGCACGAACTCCGTAGCGAAAGTCCCTCGTGTCACTTTTGAAGATAGTAAAAATATGTCATAGGAAATTTATTGTAAATCTTTTGTCTAATGAATTTTGCCTGGGCAGCTACTTTTCAGCCTGTTCTTCTCGATTTTGAAGTGCTAAATGTTCTTTTTCTTGCTCAACTTCAACACAGGACCTACGCTTTATCGTCCGTCTGCGATAGGACTAGGATCTTGATCTGACCGGTGTTGCAGAAAAGTAACCTACGGCAGCCTGTGTGTTGCCGGTGCTTGAAGGGGAGCAAAGAATAGTATCACTGCGACCTACAAGGCATGCCGTAAGAGACGACTGAGGTTAGGACCTAGGAAAGCTACCCTAGTAAATAAAATGAGAAATCGTATGTACTGACCTATTTGTAGACGCATAACTGGCACACTGTACAATCGTTAATAGGCTCAGATCACATACAAATCACAAAGAGTGGTTAACAAGTGTCGATATGGAGCGTTTGAAGAAGAAGAAGGATAAGAAGAAGAAAAGAGTATGGTGGAACTGAAACCATGAAACAGCGAGCAGACGATATCAGAGAAACCTCCAGTCAACATTAGACTATGACCGTATACAAATACGAATATTTAAAACACTGAAACATGTGTCACATCAGAAGAAACGAAACAAAAAAAAACAATAACTGTTCTGATAAGAAAAATACAATGTTTATATGGCGACGCAATCTGATCTATGCCTTGCAGACACAACCAATAACAAACAGTTCGCCATACTGCAAGACTGTTGCGACCAGTGACGAAACTCAATCTCATCCAATCATTTCTCTCACGTGACCAACATTGGCAAAAACAGCGGTTGTATATATTCAGAAACAGGTGACATCACTAACAGGTTCTGTCGCTGGTTCGATGCAAGGCGCTGGTCGCCTTGTCCTGTTAGTGTAGTTTCATTTTTATTGTTGATACAAGTTTATTCATATTTGAAACAATACATTTTATTGTTTACATTTAACATTATCGCATTGCGAGCCAACATTTCGTCTACTACGTTTTCAACATTTTATGTTCTTTCGTTATGGCACCTGTAGAAGAGCTGGCTCTCTTGGAATTCGACAGGTAAGTTTGTGATGATACATGGCGGCATTGCCGTCTGTCTTTAACATTTTTTTTCTATACTCTTGTTTATTAATTTATTTGGTCGAAATTTTGATGTACCGGCCTTACGTGACGTAGGGGTCAAACGAGGCAGTAATGTACTTGCTTTCAAACCACACACAGATCACAAAGAGTGGTTCATTTGGTTGATGAGAGCGGACGCAGACAAGTGATTTATAAGTATAAAATGTGACGGTTACTGATGTGCTACTAGCATGGGCGTCGACAACATTTTTTCCTGAGGGAGGGAAGGATAAATATTTAAAACTTTAGTTGGTAGTCTACTGCTTACGAATGGAGAAGACTAGATGCGCATAATTGTTTTATCAAGAAACCATTTTCCAAGGAAGCCCCCACTTTAAGCCCCCTCCAACTTTAGTACCACTGCGACCTACAAGGCATGTCGTAAGAGGTGACTGATGTAGGACGTAAGGAAGTTACCCCAGTAAATAAAAACACCGCAGAAATTGGATGTACTGGCCTACTTGTAGGCGCATAACTGGTACAGCGTAAAATCTTTTTTATGCTTGGATCACATAGAAATCAGAAAGTCACAAATACCAACACAAGACGATTACTATAATATGAGCAGTTTGAAACAAGTTGTCATTCTGCGCCTTAGAACAGGACACAATCGGCTCCGCATCCACATGTATACAAAATTCAAGATTGGCAATTCAGCCATGTGTACATGTGGACAAGCACATCAGACTACAGATCACATACTTCAAGACTGCCCCGAATATGATACACTGAGACAAACTCACTGGCCTAACGAAACAACACTCGACAGAAAACTACACGGATCTCTGTGTGAGCTACAAAATACAGTGAAGTTGATACAAGAAACAACGTTGAATGTATAGACAATATTTTAAGAGTAGGAAAGAAAAAGAAAGGGCATACAAATCACACAGAGCGGTTAACAAGTGGTCGATATGGAGCGCTCGAAGAAGAAGAAGAAGCAGATGTCCATGAAAAAGGAACTATACAAAAAGAATAAGCAGTCTGAAAAGAAAATACAATTTGTATCTGCGACAAAGCACTGTCTGTCATGCACAGTAATCTCTTGCAATAGCAGCGTGGGTTTATCATTACTCTCAGTTTCTAAATCTATTCTTCATGGGATTATTAGCCATCTTCTCTTCCGTTTGCCTTGTGGGTTTCAGGGTGAGCCTTTGTTATAATTCCCTCAGTTTCTCTCAAGATTTCTCCTATCTATCCAGTGTCAGTATTTTTTTTTCTTCATATTTTGGTTCACTTGAATCTGTCTCTTCATCTCCATAAGTTCCTCATTTGGGACCCTATCATACCATCTCAGTCCCTCTCTACATAAGTTCCTCATTTGTGACCTTATCATACCATTTCAGTCCCTCTCTACATAATTTCCTCATTTGGGACCCTATCATACCATCTCAGTATCTGTATTATTTGCAAATGCCAGTTGATGAATATTTGCAGTCTATTAGTTATTGTTTTAGTCATCCATGTCTCTGACCCCATACAGCAGAATTTCTTTAACATTGAAGTAACACATTTTATTTGTCTACATAGTTGTCTCTGTAGCTCCCCTCCCAAACCTTGGTTCCCCCTCCAATCCTCGGTTATATTTTAGAATCATATTTTCTGTGGTTTTGGTGAGTCTGCCTATTACTTTAATATTAGCCAGAGCTACACAGATTGTGTGGTTTTATTTTTGTCTTCGATCCAGAAGCACTTGAGCTTTCGGCTCGGTGCCATGGACATCGTAACCCTTCGGTTCAGTGCCACGAACACCGTGAATCTGGGGAACCTGTGGCCTTTCTGCCAGCCCGCGGAATTGAACCCACACACACAGAGAGCTAGTCACCCGCAGTCCAACGCACTACGAACACGCTGGGCACACGGGCAGAGATTGTGTGTTGCCATCTCCAGGCCGAGCAGAGTTGCACAGATTGTGTGTCGCCACCTCCAGGCCGGGCAGAGTTGCACAGATTGTGTGTCGCCACCTCCAGGCCGGGCAGAGTTGCACAGATTGTGTGTACATGGCAGCAGAGTTCACGTGGGAAGAAGTTGACATCGTCGCCACCACGTGGATGCAAGAATGAGTTGAGTGGACGCACAACGTGGATGCAAGAAATCGGTTGGTGGACGCACAACGTGGATGCAAGAAATCTGCTGGTGGACGCTCAACGTGGATGCAAGAAATCTGCTGGTGGACGCACAACGTGAATGCAAGAAATCTGCTGGTGGACGCTCAACGTGGGTGCAAGAAATCTGCTGGTGGACGCTCAACGTGGATGCAAGAAATCTGCTGGTGGACGCTCAACGTGGATGCAAGAAATCTGCTGGTGGACGCTCAACGTGGATGCAAGAAATCTGCTGGTGGACGCTCAACGTGGATGCAAGAAATCTGCTGGTGGACGCTCAACGTGGATGCAAGAAATCTGCTGGGGAGGCACAACGTGGATGCAACAATAAATTTTGCAATGGCTTTGGATGCACAACTGATGGATCCAAACAATTTTTCGTTGGTGGACGCATCAAATGGATAACAAAGAAACTGAGTGAGTGGTTACCAGAATGCTGGATGAAAGAAATCTGCTGGTGGACGCTCAACGTGGATGCAAGAAATCTGCTGGTGGACGCACAACGTGAATGCAAGAAATCTGCTGGTGGACGCTCAACGTAGATGCAAGAAATCTGCTGGTGGACGCTCAACGTGGATGCAAGAAATCTGCTGGTGGAGGCACAACGTGGATGCAACAAAGTAAATCAAATCTTTAGACAAATGGCATAATTTTTTAGATGCAAGCATGTCACCATGAAGACAAAAAGAGCAATGTTCAACACAATCTTTCTCCCCACATTATGCTATCAATGCCAAACTTGGATGCTGACATCAAATGAGATAACAAAACTAGCCACAACAGAGATGAAGTGTCTACACAGAATGCTGGAAGTATCAAGAAAAGACCGGTTGAAAAATCATACATCAGGAAAAAGTGGGTACAACATCAATATTGAACTTTATCAAGAAACAACAAATTCAATGGTTCGGCCACGTAAGCAGATTACAAACAGACAGCGCTGCTCAAAGAGAAATGTTACTCTGATATAGTGGATACAAAGCGAAATGTAGACCTCAGAGATAACAGAGGAGGTGAAAACAAACCTTTTGAAGAGCAAACAAGTGCCCGTTCTAGAAATCTCTTCTTATCCTAACACACGCTGTGAGGCACAACATTATTAGAGAAGAAAAAAAGAAGAAAAAAATCTAAACTACGATATGGCAGAGAACATGCACCAGACTACAGCTTAACTCTGTGTAAGGTGAAGAAGGACTTGACCCCACACGCCTTCCTTCATAGAGGCATCGGATCTACTCACCTTCTTCTTCTTCGAAAGCTACATATCGACCAATTGTTAATCACGCTTTGTGATTTGTATGTTATCCGAGCCTAAGAGCGATTATACGCTGTGCTTGTTACGCGCCTACAAGTAGGGACTAGTACATCCGATTTCTGCAACGCTTTTTATTTACTAGGGTAGCTTCCTTAGCCCTTTACCTCAGTCACCTCTTACGACATGCCTTGTAGGTCGCAGTGTTACCTCAGTCACCTCTTACGACATGCCTTGTAGGTCACAGTATTACCTCAGTCACCTCTTACGACATGCCTTGTAGGTCGCAGTGTTACCTCAGTCACCTCTTACGACATGCCTTGTAGGTCGCAGTGTTACCTCAGTCACCTCTTACGACATGCCTTGTAGGTCGCAGTGTTACCTCAGTCACCTCTTACGACATGCCTTGTAGGTCGCAGTGTTACCTCAGTCACCTCTTACGACATGCCTTGTAGGTCGCAGTGTTACCTCAGTCACCTCTTACGACATGCCTTGTAGGTCGCAGTGTTACCTCAGTCACCTCTTACGACATGCCTTGTAGGTCGCAGTGTTACCTCAGTCACCTCTTACGACATGCCTTGTAGGTCGCAGTGTTACCTCAGTCACCTCTTACGACATGCCTTGTAGGTCGCAGTGTTACCTCAGTCACCTCTTACGACATGCCTTGTAGGTCGCAGTGTTACCTCAGTCACCTCTTACGACATGCCTTGTAGGTCGCAGTGTTACCTCAGTCACCTCTTACGACATGCCTTGTAGGTCGCAGTGTTACCTCAGTCACCTCTTACGACATGCCTTGTAGGTCGCAGTGTTACCTCAGTCACCTCTTACGACATGCCTTGTAGGTCGCAGTGTTACCTCAGTCACCTCTTACGACATGCCTTGTAGGTCGCAGTGTTACCTCAGTCACCTCTTACGACATGCCTTGTAGGTCGCAGTGTTACCTCAGTCACCTCTTACGACATGCCGTGTAGGTTACAGTGGTACTATTCTTTCCTTCCCTTGCAAGTCCCGGTAACATACAGACGATCTACTAGTCTTACAATACCAAACATGAGAAACAAAAACGGAAGGAATTAAAAACGAATCGATTTTCTTGAACAAGACGTATAACCAGTTAAGTAGAGTTAGCGCATACTTCGTGACAACAGGAACAGGAGCAGCCATGATCTCCTTCGATCTTTAACACGTCACTTTCAAATAAATGACGTATATTTGTCCAAAAGTACCTGGTTCCTGTTACTATTTAACGTCATATCTGACGTCATATTAACAACATGTCCTTGGCCTATGACCTTTCGTTACAGAACTCTTCCAAAAATTCAATATTTTTTCTTGTCATGTTTGCTCTACAGAATAAATATGAAAAGTCGCGGTGTAAGTAGTACCTGGGGTTTTGGTTTTTTCAAATTATAACTAGGCTTCTTATGTAATACCCAATATTGATTCTTGGATTTGAATTCTCCCGTAAATGTCTGCAGAGAAGTAGCCAGCACGTTGTACGGTACTAGCCTGGAAATGTATAATAACTATAGATTAAGTGGCACAAGCGTAATAACAGATACGCTACTCCCCAGGTAGATGAGAGCAAGTTCTCCTGGCACAGTAATTATAGCAATGATTTCACTATGCTGGCGGCAAGCTTCAGGGGGAAGGGTGGGGTTGATGTTTTAGAGGCGGATACCAGGGTTGGGCATGGGATATGTCGTAAGAATGGATGAAAGTAAATGTTTGTTGGAAAACTAGGGGATGGATTATTTCAGAGAAGATATCGATTTACGGGTTGCACACGTTTTATGGAGCTTGTTGTGGTAGTAGTAGCAGTAGTAGTGGTAGTAGTAGTAGCAGTAGTAGTAGTAGTAGTAGTAGTAGTAGTAGTAGTAGTGGTAGTAGTAGTGGTAGTAGTAGTAGTAGTAGTAGTGGTAGTAGTGGTAGTGGTAGTAGTGGTAGTGTGTAGTAGTGGTGTAGTAGTGAGTCAGTAGTAGGTAGACAGTAGTAGCAGTAGTAGTAGTAGTATTGGTAGTAGTTAATAATAATTAATAATTCCTCTCGTACCGTTATACGTTACATAGGGCTTGCAAGTAATTTCTCCATACCGCTCTATCCTGGGCAACTCGCTCAATCTCCTCCATGGAACTGAGACCGATATTTCCTGCCTCTCTCAGCAAAGTTCGCTTCAGGGTCTCCTTAGGTCGACCTCTCTTTCTTGAACCCTTTGCATCCCACTTCAATGCCTGCTTTGATATTCTTTGATCATTTCTCCTCAAGGTGTGCCCAACATATCTCCATCTTCTCTTTCTTATAACAGTTGTTACTAGTGGTTGACCAGACATATCTCTGATTTCATCACTTCTGAATTCGTTCCATTTTATATTCATTATTTTCGCAGACATCTATTTTCAAATGCATTCAACTTGCTTTCTATATCTTTAGTCATTTTCCAACTTCTGGCATATGTAGGATTGATACAACTCTCTGGCATTGTTAGGATTGATCAACTTCCTGGCATATGTTAGGATTGATACAACATTTGAATTGAAAATTCGTAATTTAGTTTTAATACTATGTAACTTGCAGTTCCATATTTTATTTAGACTTTTAAAAGCTGTTGTTGCTTTGCCAATTCGTATCATAATTTCTTTTTAACATTTCCTGTGCAATCAAAATTGCTACCTAAATAGGTGAACTGCTCTGTTATTTTTATCATTTTAGATTCCAGTGTGAAGTAGTAGTAGTAGTAGCAGTAGAGATAGTAGTAAAAATTATAATAGCAATACCATTGGTAGAAATAATAGTGATAGTAGTATTAACAATAATGTAAGCAGTAGCAGCAGTAGTAGTAGCATTTGTTGTAGTAGCAGTAATTATAGTAGTAGTAGTAGTAGTAGAAATAGTAGTAGCGACAGTAGTATTAGCAACAGTGTTAGCAGTAGAAGTAGTAGCTGCAGCAGTAGTAGCAGTAGTAGTGGTAGCAGCAGTAGTAGTAGTAGTGCATCAGCAGTAGTAGTAGCAGTAGTAGCGGTAGTAGTAATGCAGCAGCAGTAGTAGTGAGTAGTGCAGCAGCAGAAGTAGTAGTGGCGTAGGAGTAGTAGGCAGCAGTAGTAGTAGTAGTAGTAGCTGCAGCAGTAGTAGTAGTAGTAACAGTAGCAGTAGTAGTAGCAGTAGGTGAGGAGAGAGGAGACTGAGCTAGTACTAGTAGTTATAGTAAACATAAAAAAAGGTAAGAAAGTTTGAAAAACCTGCTTGCATAACATGAGATACATTGAGGAATATAGTGTTCGGTCAATATGTATCTTTGATTGATAAAAGTAGGATATCCAAAGTCAGTGCTGCGTTCGGAAGGTTACGTGTCACTGTGTGGGAGCGGAAGGGGATAAGCGAAGCCACAAAGCTGAACGTTTACCAGGTCATAGTGCTAACCACGCTGCTGTACGCAAGCGAGACATGGACAGTGTATAGCAGACACGCAAGAAAATGAAACCATTTCCACACAAGCTGTCTACGCAGAATACTAAAAATAAACTGGCAGGACAAAATTCCAGACAGCGAAGTCCTCACAAGAGCAAAGATCCCAAGCATCAACACCCTGTTGCAGAAGGCCCAAATGAGATGGGTCGGTCATGTTGCTCGAATGCCTGATAAACGCATCCCAAAACAGCTGATGTATGACGAACTTGAAGGGGACAAACGTTCAGCTGGTGGACAGAAAAAACGCTTTAAAGACACTCTTAAAGTGTCTTTGAAATGCTTCGATATATGCTGTGACTACCATGTGCTGTGAATCCCTTGCGCAAGATCGCCAAATGTGGCGCTGTAACAACAAAAGAGGAACCCGCATAGCTGAGAATCATCGTGTTGTTGAGGCACAGAGAAAACGAGCTGCGTGAAAAGACAGAGCACACAACACGCACATGTCTAACCTTGATCATGTATGCCCCACCTGTGGTAGGGGAGTATGTTCTAGGATTGGACTCATCCGCACACACCAGAGAGGTGCAGCAGCACAAGTCTGAGATTGTTGTCATCATCGTTTGCGATGGACGGCTATTATAACTTTGATTAGCGACACACGATGGCTAATGTGGTCAACCTCAAGTCGGCCACTTTTACTCCCCAGTGTTTTGTTTGATCCAGTTAAAGATGAGTTGATCTGAGAGCCGGTCATCATCATATACCTTGTCCTGAGCAGAACTTTACCACTCTTGACTGTACTTCAAATTTCTCTCTCTCTCTCTCGTCTCTCTTCTGTCTCTCTCTCTCCCTCTCTCTTCTCTCTCTGTCCCTGCTATATTGCCTCTCCTCTCTCTTCTTGTCTCTCTCTCTCTGCTCTCTCTCTGTCTCTCTCTCTCTCCTCTGCCTCTCTCTCTCTCTCTGTCCCTCTCTCTGTTCTCCTCTATCTCTCTCTCCTGTCTCTCTCTCTGTCTCTCTCTCTGTCTCTCTCTCTGTCTGTCTCTTCTCTCTCTCTGTCTCTCTCTCTGTCTCTCTCTCTGTCTCTCTCTCTCTCTCTCTCTCTGTCTCTCTCTCTCTGTCTCTCTCTCTCTCTCTCTCTGTCTCTCTCTCTCTCTCTCTCTGTCTCTCTCTCTCTCTCTCTCTCTCTCTGTCTCTCTCTCTCTCTCTGTCTCTCTCTCTCATAGGCCAGACATTCCTTCCGCTTCTGTACGCAGCAATAAATATCTTGAACCGGCTACACCTTTTTTTATGTTATTATGTTCTGTTATGTTATGTTATGTTATGCGATCGACGTCATGGCACATTGGACATTCCAATCTGTGCTCTGTCCTCCGCTGCAGTATCCATCCTAAAATTGACTTGCTCACCGTACCCATGAGAAGTTGATTACTATATCTTCTCTCTCTACCACGAAGACAACACTGTCTGGCATGTCCAAACTTAACACCTAATTCTCGAACTAGTTCCAGTGTCTGAGACTCGCCAATATCACATAAATGAGAGCGTACCGAAATGATGATATCGGCTCTGTCCATACTTCTGCCCGCTTGAGTCTGGGCATTGTTTGCAAGAAAGTCAGCACGCTCGTTACCCTGTACTCCAGCATGTCCAGGTGTGTACAGTGTTGCTGTAGTCGTAAGAAGCGGTCATTACCCTGTACTCCAGCATGTCCAGGTGTGTACAGTGTTGCTGTAGTCGTAAGAAGCGGTCATTACCCAGCACTCCAGCATGTCCAGGTGTGTACAGTGTTGCTGTAGTCGTAACAAGCGGTCATTACCCTGTACTCCAGCATGTCCAGGTGTGTACAGTGTTGCTGTAGTCGTAAAAAGCGGTCATTACCCTGTACTCCAGCATGTCCAGGTGTGTACAGTGTTGCTGTAGTCGTAAGAAGTGGTCGTTACCCTGTACTCCAGCATGTCCAGGTGTGTACAGTGTTGCTGTAGTCGTAAGAAGTGGTCATTACCCAGCACTCCAGCATGTCCAGGTGTGTACAGTGTTGCTGTAGTCGTAAGAGTGGTCCTTACCCTGTACTCCAGCATGTCCAGGTGTGTACAGTGTTGCTGTAGTCGTAACAAGCGGTCATTACCCTGTACTCCAGCATGTCCCGGTGTGTACAGTGTTGCTGTAGTCGTAAGAAGTGGTCATTACCCTGTACTCCAGCATGTCCAGGTGTGTACAGTGTTGCTGTAGTCGTAAGAAGTGGTCATTACCCTGTACTCCAGCATGTCCAGGTGTGTACAGTGTTGCTGTAGTCGTAACAAGCGGTCATTACCCTGTACTCCAGCATGTCCAGGTGTGTACAGTGTTGCTGTAGTCGTAAGAAGCGGTCATTACCCTGTACTCCAGCATGTCCAGGTGTGTACAGTGTTGCTGTAGTCGTAAGAAGCGGTCATTACCCTGTACTCCAGCATGTCCAGGTGTGTACAGTGTTGCTGTAGTCGTAAGAAGCGGTCATTACCCTGTACTCCAGCATGTCCAGGTGTGTACAGTGTTGCTGTAGTCGTAAGAAGCGGTCATTACCCTGTACTCCAGCATGTCCAGGTGTGTACAGTGTTGCTGTAGTCGTAAGAAGCGGTCACCTTGAATGCTGAGGCTGTGTGTTTGAATGCAGACTGTGTTGTTCAATTCACGAAAACATATTGTTAGGAAGATCTCTATGATTGTTGATAAAGCTACAGAGCTCATGCTTTATGCAACACTCTTTACATCTGGCCAGCCATTTCGTGCTAGTTTGTTTATTATCTAGAGAATTCAAACTTCTTTAGACTGAGACAAGCACTTTGTGTGTGTGCTCTTTATAAACAATGTTTTTCGTCACCTCTGTTATCTCTGAGGTTATCATACATACACCAACGAAATGAAACATGGCCTCGTAAACGAAGCTTACAGAGCAAACTATGGGGTAACTCACAAGGAACTACAACTGACATGCAGTTTCATAGAGGCAACCCATCACATTGTTTAGGCAAGCAGACGAAGCCGATCGTAAAGATGAAGAACTTCTTCTCTTCCACCATTTACTTCTTTGTCTCTGTGGCTAAGTGGTCTCTGTGGCTAAGTGGTCTCTGTGGCTAAGTGGTCTCTGTGGCTAAGTGGTCTCTGTGACTAAGTGGTTAAGCCCTTTGCCTTGTCAGTCGAAGGTCCTGGGTTCGAATCTGGACAGCGCCGTTCTGTTCACGAGTGCAGTTTTTTTTCCAGAGACCCCCTAGGATTGTTGCTGGAGCTATGGAGTTTGTGCTTTGTGCAATACTCTCGGCCGGTGGCGTGCCATTTCTGCGGAGAGGGGCTGAGCCATATGGGGTAAAACCCGGTGCAATGAAGTCAATCCTTCGGCTTTATTTACTTCTTTATAGAAGTGTTGTTCGGGGGGAGGGTGAGGGAGAATGTAGTGATCCTGTGTGTGCTTGTTCTAATGCACTTTGTAAGTTGTTATTCATTTTCTTAAGGTTGTTCTTGATGCCGTCACTCCATCTTGTGCGTGGTCTTCCTCTTGCTCTGTACTTGTTATACTTTTTCTGTGTGGCTCTGTGTGGGTAGAAGAACCTTTTTCTGTGTGGCTCTGTGTGGGTAGAAGAACCTTTTTCTGTGTGGCTCTGTGTGTAGAAGAACCATTTTCAAAATGTAAATTACTTCTACGAAACCACTTTTTGTGCATTTTCTTACACAACAATATGTAATCGTAACATATTTACATTTTGTAAATGTGTCACATTGATTGCCTTAACATACACACAAGAGACCAAGTTTGTTACTGTTACTATTGTTATGTTCAGCACGTCCTTGATGTTATCTTAACTGTTATCTATCCACTCTAGCCTTGCCTGTTGTAACGCGACCAGTAGTTCTCAACCTGTGAGGAGATGTGCCTCCTCATTGAGGTGTCAAACCTTATGACAATTTTGTGCATTTTAAGTTGTAATGTTATACAAATTATTTGTTTTCCATTCAGACTGCAAGTTCAAAATTAACTTTCTTTATAATCTCTCAAATTTCTTGTCAAAAATTTGACTTTTTTTTAAAATGTTGTTATTTTGCTCAGGAGACAGTGCTTTTATAAGCATCTTTAATGAAGAAGTTAGATAGTTTAGTTTAGGTTAGGTTTAGTCTATTTAGTTTAGTCGTCGGATCATCATCACAGCACGTGGAACCAATTAGTCTATAAGTGCTCTGATCTTCCCCTCAGTATTTCCCTCAGCGTTTGGCGACTAACGACACCGGTTCTTTGTTGGTTTACTATTCTTCTTTGGCTGCCAGCAATGTGTTCTTGTCTAGCTACACCACATTTGACTTGGAATTCTTACAGTTTGGTTAGTGTTGTAGATTCACCACTATTACTTGAATCATGTACACGCCCTCTCTCCCTTAGGGAATGTATAATATCAGCCTGGTCCATTGCTCACCCACTTTTTACTACAGCTATACCTTCAAGTCTGTCGGCGTTCATTTTCCCTTACATCTGCATGCCCTGGAACAAAAATTTTAATCTGATTTTTGTCAGCTTAGACCTCTCCAGCGACTCCACCCAATGTCTCCTAGCCCATCCTGTTTCAATCTTCCTGATCATACTCATTGAGCCACTGAGAAAACATGCATGGATAAAAGTCTGTGATTCTAGCCAAACCATCGCTTTAGTAACCGCCATGATTTCCATAGTGAGACTGCTCGTAGTCACGGCAGAACCACCACTCTCTTCCTTCACAGCAACCCCTACTGACTTGAGCAGTGAAAGTCCACGATCTCCGCCCACATCGAATAATCGAACCATCGGTATCATTCTCAGATGAGTTCTCAGAAATTAATGCCTGAACTTCTGCCTCCCCGACCTCCAGTCAAATGTAAAATGTTGAGAACCACTAAACTAGATTCAGGAATAACAATTCTCAAACTGTCACTCCATGAAAAGAGCTCGTTTCCTCTTGCAGAAAGAAAACATACAAGTATCGATTACTTTGCCAGCTTATTTATTACTGAAGTATGGACATTTAATAAGGCAGTGGACAAACATTATATGTGCTTTTGAATATAAGTTTTACAGTAGAGTCCTTCGTATATCATGGACAGAGAAGAGAACAAATAGATCTATCCAGAAAGAACTCAGAATTTTAAAGAAAAATGACAGAAGCTGCAAATAAGAATGTGAAAATTAAAGTATTTTGGACGTATGAAGAGATGAGACCTTTATGGAAGGAGGCATCTGACAAAGTGGAGAAGAGAAAGACCACAGAGAAGATGGATTCCGGATTAACTGAAGATTTGAGCATGACCTGCTGCGAGGCTGGACATGTGATCTACGAGAAGTGAAATTCGAAGGAATGTTAGGGTATCAAAGTTCTGCTCATGACAAGCAACTTGATGATGATGTATTACTGCTACTTAACGAGGTTGAGACTTAGTAAAGTCTTGTTTGTAGAAATTAGTAACAAGCTCGTTTTCTGAACATGTGATGTAATCAAGAATTGAGTGTAAGGCCTGTATTTATCTTGTATAAACAACACACAATATATGTTGTGGTTTGCGTCCCGGTGGCAGTCTTTACTTCTCAGTTATGTATCGTCTTCTTCTTCTGCTGTTCTCTAACCATGTGCTGCGTCACAGCGTCAGGATATTAAAAGATTTCTAGAAGGGCTTTTGTGTACTCTTCATAAACAGTGTTGTTCGTCACCTCTTTTATTTCAGAGATCCACTTTTTGCGTCAACGATTGTTTAATTTGTATGCCCTGTATCGAAGTAACATTGCTATTTGAGGCCGCACTGCCTGTTGGTGAGGCTGCACTGCCTGTTGGTGAGGCTGCACTGCCTGTTGGTGAGGCTGCACTGTCTGTTGGTGAGGCTGCACTGTCTGTTGGTAATCTGCTAATGTGTCCGAACTACTTGTTTCGTGATGAAGTCTAGTACTGATGTTGTACCCACTTTTTTATGTCTTCATTTCTCAACCGGTCTCTTCTTGTTACTCCCAGCATTTCTGCTAAGGCACTTCATCTCTGTCTAGGTTTCTTCTATCGTTTGATGCCAGCGTCCCAGTGTTTATGTGCTACCCAATTGAGACTGGGTTAACCGAAGGGACGTTTTCGGTGTAAAAATGTCATTCAAACTGGAAATTGAACCAAGATCATTGTTGTAGATAGCAAGTGCACTAACGGCTGGGTTACTGTGACTCTCGAGATTACCGTTTATATATATCGTTAACTTACAGTGTGGGGGTACCTACATAATCTTGAGAACCACTGACCGAGAAGATAAGAGTAACCTGGGAATGACACACATGACAAGTATAGTGTTTGTTATAAATATCCTGAAGGCAGATCTTGTCGTCGTCTGTAACTTTTTTGTTTCCTACTTATCTTTCTTACATCCATCTTGCCATCTGATCGCTCCATCTTTTTCTTTCTATCGTTTTGTCTATCTTTTTCTTCTTTCCCTTTAACAGTTGTATCTTTTATGTTGTCCGAGTGGTTACCGGGACCCAAATTTGGGGTGTAAAGAATAGAACCACTGTTACCTGCCGCGCCTGTCCTTTGAGACGACTAAGGAGGTTTGACTGAAATCGGATGCATGTGTCCTAAATGTGTAGAAGTCTATGCGTTTAGAGGCCTACCAAACCAATGTGCAACGTATACACGTTCTTGGCAAAGATCAAACATATCACAAAGAGTGATTAAAATTGGTCGTAAAGAACGAACGCAAAGAAGGAGATCCTTTTTATTTGCTCGGATTTGGGGGTCTCAATGGTGAAGTGGTTAAGTGGTTTGTCTGTCGTACTGAAGGTTGGGGGTCTCAATGGTGAAGTGGTTTGTCTGTCGTACTGAAGGTTGGGGGTCTCAATGGTGAAGTGATTAAGGGGTTTGTCTGTCGTACTGAAGGTTGGGGGTTCGAATCCGGACCGAGATATATTTGCAATTATTTCATTAGATCCCTAGGACTGTTGTCTCAGCTACGGAGTTCGTGTTTTATGCAGTACTTTCGGTAGATAACATGCCATCCCTGCCGACAGGGACGGTGCCATATGTAGTAACCCGGTGCAATGAAGTCAATGCCTCGCCTTTGAAATCTTTGCCACAGAAGATATATTTTACATCAGTCTTGTTTGTCTGCATCTTGTAGCTGTTTGTCTGCATCTTGTAGCTGTTTGTCTGCATCTTGTAGCTGTTTGTCTGCATCTTGTAGCTGTTTGTCTGCATCTTGTAGCTCGGCACAACCGTTTCAAAGCGCAATTTTTAGGGACCAAGTTTGCCTTCCTTCGTGATATTTAGCTTGCTTAGTCTAGCTTCAGTAATGCAGTCTGTCACCAGCTGCTACCACTTGAAGGCGATGTACAGAACCTTACAAATCTGAGGTGGACAGACCGGATCAGATCAGATCTTGTGAAAACCGTGGTGAGGCTGCGGTAATACTAAATAAATTATCGTTTAAGGATAACGACATGTGTATATGGTTTTACATTAGCAAACAAAAAATGAATAATTACTTCTTCTTCTTTGCGTTCGGTTTCGTATGTAAGAACAACATCATCAGCAACAACAGCAACAATAGCAACAGCAACAACATCAGCAACAACAGCAACAACAATAGCAACAAGCACAAGCAACAACAACAACAGCAAACAACATCACACAGCAAGCAACAACAGCAAACAACAGAAACAACAGCAGCAGCAACAACAACAGCAAAACAACAACAGCAGCAACAACGCAACAATAGCAACAGCAAACAACACAGCAAAACAGCAAGCACAACAGCAATAGCAACAACAGCAACAACAGCAGCAACAACAACAGCAACAACAGCAGCAGCAACAACATCAGCAACAACAGCAACAACAATAGCAACACAGCAGCAAAACAACAGCAACAACAGCAGCAGCAGCAGCAACAACGGCAACAGCAACAACGTCACAATAACATCACAAAGCAATAGTCAACAACAGCAAAACAGCAATAGCAACAACAGCAATAGCAACAACAACAGCAACAGCAATAACAACAACAGCAACAACAGCAGTAACAACAGCAACAATAAATAAGAGACAATAATTCATACACCCAAAATCCAAATAACATCTGTCCTTGTGTGTATGTGTATGTGTGCGTGCGTGTGTGTGTGTGTGTGCCTAGTTCGTTGTTGCCAGGTATGACGTGGGTGGCAAATTCGTTTAGCTTTGAATATCTTGTTTCTTCAACTTAAGATATGTCAATTCGCATAACTGTATGTCCTGGTGTAGTCAACTTAAGATATGTCAATTCGCATAAGTGTATGTCTCCTGGGGTAGTCAGATGACAAAAGGTCAAAAATGCCAAGCAGTTTACATTCAACTTTTTCGAGGTGTAACCGATGACTCATTTCATGACCTGGTGTTTTTTTTTTTAAATTATAAAAAGGGAGCTGATAAAATGTATCATGACGGATAAATATATGAATAGCCGTCCATCGTAAACGATGATGACAACAACCTAAGACGTGTGCTGCTGCACTTCTCTAGTGTGTGCTGAGGTGAATGTAGAGATCAATCACAGAACACATTTCCCTACGACAGGTGGGGCAGTCATGATCAAGGTTAGACGTTGGTGTTGTGTGTTTTGTCTTTTCGCTCAGCTCGTTTTCTCTGTGCGTCAACGACAAGACGATTCTCAGCTATGCGAGTTCCTCTTATGTTGTTACAACGCTACACTTGGTGATCTTGCGCCAGTGATTCCCATCTCGGGGTGTCTGTATCGAAGCATTTCATAGACACTTTAAGAGTGTCTTTAAAGCGTTTTTTATGTCCACCAGCAAAACGTCTGCCCCCTTCAAGTTCTCCATACATCAATTGTTTTAGGCTGCGTTTATCAGGCATAGGAGCGACGGCATCAAGAACAGCCTTACGAACATGAATATCAGCTTACAAAGTGCCTTAAAACAAGCACACACAAGATCACTACGTTTCATCCCCAACACTTCTATAAAGAAGTAAATGGCGGAAGAGAAGAAGAAGCCCATGACAGAGCGGTATGGAGAAATTGCTTGCAAGCCTTATGTAACGTATAACGGTACAAGAGGGATATATGTGTAAAAACGTGGACATTCACAAACATTTTCCCTGTGGATTGAGGAGATTAAGGTGGGATGGGGCAAATTACAAAATTTAGCTGGTAGTTTATATATTCAACACCTGAGATGATAGCAAACACCAGAGACAGACATTTGTATAGATACATGATCGCCCACGCCATCTGGCGCGGCACCTGATGATGATATTTATACATAAAATTTCCCGTAGCCTTTTCGAACTTAATTTTGTATTTGTTTTTTCAAGGTCGTACCCAGAAGTGCCACAACGGGTGGACCCAGTACTAGTAAACGTGAAAACGTGTAAAAACTCTGAGCGTCACCAATCTTTCGAATGAGAGTGCTTGGAGTTTGTTTAAAGGTGTTTTATTTTGTCATTTGGCGTTTAATGAAGGCTCCAACCATTTGACCGTGATCAAGTTGACACTATCTTTTCAGACTTTATGGGAGGAAGTCACTCCACTTTACATTTCGATGCACTAGTGTGCAGAGGGTAGAAATGCCAATTCCTTTTGTCATATGCTGAACAGAATGTAAACGTTTATAAAAAGTTAATAGTTCAATACCCGGAACTGAAATTAAAATCTGATCTTCTCCATGTCTGCGTTGTAAGCTAAGGTTTTTATTTTATTTTACATTAACTCTCCCCCCTCTCTTCCTCCTTCTGTCAAAATATACGTGGACGCCCATGGTTTCAACTATTAAATAAAAGGCAGCGATCACCTTTTAATATCACCATGAATGTAGGGGCATTAACTCTAAGACAGTTCTCCCTCTAGTTGAAATTTATTTTTACAAAATCATTTCAATTGTGATTGGAGTTTTTTCGGTCTCACAACTCTGCCATCTCTAATTGTCCTGCCATCTCTAATTGTCCTGCCATCTCTAATTGTCCTGCCATCTCTAATTGTCCTGACATCTCTAATCTGTCCATATTCTCAATATCCTGCCATTTCTAACTGTCCTGCCATCTCTAATACTCCTGCCATTTCTAGTTATCCTGACATCTCTAATTGTCCTGCCATCTCTAGTTATCCTGACATCTCTAATTGTCCTGCCATCTCTAATTGTCCTGACATCTCTAATTGTCCTGCCATCTCTAGTTATCCTGACATCTCTAATTGTCCTGCCATCTCTAATTGTCCTGCCATCTCTAATTGTCCTGCCATCTCAATTGTCCTGCCATCTCAATTGTCTGACATCTCTAATTGTCCTGATATCTCTAATATTCTGCCATTTCTAACTGTCCTGCCATTTCTATCTGTCCTGCCATCTCTAATACTCCTGCATTTCTGTCTGCCATCTCTAATACTCCTGCCATCTCTAATTGTCCGCATCTCTAGTTATCCGACAATCTCTAATGTCCTGCCATCTCTAGTTATCCTGTCATCTCTAATTGTCCTGACATCTCTAATTGTCCTGACATCTCTAATTGTCCTGACATCTCTAATTGTCCTGACATCTCTAATTGTCCTGACATCTCTAATTGTCCTGACATCTCTAATTGTCCTGACATCTCTAATTGTCCACAGGTCCAACAAAGGCGCATCTAAACAACGTCGTGATCAAATCAACGCTGAGATAGCCACGATGAGAGATTTACTTCCCCTGCCCGAATCATCCAGACAAAGGCTTTCTCAGCTTCAAATTATGTCCCTTACTTGTGTTTACATCCGAAAATGCAATGTTCTACAAAAACGTAAGTACCTTGTTTGTCATTCTTTCATTTTAGATTACAGCGGTTCTCTCGTTCTCCAGAAATCAGTGGTTCTCACGGCCGGTGTCATATGTACCCCCCAGGGTAGCACAGTTTATTAATAGTAGACCATCTTTCATTTCTACTTTTGTCGTCACACTGCTACCGTGTTGTTGTCCCAGTGTCGTCACACTGCTACCGGGTTGTTGTCCCAGTCACACTGCTACCGGGGTGTTGCCCCAGTGTCGTCACACTGCTACCGGGTTGTTGTCCCAGTGTAGTCCCACTGCTACCGGGTTGTTGTCCCAGTCACATGCTACCGGGTTGTTGTCCCAGTGTCGTCACACTGCTACCGGGTTGTTGCCTCAGTCACACTGCTACCGGGTTGTTGTCCCAGTGTCGTCACACTGCTACCGGGTTGTTGTCCCAGTCACACTGCTACCGGGTTGTTGTCCCAGTGTCGTCACACAGCTACCGGGTTGTTGTCCCGTGTCGTCATACTGCTACAGGTTGTCGTCCCAGTGTCGTCACCTGTACCGGGTTGTCGTCACACTGCTACCGGGCTTGTCGTCACACTGCTACTAGTTGTTGTCCCAGTGTAGTCACACTGCTACCGGTTGTTTGCCAGTGTCGTCACTGCTCCGGGTTGTTGTCCCAGTGTCGTCAACTGCTCACGGGTTGTTGTCCAGTCACACTGCTCCGGGTGTTTTGCCCCAGTGTCGTCACACTGCTACCGGGTTGTTGCCCGTAGTCCACTGCTACCGGGTTGTTGTCCCAGTCACACTGCTACCGGGTTGTTGTCCCAGTGTCGTCACACTGCTACCGGGTTGTTGCCTCAGTCACACTGCTACCGGGTTGTTGTCCCAGTGTCGTCACACTGCTACCGGGTTGTTGTCCCAGTCACACTGCTACCAGGTTGTTGTCCCAGTGTCGTCCACGCTACCGGGTTGTTGTCCCAGTGTCGTCATACTGCTACCAGGTTGTTGTCCCAGTGTCGTCACACTGCTACCGGGTTGTCGTCACACTGCTACCGGGTTGTCGTCACACTGCTACCGGTTGTTGTCCCATTTAGCACACTGCTACCGGGTTGTTGCCCAGTGTCGTCACACTGCTACCGGGTTGTTGTTCCAGTGTAGTCACACTGCTGCCGGGTTGTTGCCCCAGTGTCGTCACACTGCTACCTGTGTTGTGCCCCAGTGTCGTCACACTGCTACCGGGTTTTGTCCCAGTGTAGTCACACTGCTGCCGGGTTGTTGCCCCAGTGTCGTCACACTGCTGCCGGGTTGTTGCCCCAGTGTCGTCACACTGCTACCGGGTTGTTGCCCTAATTTTCTGTTTTTGTCTTGCGCGCTCTGGTCGCTTGTGTTTGCTCGCCATCTATCCATCTTTGCCGTGGTCTTCCTTTCGTCTTTTTCCTGATGTTTTCTTGTAGAAGACTTTAGAGTTTGGTTGCATTCTTATTAAATGGTCAAACCACTTCATTCTTTGTTTCTCTATGTAATTCAAACACGGTTCTGTGCCAACTTTCTTTCTTATGCTGATGTTGGTGACTCTGTCTTTTCTGGTGTTGTTGGTAACTTTTCGTAGGTACTTCATTTTACATGTAGTTATATATTTGCAACTATGCTGTGCTCATTGTCCATGTTGGCAACATAATATTAACAATCCTTTTGTACCGTTATACATTACATAGAACATGCAAACAATTTCTCCATACTGCTCTATCCTGGGCAACTCGCTCAATCTCCTCCATGGAACTGAGACCGATATCTCTTGCCTCTCTCAGTAAAGTTCGTTTCACTATCTCCTTATGGTGTCCTCTCTTTCTTGAACTCTTGACCTTTATTGAACACTTCAATGTCTGCTTTGATATTCTTTGATCATTTCTTCTCAAGGTATTCCCAACATATCTCTATCTTCTCCTTCTTATAACAGTTGTTGCTAGTGGTTGACCAGTCATTTCTTCTCAAGGTATGCTCAACATATCTCTTATCCTTCTTATAACAGTTGTTACTAGTGGTTGACCAGTCATTTCTTCTCAAGGTATGCTCAACATATCTCTATCTTCTCCTTCTTATAACAGTTGTTACTAGTGGTTGACCAGTCATTTCTTCTCAAGGTATGCTCAACATATCTCTATCTTCTCCTTCTTATAACAGTTGTTACTAGTGGTTGACCAGTCATTTCTTCTCAAGGTATGTCCAACATATCTCTATCTTCTCCTTCTTATAACAATTGTTACTAGTGGTTGACCATCATTTCTTCTCAAGGTATGTCCAACATATCTCTATCTTCTCCTTCTTATAACAGTTGTTACTAGTGGTTGATCAGTCATTTCTTCTCAAGGTATGTCCAACATATCTCTATCTTCTCCTTCTTATAACAGTTGTTACTAGTGGTTGACCAGTCATTTCTTCTCAAGGTATGTCCAACATATCTCTATCTTCTCCTTCTTATAACAATTGTTACTAGTGGTTGACCAGTCATTTCTTCTCAAGGTATGTCCAACATATCTCTATCTTCTCCTTCTTATAACAATTGTTACTAGTGGTTGACCAGTCATTTCTTCTCAAGGTATGGCCAACATATCTCTATCTTCTCCTTCTTATAACAGTTGTTACTAGTGGTTGACCAGTCATTTCTTCTCAAGGTATGTCCAACATATCTCTATCTTCTCCTTCTTATAACAATTGTTACTAGTGGTTGACCAGTCATTTCTTCTCAAGGTATGTCCAACATATCTCTATCTTCTCCTTCTTATAACAATTGTTACTAGTGGTTGACCAGTCATTTCTTCTCAAGGTATGTCCAACATATCTCTATCTTCTCCTTCTTATAACAATTGTTACTAGTGGTTGACCAGTCATTTCTTCTCAAGGTATGTCCAACATATCTCTATCTTCTCCTTCTTATAACAATTGTTACTAGTGGTTGACCAGTCATTTCTTCTCAAGGTATGTCCAACATATCTCTATCTTCTCCTTCTTATAACAGTTGTTACTAGTGGTTGACCAGTCATTTCTTCTCAAGGTATGTCCAACATATCTCTATCTTCTCCTTCTTATAACAATTGTTACTAGTGGTTGACCAGTCATTTCTTCTCAAGGTATGTCCAACATATCTCTATCTTCTCCTTCTTATAACAATTGTTACTAGTGGTTGACCAGTCATTTCTTCTCAAGGTATGTCCAACATATCTCTATCTTCTCCTTCTTATAACAATTGTTACCAGTAGTGAATGGAAAATTACTTTTAAAAGACTTGTTGTGAGAAGGAGTAGGGGGAGGACATTGATGTATTTAAACAGGCTACAGAAATGTATCTGAAACTATTGCAATAGCGTATACAATGACTGCTGTTGACGCCGGTCAACTTGCACAGAACAAAGACTTTCTCAGGACTCTTGTCATTGGAACCAAGTTCCAGAAGGGACACGCAACTTGATGATGATTTGAAAATGATTTTTCTAGAGAAGGCATGTTATATGGAAAATCCCACATAGTATAACCATCATAGCTGCCTTGTTTAATATCAATTATGATAAAATGGTATTTCATAGGATGGTTAGTATGAAGAAACTATGGCATACCATAAGCAAAAAAACAAATGTAAACATTTTCTGAGTGGATTAATTGTTGTATGTGGAAGCACATGGACATGAATCATGGACAATCATTCAGAAATAAGAAATACATTTTGCAATAATTGTTTACTAGAGAAACAATATGCAGCCATGTTTTTGTTTTTTTTCAATTCAGTAGTTAATATGTTAAGCTTAATCCTTCTTGCCTTTCAAAGTTATTGTTAATAACATTCTTATTTTGTTCATGGGCTCCCATAACATATGTTACCGGGTGCCACGGTTTATTATATATATATTCTACTACCTTGGTGTTTCAAGAAGTTGTTATGTTTTACAATCATCTTTCTTCCAACAGTTTTTCGAACCAAAGTACAAGACAACATACTTCCAGATTCTCTTGACTTCTTTCAGGTAACTTGATTGTTTGTTGATCATCGTTTTCTTCTTGTTGTTGTTTGATTGTTGATGGATTGTTGATGGATTGTTGTGTTGTTGATTGATGGGTAATTGTATGAATGTTTCTCTGCTTGTTTGTCTATGTAATGTTAACCCCATCAGCCACCATGTGTAGTTGTTCAGTTAAGCACATCAGCCACCATGTGTAGTTGTTCAGTTAACCCCATCAGCCACCATGTGTAGTTGTTCAGTTAAGCACATCAGCCACCATGTGTAGTTGTTCAGTTAAGCACATCAGCCACCATGTGTAGTTGTTCAGTTAAGCACATCAGCCACCATGTGTAGTTGTTCAGTTAAAATCCTGTCATATCATATACATGACGTCACCATCAAACATAGTAAATAAGTTGTTGATTTTCTAGGCACCACTTAAACGTTCAAAAACTTGTCATTGCTTTAATATAGACAATACCATATTGGGCGTGGAGGTAAGGAGAAGAGACCGGTTTAGAAATGAAGACATCAGGAAAAAAGTGGATACAACCAGGGTCGTGCGGTATATTTTCTCAGTATGATGCAAGTCTTCGAAATGCAGCCCCTTAAATGGGTTTTCTTTCAAATAACCTTCAGTTGGGATTTTGATTTCGCTGCTTCTGCCGCCCCACTTACGGGTCCGCCTGATGCGGCCGCCTCTCTGTATCATAGCACGACCCTCGGTACAACATCAATATTAAACTTCATCAAGAAACTTCATCAAGAAACAACAAATTAAATGGTTTGGCCACATAAGCAGATTACCATCAGACAGTGCGCCTTAAAGAGCAATGCTACTCCGATACAGTGGATACAAAGTAAAGGCTGGCCACGCAAAAGGTGGACCTCTGAGATAACAGAGGCGACGAACAACACTGTTTACTAAGCTCACACAAAAGTCCGTTCTAGAAATCTCTTCTTATCATGACGATGTGAGACAAAACATGATTAGAGAAAAGACAGAAAAGTAGATACATGCTTCTACTTCTAGATATTCAGTATATATATATGGAACTGCAGTAAAACTATTTGATTGGCAAAACACGTAATTACAAAGTACTGTAGTTTTACAAATTACAAAAACAATGACAAAATACAGCAACGTTTCGACCAACAAGGCCTTTATCAAGCAAACGAACAAACAGGAGTGACAAATTAAAATGAAAAACAAATGGACGACCAAATACAAACGTATCTAAGGAAAATCTGGAATAAAAACGAATAACGAAATAAATGTAACACAAAAACACACATAAAAACTAGAAATAGAAAGGAAAAGAAACAATGAAACATCTAGTAAATATATAACTTGAATACATGCAACATATACCCATATAGATTACAAAGCATGGGAAGAGAAAGTACTAAGAAGCATAAGAATGTAATACGTTGAGCCCGCGTGGTCGCAAGGTACCATACAAAGAAATCAACCGATTCTCCAGAGCAAATCGACTGCGATCATCCGAGGAACATGATCAACTTTCTTGACATTACTATCACCTTACGCCTATCCGCTATCTCTACATCAGTATATTACAAGCCTACTGATGCACATAGTTTTCTCCTCTATACTTCTTCCCATCCCCGGGCATGTCGTGACTCTTTGCCATTCTCGCAGCTCTTACGCCTTCGTCGCCTTTGTAGTGAGGACGATGATTTTCTTGAGAGAGCTCGCGAGATGCTTGATTTCTTTCGTAGGCGCCTATACCCGGAGAGGGTGCTTGTCTCGGCTATGCATCGAGTTCAGAAAATCACTCGCCAGCAGGCCCTTACCAGTCAGCATAGCACTACTAACTCTGACAGAGTAAAACTTATCTTAACTTACCACCCCCATAGTTCCCTGGTGAAAAATGTTTTATTCCGTCATCTGTCTCTCCTTAGATCAGATCCTGAGACCCGTTCTGTCTTCTCCAACTATCCTTTGGTGTCTTACAGACGGGACAGAAGTCTTAAGGATATGTTGGTACACAGTCGCCTTAAGTCCAATATCCAGACTCATTTTGGCACTGTCCAGTGTGGTCGTCGGCGTTGCAACACGTGTGCTTATGTGATACAGACGCGTACTGTATCTTTTCCTTTAGGCACGTTTCTTATTGACGATGGGTTCACATGCGAGTCCCGTAATCTTATCTATGCCATTATCTGTAAGCGGTGTAACAAGGCTTATATCGGCGAGACAGGCAAGAGGCTCAGTGACCGATTCGCCCAACACTTACGCGACATACGCCAATGCTCTGTGACCCCTGTAGCCACCCATTTCAATGACACTGGCCATTTAGGTGCTCACGATGTCCAGGTCACAGCCATCCGATCATGTTCCTCGGATGATCGCAGTCGATTTGCTCTGGAGAATCGGTTGATTTCTTTGTATGGTACCTTGCGACCACGCGGCTCAACGTATTACATTCTTATGCTTCTTAGTACTTTCTCTTCCCATGCTTTGTAATCTATATGGGTATATGTTGCATGTATTCATGTTATATTCCATTCTTATGCTTCTTAGTACTTTCTCTTCCCTGCTTTGTAATCTATATGGGTATATGTTGCATGTATTCAAGTTATATATTTACTAGATGTTTCATTGTTTCTTTTCCTTTCTATTTCTAGTTTTTATGTGTGTTTTTGTGTTACATTTATTTCGTTATTCGTTTTTATTCCAGATTTTCCTTAGATACGTTTGTATTTGGTCGTCCATTTGTGTTTCATTTTAATTTGTCACTCCTGTTTGTTCGTTTGCTTGATAAAGGCCTTGTTGGTCGAAACGTTGCTGTATTTTGTCATTGTTTTTGTAATTTGTAAAACTACAGTACTTTGTAATTACGTGTTTTACTTCTAGATACATGCTTCTACTTCTAGATACATGCTTCTACTTCTAGATACATGCTTCTACTTCTAGATACATGCTTCTACTTCTAGATACATGCTTCTACTTCTAGATACATGCTTCTACTTCTAGATATATGCTTCTACTTCTAGATACATGCTTCTACTTCTAGATACATGCTTCTACTTCTAGATACATGCTTCTACTTCTAGATATATGCTTCTACTTCTAGATACATGCTTCTACTTCTAGATACATGCTTCTACTTCTAGATACATGCTTCTACTTCTAGATAAATGCTTCTACTTCTTCTTCTTGTTTCTGTAAGTTCTTCCTCTCAGCCTCATTCTTCTTCTTCTCTCTCTCTCTCTCTCTCTCTCTCTAATCTTGTTTTGCCTCGCAACATCAGGATAAGAAACAGCTTCTAGAAAAGACTTATAATATGCATGCATACAGCCAAGATGAAAGACACCACCACTATGTGAGATGTTATTGATTCTGTAGATGTTCTGTGTTAGTATCATATACCAGCAGTAACTGTATTTATACACGAGTACATACTGTAGAACGTTCTGTGTTACAATCATATACCAGCAGTAACTGTATGTACACACGAGTACAAACTGTAGAACGCTCTGTGTTAGTATCATATACCAGCAGTAACTGTATGTATACGTACGAGTACATACTGTAGACCAAGTAACGCATATCCAAGTGATTATCTTGGTGAAAAGATACTCAATGTCACAGACAGACATCCACGTGCAAGTATTGTCGGTTGCAAGAATAGCTTGGCGCTCTAGCCATTATCTCTTGTTGTCTGTCAGTGTAATCGATCTTAAAGTCTGTGTTTGTAATCGAATTAACAGTTTTGTGATTATAATCGAGTTTATAGTTTGTGATTGTAATCGAGTAACGGTCTCCGTGGCGTAGAGGTTGTGTGCTCGTCTCTTGTGCCAGAGGTACTAGGTTCGCTCCCTCATGTAGCCATCTCGATATTTTTTTCCAGAAATCCCTGATCTCATTGTAGGTGAGATCGAGTTCCTAGTCCTATCGGAGACTGACGATAAACGTAGGCCCCGTGTTCAATATGAGCACGTAAAAGAACCCTTGGCAGCTTAAGATCAAGAAGAGCAGGCTGGAAAGCCGCTTCCATTCCTCCCTCCCCAAAAAAATTAGAAAGATTTTTTAAATATATTCCTACAAAATATTTTTATAATCTTCTAAATTACATCGGGGAATCTCGCCAGGGCTACGGAGTTCGTGCACTGTCGCTGAGATCTTCTTGTGTTAAGAAAGAGATCGGAGCACACATGGTTACTCATAGAAGTGCGATGATGATGGTCATATCAATCATTCAATCATTCAATCAATCATGCATATCAAAACGATAATTTTACCAACCAATTCCTCAAATCAGATTACATACGTAGTTATAGATATATTATTATGTTTGTGTGTTTGCTCTTCATAAACAGAACACAGTCCCCGCGTGCTAACTCGACTTAAGTGGGCATATTCGATTATTTGTTACAACGAATACAACACGCACATTAGTATGAACGCTTGTGTGCAAGTCAGATGTACTCATCTTGTATAAGACTGTAACCGTTATATC
The DNA here is from genome assembly GCA_020796225.1 of Arion vulgaris. Taxonomy (NCBI): domain Eukaryota; kingdom Metazoa; phylum Mollusca; class Gastropoda; order Stylommatophora; family Arionidae; genus Arion; species Arion vulgaris. The sequence goes on from CM036759.1 coordinate 69,102,669, forward strand.
CTGCACATCGAGTCGATTTTCTGTACATCTTCGCCCATACAGACAGCTATTGTAAGTTGACGACGCCCAGTTGCTATAACAGACAGATCGAAGGGATTTCTATATTTCTGAATATATATTCAAGCATGTAAAAGTAGTGAAAGAGACTACTGAACGTAATAATGCCTTTAAAAAATCACAAACAGCGTTAAAAGCTGGGGTTGATTCACAAAGTCCTGTAAAGGATATGCAATTACCTTTTTGAATGTGAAAGAACACAAAGCTGATATATCACATATTGTAAATGTGCGTACATAATTTATTCCTTTCGATTCTTATTAGCTTTTTCTTCAAACAAATTTATGCAGTTTTCTTGTCTTTTCTTTAATTCGCTAGCACTTAATCTCAATTGAGTTTTCTTTGTTCCAGCCTTGTTTTGCTTTATATTTTTTTTATGTGCAGACATTGTTCGATATAGCCTGTTTCTGTAGCTACCTGAGTGGATTTCATCTCAATCTATGTCTGCATCGCATCGCAGCTTACAAGCTTCGTCTTCAATATATCAGATTGTGTTTTTCTTTGAGCTTTTTATACTAAACCTTTCAGCTCACGCCGGAGCACAGGTTCTCAACAAATTCACCATTTGTTTACATCCTGCGACATCCTTTATTATTCTCTATATACTCATATTTAGTCCGCATTATTCCTCGGGAGTCTCTGTGGCTAAGTGGTTAAACCCTTTGCCTTGTGAGTCGAAGGTCGTGGGTTCGAGTCCGGACCTCACCATTCTGTTCACGAGTGCAGTTTTTCCAGAGACCCCTAGGATTGTTGCTGGAGCTACGGTCTTCGTGCGTTGTGCAATACTCTCGGCAGGTGGCGTGCCATTTCTGCAGAGAGGACCGAGCCATATGGGGTAAAACCCGGTGCAATGAAGTCAATCTTTCGGCTTTAAAACCCTTTAAAATTGCATTATACCGACTCCTGCTCAACCACAAAATGTGTGCATGAGCATTGTCTAATAGAGCACAACATTATATAGAAGAAATAATGGTCAGATTTTACACAAAGAAAATCACACTTTCTAGTACCCATCTACTGAGTTAGTCTGTAGCATTGTGTGAGATATTATTGATAGGACCATCATCGTTTCACTTCCATGAGTAATTATATGGGGTCCGATCTCTTTCTTACACAGGAAGAGCTCAGCGACAGTGCACAAACTCCGTTACACCGGCGAGGGTTCACGGTGTAATTTAGATGATAGTGAAACTATTTGGTAGGAATTTTTTGTTAATCTTTCTAATGAATTTTGCCCGGGCAGCAACTTTCCAGCCTGAAAAGAGTTCTTTACGTGCTCAAATTGAACATCGGACCTACGTTTTATCGTCTGTCTCCGATAGGACTAGGAACTTGATCTCACCTACAATGAGATCAGAGATATCTGGAAAAATATCCCGATCGCTCCATGAGGAAGCGAACTGAGTATCTTTCGAACGAGAGGCGAGCACCTATCATCTACGCCACAGAGACTGCCCAGAGATCTTACTGATCGTAGAGGAGAACTGTCATAGAGGAGAACTGTCATAGAGGAGAACTGTCATAGAGGAGAACTGTTATAGAGGAGAACTGTCATAGAGGAAAACTGTCATAGAGGAGAACTGTCATAGAGGAGAACTGTCATAGAGGAGAACTGTCATAGAGGAGAACCATCAGATCTGTCTCACGTTCGTTCAGTGAATTCAAATATGAAATGTGCAGAAATCCTAGTACGATCAACTCCCTAGCTCACCCATCGGAAAATGTGTACATTGCTTTATAAGTTGCTGGAAAACTCGGAATCACAACTGACGCCACTGTTTAGCAGGTCTGTCTTTAGCCAGAGCCAACTATAAACGTATGGGTCTTCGGACTCAGGTAAAAATTATGGAAAATCAGACCCCAACTACACCACGTGATATCGCATTCCAGTATTGGTGTATATAGACGAATTCATTTTAAAATCAACACAAAAATGCTAACTCGAAGTTATATTATGCAACAAGTTAAGTTTAACAATAAGGAATATCAATATAATGAATATTTGTCACCAATAAATAACCATAGACTCACAGAATTGAGTAAAATTGCAAAAAATCGTGCAGTGTTCTATCAAACATCTATATTTTCCGGCCCCCTTTTCTGATCTAGGTCAGGAACCCCTTGTCAGTTGTCTGGCCTAGTTATCTAGAGTTGGCTGTGCTTTAGCCCTTTCAGCATCATCATCAAGTAGCTTGTCCCTTCCGGAACTTGGCTCCCATGACAGCAGACCGGAAAAACTCTCTGTGCTGTGCAAGTTGACTGACGTCAGAAGCAGTCATTCTCAGATCGTCAATGACATCTTGCACCCATCGTCTTCTAGGTCTGCCTCTCATTCTTCTTCCATGCATCATTCCCGCCAAAATTATCTTCTCTAGGCACTCATGTCGTTTGATGTGTCCGAAATATTTAATTTTTCTTGATTTTATGTTCTTTAATAGCTAACTCTCTTTAATATCAAGCTGTTGCAGAACAGAAGCATCTCGCTCGAGATCAGCTATGAGGAAGTCAAAACAACCATCGGTTCGCACTATCGAAGCAAATGGGCAAAAGACCACCCGCAGTACACAGACAGTGACGGATACTATGGTCTCTCTCGCAGTGAACAAGTTGCCATATTTCGCCTCCGTACCGGCCACAACAAGCTCAGAGCCCACATGTTCCATAAATTTAAAATTGGCACAACTAGCCTGTGCCCATGCAATATGGCAGACATGACGGCAGAACACGTCTTGCAAGACTGTCAACGTTTAGCAGATATACGAAAAGAGTACTGGCCACAACACACAGAGCTTCGTGAAAAGCTGTACGGAGGAACGGAGTCCCTAAAAACAACAGTAAAATTCATGATAGAAGTTGGTCCATCAGGCTAGGCCGGGAACGCAAAGGAAGAAGCATTTGTTCTCTTTTCTCTGTCCCTGATATTCTAAGTTCTCTTCTGTAGCATTTACATTCAAAGACTTTCAGAATAATAAACTCAGATTTCGCGGCTCACAATAAAGCTACGTCAATTCTAGCCAGTTATTTTTCAATTTTCAATGTAAAAAAAACACCACGAAATTATGTTAAAACCATTACCAAAATAGTATGCCAGTCACGTTTCTAGAAGCAAGACTTCCTAAAGTGGAAACTTTACTTTTAAACACCTTGGCTTGTGTTTGATTGATTTATAGCACGCATTTTAAAATAGTTAATTGTTTAACCGCAGTTTTAGTCGTTGCAATTTAGTTTAGTCTCGTGACGTCAACACCCAGCAAACAAACAACTAGTATCATGTGCCGTGACGACTTGCGCAGACGATTATGATTTCGTCTGCATTTCTGTCCCGGATGTTGTGTTTCTGCATTTTTATCCTTCTTTTTGCGCTCATTCTTCCACTTATTTTACCTCAATTGTCTTACAAATCGATAAATGAAAACAAAGGCGGGCGTTTGAAGAGAGGCCAATCCTGGATGACCGAGGCAGAGGATGTTATTAAACAGGTCTGTACTCTAGATGAGCTGAGGCATGGTGAAGAATGGAAGCCTATATCAGAGGATATGACTGCTTACACCAGGGTTGTCAGTACACTTGGACGCTGCTGTTGGGAATTGGCCCCAGGGGTTATCAATGCGGAGATTCTTGCACTCGTGGATCAGCACTCCGATCCAGGTGATATCATTATCTACACCGATGGCAGTCAGACACGGAACCTGATCATTGTGGGCTTATTCAGCACAACGAAACGGTCGCACACTTCATGAGGACTGCGGCCCTTTCGAGACAACGACATTGAGCATGACTATGGAGACCTGGAAGTCTGCGCATGGAATGGGTGGACAGCATTCGGAGATCACATCTCAGGAAAATGACTTGACTGTACACACCTGGACATGCTGGAGTGCAGGGTAACACGCGCGCTGACTTTCTTGCAAACAATGTCCCAACTCAAGCGGGCAGAAGTATAGACAGAGCCGATGTCATCAATGCGGTACGCTTTTATTTATGTGACATGAGCAAGTCTCAGACACTGGAACGAGTTCGAGTTAAGTTTGGACATGCCAGACAGTGTCGTCTTCGTGGTAGAGAGTGAAGATATACTAATAAACTTCACATTGGTACGGTGAGCAAATGGTCTTTGGGATGGCTGCTGCAGCGGAGGACAGAGCACGAATGGGCACGCCCAATGTGCCATGACGTCGATCGCATAACATAACATACCTCTCTTTGTAGTATGTATGCGATTTTTGACTAGACAGAGAGTTTAGAGAGCAAAAAACAAATGCTGTAACATACCAGCTAGCCCCATTGTTAAGGCACCTAAACATCTCACTGACAGCTAAACAACAGATGATCAACAGCATTTTCAGGCCTACTCTGTGTTACCAGAGCAAAACATGGACAATGAGCACAGGGCAGTCACAAAAATAACTACATGTGAAATGCGTTGCCTGTGAAAAGTTACCAACAACACCAGAAGAGACAGAGTCACCAACATCAGCATAAGAAAGAAAGTTGGCACAGAACCTTGCTTGAATTACATTGAGAAACAAAGAATGAAGTGGTTTGGCCACTTAATAAGAATGTATCCAAACTCCACAGTATACAGAGTCTTCTACAACAGAACATCAGGAGAGGCGAGAGGAATGTAGTGGATAGCCAGTCAGTCTCCCCTCCCAGGTGGCAGCTAAGGAACAGACAGTTAGCCAGATAGTTAGTGTAGTATAATTAGATATTATATAGTTGAGACTATGTGTTGCAATCTCTAAGTAGAAGTGCAACACATAACTACGAGACAATGACGTTTTTTGTGTAGTTAGGGAGTGACGGTGAGAGTAAATTAGTAAACATAGAGACAGATGGACGAACGTGTGTCTACTCATGATGAACATCACAAAAATAAATATATATGAAGTCTGAAAGACAGTGTTTGTCTATATTATCGTCCAAGTATACCATCATTAAATACCACAATCATCACTACAATATGGACCCCCTACTACAGGAAGACCACGAAAAGATGGATAAATGGCACAGCAGAATCCGGTCAAGAAGCAAAAATAATTATCACCCAAGCCACTAGAGCAGAGAAAGACAAAAACATAAAACCACGATACTGGGCAACAATCAGGTAACAGTGGGACAACACTGGGCAATAACCTGGTATAGTCTGTCCATTAATTCGTGAGCACGTTTGAAATTGATTTTCTCGAAAACTACCTGTTGGATCTCAGTGATTTTTGCATGCAGCCTTAGAATATCCATGACGCTAAAATAAAGCTAACCAGTAGTCCATAGATGCTACGGATTTTGCACATCGGCGAATTCCTTTGATCTTTAATGACAATTGCAAATACGGGGGCTCAAATTTTAGATTTTACAGTATCCCTAGAATTTGTCCATGTCAATTCTATTCATAGGTGTATCTCCATATTAACTTGATAGGTCAAGTAATTAAGTGTGTTGCCCTTTATGTGCAATCGTGAACTTGGATACAATATGCAACAGTTAGTCCTCCCCTTCGGTCACCATTAGACCCCAGGGTGTCTTAACTTCACCACAAATTGTATGATGGTAGACGCATTTGGATATGGAAATGTATACGTTGCTATTTCTCAGTCTGTAATCAAAATATGATTTGTATCATCCCGAATCTGACGATTCCATGAGGTTGATAATTGTTACTGGCTGGACAAATTGTAATCCATCTCGGTGCCAGTACTCGTCTTCCCCTCGGAGCACATGTTCAACACACTTCTTCCAGAACTGCATGTCTATCATTGAGAAGGACTCACGTGTCAGAACTTCAACATCACATATTTTAAACGTCCTGTTCTGTTCGGCAACTTGCCCTTTACTTTAGCCCAGACAAGCTCTATCGGATTGAGCATGATATGGAGGTAGTCGCAAAGACGTGTGGCCGTATTCCGCAATGATTTTGTCAATATGAAACACCTTTGTCTTATTTGTCATCCTCACCAGGTGCAACAACTCTGGTTTCAAATATGTATCATCGAAGCTGACATTTTCATTAGCAAGCCAAGTCCTAATTTGATCTTTTGTATTTGATGCAGTTGGTACTTTGTCTTCCGCTGATACTGCGTTGTGATAGGATGCATTATCCATTACCAAGCATGATGGTCTGTTTAGAATTGGAAGTAGATCTTTCTCCATCCAGTGCCTGAAAATATGTCCATTCATTTCTGTGTGGTAGTCCCTACCGTCGGTACTTTTTGATTGGAAAATAAGTCCAGCGTCATGGACAAGACCTTCTTCACTGCTTCCTGCATGTGTTAGTATAATACGCTGGCCTTTGCTGCTTGGTATTTTTCTTTCTGTTCACCGTCTACTGATTGCCATTCTTTAGCATTGGTGTGGTGAGCATTGACCCAGGATTCGTCCAAATATACAATATCATAGCCTTGCCTCCGCGCTCACGGATCTGCCTCAGGTATTTACTTCGGGCAGCAATTAAATGTAGCTTTTCACAAATAATATTCCTGCCGCCTATAGTTTTTCTGAAGGTGAAGCCGGCGGCTCTTACAATTTTTCATAGAGTACTTTTAGAAATGTCTATGCTGCAATCTGATTGCAGTTTTAATTTCAGTTTCCTGAGAGTAACAAGTTGCTTTGTCGCAAACATTTTCAAGAGCTCCCGTCTTATGACATCTATGTCAAAGTCGTCAATTGTTATTTTCCGTCCTTGCTTTACATTAGTGCACTTTGTGTCCTGTTTAATCCATCGGGAAAAGGATTCTCTATTCAGACCAAGCGCCAGTTGCGTTCGTTTCTCAGGGTTATGAATATCGCAATATAGATGACCTCTCTTAGATTCCCTACGGAAGTGTTGGTATAGTAAAACTGTAACCTTCTGCATTGTTATAAATGTGCACTTCAGACTCATTATGAATGTGATATCAATGTCAGTTTTGATAAGCCAACAAATATGATACAATAGCTTCATACAAATAGCGAGATACACCTATAACTATACAACGGTATCCCAATTATAACGTCATATGCTTTCCGCTTTCAAAGTCGACTGGGTTAGGTGCACGGGAATTCGTGAAACTCACGATATTTCAATGTTACCATAATGTATTTTTAGAACAACGCGTCTGTGTACCGTAAATCTGTTACTATTGTGTACAATCCGGTGAGGTTGATTTTAATATAACCTGAAGAAGAAATATTTCAACTACATCAAATTTTCTTGGAAAAAAAATATTTTTCTAGCGTCATGGATATTCTAATGCTGCTTGCAAAAAATCACTGAGATCCAACAGGTAGTTTTCGAGAAAAACAATTTCAAACGTGCTCACGAATTAATGGACAGACTATAACAGTGTGATGACACTGGGCAACAACCCGGTAACAGTGTGATGACACTGGGCAACAACCCGGTAACAGTGTTCCGACACTGGACAACAACTCGGTAATAGTGTTACAACACTGGGCAATAACCTGGTAACAGTGTGATGACAAAAGAAGAAGATGGGATTCACATCTTTGCGCGTTAGGTTTCTGTTGCCATTAAGCGTCCACAGAACCGTACAACAGTACGACCATTTTCTGCATTCTTTTAATATTGTTTATTTGTTCCCTAGTCTTGCCAGTCTCTGTATTTGTTCCCTAGTCTTGTCAGTCTCTGTATTTGTTCCCTAGCCCTGCCAGCCTCTGTATTTGTTCCCTAGTCTTGCCAGTCTCTGTATTTGTTCCCTAGTCTTGTCAATCTCTGTATTTGTTCCCTAGTCTTGTCAGTCTCTGTATTTGTTCCCTAGCCTTGTCAGTCTCTGTATTTGTTCCCTTGTCTTGTCAGTCTCTGTATTTGTTCCCTAGTCTTGTCAGTCTCTGTATTTGTTCCCTAGCCCTGCCAGCCTCTGTATTTGTTCCCTAGTCTTGCCAGTCTCTGTATTTGTTCCCTAGTCTTGTCAATCTCTGTATTTGTTCCCTAGTCTTGTCAGTCTCTGTATTTGTTCCCTAGCCTTGTCAGTCTCTGTATTTGTTCCCCTGTCTTGTCAGTCTCTGATTTGTTCCAGTCTTGTCAGTCTCTGTATTTGTTCCTACCTTGTCAGTCTCTGTATTTGTTCCCTAGTCTTGTCAGTCTCTGTATTTGTTCCCTAGTCTTGTCAGTCTCTGTATTTGTTCCCTAGCCTTGTCAGTCTCTGTATTTGTTCCCTAGTCTTGTCAGTCTCTGTATTTGTTCCCTAGTCTTGTCAGCCTCTGTATTTGTTCCCTAGCCCTGCCAGCCTCTGTATTTGTTCCCTAGTCTTGCCAGTCTCTGTATTTGTTCCCTAGTCTTGTCAATCTCTGTATTTGTTCCCTAGTCTTGTCAGTCTCTGTATTTGTTCCCTAGCCTTGTGTCTCTGATTTGTTCCTTGTCTTGTCAGTCTCTGTATTTGTTCCCTAGTCTTGTCAGTCTCTGTATTTGTTCCCTAGCCTTGTCAGTCTCTGTATTTGTTCCCTAGTCTTGTCAGTCTCTGTATTTGTTCCCTAGTCTTGTCAGTCTCTGTATTTGTTCCCTAGCCTTGTCAGTCTCTGTATTTGTTCCCAGCCTTGCAGTCTCTGTATTTGTTCCTAGTCTTGCAGTCTCTGTATTTGTTCCAGTCTTGTCAGTCTCTGTATTTGTTCCTAGTCTTGTCAGTCTCTGTATTTGTTCCCAGTCTTGTCAGTCTCTGTATTGTTCCTAGTCTTGTCAGCCTCTGTATTTGTTCCTAGCCCTGCCAGCCTCTGTATTTGCTTGACGGCGCCTCCGTTAGAGAGTTAGCTGTTGCCTGGCCCGTGTGTTCCGAGGCTCTCAAGGGAGCAAAGAATAGTACCACTGCGACCACAAGGCATCTCATAAGAGGCTACTGAGGTAAGGGCCTAGGGAAGCTACCCTAGTAAATAAAAAGCGTGCAGAAATCGGATTGTTGGCCTCTGAGGCGCTAACTCCACAACGTACAATCGCTCCCAGAGCCGCTGTAGCGTAGTGTTAGAACCCTTCTGCAAGGCTGGTGGTCTGGTTCAGCTCCGCAATGTCGTGGAATTTTTCCCGACCACGACGGCTCTCAGGTCGACCCAGCTCAACTGGGTACCAGACATGCTCTGGGAAAGTAAAGGCGGCCGGCGTGATGCGACCACATCACCCATCGGTGCCGACAGTCAAAGAAAATACAGCCTAACACTGTATTGAACCATATACCACGAGGTATGAAAGGGTTCCTTTACTTACTTACTACTTACAATCGCTCCTAGGCTCAGATCACATGCAAATCACAAGAGTGGTTTAACAAGTGGTCGATATGGAGCGTTCGAAGTAGGAAATTGATCTGGGGATCGATATTAATCGATACAGACAGATATGACCAAATCAAAAACTTTTATTCAAGGTTACAAAAACCAAATTTGAAAAAAATATATTACTTTGTTTCCTATTTTGTGTGTGACTGTGCGTGTGTTCGTGTGTGTGACTGCGTGTGTTTCTCCCCCTTTCTAAAGCGGTAAGTTATAGATTAGAGACTCCTCAAGTCACGTGTGCATCGCCTGATAATTGGTCATGTATTGATTAAACAGCTGTAACCTGGATGTTCGAAAGTTATAAAATACCAGAGGTTGCTAGCAAAGGTTTGACGTTTTAACTGCTGGCTAAAACAATAAAAACCGGTCATTTTGATACAGTATTACTGCTCTCAAGGTCCGCATTTTAATAAACAGTGGGTCTGTTGCCCTTACGCGCGCGGTCTTGTGGCTTTGCGGCTTTTTTTGTTTAAAATTACCATAATTTTCTCTCCTGTATTATCAAATAATATAGTATTTCTGTTCTATCTGCAGCCTATAGTTTCATTTTCTGATAAAAGTTGCACTTGTCGATAAATATAAACTTGTTATTTGGTTTGTTCGTACTTAGCCATTACGTTGTGTTGTTATGTTATGGGAGAATTAGAGGAGACACTGGATATAAGTATCATGTTGTTATCCACTGATTTCTTTTCATAATCTTCTATGATAACCAGTTCTGGTATATATTTAACGAAACGAGTTATTTCCCATGTCTGACATTTAGTATAGGCTAGATTCTGCGCTACGACAAATGTAAACTTTCTAGAGGGAATTGTGCAAGTTGCTAAACATGATAAATACATTGTAATAACTTCAATTAAATCCGCTGTCATCAAAAGTACATATTATTTTATTAGTTGTTTGCGTCTGAGCGCTATCTCAACGCTGTTGTTCTTTGTATTTCGCTTCAGGCATGACTAAATGCAACGGTTCTCAGCATATAGCTCCCCGTAGCTCCATCTCAAAGTTGTTGTTCATTGGATTTCGCCTCGGGCATGACTGGATACAACGGTTCTCAACGTGTACATCACCGTAGCTCCATCTCAACGCTGCTGTTCTTTGGACTTCGCTTCAGGCATGACTAAATGCAACCGTTCTCATCATGTGAATCCTCATAGCTCCAGTCTCTGTGATACATGTCTAGTAGAGTAGTTATTATCAAATCTACGTTGCAGGAGAGTATACCGTTTATCATAAAAACTACATTATAACTGTTTAACATCATCATCTAGCAGCGTGTCGTGTTCTGAACTACATGTTGCCGTCCATGTGTTGTAGGGACCCCCAAAGGGTGCAAAAAATTAGTAACACTGTGATCTACAAGACGACTGAGGTGCCTAGGGAAGCTACCATAGTAAATAAAAAGCGCTGCAGAAATCGGATGTGCTGGCCTACTTGTAGGCGCATAACTGACACAACGTACAATCGCTCTTGGGATTAGATCACAAATAGATCACAAAGAGGGGTTTAACAACTGGTCGATATGGAGCCCCGATTTCTGCGCCGCTTTTTATGTAATAGAGTAGCTTTCATTACCCGTTCCAGACTCTGGGTATTTGTTTAAACTTACATTTACCGACATCTTTTGTTTCATTAGCACTGAACGTCCTTCACGATTTATTGACCATTTTTCAGCCACTCAATACAACATGTGTGTGTGATCTGAGCTAAAGAGCATGTTCAGGCTTTGTAACTTTAGTGAATCGGTAAATTCGTTCCAGTTTAGGAACATTCTCAACCGATGAAGGACACTTATCGTTTTGTCTCTACAAGACAATTTGAAGTGCCATCTCTGTATTTAGAAAACTGAGACTGAACAAATGTAACCAGGAAGGGCATATTCATTAAGCAGGAAAGTTACTTTTATTTTGCTCTCGGTCAAAGTTGCATACCCCAAGTTTATCAAGGAGGACAGTTTCATAGCCGCTTGTATGCAACTTTGAGTTTTGCGCTCGGTCAACCTCACTTCACCTAAACCCCTGACTTCCACCTCTGGTACAGAGTTTACTACAGTCTTTCCTTGCTTCGACACGGGACAGCTGGATTGTATCAGCCTTATACAGTCTTCCCTTGCTTCGACACGGGACAGCTGGATTGCGTCAGTCCTATACAGTCTTTCCTTGCTTCGACACGGGACAGCTGGATTGTATCAGCCTTATACAGTCTTCCCTTGCTTCGACACGGGACAGCTGGATTGCGTCAGTCTTATACAGTCGTTCCGAGAGCGGGCAAAAATATTGTGACTAATTACTTTGGACGATGCAAGTCTACACATTTGAACAACTTGTTATACCGTTCTCACCATCCGTTCTGCGTTCAATTGTATTGCACGTGTACCTGTTATCTCTAGACATCAGTCAGGAGACACATGTATACGTTTTCTCTCTGGGATTTTGCTCGTCTGTGTTGCGAACAGATCTCATAGTAGTCCTGGTTACGCTCACAATAGTACCTTACATTACGGCAGCTCTCACTCGATCGCTACTCAGCCAGACTACAGTGCCAGTTTAATTCCAGGGTGGGGACTGTCAGTGCAGCTCACTTTCACGACGTTGTCTGTATCTCTGTTTTATTTTTGTTACCTATAGCCCTCTCAATGTGAGCTAACTTTGTTCTGATTAAGTCAACATAAACACAATATAAATATTGCTTTCGTTGATAATATTTATACAATATTTATATCTGCATACTTGCTCTAATATAATATTTATACATTCGCCTGCTTCCGAACATCCCTTATCACATTCACCAACTTGAAGTATGCGGCGGTGACTAATGGGTCTTATGTTGTTTATTTATCTATTTAACAATAATAAAAGAAATACTTAAATAGGACAAGAAAACAAAACTTAACACAATCCGTTTCGTAATTTTAAATGATCCATGAATCCAGATTTAGCAGTTTGAATTGTAAACAAAATTAAAATGTACAACAAAACATTGGGAAAACCCGTATTTTCTTGTACCAACGGCACGCGAGCGTCGTGCGGTAAACAGCTTATTTTTCAGCGTTTCTCTTGCTGACGTTAAAAATATCCTACTCTAGCTGGTATTTTGAAACTTGATCAAATCTACGAAACAATTTGTTTTTTTACTTTTTCTTTCTCTTTTTCTTTGTTAGTTCCCCCGCTATGAGTTCATGCGTCGTCATGGTGCCTTTGATCATTTTTGAGCGAAGTCTTGCTTTTCTTATCACTAGCATCCCTCGCCATTATCTACTTTATCTTCTTTCTCTACTCCTGTTTCCAGTTCTACTTTTTTTTCTCTGAACAGCATCAAGATAAGAAGAGAATTCTAGAACGGGCTTGTGTGTGTGCTTCGTACATGGCATTGTTCACTGTCTCTCTTATTTCTGTGACCCACCTTTTGCGTGGGCTACCTGTTGCCTTGTATCCACTACTGTATTTGAGTAACATTGCTCGTTAAGACAACCTGTTGGTAATCTATTTATGTGGCGGAACTATTTCTTTTATTGTTTCATGTTCATTACCGATGTCGTACCCACTTTTTGAAGTAGGGATGTTCCACTTTTTGGAGTAGGGATGTTCCACTTTTTGGAGTAGGGATGTTCCACTTTTTGGAGTAGGGATGTTCCACTTTTTGGAGTAGGGATGTTCCACTTTTTGGAGTAGGGATGTTCCACTTTTTGGAGTAGGGATGTTCCACTTTTTGGAGTAGGGATGTTCCACTTTTTGGAGTAGGGATGTTCCACTTTTTGGAGTAGGGATGTTCCACTTTTTGGAGTAGGGATGTTCCACTTTTTGGAGTAGGGATGTTCCACTTTTTGGAGTAGGGATGTTCCACTTTTTGGAGTAGGGATGTTCCACTTTTTGGAGTAGGGATGTTCCACTTTTTGGAGTAGGGATGTTCCACTTTTTGGAGTAGGGATGTTCCACTTTTTGGAGTAGGGATGTTCCACTTTTTGGAGTAGGGATGTTCCACTTTTTGGAGTAGGGATGTTCCACTTTTTGGAGTAGGGATGTTCCACTTTTTGGAGTAGGGATGTTCCACTTTTTGGAGTAGGGATGTTCCACTTTTTGGAGTAGGGATGTTCCACTTTTTGGAGTAGGGATGTTCCACTTTTTGGAGTAGGGATGTTCCACTTTTTGGAGTAGGGATGTTCCACTTTTTGGAGTAGGGATGTTCCACTTTTTGGAGTAGGGATGTTCCACTTTTTGGAGTAGGGATGTTCCACTTTTTGGAGTAGGGATGTTCCACTTTTTGGAGTAGGGATGTTCCACTTTTTGGAGTAGGGATGTTCCACTTTTTGGAGTAGGGATGTTCCACTTTTTGGAGTAGGGATGTTCCACTTTTTGGAGTAGGGATGTTCCACTTTTTGGAGTAGGGATATCTTCATTCCTAAATCTGTCTTTTCTTTGTACTTTCGACACTCTATGCTTACACTTCACTATGCTGACACTTCATTATGCTTACACTTCATTATGCTTACACTTCATTATGCTTACACTTCATTATGCTTACACTTCATTATGCTTACACTTCAATATGCTTACACTTCATTACGAATAAAATTATACAAGATTTTCAATAAGAAATTCTAACGGTTGTGAGGCTTCAGCTTCTAAAATGTTCTAATGCCGTAGTATTGACTTCATTGTACCGGGTTTACCCCAAGTGGCTCAGGGTTGTGAATCCAGGTTGCTGATCAGATTGAGAGAGATGGATGTCGATATTAGTACATCACAAAAATAACGACATACAAAATAAGCAACAACAAAAAAATATTGCTTAATCAACACCGAACTGGCGGGTTGGGATTCTGGACTCTGCTATATTTGTTGATGCGGAGATCACAGCGCCTATTGACGTGTTCGGAGTGCTATGATACTAGTCCTGATATAACTGATAACTGATGATCGCCTACTCCGACAGACATTGCACTTATATGATATTTATTGCGTTCAGTATTAAGTTCTACATCAGCCTTTCATATTTAATATTATCTCTTAACTTGGCTGACATTCTAGTCCGTTCCTACGAAATTATATTTGTATTCAAGAACAATTACCAACTAAAGCAAAGTATCGCTGATTCAGACTAATTATGAAACGCCTGTTACTGATATATATTTTTAGTAATTACGGGGGCCGGATAGAACTATCAAGCGGGCCGGTGTAGCATGCAGGCTGGAAGTTGCCCACTCCGTATCTAGGTTAATATAAGTCTTTGTGAACATGTAACAGGCAACAATTTAAGACAATAAAAAATCGTTTTAATTTCGTCGCAAAATCCGTTTTTTTCTTGTTGTGTACAGTCAATAAATCAATCAAGTGTCATGCTTGCCGGCGAATGCAATCATGTCTCTCCACAACTCTCTCCCTCTCTGTCTATCTTCTCTCTCCCTTTGAGGATTTAATCAGTTCTGACGTCGATCATTTGTCGAACCATCCAACATCTTCCAAGTCTGTCTTCCACGATCTATCCTTCCCTGAGTGTTACCTGTTGTCACAAAATGTTATAAACTTCATCTTGGCGTTATATACCCGACGAACCTTGATTGTCTGATTCTTATTCTTGTGAAAAGGTTTCTTTATGTATAACTACAAGCACTTTAAATCTTTTGAAGCTTGTTTTTTATGTCTTTAATTCTATCCTCGCATCTTTGATAATTTTCTAAATTTTACTTGCAAATTAATCAAACTATGCATAAATAACACACGTCGCTGGATAAACAAGTTCAACAAAGCAGTAATCTTGACATCAAAGCGATTCTTCAACAAGTTAAGTAGACACTTATACAGAATATAAACGTCAAGTTAATCACGTGAGTTACTTAATAATCATGATATCTACAAGACTTTGAAGACATTTCTTTAATCGTGTTGATTGTGTCACGTGCTGGGATTGAAGAACGTGCTGCAAGAAATGTTGGAGAAACATCAATCAAACAGCTACAACTTAATGACATATGTAAATGATTTCAATCAAGTACCATGTCTGCTGGTGTAGGCGATCATGTCTCTCCACAACTCTCTCTCTCTCTCCTTGGTCAGTTCTGACTTCGATAATACATTTTCATTTTCTTCTTCAAACACTCCATATCCACCACTTGTTAACCATCCTCTGTGATCTGTATTTGATCCGAGCCTAAGAGCGATTGTACAGTGTGCCAGTTATGCGCCAACAAGTTGGCCAGCACATCCGATTTCTGCAACGCTTTTTTATTTACTAGGTAGCTTCCTAGACCCCTACCTTAATCACCTCTTACAACATGCCTTTTACTTTTCTTTGCTCTCCTTGCGAGCACCAGCAACACACTGGCAACACACCGGCAACACATGGGCGAATACATTTTAACATAAGGGTCTAAAAGTGAAAAATTGACGTCATAACACTGAGCTTCCCCGTAGCTTGTTCCCTCTCCCTAAACATGGGCCCGACACCCACCAAGGGTAAGGCACTTAAGTGTCTGCGGCGGTGGAAAAAAGCACTCATGAACTGAACAATTCGGTCCGGATCCGAACAAACGATCTGCAGAACGCTAAGCAAACTTCTTAGCCACTTCACCATATACGACTCTCTTCCTCCCCCCACCACCACCACCACCAATCCAACCCTATTAATATTTAATCCTTTCTCTCCGTAACTTTTTGTTTCACCTATGGAAGCACTTATATTACAGTCTATATTGTGAAGGGCCTGTATAATGGTTTGTACACCATCTGAACAAATATGCGTACCAGAATATCGGCTGACACGAGTGAAAGAGTTAACTAATGTATTCTGATATCTTATGCCATGGCGAATGGCGACTATTATGCTCTCATATATTTTAACAAATCTACAATAAATTTTGTTGTTGACATTCTTCTCCCCATGATATTTCCACTCAAGAAGTATCTGTTATCATGTGTTTCATCCTTCATCGATTGTGCATGTTATCGTTATTTGGGGGGTGGAGGGGGTTTAATCATCTTCCAAATTGCATCGGGATCCTCGCTGGTGTTACGGAGCTTGTGTACTGCTGCTGAGACCTTCCTGTATTTAAAAAAAGATAGGAACAGATGTTGTTATTCGCAGAAGTGCAATCAGGATTGTTCTGTCCTATCAATCAATCAATCAATTATCTTTTAGCAATCTACTAAAATAAAAATAGCTTGCCATTTTTATAAAAGAAGAAATTTTGTATTATAGAGTGGGGGGAGGGGTGGAGGAGAAGTTACAGTAAAATCCGATAGCATTACAACTCTAACGTTTCGATCAAAAGGCCTTTATCAAGCACAGGAAACACCAGAAGCGAAGAAATTCAGATTTCTTATACGGTAGACATACTATATACAGTCAGACAACAAACCCCTTCTTCTTCTTTTGTTGTCACACTGCTACCAGGTTGTTGTTGTCACACTGCTACCAGGTTGTTGTTCTCACACTGCTACCAGGTTGTTGTTGTCATTCAGCTACCAGGTTGTTGTTGTCACACTGCTACCAGGTTGTTGTTGTCACACTGCTACCAGGTTGTTGTTCTCACACTGCTACCAGGTTGTTGCCCAGTGTCGTGGTTTTCTGTTTTTGTCTTGCGCTGCTCTTGTAGCTTGTGTGATTGTTATTTTTGCTCTTTGACAGGATTCTGCTACGCCATCTAACCATTTTTTCGTGGTCTTCCTCTTGCCTTCTTTCTCGATGCTCTGTTGTAGAAGACTCTGTATACTGTGGAGTTTGGATGCATTCTTATTAAGTGGCAGAACCACTTCATTCTTTGTTTCTCATTGTAATTAAAGCAAGGTTCTGTTCCAACTGCCTCCCTACAGTAAATACCTACCGGCCCTAAAATGAAAATATGGAACTAAAAACGGAAGAAAAGTGAAAAACTAGAAATGAAAAAACGAAGATCAAAACAATAATAATCAAATATATACATATTATGTAGGCAATTCTTCTTCTTCTTCTGTGATCCAGCGGCACTTGAGCAGTGTTACCCTTCGGTCCAATTCAGATACTGTAGTGGTATCTGCATGTGTTTGTCAGTTGTTCTTTTGTTCTATATAATGTGTTCTGGCCTTGAAGGAAGGAGGATCTTCCTGATGTCATCTAGTGCTTGGTACCTGAAGATGGGGTGGCAGTTAACATATACCCATATATTATGGAGTATGAGAAGAGAAAGTATTCAGAAGCATATGAATGTATGCGTTGAGTGCATGAGGGCGCAAAGTACCATATAAAAATATAAACCATGGCCCATAATATCATAAGCCAGTCACAGTCTGTGGTTGTCTACGCCCTTACCTGTGTGAAGCAGCTGATAGCTTGAAATGTAACTCTGAAAGAAGTCAAGTACAAAAGGAGAGGTTTTACAAGATAAAAGCGGACACATTTCTAACACGGTCGGGTATGTTAAACTTTGACACACACACAGGTCGCACACAAGTATGTCAGCCAAACATCTATTTCAACAATTGGGAAATAAAAATAGAAATTGACGTCATTGACCCTAACACAGAACCGGATGTTTTCAAAGCTATATTTAGCAATTGGAAAGTTGACAAACAAGGGGGTATTATTATTCTTTCTGTAGCTAATTCACAAGTTGGGAAACAGACGGGGGAAGGGGAGGGGGAAATATTTAAAACAGCTATAGAAGAGTTTGCTGAATAAGGGCATGAGTTAGTTCTGAAGACATCGCTTGTTCAAAAGTCCGTTCAACAACTCATGTCCACAGTTCAATGTGAATTGTAGCAAAACCATTAGTTCTACAGTAGCGAAACTTTGCACCCAACCTTAGAATTATACAGACGCAAATGTCTGATGAAAGAAATTGCTATAGGAAACCTGGATTTTGTAATATAATGGTTTCCTTTGATGTTGGCGGCATATTTGGCGAGTCTGAAACGAAACGATAGTTTTGACAGTAAACGCACACATATGACATTTATGACAAGTCTCATGCACAGGCGTATCATCCCAGCTCATACATGGGGACCAATGTTGGTACTTGCAATAGAGTCATGAAATAAACAGGAAATGTAGACTTGAGTTGTATTATTGTTTTTTAATAACTTACATTACAGTTATAGTTAGCTTCCATGTCATAATGCCATTCCCCTTTCACGTCCAGGCTTGGGACTGGCAATGGCGGAGCTACTTTTAGACAGGGTTTTTTCCTTTTAATCGGTAAAAATAGACCTCACTGTTCAAAAGCAATGACAAACTGTTAAACATAAATTTACGTCATTAGTGACATGGGGTCGAGGCTCTCTCTCTGTCTACCTTCACAGAGCCACTCAGGGTCAGTTCTTCATCATGCGCCTCATGTTGTCCGTGTCTGCTTTCTTCTTCTCTGGTGTCAAGTAGCTATCTAGCATTTCTTGTCTCATTCTACATTCGAATTTATCTTCTTTAGACGTCTATTGCCCTTTCTTGTGTCTGAGGTGATTTGATATTTACTGGCCAGATTCAGATTCAACAGAGGTGCTAGCCTCTAGATCTTGGTCTCAACCCGTCCGTGACAAAACTGCAAACAATGATTTAGAGTTAGCTTTGCTATTATTGACTTCATCTGGTCATTCTGCAATTCTGCTAAAATTTATATCTTCTCTTCACCATTGTTCACTCGTTACTGCCCCTTTCAGTGTTTCTCTTCAACATACCACAACAGCGGGGGAAGAGAAATATTTAAACGCTTAGAAAGTTTGCTGAATAGGGCATGATTAGTTCTGAGACATCGTTGTCAAAAAGTCGTTAAAACTCAGCAAGGTTGTGAAGTAGTAACTTAGTTCACAGTCGCTTTAAACCTTAAAATATACCACGCAAATGTGAAAAAATTCTAGAGAAACTTTGTAACTAAATTTCCGATGTCGATGGATCTGAAACTGTTTTGAATAAGTCCATATGCATTTATGCAAGTCTGGAGGTTACCAGTCATAATGGACAATGTGGTCTTGCAAGGTCAATACAAATGTAGACTTGTTGTATTATTGTTTAATAAAATAAGAAAGTTAGCTTCTGATATATGCATCCCTTCAGTCAGTTGGACTGCATGGCGACCTTTAGCAGGTTCTTTAATCGGTAGCTACTTTAATAAGAAAAAACTGTTAAATATAAACTTTTAACCGTATCTATACAATGGCTTAGAAAGGACTTTCCATGCTCTCCTGCTCAACCTTCGGCAAGCCCACGTCAGAGAGCGGTTCCAGTTCCTTCCATTCCCTTTCCTGGCTCCTTTCTTCCTTTCCTCTTTCCATGGTTCCTGAGGCTTTCTTGCTCATTTCTACATTCGCATTTCATTTCCTTTATCTCTTATTCTCTTGTCTTGTGTCTTGGTTTGATATGATTTATGGAATTCGGTCGGAAGACAAATGGTGAAATGAAGTGAATCTCCTTGTCATCTCCCTGTCCAACAAACGGCAAAACAATGTAAAAAGTTTGTAGTTTATTTTGGCTTCATTGGTTTCATTTGGCAAATTCTGGCTTCTTAGACGTGATTTTATACTTCCTCTGTGCCACCATTTAGTCAGTACGCTACCAAGAATGTAAACTGCTCAACCCTTTCAGTGTTTCATCTTCTAACATTACTGGTTGTTGATTTCACTGTTTGTCATAATTTTGTTTTCCTTGTTTGTTTTGAGGCCTACTGTCTTTGCCGTGCTGTGAAGTATTGTACTTTTCTCTTGTATATGTTCATATTTGTGTGACACCAGGGCTATATGCAAAGTCCAGGTCCTCAAGCATCTCGAAAGGGTCCATCTTAACAGCCGGGGGAAAGGGGGAAATATTTGAAACGGCTATAGAAGAGTTTGCTGAATAAGGGCATGAGTTAGTTCTGAAGACATCGCTTGTTCAACACTAACAGTCCGTTCAACAACTCATGCCCACAGTTCAATGTGAATTGTAGCAAAACCATTAGTTCTACAGTAGCGAAACTTTGCACCCAACCTTAGAATTATACCGACGCAAATGTCTGATGAAAGAAATTGCTATAGGAAACCTGGATTTTGTAATATAATGGTTTCCTTTGATGTTGGCGGCATATTTGGCGAGTCTGAAACGAAACGATAGTTTTGACAGTAAACGCACACATATGACATTTATGACAAGTCTCATGCACAGGCGTATCATCCCAGCTCATACATGGGGACCAATGTTGGTACTTGCAATAGAGTCATGAAATAAACAGGAAATGTAGACTTGAGTTGTATTATTGTTTTTAATAACTACATTACAGTTAAAGTTAGCTTCCATGTCATAATGCCATCCCCCTTTCACGTCCAGGCTTGGGACTGGCAATGGCGGAGCTACTTTTAGACAGGTTTTTTCCTTTTAATCGGTAAAAATAGACCTCACTGTTCAAAAAGCAATGACAAACTGTTAAACTTATAAATTACTTACTTAATCCCGTCATGCCTAGTGACACATGGGGCTTCAGAAAGGACTTTCCATGCTCTCCTGTCCCGTGCAACCTTCAGCGCAGAGCCCCACGTCAGAGATGCGGTGTCCAGTTCCTCTTCCATCATGCGCCTCCATGTTGTCCGTGGTCTGCCTTTCTTTCTCTTTCCTCTGGTGTCCAAGTGAGGGCTATCCTTGCAGGCATTTCTTGTCTCACTCTCATAACATGTCCGAGCCATTTCCATCTTCTCTTTTTGAGTACGTCATTCATTGCCTCTTGTCTTGTGTCTTGGAGTAGTTGATTATTGGATATTTTTACTGGCCAAAAGATTCCCAAGATTCTGCGAAGACAAGAGTGGTGGAAAACTGACAGCCTGCTAGTATCTCCTTTGGTCATCCTCCAACACTCCGATCCGTAGAGCAAAACTGGCAAAACAATGCTTTTATAGAGTTTAAGCTTTGTGGTCCTATTGTAGATTTTGGACTTCCATACTGGTTTCATTCTGGCAAAAGCGGTTCTGGCCTTACTTAGACGTGATTTTATATCTTCCTCTGTGCCACCATTTAGTGTCAGTACGCTACCAAGATATGTAAACTGCTCAACCCTTTCCAGTGTTTCATCTTCTAACATTACTGGTTGTTGGATTTCACTGTTTGTCATAATTTTTGTTTTTCCTGTGTTTGTTTTGAGGCCTACTGTCTTTGCCGTGCTGTGAAGTATTGTACTTTTCTCTTGTATATGTTCATATTTGTGTGACACCAGGGCTATATGCAAAGTACAGGTCCTCAAGCATCTCGAAAGGGTCCATCTTAACAGCCGGGGAAGGGGAGGGGGAAATATTTGAAACGGCTATAGAAGAGTTTGCTGAATAAGGGCATGAGTTAGTTCTGAAGACATCGCTTGTTCAACACTAACAGTCCGTTCAACAACTCATGCCCACAGTTCAATGTGAATTGTAGCAAAACCATTAGTTCTACAGTAGCGAAACTTTGCACCCAACCTTAGAATTATACCGACGCAAATGTCTGATGAAAGAAATTGCTATAGAAACCTGGATTTTGTAATATAATGGTTTCCTTTGATGTTGGCGGCATATTTGGCGAGTCTGAAACGAAACGATAGTTTTGACAGTAAACGCACACATATGACATTTATGACAAGTCTCATGCACAGGCGTATCATCCCAGCTCATACATGGGGACCAATGTTGGTACTTGCAATAGAGTCATGAAATAAACAGGAAATGTAGACTTGAGTTGTATTATTGTTTTTAATAACTTACATTACAGTTAAAGTTAGCTTCCATGTCATAATGCCATTCCCCTTTCACGTCCAGGCTTGGGACTGGCAATGGCGGAGCTACTTTTAGACGGGTTTTTTTCCTTTTAATCGGTAAAAATAGACCTCACTGTTCAAAAAGCAATGACAAACTGTTAAACTTATAAATTACTTACTTAATCCCGTCATGCCTAGTGACACATGGGGCTTCAGAAAGGACTTTCCATGCTCTCCTGTCCTGTGCAACCTTCAGCGCAGAGCCCACGTCAGAGATGCGGTGTCCAGTTCCTCTTCCATCATGCGCCTCCATGTTGTCCGTGGTCTGCCTTTCTTTCTCTTTCCCTCTGGTGTCCAAGTGAGGCTATCCTTGCAGGCATTTCTTGTCTCATTCTCATAACATGTCCGAGCCATTTCTATCTTCTCTTTTTGAGTACGTCATTCATTGCCTCTTGTCTTGTGTCTTGGAGTAGTTGATTATTGGATATTTTTACTGGCCAAAGATTCCCAAGATTCTGCGAAGACAAGAGTGGTGGAAAACTGACAGCCTGCTAGTATCTCCTTTGGTCATCCTCCAACACTCCGATCCGTAGAGCAAAACTGGCAAAACAATGCTTTTATAGAGTTTAAGCTTTGTGGTCCTATTGTAGATTTTGGACTTCCATACTGGTTTCATTCTGGCAAAAGCGGTTCTGGCCTTACTTAGACGTGATTTTATATCTTCCTCTGTGCCACCATTTAGTGTCAGTACGCTACCAAGATATGTAAACTGCTCAACCCTTTCCAGTGTTTCATCTTCTAACATTACTGGTTGTTGGATTTCACTGTTTGTCATAATTTTGTTTTTCCTGTGTTTGTTTTGAGGCCTACTGTCTTTGCCGTGCTGTGAAGTATTGTACTTTTCTCTTGTATATGTTCATATTTGTGTGACACCAGGGCTATATGCAAAGTACAGGTCCTCAAGCATCTCGAAAGGGTCCATCTTAACAGCCGGGGGAAGGGGAGGGAAATATTTGAAACGGCTATAGAAGAGTTTGCTGAATAAGGGCATGAGTTAGTTCTGAAGACATCGCTTGTTCAACACTAACAGTCCGTTCAACAACTCATGCCCACAGTTCAATGTGAATTGTAGCAAAACCATTAGTTCTACAGTAGCGAAACTTTGCACCCAACCTTAGAATTATACCGACGCAAATGTCTGATGAAAGAAATTGCTATAGGAAACCTGGATTTTGTAATATAATGGTTTCCTTTGATGTTGGCGGCATATTTGGCGAGTCTGAAACGAAACGATAGTTTTGACAGTAAACGCACACATATGACATTTATGACAAGTCTCATGCACAGGCGTATCATCCCAGCTCATACATGGGGACCAATGTTGGTACTTGCAATAGAGTCATGAAATAAACAGGAAATGTAGACTTGAGTTGTATTATTGTTTTTAATAACTTACATTACAGTTAAAGTTAGCTTCCATGTCATAATGCCATCCCCATTTCACGTCCAGGCTTGGGACTGGCAATGGCGGAGCTACTTTTAGACGGTTTTTTCCTTTTAATCGGTAAAAATAGACCTCACTGTTCAAAAAGCAATGACAAACTGTTAAACTTATAAATTACTTACTTAATCCCGTCATGCCTAGTGACACATGGGGCTTCAGAAAGGACTTTCCATGCTCTCCTGTCCGTGCAACCTTCAGCGCAGAGCCCCACGTCAGAGATGCGGTGTCCAGTTCCTCTTCCATCATGCGCCTCCATGTTGTCCGTGGTCTGCCTTTCTTTCTCTTTCCTCTGGTGTCCAAGTGAGGGCTATCCTTGCAGGCATTTCTTGTCTCATTCTCATAACATGTCCGAGCCATTTCCATCTTCTCTTTTTGAGTACGTCATTCATTGCCTCTTGTCTTGTGTCTTGGAGTAGTTGATTATTGGATATTTTTACTGGCCAAAAGATTCCCAAGATTCTGCGAAGACAAGAGTGGTGGAAAACTGACAGCCTGCTAGTATCTCCTTTGGTCATCCTCCAACACTCCGATCCGTAGAGCAAAACTGGCAAAACAATGCTTTTATAGAGTTTAAGCTTTGTGGTCCTATTGTAGATTTTGGACTTCCATACTGGTTTCATTCTGGCAAAAGCGGTTCTGGCCTTACTTAGACGTGATTTTATATCTTCCTCTGTGCCACCATTTAGTGTCAGTACGCTACCAAGATATGTAAACTGCTCAACCCTTTCCAGTGTTTCATCTTCTAACATTACTGGTTGTTGGATTTCACTGTTTGTCATAATTTTTGTTTTTCCTGTGTTTGTTTTGAGGCCTACTGTCTTTGCCGTGCTGTGAAGTATTGTACTTTTCTCTTGTATATGTTCATATTTGTGTGACACCAGGGCTATATGCAAAGTCCAGGTCCTCAAGCATCTCGAAAGGGGTCCATCTTAACAGCCGGGGGAAGGGGAGGGGGAAATATTTGAAACGGCTATAGAAGAGTTTGCTGAATAAGGGCATGAGTTAGTTCTGAAGACATCGCTTGTTCAACAGTCCGTTCAACAACTCATGTCCACAGTTCAATGTGAATTGTAGCAAAACCATTAGTTCTACAGTAGCGAAACTTTGCACCCAATCTTAGAATTATACCGACTCAAATGTCTGATGAAAGAAATTGCTATAGGAAACCTGGATTTTGTAATATAATGGTTTCCTTTGATGTTGGCGGCATATTTGGCGAGTCTGAAACGAAACGATAGTTTTGACAGTAAACGCACACATATGACATTTATGACAAGTCTCATGCACAGGCGTATCATCCCAGCTCATACATGGGGACCAATGTTGGTACTTGCAATAGAGTCATGAAATAAACAGGAAATGTAGACTTGAGTTGTATTATTGTTTTTAATAACTTACATTACAGTTAAAGTTAGCTTCCATGTCATAATACCATCCCCTTTCACGTCCAGGCTTGGGACTGGCAATGGCGGAGCTACTTTTAGACGGGTTTTTTCCTTCAAATCGGTAAAAATAGACCTCACTGTTCAAAAAGCAATGACAAACTGTTAAACTTATAAATAGTGCCTAGAAAATCAACGAATCGTTTACTTTGGCTGATGGTGAAGTCCTGTAGAGGATATGCCGCGATTTTCATTCCATTCAAAAGGATGGTATGGCGCTTCTGACTGATTTTTGCGTGAACGCCTACTTTCTTTATTATCCGTGTCCCCGTCCATATAGGCGTACCTTCTCTGACCTCAGAAATAATCTTCTGTGTTGAAAATTATTTTAAACTGGTCATAAACTAGAGCTGCCTTCAACAGAAATATAGCCTACGCCCATGTGGATTACATGTTAGTGCTACATAACTGGTCATAAACTATAATTGCCTTCAACAGAAATATAGCCTACGCCCATGTGGATTACATGTTAGTGCTACATATTTGTGAAATGCAAAGATTAGCTTGAAACAATATCTACTCAATTAAAAAGCATATTTCGCAAGTGATGCTGTCAAGTTTCATGTTAATATTTGACGGAACAAACAAATTTAATTAAACTACACGCAGTTTTCATTTCTCTGACAGAATCTATAATTTTATTTGTAGTACTTTTTCTGAAAACAAAACTAAAATCATGTCGACACCAACAAAGTAAAATCTCAACCTAAAATTAGCATCAATAATGGCCACATTGTGAACGTCATAGATTTGGAATATCTTGGCTCGATAATTAACAACAATGAGATGTATGAAAGGAGTTAGAACACTAGTCATGGCTTTCCAGGGGTTGGCCAGCATGAAGAAACTATGGCATGACACAAGTAAAGATTGTACGAAAGAAGTTAGAAGAAGACTAGACATGGCTTTCCAGAGAGTGGTCAGCATGAAGAAACTATGGCACGACATAGCATTGGCTCATAAATAACATCGTGCCCCGGAACATGAAATATTTTAACGTTAAACGTCACAGTGGTTTGGAGAGACAAGTTAAACGTCACAGTGGTTTGGAGAGACAAGTTAAACGTCACAGTGGTTTGGAGAGACAAGTTAAACGTCACAGTGGTTTGGAGAGACAAGTTAAACGTCACAGTGGTTTGGAGAGACACGTTAAACGTCACAGTGGTTTGGAGAGACAAGTTAAACGTCACAGTGGTTTGGAGAGACACGTTAAACGTCACAGTGGTTTGGAGAGACACGTTAAACGTCACAGTGGTTTGGAGAGACAAGTTAAACGTCACAGTGGTTTGGAGAGACAAGTTAAACGTCACAGTGGTTTGGAGAGACACGTTAAACGTCACAGTGGTTTGGAGAGACACGTTAAACGTCACAGTGGTTTGGAGAGACAAGTTAAACGTCACAGTGGTTTGGAGAGACACGTTAAACGTCACAGTGGGTTTGGAGAGACGAGTTAAACGTCACAGTGGTTTGGAGAGACAAGTTAAACGTCACAGTGGTTTGGAGAGACACGTTAAACGTCACAGTGGGTTTGGAGAGAACGGTAATGGAAGGCATGGTTCCTGAAGTACGAAGCAGGGGACGACTAAGACGAAGGTGACAGCAGAACATCAAAGAAACCTTGAACATGACGCTGGAGGAGACGATAGAACTTGCTATAAGTAGAGAGTTGTTCAGGCCGACTGGGATGAAAGCGATGTTCCGCAAGAGACTTGCTACTGCAGTTTTGTTTTTAACGTGCAGAAGTGAGCTGGTACTGAATAAGGCCATAATTGCTGCACTGTATTCTGGCAAAGCAGGTAGGGATCGAAGAGGAACTAGCTATAATGCGATTAGGTAGTAGTAGTAGTAGTGTAACCGCAGCTGTCGATGATCTGAGATTTGTTTGCACAACAGACAAGCATAATATCGGTGACTTCGCCTACACGAGTCTCTTCTCTTTCTTTCTTCTCTCTAATCCTGTTTTCCTCACAGCGTCAGGATAAGTAGAGATTTCTAGAATGAGCTTTTGTGTGCGCTTCATAAATAGTGTTTTTCACTGCCTCTGTTATTTCTGATGTCCACCTTTTGCGTAGACGGCCTTTTGCTTTGTATCCAATGTATCGGTGTAACATTGAGCATGAAAAGTTACTATTGCTCATTATTTACTATAATAGCGACGCGTGCAGCAAAACTCCTCTTCATGTGTTGTAAGCTAGTCTTGAGATAATTATTTTAATGGGAAATATTTTCCCGTTGGTGGAAGGAGGGGAGAGAAGGAAAAATAAAATATTAGCCTGCATCGTTGAGTGTTGTTGACTCTTGGTTGTTTACCGTTGAGCCTGGTTGCTTACAAATGTAGCCATTATACTTAAGTGATAATTCTTCATGTTAAACCACTTGTCAAGTATGATTGATTGATTTGATTGATTGATTGATTGATTGATTGATTGATTGATTGATTGATTGATTGATTGATAGGAGTACTATCATTGCACTTGGGTGAGTAACCATGTGTGCTGTGATCTCTTTCTGACACAGGAAGATATTAGCAGCGGTGCACGAGCTCTCAAGTACGAAGGTCCACGATGTAATTTGAAGATGGTGAAGATGTATTCGAACAATCTTGATTGTCTGCTTCTAATCAATCGAATAAGAAGCAGACAATCAAGGTTTTTCTGAGATATAATTAGAAGGTGTAGTTTAGAACATTTATTTACAACAGATAAAATACAGGGAAAGAGAGACAACGGAAAACAAATGAACAAAATTCTGGACGGCTTGAAATCGTGGTTTGGTGGCGGAGTTGATGGATTGTACCAGAGACAGACAGATGTGGAGAGACATGATCGCCTACGCCAACCGGCACGGCACTTGATTAGTTGAAGAAATTGTGTAGGAATTTGTTTTTGTAATCTTTATAATGAATTTTCATGGGCAGCGATTTTCCAGCCTGCTCGTCTCGATTTTCAAAATACTTCAACTTTCTTATTTGTAGCATCAGTCTGTTTTCTGTGATTTTGGGGTTCTTTCTGGATAGATCTATTTGTTCTCTTCTCTGTCCATGATATACCGGGGACTCTTCTGTAACATTTATATTCAAAAGCACATATATGTTTTTCCACTGTTTTGCTAAATGTCCATGTTTCACGCCCACACACCATTTTAAAATTGTTGTGGTAATACATAAGCACTTAACTGTAGAGTGGGAAGTAAATTGTTAGACTATCGGATGTCTCGTTGATGCGCATATCGTGTTCGCTGTGACCCGCTTCTTTCTGATGTGACACAGCATAAATAATTTCTTCTTCCTCTTGTGTAATCGTTCTTCAACATCATTTTTGGGCCATTTTGGGCATTTTGGGCCATTTTTGGCCATTTTTGAGGCTCGTATCGGGTTAGTTTTCACAGAAGAATGCTGACAATTCCATGGACTGCGAAGAGAACAAATGATGAGGTTTTAAAGCAGGCCTGCACACAGAGAGACCTTATCACAAGAATAAGAATCAGACAATCAAGGTTCTTCGGACATATAATGCGAAGAGGATATTTAGAGCATTTGGTGACAACAGGTAAATTTCGGGGAAGGAGAGATCGTGGAAGACAGAGGAAGAAGATGTTGGATGGTCTGACATTGTGGTTGGACAAAAAGATAAACTGCATCAAGGATAGAGAGTTGTGGAGAAACTGATTAACTGCATCAAGGATAGAGAGTTGTGGAGAAACTGATTAACTGCATCAAGGATAGAGAGTTGTGGAGAAACTGATTAACTGCATCAAGGATAGAGAGTTGTGGAGAGACATGATTGCTTACATTGGCAGGCATGGCACTTGATTGATTGATGTAGTTTGGAAAATATGAACAGTTTTGAATATCTTGGTTCACTACTAACAAAAAAGTGGAAATAGGATAAAGGAAATGAAAAGAAGAAACATGGACTAACCAAAAAACAAAATTAAACAACTTAAAACAGTATGGGAATGAAACTGATAAGGAAAAAATTATCAGAATACTAAGAGCGTGCATATTCCCAGTGACAACTTATGGACGTGAAGCATGGACATTTAATAAGGCAGTGGAAAAACATATGTGTGCTTTTGAATATAAATGTTACAGAAGAGTGCTCCATATATCATGGACAGCAGTGGCGGCTCGTGGTCAGTTTTCTTGTTGAATATAAATGTTACAGAAGAGTGCTCCATATATCATGGACAGCAGTGGCGGCTCGTGGTCAGTTTTCTTGTGGGGCCAGAATAGATTTTCGGAAAATTATGGTGTTTGAAGTATTTATTATAATAATTCCTCTGTACCGTTATACGTTACATAGGGCCTGCAAGAAATTTCTCCATACCGTTCTATCCTGGGCAACTCGCTCAATCTCCTCCATGGAACTGAGACCGATATTTCCTGCCTCTCTCAGCAAAGTTCGTTTCAGGTCTCCTTAGGTCGACCTCTCTTTCTTGAACCCTTTGCATCCCACTTCAATGCCTGCTTTGATATTCGTTGATCATTTCTCACTATTATTTATTTATTCCGGGAAGTTATTCTGCCTTTTGATTATTGGTGGGGCCGGACCCCACTGGCCCTCAATGACGAGCCGCCCCTGATGGACAGAGAAGAGAAGAAATAGATCTATCCAGAAAGACCTCAAAATCAAAGAAAAATTTGGATGATGCTATAAATAAGAAAGAGAAAATTGAAGTTTATTGGACAAATAAAGAGACATGAAGGGCTAAAGAAGAGCATCATGGAAGGAAACATCCAGACAAAGAGAAGAAGAGAAAGACCACGGAGAAGATGAATTCAGGATGTAATTGATGGTTTGAACATGACGGTTGCAGAGGCAGGACATCTGACCTATGAGAGAGAAAAATTCAGAAGGTCTGTTAGAACCTGCTGTCTTGCAGGTAGGCTGGGGACAGCCAAATGCTGACGGACAAATAGCCCAGTAAACGCTGGATGAAATCGGACACGTCGCCGAAGGACAAGCACTAAGAGCTCCAAATGGTACTGAGTGTTGTGACGCAAAACAAACATTTCTGGCAAATGTTGTTTATATATCACAATAAGAATGATCAAAATGGCCGGAAAAGAACGATCGAGAAGGGGAGAGAGAGAGAAAAACAGAAGGACTGTTAGTATGGCAAAGTTCTGCTCAGGACAAACTATAGAATAATGATGACACACCTCATTTCTCATAAGATAAACTTCACGATGCACACCAAAACGTGTGGCTTGAAATGGGAAATTTCTGGTAGAAAAACAGCAGAACAGTAGACATTTTGTGTGGAAGCATTAATTGGCAAACAGGACAAGAAGGGACAATATACTTCTTCTGCATCTATCTATGGTCATACGCTTAATCCGATGTAGAACACAAACTGGGCAGTTAGCTTCAGGTCGACTGATCGTGGTCACATTTTGCTTCTCAGCTCACCCAAGAGATGACAGTCTTGCAGGACGTGCTTCCCCTGTATCTGTCTTTCCTAGCCTGTTGTCTGCTGAGCTGTTTGACTTATTCCTAGTCTATTTTATGTGTCTGTTGAGCTGTTTGACTTATTCCTAGTCTATTGTATGTGTCTGTTGAGCTATTTGACTTATTCCTAGTCTATTGTATGTGTCTGTTGAGCTGTTTGACTTATTCCTAGTCTATTGTATGTGTCTGTTGAGCTGTTTGACTTATTCCTAGTCTATTGTATGTGTCTGTTGAGCTGTTTGACTTATTCCTAGTCTATTGTATGTGTCTGTTGAGCTGTTTGACTTATTCCTAGTCTATTGTATGTGTCTGTTGAGCTGTTGACTATCTATCTATTGTGTCTGTTGCTGTTACTTTTCTGCTTGTATGTCTGTTGAGCGTTTGACTTTTCTGTCTTTGCTAGCTGTTTGACTTAGTCTGTTTCGTTAGCTGTTTGTTTTCTAGTCTTGTATGTGTCTGTAGTGCAGAGTACGGTTGCGGTTATTCCTCTCCGCTCTCGTGAGCATAGGGTCTCAACAGTTGTTCGCCACTTTTCCCAGTCTCTGGTATTTTCTTTATAACTTCCTATGATTGTCCAACACCCCTTAATACCTCAAGAAGACGTTGTCTCCACGTCTGTTTAGGACATCCTTTTTCCATTTTCATTGTATGTTCCCTTCAAGTATCTTCGCTTTTATCAGAGGCCACCAATGGACAGAGCTGACATCGTGAACGCCCTCATAGAACGTAGCTGCAGAGAAGACCTTCATCTCAAACCAATCCACGTCAACTACTAGATTGCGAGAACTGGGTTTGAAGATTGGTGTGGCAAGAAAAGAACGGTACAACAGGTATACGAGTCGGCTCATCAATCAAAATAGAACTGGTACGGTCAGTCGCTGGACGCTGTTGGAGATATTGTGAAGGAGATCGGAGCACCTATGGACATGTCCGGAGTGCAATGAAGATATTCCAAACTGAAACTGAAACTGAAACTCGGCTGTGTCTTCTTCGGGGTATACCCGGCCCATCGCTATTGCCCAGAACGTTGTCGACATATAATAACCTGTTCTGTTCTGCCGAGGTGAAGAGAGTATAGAATAGAGTACATAGTATCGTCGTTTCACATCTATTGTCGTTATTGTATTCTTTCCTGGATAAAGACTTTTTCGTAGAAACGGTTGTGTTTTGTTTATGTGCCTTCAAAACTACATTAACTATTGTTGTCTTATTTCGTCTCAAAATCTGACAAGGATTGTTTCGTTTCAGGCAATGACTGGTTTTTTGCTTGTAACAACAAGAGAAGGGAAACTTTTGTACATATCAGAAAATGTCACAGACTATCTTGGACATTCTATGGTAAGTTGATGTTTGATGTGTCACTTTGATATTAATATCAGTATATAGGGCCCTCCACATTAGTCTATCTTATCGTGGTTGGAGGGTTTCTGTGTCTTTACGATCCGTCAGGCTATGTCGGCGGGAGTCCAACTCCTGGCAGGTCTAACCAAGCTGAGCAGACTGAAGGTCAAAGGTCAGACCATAGGACGGGGAGCAGGATGGAGTCTCATAAGGTGACAGCGCAGAACCCACCGGCGAGTGGTAAATGCTCTGTCTGCAACCAACCCATCCTCCAGCTATGGGACAAATAGCACTTGTCCTCTCCCTCTCTCTTGAGGAGGACATCCTTTTCTTGTCTTGTCTTCTACTTCTATGACACTTTCCCCTTAAGCATAAGGGATTAAACTACAGTGTCCAGGGAACACACCCTCCATAGAAGCCTGGGTTGGTGAGCCTGGCAACAGAAGACTGAAGTCATCTAGAGTAGGACGATTCCAGACAAACCAGTGAAGACAGATCTCATATGTAGTGGACTGCAACTTGTCTAGAGAGCAAACGCAAAAAAGATGTCCTCAGAAATGGAATGAGTCAGCCATTATTGACGGGGAGGAATCCACACATACGAACGACTCAATGGCCATGGTCAGGCCAGTATCTAGGGCATGTATTGCCGCATGCCAAAACAAATGTTGTTATGTGAACTTTCGGAAGTGAAGACGCACCAAGGTAGACCACTGCTCAGATATAAAGATGTCTGCAAGGCCTCAATGAATAACTTTTATATCAGTCTCAAGAAATTGTGGAAAACTAGCTAATTACATAGTTGTGGGGAAAGTCACATTGTGCAACGGAGCAGGGTCTTTTGAAAAGGTACTTAGAGATGAGCTGAAATACAAGACAGACAAGTTGTCACATCGCCCGTGTGTTGCCGGTGCTAACAAAGTTGTCACATCGCCCGTGTGTTGTCGGTGCTAACAAAGTTGTCACATCGCCCGTTATGGGCAATGCACATTCCCCATAACAGCTGCGCAGACTATGCATAAATAATCGGAACACCTATGGACATGTCCGGAGTGCTGTCATATAACTGATAACTGAGAGGATAAGATGGATAGATGACAGTGCAAAATCCTGTCAAAAAGTAAAAATAACTATCACCCAAGCCACTAGAACAGCGCAGGACAAAAACAGAAAATCACAACACTGGGCAACAATACGATAACAGTGGGACAACAACAGGAAAAGTAGAAGAACTTGAAAACATGACCAACTTTTTATCAGCCATCTCCGATAGGACCAGAAACTTGATCTCATACATAATGATATCAACGAACTCTTTAGCAATATCCCTATCGTTCCAAGATGAGAACCACTGAGCGAGATACGAACGAGCGCCTTACGTACACCCCACAGAGACCCCTAGAACCAGGATGTCATGCGTCATGACAGCAAACTTTTATTGACATGTTTTCAAGTACATGTCGCTGGGGGAATTTGTGAGGTCGTTTCAAATGTCATGTTGTTGTTTCCTTGATTAGCTAACGTTAAACTATACTGTAGCTTTGGTAATAATATCTGCAGTATCCAGTGTATCTGAAATATCTACAACTGTGCTTGATTAGTGTGCTCATTTTTAGTGTGCTATGTGTGTGTTCAGTGGCGGCTCGTCATTAGGGGCTTGTGGGGCCGGACCCACCAAAAATAATGTATAACGTGTGTTTTTTTTTTTTTTATTAAAATATAACTCAACCCAAAACCATGATTACTTCATAATATTTTGTCTGCCCCACCATAATAAATAATCATGAGCCGCCACTGCTTGTGTGTTATTTGTGGATGTTTTTGTTTTGTGTGTTATTTTGTGTGGTGGTCTCTGTGTCGTCGAGGTGCGGTGCTCGCATCTCATTAGAAATGTACTTGGTTCACTCCCTCGTTGAGCCATCGTGATACTTCTCCAGAGATCGCTGATCTCAGTGTACGTGAGATCAAGTCATCTAGATCACATCGATATAACGTAGGACCCGTTTTCAAGTTGAGCATGTAAAAAGAAACCTTGGCAGTTCAAAATCAGGAAGAGCAGGCTGGAAAGCGCTGTCCGGGCACAATTAATTACAAATATTTAAAAATAAAAATTCCTACACAATATTTGCATCATCTTCTAAATTACATCGGGGACCCTCGCCGGTGTTACAGAGTTCGTGCTCTGCCACTGAGATCTCATCATCATCAGGTGCCGTCTCCACATCGAAGGTTGGCTGCAATGAATCTCCAGCATCCTCTGTCTTTCGCCTTGGTGTTGCACACTGCCAGACTGTAACCTGTCCATTTCTTAAAGTTTCCTCCCACTTATCTCTCGGTCTTCCTCTTGCTCTTCTCCCTCAACTTTCCCCTCTAGTAAATGTTTTATCATGGTGTCATGCCTTTTATGTGCCCAAAATACTTTACTTGTCTGAATTTTATTTCTCTTAATAATTGTTTCTTCATGCCTAGTTTTCCTAAAACTTGTTTATTTGTCTGTTTTTCTGTCCATGAAACTCTGCTTATTCTTCTATATATCCACATCTCAAATGCATCAATTCTGTCTTCTAACTGCTTGTTCATTGTCCATGTTTCCGAGCCATACATTAATATAGGATATATATAGCATTTGATCATTCTAATTTTTAGCCTGTTTGTGATTTGTTTGGATGTCAGTAACTTTCTCATACTATTGAAATTATCCTTGGCCATTCCTATTCTCTTTTTAATTTCAGTTATACATCTGCCATCATCTGTTATCATCTGACCGAGATAGGAGTAGCTTTTACTTGATGTAGTAATTCTCCATGTATTTTTATATTCATTTTAGGTTTTTCCATTTCCTTGTTGATTACCATAGTTTTTGTTTTCTGTATGTTAATGTCTAATCCATATTCCTTGCTAGTTCTGTCCAATTGGTCCACTAATTCTTGTAGATCTTGTTCATTTTCTGCTACCAATACTGTGTCATCTGCATATCTTAAGTTATTTATTATTTTTCCATTGATCTTGAGTCCTGGCATTCCCTCTAGTTGTTTGAAGATTTTCTCTGTGTAGATGTTAAATAGGCTTGGTGACAGTATGCATCCTTGTCTCACTCCTCTCTTTATGTCTATGTATTGAGAGTAGCTATTTTCATATTTTATTATTGCTGTCTGTTCCCAGTATATGTTACTTATTAGTCTGATATCATCCCCATCTAGGCCTATTTCTTGTAGACATATGATTAGTTTTCATGTTGGACTCTGTCAAAAGCTTTGCTATAATCGATGAAACACAAGTAGATACTTTTTGCACTTCTATATACTTGTCAGCGAGTAGTCTTATACAAAGTATTGCCTCTCTTGTTCCTCTGTTTTTTCTAAAGCCAAACTGTTCTTCTCCTACTGAGATCTGCCTGTATAATAAATAGATTGGAGCATACATGATTATTCGCCGAAGTGCAATGATAATATTTTTATCAATCAATCAATCGTGTGTTGTTTGATGCCTTATGTTATGTTATGTTATGCGATCGACGTAACGGCACAATGGGCCTGCCCATGCATGCTCTGTCCTCCGCTGCAGCAGCCATCCCAAAGTCCATTTGCTCACCGTACCCATGAGAAGTTGATTACTATATCTTCTCTCTCTAACACGAAGACGACACGCATGTCCAAACTTAACGCCTAATTCTCGAACTCGTTCCAGTGCCTGAGACTTGCTCATGTCACATAAATAAAAGCGTACCACATTGATGACATCGGCTCTGTCCATACTTCTGCCAGCTTGAGTCGGGGCATTGTTTGCAAGAAAGTCAGCACGCTCGTTACCCGCACTCCAGCATGTCCAGGCGTGTACAGCCAAGTCATTTTCTTGAGATGTGATCTCCAAATGCTGTCCACCCATTCCACGCATACTTCCAGATTCAATCATTTGAAGCATATTCATTGAGTCTGATATGATAATCGTATGGGCTACCTGTTGCTCAGCCACCCATGACAGAGCCCTGGAGGCAGCAGTGATCTCCATAGTCATGCTCGATGTCGTTGTCTCGAAAGCGCCGCCGTCCTCATGAAGTGTGCGACCGTTTCGCTGTGCTGAATACGCCCACGATGATCTGGTTCCGCGTCTGACAGAGCCATCGGTCATGGTGTGTGTTTGTCATTGTGTGGTTTTTTGGTGTGGACTTTTTGTGTGGGCTTTTTAGTGGACTTTTTTGTTGGACTTTTTGTGTCGGGAATTTTGTGTGGACTTTGTGGGGTCTTTGAAATGAAGTGAATTCTTCGTTTTAACAGTAAACACTGAAATTAAATCGGCATACCACTACAAGTTTGTTCTGTGAACTTCGAGGAAGAGACATCAAGGCAACCACTACAAGTGTTGTTCTGTGAACTTTGAGGAAAGACTCAAGGCAGACTACAAGTGTTGTTCTGTGAACTTTCGGAGGAAGAGACTCAAGGACAATGGCTCAAAGACGCGAGACCACTACAAGTGTTGTTCTGTGAACTTCGGAGGAAGAGACATCAAGGCAACTACAAGTGTTGTCTGTGAACTTTCGGAGGAAAGACGTCAAGGCAGACCAAAGGTTGACTCAGACGCAAGGACCATCAAGATAACTCATAGAGCCTAAGGCCGTGGCTCAGATATAAGGATGCCTGCAAGGCCTCAATTAATAACTTTTCTATCGGTCACCGAAAATTGAAGAAAAAAAAACTAGCTGGGGACCGAGTTGTGTGGAGAACAACATTACTCAAAGATGAAGAATATTTTGAAAAGAAACTTAGGGATGAGCTGAAAGACAAGAGAGAGAGAGAGACAAGCGTAAACTCAGAAGTTGTCTTAGTAAAACACTGGTCAATTGACCGTCTGTAAAGACGGGAAAAGGCCATGTAAACGCATTGTGTGTCGTTGATCAAATATCATTCCACGGGATTTTAAGAAGCTCTTTATAATTTCTTTTCTCATTTCTCTAATTCTGTTTTGCCTCTCAGCGTCAGAATAAGAAGAGATTTCTAGAACGAGCTTGTGCATGCGCTTCATAAATAGTGTTTCGTCGCCTCTGTTATCTCTGAGGTCCACATTTTTCGTGGCCGGCAATTTGTTTTGCATCCACTGTATCGGAGTAACATTTCTCTTGTGGCCACTGTCTGTTGGTAATCTGCTTATGTGACCGAACCATTTAATTTGTTGTTTCTTGATGAAGCTCAGTACTGATGTTGTGCCCACTTTTGTCCTGCTGTCTTCATTTCTCAACCGGTCTCTTCTTGATATTCCCCAACATCCTGCGTAGACACTTCATCTCTGTCGTGACTAGTTTTCTTCTATTATTTGATGTCAGCGTCCAGGTTTGGCGGTGATAGCGTAATGTGGGGATAAAGATTGTGTTGTACAATACTCTGTTTGTGTTCATGATGACATGTTTGCATTTTAAGAAACACTGTCATTACCATCATCAGGTGCCGTGCCGGTTGGTGTAGGCGATCATGGATCTCCACAAATCTCTGAAAACGTGTTTCTGTCTTTTTTTCTTCTAGGTTGACATGAAGACCCAGGGAGACAGCCTGTATGATATTGTAGACAAGAGAGACCATGGCACTGTACAGGCCCAATTGTTGCACAATGGACCGCAGCAGGATAAGGACTCTTGTATGGACGTGTCTTTCTTCTGTCGTATGAACATGTCAAGGACGTTGAAACGTCAGTCAGGATTTGGTGACGTCAAGGTACAATGTCATCTGAATGTTGTTATAACCTTGTGCAGTCTTCCTTTCTTCCTTCCTTTCTTTCTTTCTTCCTTTATTTCTTCCTACCTTTTTTCCTTTCTTTCTTCCTTCCTTTCGTTCATCATTGCCATCTTTGCGTTCATTCTGATCAACTAAGTTAACCGTTATTTTCGCCCGTGTGGTGTTGGGGATTGATGGATCGAGTGATGACCCACAGTGTCATCAGCCCCTTTCTGCGTAAGATATCTGAGCATAGCTACTAACAGTATGTTTCGTACATTTCCTATTTCTCTCTCTCTCTCTGCGATTACGCCCCGACCGATGTACCAGACCTACCCATAAATTCTATTCATGTGGAAATCTGATTCATGCAGCCTTAGCATTGGTGTTTTTACGTCACATCTTCAGCACCATTTGGAGCTCTGGTGCGTATCCTTCGTCGATGTGTCCGGTTTCAGCCAGTGTTTACTCAGTTCGCTCTCCGTTCTGTAGCCAACTAGTGTTTTTACGGTGTGGTGTCGCTAGCCCCACGTCCAACCTCCTTAGTCGCCTCTTATGACTTGCGTGGCAGGTAACAGTGGCTCTATTCTTTACACCACAATTTGGGCCCCGGTAACCACTCGGGCGATTTCCTATTTCTGTTGACTTGAGTTTACGCTTACAGACCATGTACGTACTTGTAACATTTGTTTTATACTGATGCAAATGTTCCCATCCTAGACATCGGCCAGGAGACACGTGCATGTGCATTCACTCTAAGATCCCTCTCGTCTGTTGCGAGTAGATCTCAAGCAATTGCAACAGTACTACCTATACTAGAGTAGCTTTTCTTCGATCCCTACCCACTTAGCCAGACGACAGTGGGTAGTCTTTTCCAGGTCCACCAACGTGGAGATGGGTTAGAGTCTTGATCAGTGCTAGCTCACTTACCCTGGCGCATCGTTGTCACTAAATTTCATTGCGACTGCAGTCCCATTCAAGCTTGTAGACGGTCGTGCTTTGTATTCGTCAGAAGATGATTCTACTCCACATATATTCTGTAACCTTTGCTGACGTCAATTGTGACCTCTCTGTGTCGGTTAATGTATTCAAGAAAGTGATTGATTGCTGTAAATGTGTTGTAATATCAACTAGGTTCACATTCGTGTGTTAATTTATATTTTGTTAATTTAATTTTTATTTTGTGGGTGGGGTGGGAGGGGGGGAATCGTAGCATATCCTTTACAGGACATAGCCATCAACCACAGTAAATGAGTCGTTGATTTTTTTAGGCATCCCTTATACGTTCAGTAGTTTGCCATTTGAACATAACAGTACGTATTTTGGGGGTTAAATCAGGGCGTGTAGGCCAAGAAACAGATAAAATAAAAACTAGCTCATATGTCTCTCTTTAGTCTGTGACACCCCTGGCACTTGGGGCAGCAACAAATTATCCACATTCTTCTCTGTTCCTGGCAGTTCACTGTATTTTGTTTCCAACTGAGATTCATTTATTTCAGTTCTTGCTCTACTGTTCTCCTCCATGTGGTTTTAAGTCTTCCACTTTTTCCTTATACATGATCAATGTAGGACATGTGGGTGTTGTGAGTTCTGTCTTTTCGCGCAGCACATTTCCTCTCCGCCTCAGCAAGACAGCGATTCTCAGCAATACGACATTCCCCTTGTGTTGTTGTAACGTCACATTTTGCAATCTTGCTCAAGAGATTGCCAGAGTATTGTGTCGGCAACGAAACATTTTCGAAATAATTTAAGAATGTCTTTGAATCTTTTTTTCATCTTTCACGCCATGCGTTCAGTGAGTCCGTCTGACATTGCATTTTATTTTCTGTTTCAAACGTTGGTTGTCTGCCCCTTTATATCTATCTATCTATATCTATCTATCTATCTATCTATATCTATCTTTTCTATCTATCTATTTTATCTATCTACTATATCTATCTATATCTATCTATCTATCTCTATCTATATATCTATCTATCTATCTATCTATCTATCTATCTATCTATATGTCTATCTATCTATCTATCTAGCTACCTATCTATCTATCTACATCTATCTATCTATCTAACTATCTATCTATATCTATCTATCTATCTATCTATCTATCTATATCTATCTATCTACCTATCTATCTATTTATATCTATCTATCTATATCTATATATCTATATCTATCTATCTATCTATTTATTTATTTATCTATTCTCTAATCATGTGTTGCCGTTCGACGTCAGTTCGAATGAAGAGACACTGGACTCGAATAATGAGCTTTGGGATGGCTGTTGCAGCGGAGGACAGAGCACGAATGGGAATGCACAATGTGCCATGACGTCGATCGCATAACATAACATGAGCATAGCATAAAGAGACACATGGAGCGAGTGGTTTGTGTCAAGGTGGAATTTAAGTCGTCTCGGATATTCCGTCGATCCATCGTTTACATGGTCATCCTCTTGCTCTGTTGCCGTTGTATCTGCGTGCTAGTGTTCTGTTTGTGAGACTGTCTTTTGTCTGTGTAGACTGTCTTGTAACTGTCTTGTGAGACTGTCTTTGTGTGAGACTGTCTTTGTGTGAGACTGTCTTGTGTGAGACTGTCTTGTGTGAGACTGTCTTTGTGTGAGACTGTCTTGTGTGAGACTGTCTTTGTGTGAGACTGTCGTGTGAGACTGCTTGTGTGAGACTGTCTTTGTGTGAGACTGTCTTTGTGTGAGACTGTCTTGTTGAACTTCTTTGTGAGACTGTCTTTGTGTGAGACTGTCTTGTGGTGTGAACCTTGAATCTTGTGTCTGAACCAATTTGACCTATTGACGGTGGCGGCTCGTGCTTCATTTTTGCTGATGGGCCAGACAAATTTTTGTTGAAAATCATTGTATTAGTTAGTTATATTTTTATTTATACAATAATAAATACACGTTACACTTTATTTTTGTGAGTCCCGGCCCCACTAGCCCTTAATGACGAGCCGCCACTGAACGGCTGTTTCTTAATATATTGCAGAACTGGCAAGGATCCCACTTGTTTTCTGATTTCCTCGTTTCTTCTCTTATCGTGTAACATTTACAAGGTCTTGATATGCAATTAATTTCAAGTTTTAGCATATAACCTTTTACCTGCTTAGTTTTGTCACAAGTGGACAACCATTTATGTCCGCGGAGTCGGTTGTTTGCTGAAAATTCACGTCTGCCTGTCCAGGTATGATCGATTGAGGTCACTTCCCAGTAACCATCGTCTATTCTTAGCTGTAATCGAATTAAGTAACCTATATAGGTCAACGACCTGAACTAGTGTGTAGTACAATAATTAATAACTCTAGCTGTTTCACCAGCCGTTTCTTGCAATCTGCTTTTGCAACTGAGCTCTTTTGTTAGGCTGATTATTATTTGATCACACAAATGAATCAAGCATTCTCTCTCTCTTTTTCTTTCTTTCTGCCTTTTAACCCGGATTGGGACATAGGCCCTCAACCAACTCATGCCAAGTCTTATCAATCAAGTATTCTGGTTTTAATTAACTCTCTTCACACACCCATTCCTCTTGTTTGTAGTCATCATTGGCCTCTTTGTCTCAGGAGACAATAAGTTTTTGCGTCACGTAGTTTGTTCTGTGCTGAATCACAATGTCTCTAGTGGCTGTAATGGCCTATTCTGGAATGGGACTCCTTGCCATTGTTGCTCCATGTGACACTGGAGCTGATACATAGGATGTTCTCTCTACGCTCTGTTTTCCCTCCATAAGAGTGTTTGTAATACTGATGTTTGCAGTGGCGGCTCGTGATCATTTTTGTTGGTGGGGCCAGACAAAAATTATCTGAAAATCATGGCTTTGGGTTGTTATGTTTTAATTTATAAAATAATAAATGCAAGTTACACATTATTTTTGGTGGGACCCGGCGCCAGTGGCCATAATAACGAGCCTCCTCTGGATGTTTGTATTGCTCTTTGCCGTCCTGATTGTCTAAGTCTTACGTCTGTCATTCAGTCCGTCAGTCCCTATTCCCGTGATAAACAAACACCGTTAGTTGACTACTTTTGTTTTCATATATAGGACCTATTTGTGTTTTAGAATATAAGTGTTATAGAAAAGTCCTTTTATCATGGACAGAGAAGAGAACAAATAGATCTATCCAGAAAAACTAATTTTTCCAAAATCAAAAAAAAACTGACTGATGCTACAAATAAGAAAATTAAAATATTTTGGACTTATAAAAAGAGACGAAGAGTTGGAGCAGACAATCATGAACGAAGGTATCCCGGCCAAGTGGAGAAGAGGAAGACCACGGACAAGATGCATTCAGGATGTAACTGATGGTTGGAACATGATGACTGCAGAGGCAGGACATCTGACCTATGAGAGAGAGAAATTCGGAAGGACTGTTAGGGTGGCAAAGTTCTGCTCAGGACAAGCAATCAAAATCAAATCTGAAACTGGTCTTCTCCATCTCCGCGTTGTAAGCTACCAATTTTAACCAAAAATGGATTCATTCTTTTCCCTCCTACCCCGCCGGAACAATTTTTGTGGACGCCTATGGATATACTGCTAAACAATGTATTATAAGATTATTCAGCTTGTACAAGAATTTTCTAGCTAAAACTGCTTGTAACATTTAACAGGCTATATTTCTCAACCAATGACTCCAGATACCATAAAAGAGCCATTTTTGTTGCCACTTGACATTACACGACCCATGGTACGATGCGCACAACGTGTGTGCATAGAGTAATTTATACTGCTAGAACTACATTACAAATTTCTGTTATATTTTGTTAGAAATAATTCCACTTCCTGTTTGCTTTCATAAAACGATTTCTTTCTTATCTCCAATCTTGTTGTACCTCACAGCGTCGTTCAGGATATAAGAAGAGATTTCTAGAACGAGTCATTGTGTGCGTTTCATAAATAGTGTCTGTCGTCGCCTATGTTATCTCTGAGGTCCACCTTTTGCTTGGCCGACCTTTTCCTTTGTATAAAACGATATTGTCAGGAGGAAACTGGTCAGAATCCAGCTTTTGTCAGATAATGTTGGGAACTTACGGCCAATAACAGCAGCTAATGAGCGGAGAATCATAACGACAGAGATGAGGTGTCTTAGAAGAGCTGCAGGTGTGACAATAAGAGACAAAATTAGAAATGAAGAATCAGAAGAAGACTGGATGTGAAACCAGTCATGCAATTCATAAAAGAACAACAGATTAAATAGTTTGGACACCAGACAAGAATGCCCTGGTATCGCCTACCACAGAGAGCCACACAGAAAAAGTAAAATGAGTACAAGGCAAGAGGAACACCACGCAAAAGATGGAGAGACGACATCAAGAACAGCCTTACGAAAATGAATATCAGCTTACAAAGTGCCTTATAACAAGCACACACAAGAACACTATGTTCTCCCCCACACACACACACTTCTATAAAGAAGTCAATGGTGGACGAGAAGAAGAAGAATTGGGGACTTTCTTTTGAATGTTAATTTATGCTGAGACTAGTCCACTCTTTCTTATTGCCAGCACATTTATTTGTCAGTCTGCTTCTATTCCATCTCCTTTCTACTGGACTTGAAAGTTTTAACAAGATGGGGAAAATGTCATTTGTCTACACCACATACTTACTAATAATAGTTGTCCAGCACAAGCGATAATGTCCAGCACAACAGCCTCTGACTGTGCTGCTGCACCTCTCTGGTTTGTACTGAGATGACTGTAGAGTCCAATCCTCAAGCACAATCCACTACCACATGTGGGACATACATGATCAAGGTTAGACATGTGGGTGTTGTGGTGTCCTTTTGCATAGCTCGCATTCTCTGCTCCTCAACAGCTTGACGATTCTTATCTATTCTATGTGAGATTCTTCTTTTTCTTGGGTATCCCTTAGGATTGTTGCACAAGATTGTGCAATACTTTTTTACCATTTTCTAAAATTACATCAGGAACCGTCTCCGGTGCTACACATTTTGTGCACTACCGCTGAGATCTTCCTGTGTAAGAAAGAGATCCGGCACACATGGTCATTCACCAAAGTGCAATGATAATGCTCCTATAAATCAAATGTGCAGTACTCTCTGCAGGTGGGGGGAGAGAGGCCGAGCCATATGGGGAAATTCAATGTAATTAAGTCAACCTTTAGAAACTCGTTTTATCTCTGATTAGAAGAAGAAGAATCAGTTACCCAATTGTTTTACACATGCCTGTTACAACAGATGTTTGTCTCTTCCTTGTGTCAGGTCATGCACGTGCGAGGTCACTTTCTTCAGATCTGCAGTACCGAACCTATATGCCCAAGTGAAAGCCAGTGTGTGTTCATGGCTACCTGTTCACCTCTAATCACTCCAGAAGTGAAAGAGAACCTGGTACAGAACAACACTATGGTCTTCAAAACTGTGCACAAACTAGACATGACCTTTCTGGAGGTCACCAAAAAGTAAGTCACTTTATTTGACCATTTTTATTGGTCATCAAAAAGTAACTATATGACCTTTCT
Source organism: Arion vulgaris (assembly GCA_020796225.1). Lineage (NCBI taxonomy): Eukaryota > Metazoa > Mollusca > Gastropoda > Stylommatophora > Arionidae > Arion > Arion vulgaris. The sequence continues at coordinate 69,146,557 of CM036759.1, forward strand.
AGAGGTCACCAAGAAGTAACTATATGACCTTTCTGGAGGTCACCAAGAAGTAACTATATGACCTTTCTGGAGGTCACCAAGAAGTAACTATATGACTTCTGAGTCACAGAAGTAACTATAACCACCTAAGTAACATGCTTAGAGGTCACCAAGAAGTAACTATATGACCTTCTGGGTCACCAGAAGTAACTATATGACCTTTCTAGCAGAGTAACTAACTTCTAGAGTCACCAAGTAACTATATGACCTTTCTAGAGGTCACCAAGAAGTAACTATATGACCTTTCTGGAGGTCACAAGAAGTAACTATATGACCTTGTCCAGATCATGACCTCTGGAGGTCACCAAGAAGTAACTATATGACCTTTCTAGAGGTCACCAAGAAGTAACTATATGACCTTTCTGGAGGTCAACAAGAAGTAACTATATGACCTTTCTGGAAGTCACCAAGAAGTAACTATATGACCTTTCTGGAGGTCACCTAGAAGTAACTATATGACCTTTCTAGAGGTCAAGATACATAATTCTGAGTCACAAGAAGTAACTATATGACCTTTCTGGAGGTCACCAAGAAGTAACTATATGACCTTTCTAGAGGTCACCAAGAAGTAACTATATGACCTTTCTAGAGGTCACCAAGAAGTAAATATATGACCTGTGGGTCACCTAGAAGTAACTATATGACCTTTCTAGGTCACCAAGAAGTAACTATATGACCTTTCTGGAGGTCACCAAGAGTAACTATATGACCTTTCTAGAGGTCACCAAGAAGTAACTATATGACCTTTCTAGAGGTCACCAAGAAGTAACTATATGACCTTTCTGGAGGTCACCAAGAAGTAACTATATGACCTTTCTAGAGGTCACCAAGAAGTAACTATATGACCTTTCTGGAGGTCACCAAGAGTAACTATATGACCTTTCTAGAGGTCACCAAGAAGTAACTATATGACCTTTCTAGAGGTCACCAAGAAGTAAATATATGACCTGTGGGTCACCTAGAAGTAACTATATGACCTTTCTAGAGGTCACCAAGAAGTAACTATATGATCTTTCTAGAGGTCACCAAGAAGTAACTATATGACCTTTCTAGAGGTCACCAAGAAGTAACTATATGACCTTTCTAGAGGTCACCAAGAAGTAACTATAGGACCTTTCTAGAGGTCACCAAGAAGTAACTATAGGACCTTTCTAGAGGTCACCAAGAAGTAACTATAGGACCTTTCTAGAGGTCACCAAGAAGTAACTATATGACCTTACTGAACACCCTCATAGTGTATGGCCACAAAGAAGTTTTTCATTTAAACCATTTCATGTATGAGCTTGGATTGAAGATTGGAGTGGCTAGGAAAGAACAACACAGCAGATATATGAGTAGGCTCAAGACAAGCTTATGATTAGTCTCATTCCAAGACAAGCTATATGGAGATGTACACAGACTCCAGTTGACCACTAACTACTTTAGAAGTATACAAGTCCATGTCAGTCCAAGACAAGCTATATGGAGATGTACACAGACTTCAGTTGACCACTAATTACTTTAGAAGTATACAAGTCCATGTCGGTCCAAGGCCAGCTATATGGAGATGTACACAGACTCAAGTTGACCACTAACTACTTTATAAATATACAAGTCCATTTGAAAGATGAAGAAATATCACATTGTTCCTGGAAAACAAGTCAGGGGACAACCAAGACGGCGGCGGCAACAGGATGTTAAAGAAACATTGAATATAAAGCTGGAGTAGATGGAAGAACTTGCTACGGTCCAAGAGTTTTTCATACGGTCTGTGATGAGAATGGCATTATGCAAGTACATGATATATTTCGTGAGTTAGTATGGAAAGGGATGCTCTAAATCTTTAAACTAATCAGATGAGGAGTACATAAATTGAAAATGTTTCGCTGCTCACAAATATATTTTTGTTACCAAACTCATGCAATCTTGTTATTGACTTTAGTGGTGAGTACCATCTTGGCTGCAGCAATGAGGAACTGAACAATAAGTCCTGGTATTCCATGCTCCATCCAGAGGATATTCATGAAGCTAAGGACAAGCATGTTCAATGTAAGTCTCATCTATGTACAGCTTTCTTATCTTGTCTTGACCATCTATGTTATCTTGTCTTCAGAATTTGTCTTGTCTTGTCTTGACCATTCTGTTGTCTTGACCTGACCATCTATGTTATCTTGTCTTCTTTCTAGAATTTGTCTACTGTCTTCAGGGAGATTTGTACCAATTTCTTATCTTAGTCTTGACCATTCTGTTGTCTTGACCTGACCATCTATGTTATCTTGTCTTCACAATTTGTCTGATCTTGTCTGGAAGAATTTTGACAGTAGATATGTCTAGGTCAGAAATTTTCAGCAAGATTTTTATACTCTGGATAAGATATTGCACACTTGACCAAAAGTAGAAGTTTTATAGATAAGATATTACACACTTGACCAAAAGTAGAATTAAGTCTAGTTGATGTTTAAACAAAAAGATCAAAAAACACACAGAAGATGAAAGAGAAGAAGAAAAAGAGGAGGTGTAAAGAAATATTTCCTGGAATTGCTTGAAGAAGATGAAACAATTCTTATGGTAGTTTTGTTGAGAGAAAAAAAATCTTCATTGAATAACTCTCATTCTGATCTCCATTGTTCTCTACTTACTTGATGGAAAACTTTCTTGATTTATTTCACAGTAATTCGGTCCAACCATGAGATCGGCTGCATGTTTACAGTTCGTATGCTGAGATTGGACGGAACCTGTTTCTGGGTCAATGTTGTGATGAATGTACGCCAGGCATCGTTATCTCAGAATGAAGAACCACTTATTGTGTGTATCAACCAAGTTATCGAGTAAGTTTAACGCTCAGATTATTTTATGTAGAGTAGGGAAAGTATAGTAGTTAGTGCACTCTCTTCTTAGATGAGGGTCTGGTTCAATTCCACAATGGGAGTGGAATTTATGTCATACAGTTTACGGCTTAGAGGTCTACCCAGCCTCAATTTAGTACCAGAATACTGGGAAGTGAAGGCGGCCAACGTGATGCTGACCACATTGCCCATCGTGATGCTGACCACATCGCCCATCATGATGCTGACCACATCGCCCAACGTGATGCTGACCACATCACCAATCATGTGCCGACGGTCTGTGAAAAATAAGGGCCTAACATCATATTGCCCAATTGATCTCATGAAAATTGTTCTTGTACTACTTATTCCTCTTTATTCCTCGTGGAGCATGGGGCCTCCACTTTTCCTGAGCTTTGGCTGTTTTCTTGATGGCTTCCCAGGATACTCTATCATTCCTCAGTTCCTCTAGAAGGTTCCGTCTCCCAGTCTGTTTAGGATATCCCCTTTTTTCCTTGTGGGTTCCACTCAAATGCTTATATTCCAAATAGATTAGTAACACTGCGACCTACAAGGCATGCTGTTAGAGACGACTGAGGTAGGGGCCTACAAGGCATGCTGTTAGAGACGACTGAGGTAGGGGCCTACAAGGCATGCTGTAAGAGACGACTGAGGTAGGGGCCTACAAGGCATGCTGTAAGAGACGACTGAGGTAGGGGCCTACAAGGCATGCTGTTAGAGACGACTGAGGTAGGGGCCCTACAAGGCATGCTGTTAGAGACGACTGAGGTAGGGGCCCTACAAGGCATGCTGTAAGAGGCGACTGAGGTAGCGGCCTAGAGAAGCTACCCTAGTAAATAAAAAGTGTCGCAGAAATCAGTTATGCTGGCCTACTTGTAGGCACAAAGTACAATCGCTCTTAGGATCAGATCACATACAAATTGCAAAAGGGTGGTTTAACAAGTGGTTGGGAGCGTTTGAAGAAGAAGTTATAAAAAATAACAAATATTTGTGATGCAAATATTTACATTTATGTCTTTGCTAATCCTGTTTTACCTCACAGCGTCAGGATAAGAAGAGATTTATAGAATGGGCTTTTGTGTGCGCTTCATATACAGTATTTTTCACTGCCTCTGTTATTTCTAAAATCCACCTTTTGCATTGTCCATCTTAGAAAAGGCTGAAAGGCTGTCCGCCTTTTGCTTTGTGTCTACTGTATCGGAGTAACATTGCTCTGTGAGGTACACTATCTGTTGGTAATCTGCTTATGTGGTGCAACCATTTAATTTGTTGTTTCTTGATAAAGTTCAGTACTGATGTTGTATCAACTTTTTTCCTGATGTCTTCATTTCTAAACTGGTCTCTTCTTGTTACCCCCATCATTCTGTGTAGACATTTCATCTCTGTCATGATTAGTCTCTTCTTGTTACTGCCATCATTCTGTGTAGACATTTCATCTCTGTCATGATTAGTCTCTTCTTGTTACTGCCATCATTCTACGTAGACACTTCATCTCTGTCGTGACTAGTCTCTTCTTGTTACCCCCATCATTCTGTGTAGACATTTCATCTCTGTCGTGACTAGTTTTCTTATATCAGTTAATATCATGTAATTACATAACGTAAAGATAAAACAAACTAGTGAGGCCAAATACTTAGAAGCAATTTTCACAGCAGATGGAAGTATCGAGAAGCTAAATCAGCAATTGTTAAGCTAAAAGCTAACCAAGTACTGGGATAGTTAACGCCACTGTTGTCACATAAAGAGATACCGCTAAAAATTAAATCAAATCTTATAAGAATGATTTTCTGGCCAACACTAATAGCCTCCATCGCAAGCGATGATGACAACAATCTCAGACGTGTACTGTTGCACCTCTCTGGTGTGTGCGGAGGTGACTGTAGAGTCCAATCCTAGAACAGAATCCCCGACCACAGGTGGGGCATACATGATCAAGGTTAGACATGTGCGTGTTGTGTGCTCTGTCTTTTCGCGCTGCTCGCTTTCTCTGTGACTCAACAATACGATGATTCTCAGCTATTCGGGTTCCTCTTTGTTGTTACAGCGCCACATTTGGCGATCTTGTGCAAGGGATTCCCAGCACGTATTGTCTATATCGAAGCATTTCAGAGACACTTTAAGAGTGTCTTTAAAGCGTTTTCTGTCCACCAGCTAAACGTCTGCCCCTTCAAGCTCGCCATACATCAACTGTTTTGGGATGCGTTTATCAGGCATTCGAGCAACGTGACCGACCCATCTCAGTTGGGCCTTCTGCAACAGGGTGTTGACGCTGGGATCTTTGCTCTTGTGAGGACTTCGCTGTCTGGAATTTTGTCCTGCCAGTTTATTTTTAGTATTCTGCGTAGACCTATCACAGGCCATTGAGAACTTGTCCATGTAAGTCTGCATTTCTTCCTCAGAGTTGGTAGCGAGGGCACAGTCATCAGCAAACAACAGGTTTGAGATAGTTGATTCTTTTACCTTGGTGGAGGATTTTAACCTCCGAAGATTGAATAGGTTACCGTCTGTCCTGTATCTAATCTTTACCCCATGTTTGTCGCCTTCCCAAAAGACATCCGTGAGCATGGCAGCAAACATCATGCTGAAGAGTGTTGGGGCCAGTACACAGCCCTGTTTGACGCCTAGTAGACATGGAAGGCTTCCGACAGCTCCCCTTCGTCAAGTACACGTGCCATCATGTCCTCGTGAAACTGTTGGACGATCTTGATGAATTTCCTTGGGCATCCAAATTTTTCCATGATCTTCCATAGACCCTCCCCTGTTAATCAGAAATGAAAGCCTTTGTCAGATCGACAAAGACCATATAGAGGTTACGGTGCTGCTCTTGGCATTTCTCCTGTAGTTGGCGAGCAGCAAATATCATGTCTGCTGTTCCACGACCTGCTCTGAAGCCACATTGGGTCTCAGGGAGTAAGTCCTGTTCCAGGTGATCGATTAATCGATTGAGAAGGACTCTGGCCAGTATTTTGCCAGCTATTGACAGGAGGGAGATCCCCCTGTGGTTATCGCAGGCCTGGCGGTTTCCTTTCTGCTTGTACAGGTGGACAATAGTGGCATCCTTTATTTCCTGTGGCACACGTTCGTTGCACCAAATGGATGTAAATAACTCTGTCAATTTTAGCATCAACGTGGCCCTCCTTCTTGTAGACTTCGGTTGGTATTGAGTCCGCACCCGGTGCCTTCCCGCTGGACATCTGGCTTGTTGCCTTCTTGACCTCTGCTAAGGTAGGTGGAATATCAAGCTTGGCATTGATTGGGACCTGGGGCATGCGCTATGGCTTCATAACATATAGTGGATGGATGGTTGAGGACAGAACGGAAGTGTTCTGCCCAGCGATTTAGTATCTGAGGCTTGTCAATTAGTAGCCTTGCTCCATCTGCATCGAGTATAGAGGTGGGGTGAGATTGTTGAGGGCCGAACAGTTTTTAGGGCATCGTAGAAGCGTTTGAAATCATGTCTGTCTGCATATATCTGGGGCCAACACTATGTTACCAGTGTCAAACATGTCCAATAACAGCAGCTAATGAGCGGAAAATCATAACGACAGAGATGATGTGTCTTAGAAGAGCTGCAGGTGTGACAATAAATCTGGCCAACACTATGTTACCAGTGTCAAACATGGCCAATAACAGCAGCTAATGAGCGGAAAATCATAACGACAGAGATGATGTGTCTTAGAAGAGCTGCAGGTGTGACAATAAATCTGGCCAACACTATGTTACCAGTGTCAAACATGGCCAATAACAGCAGCTAATGAGCGGAAAATCATAACGACAGAGATGATGTGTCTTAGAAGAGCTGCAGGTGTGACAATAAGAGACAAAATTATAAATGAAGAAATCAGAAGAAGACTGGATGTGAAACCAGTCATGCAATTAATAAAAGAACAACAGATTAAATGGTTTGAACACCTGACAAGAATGCCCTGGTATCTCCTACAACAGAGAGCCACATAGAAAAAGTACAATGAGTACAAGGCAAGAGGAAGACCATGCAAAAGATGGAGCAACAGCATCAAGAACAGCCTTACAACAATGAATATCAGCTTACAAAGTGCCTTAAAACAAGCACACACAAGATCACTACTCCAACACTTCTATAAAGAAGTGAATGATGGAAGAGAAGAACAAGCACACACAAGATCACTACATCCCCCAACACTTCTATAAAGAAGAGAATGATGGAAGAGAAGAAGAACAACACACACAAGATCACTACATCCCCCGCCCAACACTTCTATAAAGAAGAGAATGATGGAAGAGAAGAAGAGTTATGTAACTAATCTAATTAAAGAAAAGATACAAATGTATACGTTGATATAAATATATCGTCAAATTGGGAAAAGAAAGATTTTTTTTCTGGTTTATGTTTTTTTTCAAGTCAAACACAAACTGCAATCCTGGAAATCAACAAATTTTGGAATCGGAGTTGTTGAAAATCTTTATGAAATAAGTATAATTTTCCCCGAGTCTCGTTCGAGTTTCTAATAAATATATAATTTCCAGAGTCTCATGTGAGTTTCTAATAAAAGTATAATTTCCCGAGTCTCGTGTGAGTTTCTAATAATAGTAACATTTGTTTTTCTCTTACTCTCACAGTTCCCATGAAGCGTATCAAATCAAAGTTCAAGGTCACATGTTCTCATTGTATCCAAACCGAACACCAGAGATATGGGGAAATCACTTGCCTGCAGTATCCCCTCCAAGTCAAGATCATATGAGTGGGCAGTGGATCCAGCAGAGTGGTCCTAACTCTGTCCCTGGGTACACTACTAACATCTCAAGCTATGTTCCCCATGGAGGACGCCCTGATCTATACCCTGCAACCTGCTCCACTCTGGTCAGTTCTAGTAGATTGAGTAAACCAGCAGTAGGCTACCCACTGTCAAACCCTAGCTCATTTGTACAATTAGACCAACTCAAAGCTATGCTGAAAAGAAAGATTCAAGGACCACAATCTGCAACATCTTGCAAGCCAACCAAGCATGCAAAGATGAGCTGGGACATTGATGGATCCAGTGCAGGTTGTGGTTACACAGAGACAGACCACAGCATATACCAGATGGAACACTACAACCAGATAGCAGTTTCCTCACATGTTGATTGTCAGAACCAGATGATTCAAGTTATGCAACCCGAGAACTATCGGTTTGGGTTAATGACTTCAAGTAAAATGTCCCTCAAACAACTTGCATGCCAAGGTGTGTCTAAGATGAATACTATGATCTCCGAGCAAGTAGTTCCTGACCTCAACGTCCCGGAATCCTTTCTTACACCCGACCCATCACCCATTTCGTCCCCGCAACCTTCATATTCATTTGTGAAGACTGAGGTGATGGATCCCGAAGAGAAAGTTCATCAAGGAAAACCAACGGTCAGCATCCTCCAAGCACTGGAAAAACTAGCAGCTCTTCCACAAGCTGGTATGACGGGAGAGAAAGTTCCAGTTGCCAAGAGAAAAGAACTTCCAATATTTGATGCCTTTGATATTGATAATTTTTTCGAAACCCTAAACCCAGGAGAATTGGAAGCAAAGACATCAATCAAGATGGAAGTTCAGTTAAAACATCCAATTAAGATGGAGATCCCAGATGAGCAGGTTGAAAACAATTCAAACTTTGCAGCTCTAAAGGAGGAGAGATCAAGTCCAACTATATCATACCATAGTCCCACTATTGCCCCAAATATCACGCATCCATTACACAAACTGAAGACCCAGTCACTTGTTCCAGACCATTACATTCCAGCAATTCCTAATTCTCACATGAGATTGCCATCTCTGAGTCCTGCTGTTGACAGTAGTGCTCAAGAACAGAGTCTAGAAGCATGTGAATACAAGAAGGACATGCTTGTGTCAAGCACAATGGCATCTTCTCCAAAGTCAATGACATCCCAAGAAAGCATCGATGATCTTCTTAGCTACTTCTCAGATGATGGAATGGACAGTTCCCCAAATCATTTAAATCCCCAAAGAAGTTCAGCAATGAAGACTTTAAAAGAAGCTGACATGGAGAAGAGATTCTACTACAAGTCTTTCTATGCCGAGAAGCCAGACTGCAAGAAACCTCAGCCAATCATCTCCCAGCATATGTCGGAAGAGCTCAGTCCACAGTCGAGCACATCATCACTATATGAAGAGGATGACCTGATTGTTGATAGCCCAACCTTTCCCCTGGACATGGCGCTGAGCGTTCTAGATAACCAGAGTGAGATTGTGGCTAAGCAGCAGAACGGTGACATCAAGGACCATAATGTTCTTGGTTTATCGGACGAGCTTAAGCTTGACTTTATCATTCCCTCTTGGGGACCTGTGCAAGGTATGTATCCAAAACTATCTGAGAATTTTCTTTTATTGTCAATTCCAGACAATAATTCTAGAAAACTTCACAGACAAAAATGTTCATTTAAAGACAACAAGAATTGCTTCTTCTTCTTCTTCTTTTGTCGTCACACTGCTACCTGGTTGTTGTCCAGTGTTGTCACACTGCTACTGGGTTGTTGCCCAGTGTCATCACACTGCTACTGGGTTGTTGCCCAGTGTCATCACACTGCTACCGGGTTGTTGCCCAGTGTCATCACACTGCTACCGGGTTGTTGCCCAGTGTCGTGGTTTTCTGTTTTTGTCTTGCGCTGTTCTGGTGGCTTGGTGATTGTTATTTTTGCTCGTTGACAGGATTCTGCTATGCCATCTAACCATCTTTTCGTAGTCTTCCTCTCGCCTTCTTTCCTGATGTTCTGTTGTATACGACTTTGTATACTATGGAGTTTGGTTGCATTCTTATTAAGTGGCCAAACCACTTGCTCTTTGTTTCTCATATGTGACTCAAGCAAGGTTCTGTGCCAACTTTCTTTTAATTTTCTCTTCGAATGTTCCATATTGACCATATGTTAACCAGTCTGTGTGATTTGTATGTGATCTTTTCTGATGTTGTTGGTAACTTTTTGCAGACACCGCATTTCACATGTAGTTATTTTTTGCGACTGCGCTTTTGCTCATTGTCCAAGTTTGACTCTGATAACATAAAGTAGGTATGAAAATGCTGTTGATCATCTGTTGCTTAGCTGCCAGTGAAATAAATTTGTGGGTGCCTTAACAATGGGTCTAGCTGGTAGGTTACAGCATTTGTTTTTTGTACTCTAGCCTCTACCTCTCTATCTAGTCTTCCATCTTCTGTGAATATGCTTCCTAAGTATTTGATTTCTTGCACTTGGTTGATTGTAGTGGCATTGACATGGATGTCTAGTTTATTATATTTTCTTTATATTTTTAGTTTTAGTGTTCTTGCTTAGTCTAAGATTATGTTAATTTCTTCCCAAGAATTTCCAGTGATTGTTAAAAAACAGTCACCATTTTGATATTTCATTTACACTGTGGCATACCAGGAAAGGAAAAGACTGACAAACTCGCAAGGGCTGGAGGGAGCCTAACACAACACCACCCAATAGCGAAACACGTACAAAGTACTATAGTTTTACAAAATACAGAAACAGTGACGATAAACAGCAACGTTTCGACCAAAAGCTCTTTATCAAGCAAACGATACAACAGGAGTGACGAATTTTACAGAACACTTACAAATGGACGATTACGGAAACATTCAAACGTATTCTGCCTTTTGGTCGAAACGTTGCTGTTTATCGTCACTGTTTCTGTATTTTGTAAAACTATAGTACTTTGTTTGTACGTGTTTCGCTATTTTACTAAGTTTTACTGCAGTGTTCCCCCTTTTTCGATAATCACCACCCAACACAAAGCTTTACAGAAGCAAAAGTTCTCCTGAAACAATCCAGAAAAATTATGTGGAGAAAAACAAATGGAGTATACAACCCAGAGCACGACAGTGTAAATACATCTGTCGGGGCCCGCAAGGGAAGCAAAGAATAGTACCACTGTGACCTACAAGGCGTGTCATAAGAGACAACTGATGTAGAACCTAAGGAAGCTACATTAGTAAATAAAAAGCATTGCATAAATCGGATGTACTGGCCTACTTGTAGACGCATAACTGGCACAATGTCTGGACTGCATCGTTCTGTTTACAAGTACATTTTTTCCCTAGGATTGTTGCCGGAGCTACAGAGTTCATGCTTTGTCCAATACTCGGGGGCCATTTCTGCGGAGAGAGATCAAACGATATGGGGAAACCCGATGGAGGCGCAATACTCTCGGCAGGTGGCATCATGCCATTTCTGTGGAGAGGATCGAACCTTATGGGGTAAAGCTCGGCGCAATGAAGTCAATCTTACAGATTTAGTCCCAGATCATATGCCTAAGCAGGGAATGCACTAACTACTACACAATCGCAGCTCTTTCACGATGTTGATGGTAAAAATGTAATTATTCTGTTTTCTTTTGTTGACAGGTTCTCTGGACTTGATCAAACACGGCCAGTAGGCTCCTCCAGGTGTAACACGAATGTTGTCTTACACACTTCCCTCTCACACTGTATGGCATATTGTCATGTGTACTCTTGTGACACACCGCTGCTGGTTCAGCGACATGACTCTGTGCCCCCGTCATCAAGTGCTGCTGGACAGTTCTGATGGCGCCCCAGGTCAAAGGTCATAAAGCTGCAGGACAGCCACGGGATGACCAGTGTCTCTCTCTGCTGGACAGGAAGAAATTCGATCATCTAAAATATACACAAACCTTTCAGTTGACATCTTGCATACATTACGTCAGGTTACACTGCCTATTTCAGACGCTGGACTAAAATTTTCACACTAACATCTACATTCCACATCTATTTCACATGAATTGAAAAAGATATCTTCATTTTTTTTTAAAAACACAACTTGGGCAATGATGAATCAAGAAAATATATGGACCATCTTGACAATAATGAAAGGGACGTAACTAAAATTATTCAACAAGTGGCCATCATGGATGTGCCCTTACAAAGACATTGAATATATTTCATGAATTTTGTGCATCATTTCTGGTTTTATTTCTTTGTTGATAGTTTACTTGTGTTAAATTTTATTATGTTTTACATTAAGAAGAGATGTCATATCTTTTCATTTCTTCTTCATTGCGTCTCGGTTTCGTATGCTCGTCTAAACCATGAGATGGGTTGCCTCTAGGAAGCTGCATGTCAGTTGGAGCTCCTCCAGAGTTCCCCATAGCTTGCTCTGTTCACAAGGCCATGTAACTTTTCAGTTAAGATAAGAAAGATTTTATGTTTTTCTAATGCATTGCAAGCGAATACATTGGAAAACACATTGTAGTCGAATTAATGTTTTAATCAATTCTGGTTCGCTCCTCGGGAGCCATCAGGATATTTTTCCAGAGATCCTGATCTCAGTGTACGTGAGATGGAGTTCCTAATCTTATCAGAGACGGACGCTAAAACATAGGTCTCGTGTTCAAGTTGAGCATGTAAAAGACCCCTTGGCAGTTAAAAATCAAGAAGAACAGGCTGGAAAGCCGCAGCCAGGACAAAATTCATCAGAAAGATTAAAAAGTAAAATATCCTACAAAATATTTGAACCGCTCTTCTAAATTACATCGGGAACCATCGTCAATGCGATCTTCTAAATTACATGAGAACTGATCTCTAAATTAGCATGAACATCATATCTTCAAAATTTCATCGGAAAATATCGTCAATGCGATCTTCTGTGTACAAAAAATTGGAGCACACATAGTTACTCACCGAAGTGCAATGATGATGGGATCTATCAATCAATCAATCACTACGCAGGTGTATGTGCACATGAAGATGTCGGTTTTCTTATTTTTGTTCAACATAATTTAATAAACGACGTAAAATTTATTGATAGGGTCTTGCTCAGACCACAACTTGGACATGGAATAGAGCCTTAGTCAAGTCTGATTCATTGACCTCTGTCGTCTCACTCCCCTTTGTCTTAGACCCCCCACCCCCAACATCTACGTATAGCAGTGGCTCTCAAACTATCGGAAGTTGTGACACGCTGAAGACGCATACACAATCGTCTGACGCACTACACAAAACAACTAAATTAATAAGATGCAAAAAATCAAAGAAATGCAGAAATAATTGGAAAATGCAAAGTGCCTTTATTCATCATTTAATTTCTGCCTTAAGAGTATGGGCCTGATATGTCTTGGCACTTTTTACCTTGTTGCCTGCTGGCACCGATTGCAAACCGATCTAGATTCTAGGCACTATATTGGCACTGGGACGGGGACATACTTTGAGAACCAGTAGTTTAGAGACATCTTTGCGTGGAGAGACATATTTTGAGAACCACTAGTTTCGAGACATCTTTGTCTGGAGAGACATACTTTGAGAACCACTAGTTTAGAGACATCTTTGCCTGGAGAGACATACTTTGAGAACCACTAGTTTAGAGACATCTTTGTCTGGAGAGACATACTTTGAGAACCACTAGTTTAGAGACATCTTTGTCTGGAGAGACATACTTTGAGAACCACTAGTTTAGAGACATCTTTGCCTGGAGAGACATACTTTGAGAACCACTAGTTTAGAGACATCTTTGTCTGGAGAGACATACTTTGAGAACCACTAGTTTAGAGACATCTTTGTCTGGAGAGACATACTTTGAGAACCACCACCCCTAGTTTAGAGACATCTTTGTCTGGAGAGACATACTTTGAGAACCACTAGTTTCGAGACATCATTATGAAAGCTAGTTCCCTGATTGGCATTTCTTTTACTAACACAAAATTGAAGATTGATATCCATTGCACCTGTGTGTTGGCGGGGCTCACAAGGGGAGCAAAGAATAGTAACACTCCAGCCTACAAGGCATGTCATAAGAGATGACTAAGGTAGGGGCCTAGGAAAGCTATCCTAGTAAATAAACAGTGTCGCAGAAATCAGATGTGCTGGTCCTACTAGAATACGCTTAACTGGCACAATGTATAATCACTCTTAGGCTCAGATCACATACAAATCACAAAGAGTGGTTTAACAAGTGGTCGATATGGAGAGTTGAAAGAAGAAGAAGCAGAAATATGTATTGATTATTTTTTATGCTCATTATTATTTTATTTGTGTTTCTGATATTGTGTGCCTTTTATGCATTTGTATAAGATGTTGTAGGGATGAGAGTTAGTGCCTCTTTATTGTTAGATATTCACTTCAAATTCACTTCACAGACAACAAAGTTAGGTATTCACTTCACAGACAACAAAGTTAGGTATTCACTTCACAGACAACTATGTTAGGTATTCACTTCACAGACAACTAAGTTAGGTATTCACTTCAGAACTCAGTTAGGTATTCACTTCACAGACAGCTATGTTAGATATTCACTTCACAGACAGCTATGTTAGATATTCACTTCATAGACAGCATGTTATGTATTCACTTCACAGACAACTATGTTAGATATTCACTTCACAGACAGCTATGTTAGATATTCACTTCACAGACAACTAAGTTTAAGTATTCACTTCACAGACAACTATGTTAGATATTCACTTCACAGTTAACAATGTTATTAACATGGCAGTAGTATTGCAGCTTTCACATTGCTATTATTGTTAATATTTACACCTTGCTTACAACTTTGCCTTGCCCTACTTCACGGCATTGTTCAAGCATCCATTTTAACAGCTGCTTTTTTTTTAAAACTACATTTGAGCCATGCAGGTCATGGGATCATTTGTTAAGTTTACTTTGACAGCTGTCAATTAAAAGATAGGAGATCAGGTCATGTTTTATTGTGATTATATTTCTCATATATTCTTGTATTATGATGTCATCATACAGCAGCCATTGCTTTGTGTTATATTTATGCTGTGTGTTTGTGCGTGTGTGTGTGTGTGATATATTTATATTATTGTATGGACACCATCAATATGAGACATCTTTTTGTCCTGCCTATTTCTTTTTATTTATTTCTGCTCCCAATAGAGCATAGGACTGCAACTTATCACTAATATTTTAGTAGTTTTTTAGTTCAACGTTCACTTCAGACACATACATGCAGATACTACTTCACGATATTAAGCCATAGGGAACAAGTCCAAACTGCTGGACTATTGAAGAAGAAAAAGAAAACTCCTCTTGGTACCCATTTACATCTGGGTAGACTAGCTAGAGAGATCCAAATACTATCTTTAACCACGAACAGCTTACACAATGTCAACAAGAGAATAGGAACATCATCATACAAAAGAAATGCTGGGGATGGATCAGAGATATGATATGCATGGAGACAAACTATGTCATGAAAACTGCACAGAGATGGACACCAGAGGGTAAACGAAAACATGGGAGACCCAAAACGACATGGGGGAGAACAGTAGAACAAGAGCTGACAGAGGACATCCACGAATATAGAAGAATGATGTGCATATTTGTTGCTGCCGTAAGTGTCAGGTGCGTCACAGGCTAGAGAGAGACACTAGAGATTTGTTGCTGCCGTAAGTGTCAGGTGTGTCACAGGCTAGAGAGAGAGAGACACTAGAGAATTGGTCATACTTTGAACTGAATACCCAACCATATTTCTGATATATTCCAGCTTACAATTTACAAGCATTAACATGGCAGTCAAATGACAACTGATAAACTGCATATTTATTCCAACTCTCTGCTATCAGTGCCAAACATGGCCCCTGACTAAGACACAAGAAAGAAAGATTACAACATGTGAAATGAGATGTCTACGAAAAGCTGTCAACGTTACAAGGAGAGATAGAGTGCGAAACGAGAATATCAGAAGCATCGTTGGTACTATACCATGCATACAGTACATCGAGAAGCAAAGAATCAAGTGGTTCGGCCATCTAATGAGAATGGAACCACATTTACTACCATCACGTGCCTACAATAATCGACACTCAGGGCGCAGAGCACAAGGCAGGCCAAGAACACGATGGTTAGATTCTCAGAGTCCCTGCGAAAGCATGGACTGACAATGTCAAGCGCAGCACACCTGGCACAAGATAGAAAACTAACTCTCCCACGACGCTTTCACGGCAAATGTGGTTAAGATAAGATAAAATTACCTGCTAAAAAACTTTTTTATTTGAAACTGAATTTTGAAAATCCCCAAAATGACAACAATAGATATTATATGTGTTTTAACTTTTTGTTTTGCCGTATGCTGGACATACGGTCAAGAAAACGAAGTAACCTACGTTACAGCCTCAGTTGTACGCTGGACGATCAGGGACTTAGTTAAAATATACATAATTCTACACATATGTCACATTTGTTTATTTCTGTATGGTCTATTTGTTAGTCAGAATATACACATTATTACCACATTACTACTACATTACTACTACATTACTACTACATTACTACTATATTACTACTACATTACTACTACATTACTACTACATTACTTTGAGAAAGAGATAACAATACTACTATATTACTTTGAGAAAGAGATAACAATACTACCACATTACTTTGAGAAAGAGATAACAATACTACTACATTACTTTGAGAAAGAGATAACAATACTACTATATTACTTTCAGAAAGAGATAACAATACTACTACATTACTTTGAGAAAGAGATAACAATACTACTATATTACTTTGAGAAAGAGATAACAATACTACTATATTACTTTGAGAAAGAGATGATAGGGGGTGGATTTGGTTGAATGATTAGAGTGCTGGCTCTCATTCAGTACGCCATTCAGTACGCCATTCAGTACGTCATTCAGTACGTCATTCAGTACGTCATTCAGTACGGTCAAGGAGTTTTTTTGTGTCATGGGTATGAAGAAAAATGCTAACTTGAATAGTTCCAGTGACTACACTAGCCATGCAACCATTAACTTCCACAGTCCCCCCTGTCCTACACTGCCCTAAACAGTGGTATTTATTGCAGAGCAGTAATGATATTTTTAAAAATAAATTAAAATATTGATTTTAAAAATCGCTAAATAATTCTAAATTTGAAATAAAACGAACATATAGTCTTCAGAATAAAACTGGATAGAGTCGATGCATATATACTCGGCGGGCTCGTTTTTAAGCTAGCTAACAGTGTCTGCAGCAGCATTACACTTAAAGTGTGCTCCATGTTACTATTGTAAATGTTCATCAAACTCACAAAGTCCATGTACCTGCACTCAACTAAACTTGCACATTGTGCGACGACAGCAAAACTAGACTTGCACATTGTGCGACAACAGCAAGCTAAACTTGCACATTGTGCTGTCATCGACAGCAAAACTAGGCTTGCACATTGTGCGACAACAGCAAGGCTAAACTTGCACATTGTGCGACTACAGCAAAATTAAGCTTGCACATTGTGCTATGATAGCATGACAGACTGCTTTAATCATCTCAAAACTAGACTTGCACATTGTGCGACAACAGCAAGGCTAAACTTGCACATTGTGCGACAACAGCAAAATTAAGCTTGCACATTGTGCGACTACAGCAAAATTAAGCTTGCACATTGTGCTATGATAGCATGACAGACTGCTTTTAATCATCTAGAATTTTCCCCTCTTCTTCCTCTTGTCTTTCAGGCCCCAGTTGGGGTATAGGCCCTCAACCATCTCATGTCACTTTGTGGCTAAATGGATTTTGTAGCTAACAATTGTTTAACATTTTGTTAAACCCAACAACATGCGAGGGCTAATGACCACCTAATCAAAACTCAAATATACTTATTTTTCATCTTAAGCATTTATCCGATATGAATTCAGACGTAGTCAGGTCACTTTGTATGACAGAACCTTGCTGGAATTACATTGAGAAACAAAGAATCAGGTGGTTATTTAACCAAACTCCACTGTATACAGAGTCTTCTACAACAAAACATCAGGGAGGAAGACCACGAAAAGATGGATAGATAACATAGCAGAGTCCTGTCAAAAAGTAATATTATCTATCGCCCAAGTCACTAGAGCAGAGCAAGACACAAACAGAAAACTGCAACACTGGGCAACAACTCATTAACAGTGTGATGACAAAAGAAGAAAAATATATACTTGATTCTTGATCTACCATCCGACTATATTTTTTATTGTGTGTTTTTCTTATTTGTGTTTCTCTGATACAATTCTCTCTAAAAATGTGTCTTTGTGCCTTTCATGTCAGTGTCCATGTCTGTCTTTCTTGTCAATGTCCATGCCTGCCTTTCATGTCACTGTCCATGCCTGCCTTTCATGTCACTGTCTATGCCTGCCTTTCTTGTCAGTGTCCATGCCTGCCTTTCTTGTCAGTGTCCATGCCTGCCTTTCTTGTCAATGTCCATGCCTGCCTTTCATGTCAATGTCCATGCCTGCCTTTCTTGTCAATGTCCATGCCTGCCTTTCTTGTCAGTGTCCATGCCTGCCTTTCTTGTCAATGTCCATGCCTGCCTTTCATGTCACTGTCTATGCCTGCCTTTCTTGTCAATGTCCATGCCTGCCTTTCTTGTCAATGTCCATGCCTGCCTTTCTTGTCAATGTCCATGCCTGCCTTTCATGTCAATGTCCATGCCTGCCTTTCTTGTCAATGTCCATGCCTGCCTTTCTTGTCAATGTCGATGCCTGCCTTTCTTGTCAATGTCCATGCCTGCCTTTCTTGTCAATGTCCATGCCTGCCTTTCATGTCAATGTCCATGCCTGCCTTTCTTGTCAATGTCCATGCCTGCCTTTCATGTCAATGTCCATGCCTGCCTTTCTTGTCAATGTCCATGCCTGCCTTTCATGTCAATGTCCATGCCTGCCTTTCTTGTCAATGTCCATGCCTGCCTTTCTTGTCAATGTCCATGCCTGCCTTTCTTGTCAATGTCCATGCCTGCCTTTCATGTCACTGTCTATGCCTGCCTTTCTTGTCAGTGTCCATGCCTGCCTTTCTTGTCAGTGTCCATACCTGCCTTTCTTGTCCATGCCTGCCTTTCATGTCACTGTCCATGCCTGCCTTTCTTGTCATATTTACAGTAAATTTATTTGTTTGAAATTATATATTACTCATTCCAAAACAAAAATGAACCCATCGTAATACCAACTCCGAGCTGGCTCGTCTTCGCTAGTTTTCATGTTTTTCTGGGTTTGTTTTGTTTTCCAAATAAAGAATAGAAAATGCAACTTTTTTTGGTTCTAGTTTTTATTTCTCATGTTTCTTTTCAGCATTGATGGAAGTTATAAGTATATCAATGTTGTAAATGTTTCTGATCAGGGTGAGTTTAATGTTATAATGTTGGCTTGTGGAGGGGGGCTCTGGAGAGCTAAAGGCTGGGGAAGTAAACCCTGATAGAAAACCCCCACTGCATTGTGGGTCAGCACAGTTAGACAGAAGTAGGTTAGAAGAGTAAACCTTGATCACAAATCTGGAAAAAGGGACACTATGGCAGTTGATGGTTAAGTGTGTATTCCTTGCCATCTTCTAGCATTCCCTGCAAATCCTACTTGATTCCAAACGTATGGACTTTGTCTTTCCTTTGTGTGAAACAGTTTGTGTGGTAGAGATGGGGTTTGTTCAAAATGGACATGGCACATTCCCCATATCAGTTGCCCAAGCTAGAGGAGAGGACACTTCATCCTTGCATTCGGCTCGGACACAGCAGGGGAAGCAACAATGACAAGAGACTTAGTGATGAGCTGAAAGACAAGAGAGACAAGCACACACAGATGTTCTCACAGTAAAACACCGTGAATGACCATCTGACTGACCATCTGACTGACCATCTGTGAAGATGAAAAATGTTATGTATATAACGTTGCTGAAGTGTGTGAAGTGTGTAGTAATGTTGCATGGCGTGCCCTAAGCAATAAGGTTGTGGTTCGGTCTCCATTGCTTAGCTCTGCAGGGTTAGACAATGAGTGTAGCAAGAAGTATTTCCGGGGCATATGGGTGTCGTTGGCAATGAGAGAGCAGACAGACTGGCTGGCTCTGCCGCTATATCAGACGGCCAGCCAATGGACAGAGCTGACATCGTGAACGCCCTCATAGAGCGTGGCCGCAGAGAAGACCTTCATCTAAACCAATCCACGTCAACTACTAGATTGCGAGAACTGGGTTTGAAGATTGGTGTGGCAAGAAAAGAACGGTACAACAGGTATACTTATTCAAGTATTACAGGTAAAAGAACACTCAACAGCAGTTGAAAATATAAAAGGACAGACGATAGATCAGCTTCGCCGGCTGAGACAAGTTTGAGACATATAACAGGTAAGTTCTAGTAAATCTATAATCATGAAACAACCGGAAGATATATGTTGAATATAACTGCGCATGACGAAGGACAAACATGTTGCGTTGTAAGGCACAGATATAGAAACTTGGTTGTAGCGATATCACAGCTTACTAAGGCTCAACTTGTCTGTAGCGATATACTTGTCTGTAACTGACTAAGGCTCAACTTGTCTGTAACTTACTAAGGCTCAACTTGTCTGTGACTGACTAAGGCTCAACTTGTCTGTAACTGACTAAGGCTCAACTTGTCTGTAACTTACTAAGGCTCAACTTGTCTGTAACTTACTAAGGCTCAACTTGTCTGTGATTGACTAAGGCTCAACTTGTCTGTAACTGACTAAGTCTCAACTTGTCTGTAACTTACTAAGGCTCAACTTGTCTGTAACTGACTAAGACTCAACTTGTCTGTGACTGACTAAGGCTCAACTTCTCTGTAACTTACTAAGGCTCAACTTGTCTGTGATTGACTAAGGCTCAACTTGTCTGTAACTTACTAAGGCTCAACTTGTCTGTAACTTACTAAGGCTCAACTTGTCTGTAACTTACTAAGGCACAACTTGTCTGTAACTTACTAAGGCTCAACTTGTCTGTGACTGACTAAGGCTCAACTTGTCTGTAACTGATTAAGGCTCAACTTGTCTGTAACTTACTAAGGCACAACTTGTCTGTAACTTACTAAGGCACAACTTGTCTGTAACTTACTAAGGCACAACTTGTCTGTAACTTACTAAGGCACAACTTGTCTGTAACTTACTAAGGCTCAACTTGTCTGTAACTTACTA
This sequence comes from Arion vulgaris, assembly GCA_020796225.1. Lineage (NCBI taxonomy): Eukaryota > Metazoa > Mollusca > Gastropoda > Stylommatophora > Arionidae > Arion > Arion vulgaris. Next base: position 69,167,311 of record CM036759.1, read on the forward strand.
AGGCTCAACTTGTCTGTAACTTACTAAGGCTCAACTTGTCTGTAACTTACTAAGGCTCAACTTGTCTGTAACTTACTAAGGCTCAACTTGTCTGTAACTTACTAAGGCTCAACTTGTCTGTAACTTACTAAGGCTCAACTTGTCTGTAACTTACTAAGGCTCAACTTGTCTGTAGCGATATACTTGTCTATAACTGACTAAGGTACAAAATTGATCAAATCACAAATCAACAAATCACAAATCAACAAATCACAAAATCAACAAATCACAAAACCAACAAATCACAAAATCAACAAATCACAAAATCAACAAATCACAAAACCAACAAATCACAAAACCAACAAATCACAAAACCAACAAATCACAACAAACAAAAGTACCAAGAAGAAGTAGCATGGCTGCGTCTTTATAAAAAGGGATTGGGAAGGAGAAAGGCTCTTTTACCAACTTTCATATCGACCACTTGTTTAACCAATCTTTGTGATCTGTATGTGATCTGAGGGTAAGAGCGATTGCACGTTGAGCCAGTTATGAGCCTACAAGTAGGTCTCGTCAGTCGCTTCATACGACATGCCTTGTAGGTCGCAGTGGTACTATTCTTTGCTTCCCTTGCAAGCCATGGCAACACATGGGAGAGAAAGGGCCTTCTTGTTGGAACGCTCCATATCGACCACTTGTTAAACCACTCTTTGTGACTTGTATGTGATCTGAGCCTAAGAACGATTGTACTTTTTGCCAGTTATGTAACTACAAGTAGGCCAGTACATCCAATTTCTGCGACGCTTTTATTTTACTAGGGTAGCTTCCCTGAGCCCCTACCTCAGTAACCTCTTACGACATGCCTTGCAGGACGCAGTGTTACTATTCTTTTCTCCCCTTGCATGCCCCGGCAACACACGGACGCAGAACGGGTCTAAAGATAAAGGATCGACTTCCATGCATCGGGTTTCCTTATATGCCCCCGTCCCTCGCGTCTTCACTCATAAAAATGCTGTTTTGTGATCAAGGTACATAACTAATTTTGTAATTGACATCAATGTAATATTTGTATTGTCTCCCTTGTACTGTCCTTACTTCTATATACTTTTTAGTACCTTACAATCATGGGACGTATAGGAGGAGCCGGTCGCCTATCGGCTCGGACATATAATAGTTGTGAGTTCAATCCCATACTTGAAGTTCTAGAGGATAGGAAAAGAATTGACCCTCCTATCTCCTGCACATCAAGTGAAGTGACTTCATACACTAAGCTATGAAAAGGATACGCGATATGTTATTTAATGAATACCATAGAGTAAACATCCTTACAAAATTTAGTTTAGTGTTAGTTTAGTTTAGTTTAGTCGTCGGATCACCATCACTGCACATCGAACAAATTAGTCCATAAGTGCTCCGATCTCTCCCTCAGTATGTCCATCGATGCGTGGCGACTAACGACACCGGTTCTTTGTTGGTTTACAATTCTTCTTTGTCTGCCAGCATAGCGTTCTTGTCGAGCTACACCACACTTAACTTGGAGTTCTTGCAGTCTGGTCAGTGTTGTAGATTCACCGCTATTACGTGAATCATGTACAAGCCCTCTCTCCCTTAGGGAATTTATAATATCAGCATGGTTCATTGCTCGCCCACTTTGTACAGCAGCCATACCTGCAAGCCTATCCTCACGTTCATTCCTCCTTACACCTGCATGCCCTGGCACAAAATAAAACTGATCTTTGTCAGCTTAGACCTCCCCAGCGATTCTATCCAATGTCTCCTAGGCCATCCTGTTTCAATCTTCCTGAGCATACTCATTGAGTCACTGAGAAAACATGCATGGATAAAAGTCTGTGATTCTAGCCAAATCATCGCTTTGGTAACCGCCATGATTTCCATAGTGAGACTACTTGTAGTCACGGCCAAAACCACCGTCTTCCTTCACAGCATCACCTCCGACCTGAGCAGTGAAAGCCCACGAGCTCTGCACATTTCGAATCACCGAACCATCCGTATAAATGATTACATCATGCTCAGATGCGTTCTCAGAAATCAATGCCTGAACTTCTGCCTCCACGACAAGTGGGTTGTCTTGTCTGCATTCTTTATCAAGTTTGATGCATACAGAAAAAAATGTATTGATTCTTGTTGGCACTGGTATCCATTCTTCACCGAGATCAATGTCTTCAAGTGTACACACCTGTTCAATACAGTCCTCGGCCTGACCCATCCAAGATGTTCCTCTTTTTAACCTATTTCCTTTTGTCTCTTTATTTCCATGTGCAGAGGATGTTGTGTGTCAGCATTGACTCGAAGGTATGCTCGTGCACGGCTCACCAGTGTTCTATACTCCATAGTAGGATAGTCAAGGAGATAGCTCATCGCCCTGCACGACGCGTCTTTAGTGCAACCAAGTATAATGCGCATCGCCTCGTTCTGTATTCTTTCCAGTCGTTCTATCTGACTATGACTGAGAGTCAGAATCGCCAGCGCATACTCAAGCACAGAAAGTACCAGACCCTGGTATAAAGACAAAGATGGCGCTGTTCACAATCCGCCGCAGCCATTACCCTCATCGCCAGCAAACCTTTCCTCGCCTTCATTATCACATGAGCTATGTGTTCCGTAAAAGCTAGACTACGATCAAACCGCAACCCCATGTATTTCATAGACTGAGATCGCTCCACCACCTCTGAACACAAAACCACAGATGGTGTTGGAGTGTTGACAATGCGGTTGTTTAAAGAGAACCATGTCACCGCTGCTTTTGTGGGGTTGACCAATGCTCCTGCTTCATCGCACCATCTACCTATGCGGTCGAGTTCTGACTGAAGTTCCTCCACAAGCTGTTCTCTATCCTTGCCCTGACGATACACCAACACATCATCTACATATGATATTGTCGTTCCTCTACCCGTGATCTGCTCTTCTGTGATTCTCACAGTATAGGCATTGAACAACACCGGAGATAATGGTGACCCTTGTGGTAAGCCAGGGTGGATTGTTGTTGGTGATGACGCTCAACTGCCACATTTAAACACTATCTTTCGCTGGAAGAGGGCCGCAAAGATCCAGTTGAGGGGGACTGCCTAGAGTAGTTGATAGTAGCTCGGCCTGCTAGCTGTGAGACGCCTCATAGCTCGGGTTCGAACCTACTGTCCGGCATTTGTTCGAGTCCCCTGGTCTTACTCAGGACGATAACGTGAGTACCTCTGAAGTCGGAGAAAATCTGCCTTTATGGCGAGGGAATACTAATTACGAGTACATTGAGCACACGGCTGCCAGTGTAAGTAATTTACAATGTGCACGCTGCTGCCATTGTAAGAAATTGGAAAACAGATTTTCACGCAAAAATCAGTTTCAGAGATGAAACTTCGTCTGAGTTGAAAGCGGACGAAAGAAAAAAAAAAAAAAAAGAAAGAAATCCAGTTGAGGAGGAATGGGCTGATATTGAGTTCCGTCAGCTGTACCATTAAAAAACGCAAAGACACTCTATTATATGCATCTTCAAGCAAAGAATAGTACCACTACGACCTACAAAGCATGTCGTAAGAGGCAACTGATGTGGCACCCGGGAAGCTACCTAGTAAATAAAAAGTGTCGCAGAAATCGGATGTGCTGTCCTACTTGTAGGCGCATAACTGGCGCAACGTCCAATCGCTCTTCGTCTCAGATCACATAGAAATCACAAAGAGTGGTTAACAAATGCTCGATATGGAGCGTTTAAAGAAGAAGAAGAAGAAAAAAAAGAAATGCGAAATACCAAAATTAGTCGCCTGCCGATGACTCACAGACAGAACACACGTGTCAATCCTACCTCCCAGTGGTGTAGTCCCAGTGGTGTAGTCCGGGAAACTTTGACCACGAGGTGAAAGGCATAGCGCAGGGCCCTGGCTCGTCTATAGGGTGGATTCCTCTAGTCCAGTGCAATCAGAGCCAACTATAAAGTTATCTAGAGTTGGCTGCAGTGCAATCAGAGCCAACTATAAAGTTATCTAGAGTTGGCTGCAGTGCAATCAGAGCCAACTATAAAGTTATCTAGAGTTGGCTCCAGTGCAATCAGAGCCAACTATAAAGTTATCTAGAGTTGGCTGCAGTGCAATCAGAGCCAACTATAAAGTTATCTAGAGTTGGCTGCAGTGCAATCAGAGCCAACTATAAAGTTATCTAGAGTTGGCTGCAGTGCAATCAGAGCCAACTATAAAGTTATCTACAGTTGGCTGCAGTGCAATCAGAGCCAACTATAAAGTTATCTAGAAGTGGCTGCAGTGCAATCAGAGCCAACTATAAAGTTATCTAGAAGTGGCTGCAGTGCAATCAGAGCCAACCATAAAGTTATCTAGAGTTGGCTGCAGTGCAATCAGAGCCAACTATAAAGTTATCTAGAAGTGGCTGCAGTGCTATCCAACGCTTGCATGTATTGTAGCGCATCTAACTAATCACTGTGGATACACAGGCACCCGCACGCAGCCCTGCTCTAGGTTAATGAAATTTGTTTGTCCCTGTAGATCTGACAGCAGACATTCATCAATAGATGCCTGCGCAGGATACTCCATCTGCGTTGGTATGACAGGATCACAAACATGGAATCGTGGTATAGAACGGGACAACGTCAAGTGGAACAAGAGATAATGGACAGAAGGTGGCGATGAATAGGACACACACTAAGGAAACCCTTTAACAGCATCACAAGACAGGCTCTGCGATGGAACCCACCAGGGCAATAGAGGTAGGGGAAGACACATGAACACATGGAGACGGGAGTTGGAGACGGAATGCGAGAAAACGGGGAGAAAGAACTGGAAAAGATAGCCTTGGATAGGCAAGCTTCAAAAGCCTTGGTTGCGGAAATATGCCTCCCTAGGGCGAGGGTGAAGACAAAGTAGATCTGACAGAGAATCTCGAGGAGGTCTGGCCCCTAGGCTTGTGATATGAGTCCATGGATGAATACTCATGCGTGTGCTGCTGCACCTCTCTGGTGTGTGCGGAGTAGTCTGTAGAGTCGAATCCTCGAACTCAACCCCCCTAGCACAGGTGGGGCATCAAGGTAAGACATATGGGTGTAGGGTCGTGAAGAAAGTGACGTTCTACAAGGGACATGCTACTACTTTGAGTAACTGAAAATGTGAAATGACAGGACCCAAGATGTGAAGAAAACTGTAACCGGACATGTCATTATGAACACGCATATACTTCAAATGAATCAGCTAAAACGGTGCCGTGTGAAAATATTCCTCAATCGACTACACTAAACTGGTTTATTGAAAACTTGTCTTTTTGTGTTTGCAATGACATCAACAACACATACTCCATTTAGCGGACAGTACCAGTGAGTCACCTGTTACGCTTGACTGCACACACAGACTCTAAGCATGTTTATGATACAAATGAATTTAAGGCCCGGCGGAATGTAATAATAATGTTTACGTGAAAGTTTCAGGAAACATCACACTTTAATGGATCTCTGTGTCTCAGCCTTCGCCTTGCGTTACGAAGGTCCTGTGTTCGAATCCAAACCACACAGCTTTGTTTACGGGTGCATTATTTTTTCCAGAGATGCCCTCCTCAGATTGTTGCCGTTGCTTCGGAGTTCGTGCTTTGTGCAATACTTTCGGCAGATGATGTGCCATTTCTACGGAGAGGGACCGAGCCATATAGGTCCTTTTTTGTTTGTTGTCCAGTGCTTAGTTAGCCACAAACTTATGATACCAGAATCTTGAACAAGATAAATAAACGGTGAACAAGAGATACCAGAATCTTGAACAAGATAAATAAATGGTGAACAAGAGATACCAGAATCTTGAACAAGATAAATAAACGGTGAACAAGTGATACCATTATCTTGAACAAGATAAATAAAACATGTGATACCAGAATCTTGAACAAGATAAATAAACGGTGAACAAGTGATACCAGAATCTTGAACAAGATAAATAAAACATGTGATACCAGAATCTTGAACAAGATAAATAAACGGTGAACAAGAGATACCAGAATCTTGAACAAGATAAATAAATGGTGAACAAGAGATACCAGAATCTTGAACAAGATAAATAAATGGTGAACAAGAGATACCAGAATCTTGAACAAGATAAATAAACGGTGAACAAGAGATACCAGAATCTTGAACAAGATAAATAAACGGTGAACAAGTGATACCAGAATCTGGAACAAGATAAATAAACGTTGAACAAGTGATACCAGTATCTTGAACAAGATAAATAAAACATGTGATACCAGAATCTTGAACAAGATAAATAAAACATGTGATACCAGAATCTTGAACAAGATAAATAAAACATGTGATACCAGAATCTTGAACAAGATAAATAAAACATGTGATACCAGAATCTTGAACAAGATAAATAAAACAAGAGATACCAGAATCTTGAACAAGATAAATAAACGGTGAACAAGTGATACCAGAATCTGGAACAAGATAAATAAATGGTGAACAAGAGATACCAGAATCTTGAACAAGATAAATAAACTGTGAACAAGAGATACCAGAATCTTGAACAAGATAAATAAACGGTGAACAAGTGATACCATTATCTTGAACAAGATAAATAAAACATGTGATACCAGAATCTTGAACAAGATAAATAAACGGTGAACAAGTGATACCAGAATCTTGAACAAGATAAATAAAACATGTGATACCAGAATCTTGAACAAGATAAATAAAACAAGAGATACCAGAATCTTGAACAAGATAAATAAACGGTGAACAAGTGATACCAGAATCTTGAACAAGATAAATAAATGGTGAACAAGAGATACCAGAATCTTGAACAAGATAAATAAATGGTGAACAAGAGATACCAGAATCTTGAACAAGATAAATAAACGGTGAACAAGTGATACCATTATCTTGAACAAGATAAATAAAACATGTGATACCAGAATCTTGAACAAGATAAATAAACGGTGAACAAGTGATACCAGAATCTTGAACAAGATAAATAAAACATGTGATACCAGAATCTTGAACAAGATAAATAAACGGTGAACAAGAGATACCAGAATCTTGAACAAGATAAATAAACGGTGAACAAGAGATACCAGAATCTTGAACAAGATAAATAAACGGTGAACAAGTGATACCAGAATCTGGAACAAGATAAATAAATGGTGAACAAGAGATACCAGAATCTTGAACAAGATAAATAAATGGTGAACAAGAGATACCAGAATCTTGAACAAGATAAATAAACGGTGAACAAGTGATACCATTATCTTGAACAAGATAAATAAAACATGTGATACCAGAATCTTGAACAAGATAAATAAACGGTGAACAAGTGATACCAGAATCTTGAACAAGATAAATAAAACATGTGATACCAGAATCTTGAACAAGATAAATAAACTGTGAACAAGAGATACCAGAATCTTGAACAAGATAAATAAATGGTGAACAAGAGATACCAGAATCTTGAACAAGATAAATAAATGGTGAACAAGAGATACCAGAATCTTGAACAAGATAAATAAACGGTGAACAAGAGATACCAGAATCTTGAACAAGATAAATAAACGGTGAACAAGTGATACCAGAATCTGGAACAAGATAAATAAACGTTGAACAAGTGATACCAGTATCTTGAACAAGATAAATAAAACATGTGATACCAGAATCTTGAACAAGATAAATAAAACATGTGATACCAGAATCTTGAACAAGATAAATAAAACATGTGATACCAGAATCTTGACCAAGATAAATAAAACATGTGATACCAGAATCTTGAACAAGATAAATAAAACATGTGATACCAGAATCTTGAACAAGATAAATAAAACATGTGATACCAGAATCTTGAACAAGATAAATAAACGGTGAACAAGTGATACCAGAATCTTGAACAAGATAAATAAAACATGTGATACCAGAATCTTGAACAAGATAAATAAACGGTGAACAAGAGATACCAGAATCTTGAACAAGATAAATAAATGGTGAACAAGAGATACCAGAATCTTGAACAAGATAAATAAATGGTGAACAAGAGATACCAGAATCTTGAACAAGATAAATAAACGGTGAACAAGAGATACCAGAATCTTGAACAAGATAAATAAACGGTGAACAAGTGATACCAGAATCTGGAACAAGATAAATAAACGTTGAACAAGTGATACCAGTATCTTGAACAAGATAAATAAAACATGTGATACCAGAATCTTGAACAAGATAAATAAAACATGTGATACCAGAATCTTGAACAAGATAAATAAAACATGTGATACCAGAATCTTGAACAAGATAAATAAAACATGTGATACCAGAATCTTGAACAAGATAAATAAAACAAGAGATACCAGAATCTTGAACAAGATAAATAAACGTTCAGCAAGTATTAGGGCTTATGGAGGAAAAACCATAAATTACCAAAATAGGGTTCAAACTAAAAATATTTCTACTGTACCATTGCTTACTGTACCATTGCTTACTGCACCATTGCTTACTGCACCATTGCTTACTGCACCATTGCTTACTGCACCATTGCTTACTGCACTATTACTTATCTCTACAGAGAGAGTTTGAAAGAATACAGACTGCTAGATCATCCAACAAGATATAGCCACATTTTGGGCAATGAAAGAGTCTAACGCTGAAGGATTGGCTTGATTACACGCGATTTCCCCAATATGCTTCAGTAACTGTTCGCATAAATGACAAATAATTCTTTCTGGAATATTACCGCCCGGGTGGTACCAGGACCCGCAAGGGAAGAAAAGAATAGTACCACTGCAACCTACAACGCATTTTGTAAGAGGCGTCTAATGTAGGACTAGGAAGCTACCCTAGTAAATAAAAAGCATGGCAGAAGTCTGATGTGCTGGCCTACTTGTAGGTGCATAACTGGAACAACGTACTATCGCTCTTAGGCTCAGATCACATACAAATCACACAGAGTGGTTGACAAGTGGTCGATATGGAGTGTTCAAAGAAGAAGTAATATTACAGAAAGCATGCTGTCTGCAGCTTCGGCAACGATCCTATGCATTATTGCGGTACAACTCCACTAGTGAACCAAACGATCAGGTCTGCATGCGAGCCCACGACCTATGGGACGCAATGCAAACGGTCTAACTACTTTGCCACTGCCTTCCTTCCCCTAAAATAAAGGAACAAAGTAAAAGCTAGCATTGAACCCTAGAGATATAGATCTCGTTATAGAGTATTTGACTGAAGTGTTAGTCGCGAGACGGTGGTTCCATTGAAGAAGTCAAAGTGTCAACATATTGAAACAATTGTAAAGGTCACTACTGAAGAAATTCAAACGTAAACAACTACTACTTGATATTTAGCGGGCAGTTGGGACACGTTGTTTGAAGCACATTCCCGCTGTAGACATTTGTTACCTGGGGTCAACATTGAAGAAACCACTTTACTCACTGGACGGGACCGCCCGGTGAAGATTTCCCCAAGCGATAACTGTATCAGGGACTGACATACTACCTACGCAATGATAAACAATACCGACTTATAAAAGTACAGGCACATTTACTACCCGTAACACGGACCGAGTGACAAAGTAAAATTGAGACGCGGTGTGTACCAGGGACTTAGGTATAGTAGTAAAACTGGGTAGCCGTCAAAAACTACAGTGATCCGTCCCGTTGTTTCATAGGAAAGGCCTCACAGCTACACTCGCGTCCCAAGTTTTCGGGGACAATCCGATAAAGGCGTTTATTCCTGCCGTCAGGCACGCGGAGCTAGCAGACGACGACACAGGTTGTGTGGTTGGCTTAACAGAGAAGGACTTTTGTTCGCGTCCATACACACTTACACACACACACACAACGTCTGGTTTCTTGCGACATTTTCCACTTCATCTTCCCTTCCCCCTTGTTGCGGTTTCACAAAAGAATCGTAACGTTCAGATTCTCGATTACTTAAACGGAATAACCCAACACTCCCTACAGCCAGAGAGCGGACATTTATGAATTAACAGTAACTTACAAGTTGTTGTTTATCAGTCCTGTTACCGATATACAGTTAAGTTTGAGCTTGGAGTGCTTCTTTTCTTGAAGTACATTGTCGTGGGGAATAAATACCTGGATTAATACATTTTATTCAGATTTCATTGGATTCAACAACACACACACACAGTTGCCTGACACAGGTAAGTTTTTTGTTTTGTTTTTAAATCAAGCTGTGGTGTTATAATGATTTTCTTACATTCATATTGAACTTTCTCTCGATCGTTCAAACTTTAATTCTCTCTCGATCGTTCAAACTTTAATTCTCTCTCTCGATCGTTCAAACTTTAATTCTCTCTCTCGATCGTTCAAACTTTAATTCTCTCTCTCGATCGTTCGAACTTTAATTCTCTCTCTCGATCGTTCGAACTTTAATTCTCTCTCTCGATAGTTCAAACTTTAATTCTCTCTCTCGATAGTTCAAACTTTAATTCTCTCTCTCGATAGTTCAAACTTTAATTCTCTCTCTCGATCGTTCAAACTTTAATTCTCTCTCTCGATAGTTCAAACTTTAATTCTCTCTCTCGATAGTTCAAACTTTAATTCTCTCTCTCGATAGTTCAAACTTTAATTCTCTCTCTCGATAGTTCAAACTTTAATTTCTCTCTCGTAGTTCAAACTTTAATTCTCTCTCTCGATAGTTCAAACTTTAATTCTCTCTCTCGATAGTTCGAACTTTAATTCTCTCTCTCGATAGTTCAAACTTTAATTCTCTCTCTCGATAGTTCAAACTTTAATTCTCTCTCTCGATAGTTCGAACTTTAATTCTCTCTCGATAGTTCGAACTTTAAGTTGAACTACTTTAAAGCAGGCGTGTTGTCGACTTAGTCTGAATTTCCCGCGACAACAAAGTGCCAGATGATGTAGAGACTAGACAGCGACGTGACAACAAAGTGACAGATAATGTAGAGACGGCGACGTGACAACAAAGTGACAGATAATGTAGAGACGGCGACGTGACAACAAAGTGACAGATAATGTAGAGACGGCGACGTGACAACAAAGTGACAGATAATGTAGAGACGGCGACGTGAGAGAAAGTCTTTGAACATGCACACATTTTTTATATATTTCTTCTTCCTGCATTTGGTCGCCATAAGTTCAGGCGTAGCCAGAGCGCCTGTTATTGCGCATCTGACTGGTTTTTGCGTGAACTACTGCTTTCCTTTTTATCAGTGTTCCCCGCCATATAAGCGTGCCTTCTCCGACCCGCTCTAACCACACCTCAGATTTGTATATTTCCATATATCACCGTTTCCGACTTCAGAAGTAATATAATTAATATATGTGTGTCACTGAGTCTGTAGTATTTAATTCAGTTATATAAGGACTATCATCATAGCACTCCGGACATGTCCATAGGTGCTCCGATCTCCACCTCAGCAAATCCAGCAGCCCAAAACGCCAGTTAGATGTTGATTAATCAATCTCTTTGCATATTTTGTATGTCGTTCTTTTTGGGATGCATCAATATCGACACTCATCACTCTCAATCTGGTCAGCGAGTGGGATTCATAACCCTGTAACTCCTCTGTTCGGAAAGACTCTCTCAATGCGTGAAGGTCATTTTGGTCAATTGCAGCTTCCTTCGATATTGTAGCCAAGCCAGCCAATCTATCAGCTCGTTCATTACCACTGACTCCTGCGTGACTAGGAACACAATTGAATTGTCGATGCATAACAGGAGTGGAAGAATTGTCATTGTATAACAGGAGTGGAAGAATTGTCATTGTATAACAGGAGTGGAAGAATTGTCATTGTATAACAGGAGTGGAAGAATTGCCATTGTATAACAGGAGTGGAAGAATTGTCATTGCATAACAGGAGTGGAAGAATTGTCATTGTATAACAGGAGTGGAAGAATTGTCATTGTATAACAGGAGTGGAAGAATTGCCATTGTATAACAGGAGTGAAAGAATTGTCATTTCATAGGAGTGCAAGAATTAGAAACAACATGACTGGTTATTGGTTACTCAACCGACGTCATAGCAACCGGCGCAGTCTCCCCCAACCGATGTCGACTGGTACGTATACTGATGGTTCCTGTTTCTCGCTGAAATCACGATTTCTACAAGTAGAGCTGGATGCTTCAGGGACAGAGAGAGAGAGAGGAGTGTGTTTAACCAGCGAGCAATAGGAACCATCATTTGGGAATCTGTTGGGAAGGTTAAGCGCATATGCGTCAAGCCGTGGCCCTCGTAAACATAAGGCCGACTGGCTCAGACGGGAAAACCGAAATTCCTGTGATAAATGTTTGATAAAACACTTGACGGTTTTCTGCAATGTTACACAGATCTACGAGTCAATGGTTATTTATTGATGAAAAATGCTAATAATACTGATACCCCTTAGTGTTGTTAAATTTAACTTGTTACATAATCTAACCTTAATTTAGCATGTTGTGTTGTACACCAATGACCAACATACTTCTCTGTCTCTCAAGCATCTCCAGTTCCACTTCTACAACCTGTCATTCCAAACTTCTAAAATAACTTGACTAAAATTCCAAGATAAGCAGACGACTACACACAAGACACTACGCATGTTATATTAACTGAGAACAAACAAGTATTGATAAATAATGTCAATATACAATAAATTAAAACTGGTTACTGTCTGTAGCACCGCTTTTTAGGGCGGTGTAGGACAGGTGGGACGTGAGCCTGAGGAATTTAATGGCCACGGGGCTAGTGCAGTCTCTCTCTCTCTCTCTTTAGCCTATTACGCCCTTGGTGTTTAGGGCAGCAACACACGTACACCATTCTTCTCTATTCATGGCCTTCCTCTGTATTGTGTTCCAGCTATGTTTCATTTCTTTTAGTTCTTGCTCTATCGTTCTCCTCCAGGTTGTCTTGGGTCTTCCACGTTTTCGTTTACCCTCTGGAGTTCATCTCAGTGCAGTTTTCATGTCAGAGCCAGTCTCCATGGGCATCACATGCCCGATCCATCTCCAGCGTCGTCTTTGGATGATGGTGCTCATATTGTCTTGTTGACATCGTACGTGCAGTTCTTGGCTAGAGATAGTATTTGTATGATGGTGATCATATTCTCTTGTTGACATCGGGCGAGCAGTTCTTGGCTAGAGATAGTATTTGTATGATGGTGCTCATATTCTCTTTGACATCGGGCGAGCAGTTCTTGGCTAGAGTAGTATTTGTATGATGGTGCTCATATTCTCTTGTTGACATCGGGCGAGCAGTTCTTGGCTAGAGATAGTATTTGTATGATGGTGCTCATATTCTCTTGTTGACATCGGGCGAGCAGTTCTTGGCTAGAGATAGTATTTGGTCAGAACACACGTAAGATTGTTCGTAGACAAGCTGTATTGAAGGTGGAAAGTTTTGAACATATCTTGTTCTGTCATTCTCCAGCATTCCGATAAGTATAGCAAAGTTGATAGCACGCAGCTGCGTAGTGCACTCTCCGCGAAGCTATTACGGTTCAGATTTGTCATTTATGAATACAACAGAACAAAATCCTTGACCTTACCGGGAACTGAACATATGTCTCCCCGCGTGTGAGCCGCGCTCTAATAACAGAAGTAAATTAAACGAATTAGACACAGGTTTCGAAACACACAAAATCCAACGGTAATTAGCACAATAAATAACACCATAGAAGAAATTGCACATACAAATTGTTGATGGTACAATATTAGAACAAGTTATCAAGCTTTGTCTATATTGTTGATGGTACAATATTAGAACAAGTTATCAAGCTTTGTCTATATTGTTGATGGTACAATATTAGAACAAGTTATCAAGCTTTGTCTATATTGTTGATGGTACAATATTAGAACAAGTTATCAAGCTTTGTCTATATTGTTGATGGTACAATATTAGAACAAGTTATCAAGCTTTGTCTATATTGTTGATGGTACAATATTAGAACAAGTTATCAAGCTTTGTCTATATTGTTGATGGTACAATATTAGAACAAGTTATCAAGCTTTGTCTATATTGTTGATGGTACAATATTAGAACAAGTTATCAAGCTTTGTCTATATTGTTGATGGTACAATATTAGAACAAGTTATCAAGCTTTGTCTATATTGTTGATGGTACAATATTAGAACAAGTTATCAAGCTTTGTCTATATTGTTGATGGTACAATATTAGAACAAGTTATCAAGCTTTGTCTATATTGTTGATGGTACAATATTAGAACAAGTTATCAAGCTTTGTCTATATTGTTGATGGTACAATATTAGAACAAGTTATCAAGCTTTGTCAAGTATGATAGCAGAGCTTGCTTGTATGGTACAATATTAGAACAAGTTATCAAGCTTTGTCTATATTGTTGATGGTACAATATTAGAACAAGTTATCAAGCTTTGTCTATATTGTTGATGGTACAATATTAGAACAAGTTATCAAGCTTTGTCTATATTGTTGATGGTACAATATTAGAACAAGTTATCAAGCTTTGTCTATATTGTTGATGGTACAATATTAGAACAAGTTATCAAGCTTTGTCTATATTGTTGATGGTACAATATTAGAACAAGTTATCAAGCTTTGTCTATATTGTTGATGGTACAATATTAGAACAAGTTATCAAGCTTTGTCTATATTGTTGATGGTACAATATTAGAACAAGTTATCAAGCTTTGTCTATATTGTTGATGGTACAATATTAAAGAAAGCGCAAGTTGAGTGCAAGCTTTAGATATGCCATATTGTTGATGCTAACAAATAGAACACTCTATACAAGCTTGCTAATGTGATAGCTAGGAAGACCATAAAATAAAAAGCGCGCAATATATTTGGATTAGCCATGTGGAATAACTCGCTAGAGTCAAAGAGAGTAGACACTGCCAATACAAGATGCTGCGTAAAAATAAACTTTCTAGTTGAAGCTCCTATACTAAAGGCGAAACTCTGGTGTGCTGAGTCTATGCGTAGTGGCATATAGCAAACTTAGGTGATAATTAGAGCAAAAGTTATACCTGTCAGATTAATATTCTGTGACGCTAAGAGTCTGAATGACCTAGCTGATGACGAGTTTGGAACCGAAAGCTGAAGACTTCTGTTGACGCTGTGATTCGAATGACCTCTCTTCACGCTGTAAGAGACTGAATGACCTTCTGTTGACGCTGTAGAGACTGAATGACCTTCTGTTTTTACGCTGTAAACTGAATACCAGAAAATCTGAATGACCTTCTGTTGACGCTGTAAGAGACTAAATGACCATCTATAAAGATGTAAAAAACAAAGATCATATATTGACGCTGTAAGAGACTAAATGACCATCTATAAAGATGTAAAAAACAAAGATCATATATTAGCTCAGGGGTTCCCAAACTTCACATCGTGGCGGGACACCTCGTTTAAATATATTTTGCTGTAGCGGACTCCACAAGTTTCAATATAAGAAAATATACAAGAATAAATGGGGACTGCCTATAGTAGTTGATAGTAGCTCGGCCTGCTAGCTGTGAGACGCCTCATAGCTCGGGTTCGAACCTACTGTCCGGCATTTGTTCGAGTCCCTGGTCTTACTCAGGACGATAACGTGAGTACCTCTGAAGTCGGAGAAAATCTGCCTGTATGGCGAGGGAAAACTAATTACGAGTACATTGAGCACACGGCTGCCAGTGTAAAGTAATTTACAATGTGCACGCTGCTGCCATTGTAAGAAATTGGTAAAACTGATTTTCACGCAAAAATCAGTTTCAGAGATGAAACTTCGTCTCAGTTGAAAGCGGACGAAAGGAAAAAAAAAAAAAACAAGAATAAATGATCTGTGTAAACAATGCTCTCAGACTACGGGAAACGGCAAATGATATTCCATTGTGTCCTGACAGACATTTAGACTTCGGTCTGGTGCGGGCCCTTTGATTTCACATCGGAACTAGTTTACCACTTTTTTTATACATGTTTTTAAAATGTATTTTTCTGTTTGAAATGTCAAAAATCATAATATTTCTTCAAGCGATTGAGGCCTCCCTGTGAGTACCTCGTGGACCTCCTGTGAGTACCTCGTGGACCTCCTGTGAGTACCTCGTGGACTTCCTGTGAGTACCTCGTGGACCTCCCTGTGAGTACCTCGTGGACCTCCTGTGAGTACCTCGTGGACCCCCTGTGAGTACCTCGTGGACCTCCCTGTGAGTACCTCGTGGACCTCCCTGTGAGTACCTCGTGGACCTCCCTGTGAGTACCTCGTGGACTCCCCTGTGAGTACCTCGTGGACCTCCCTGTGAGTACCTCGTGGACCTCCCTGTGAGTACCTCGTGGACCTCCCTGTGAGACCTCGGACCTCTGTAGTCCCTCGTGGACCTCCTGTGAGTACCTCGTGGACCTCCTGTGAGTACCTCGTGGACCTCCCGGGGTACTCGATCCCAGTTTGGGAATCGCTGTACTAGTTCATTGGAAATCGAGGACAGTCTGTAAGAATCGATTACTAAATCTATGAGGCTTAATGGGGAATTCATGTACATAATAGTCGATACATGTGTGTCACCGATCAGATAGTTAAACAACAAATATTCAAGTCTTCGATACTGAAGTTGTAAACAAGTGTGGTGGTTAGTTGATAGACATAGATAACACATGTGCATGTCCGGGATAACATAGACGTGTTTATATACACCCAACACATCATAGTCAGTTACCACCACCCATCACTGATAATATACTACCACGCCTCATAGCCACTACCACTACACCTCATACGTCACACTACCCAATCTAATACCTACCACTGTCACACTTCATAGACACTACCACTACACCTCATACGTCACACTACCCAATCTAATACCTACCACTGTCACACTTCATAACCACTACCACTACACCTCATACGTCACACTACCCAATCTAATACCTACCACTGTCACACTTCATAGACACTACCACTACACTCATACGTCACACTACCCAATCTAATACCTACCACTGTCACACTTCATAACCACTACCACTACACCTCATACGTCACACTACCCAATCTAATACCTACCACTGTCACACTTCATAGACACTACCACTACACTTCATACGTCACACTACCCAATCTAATACCTACCACTGTCCACTTCATAGCCACTACTTTCTTCTTCGCCCTAGGGATGAATAGATCCTGGGACTGCCGATGTTGATGGCTCGGCCTCTGCTGTGAGACGCCTCATAGCTCGGTTCAACCTACGTCCGGCATTTGTTCGAGTTCCCTGGTCTTACTCAGGACGATAACTTGAGTACCTCTGAAGTCGGAGAAAATCTGCCTGTATGGCGAGGGAATACTAATTACGAGTACATTGAGCACACGGCTGCCAGTGTAAGTAATTTACAATGTGCACGCTGCTGCCATTGTAAGAAATTGGAAAACGGATTTTCACGCAAAAATCAGTTTCAGAGATGAAACTTCGTCTGAGTTGAAAGGACGAAAAAAAAAAAAATAGATCCTCAACCAAGGTCTTATCCAATGCCATATTTTCCAAATATCCCCCATTAGATCTGCAACTCCCATCTCCAGGTGTTCCTGAGTCTTTCCTCACCTCTATTGCCCTGGGGTTTCATCTGAGAGCCTGTCAGGAGTTCCTCAGTGTGTTCATCGCCACCTTCTGCCCTTATCTCTTGTTTCACTTACTGTTATCCTGCCTATCCCACAATTCCCTGTTTGTGATCCTGTCATACTACCGTAGATGGAGTATCCTGCGCATGCATCTATTGATGGATATCCAACATTTTAGTCTTCCCCTTAATTGTGCTCCATGTCTCCGCTCCATATAGGACAGCTAGCTACTACCACTGCCACACTTCATACCTGCTACAACCACACTTCATACCTGCTACAACCACACTTCATACCTGCTACAACCACACTTCATACCTGCTACAACCACACTTCATACCTGCTACAACCACACTTCATACCTGCTACAACCACACGTCAAGACTCATGGACAGTGAATGTTTGCTATGGTTTAATGTTATATTACTGTTCTGACTTATCTCCTCAGTTCTGACTTGTCTCTTGTTCTGCTCTGACTTATCTCGTTAGTTCTGACTTGTCTCTTGTTCTGCTCTGACTTGTCTCCTCAGTTCTGACTTGTCTCTTGTTCTGCTCTGACTTATCTCGTTAGTTCTGACTTGTCTCTTGTTCTGCTCTGACTTGTCTCCTCAGTTCTGACTTGTCTCTTGTTCTGCTCTGACTTGTCTCGTTAGTTCTGACTTGTCTCTTGTTCTGCTCTGACTTGTCTCGTTAGTTCTGACTTGTCTCTTGTTCTGCTGCTGCAGTTTAGAATGTCTCACAAACTACAAAACCCTTGTAAAGCAATGTATGCCAATTCGTTGTCTCAGGTTACCGGTGATGATTCATACCAACAGCTTTTAGGGAGGTCTTGTGCATGCATTATAAACTCTTCTTCTGTAAGAGCCTCTACTTGTCTGCAGTCCAATAAATATGTGTCTTTTTTTGACAGCCGTTGGTCTGACATGTGAACGACATGTGTTTCTCTGGAACCCCAGCTGAGATTCCTACGGTCGGAAAAAACTTCCTCCACTTTGAAAATTAACCTGGACCTTGCGCCTACAAAGCTAGTGCATTAACCACTACACTTGCGGCGCTGTACAGTAATTATCCTCTCTCTCTCTCTCTATATATATATATATATATATATGCAGCAACTCGTAACAACTGTTATAAGAAGGAGAAGATGGAGATATGTTGGGCATACTTTGAAAAGAAATGATCAAAGAATACCAAAGCAGGTATTGAAGTGGGAGGCAAAGGGAAACCTGAAACGAACTTTGCTGAGAGAGGCAAGAAATATCGGATTCAATTCCATGGAGGAGATTGATCGAGTTGCAAGGACAGAGCGGTATGGATACATTATTTTCAGGTCCTATGCAACGTATACCAGTGTATGTATGTAGTAAAAACATACGCCATACAATTGTATGTCTCTTTATGTAGTTAGACAATTGTATGTCTGTTTATGTAGTCAAGCAATTGTATATCTTTTTATGTATTTGTAATCGTAATCTAATCACAGACTAGTCTTTGAGAATCGTACGGGAAATTAATTAACCTTTCAACTTTCACCTTCAGGTATAAACTTTGAAACCAATTTTAATGATGGTACCATTAGAATGTGCAGGATTTATATTCATGATTACATATCTGTAGAGAAGGTAGCTCATGAACTATCTGTAGAGAAGGTAGCTCATGAACATATCTGTAGAGAAGGTAGCTCATGAACACATATCTGTAGAGAAGGTAGCTCATGAACATATCTGTAGAGAAGGTAGCTCATGAACATATCTGTAGAGAAGGTAGCTCATGAACACATATCTGTAGAGAAGGTAGCTCATGAACATATCTGTAGAGAAGGTAGCTCATGAACATATCTGTAGAGAAAGTAGCTCATGAACACATATCTGTAGAGAAAGTAGCTCATGAACATATCTGTAGAGAAGGTAGCTCATGAACATATCTGTAGAGAAAGTAGCTCATGAACATATCTGTAGAGAAAGTAGCTCATGAACATATCTGTAGAGAAGGTAGCTCATGAACACACATCTGTAGAGAAGGTAGCTCATGAACATATCTGTAGAGAAGGTAGCTCATGAACATATCTGTAGAGAAGGTAGCTCATGATCACATATCTGTAGAGAAGGTAACTCATGAACACATATCTGTAGAGAAGGTAACTCATGAACACATATCTGTAGAGAAGGTAACTCATGAACACATATCTGTAGAGAAGGTAGCTCATGAACATATCTGTAGAGAAAGTAGCTCATGAACATATTCTGTAGAAAGGTAGCTCATGAACATATCTGTAGAGAAGGTAGCTCATGAACACATATCTGTAGAGAAGGTAGCTCATGAACATATCTGTAGAGAAGGTAGCTCATGAACATATCTGTAGAGAAGGTAGCTCATGAACATATCTGTAGAGAAGGTAGCTCATGAACATATCTGTAGAGAAGGTAGCTCATGAACACATCTGTAGAGAAGGTAGCTCATGAACACATATCTGTAGAGAAGGTAGCTCATGAACACATCTGTAGAGAAGGTAGCTCATGAACATATCTGTAGAGAAGGTAGCTCATGAACACATATCTGTAGAGAAGGTAGCTCATGAACATATCTGTAGAGAAGGTAGCTCATGAACATATCTGTAGAGAAGGTAGCTCATGAACATATCTGTAGAGAAGGTAGCTCATGAACATATATCTGTAGAGAAGGTAGCTCATGAACACACATCTGTAGAGAAGGTAGCTCATGAACATATATCTGTAGAGAAGGTAGCTCATGAACACATATCTGTAGAGAAGGTAGCTCATGAACACATATCTGTAGAGAAGGTAGCTCATGAACATATATCTGTAGAGAAGGTAGAGAGTCTCACGAACAATGTTCATTGAGACAACTCAAATTATAATTTTGCTTAGAGCTCGACAGCTGTAGCGCCGCTAGATTACAAGTGGAACAAGTAATTTGTTTTGTTGACATTCGATTTATCAATCAAGTTAAGTACACTTTCAATTCAAATGTTGCCCGTGTGGTCCCAGGGTCAGTAAGGGAAGAAATGAATAGTAACACTGCAGCCGACAAGGCATGTCGTAAGAGACCACTGCGGAAGGGGCCTAGGAAACTACCCTAGTAAATAAAAAGCATCGCAGAAATCGGATATAATGACCTACTTGGAATCTTTTTCTTTCTTGTGTCCTTCTCTTGCTTTTTTGCCGTTAAGCGTAGCAGGTTTAACTGATGATCGGTATTCGAGATAGTGCAAGCTCGGTCGCTTGATATGCTGTGGTATTGTGAAGTTTTAAGATGTATGTAACTCCATCAAGCCATCTTTTTCTTGGTCTGCCCTTCGTATTGATGATTCCATTTTCAGATGATTGTACGCTCTTGCAACTGGTGTATTCGGGTTCATTCTGACCAAGTGGCCAAACCATTTGAGTCTCTGTTTTTCAATAAATCTAATAGCAGGTGTTGTTCCGACTGTTCTTCTAATTTCCTCATTTCTTATATGGTCTCTTCTTGTTTTATTTACTGCTTTCCTCAAGCATCTCATTTCACATATGGTAATTTTCCTTTCTTGTTCTTGTGCCCAACTTATCAACCATTTTATTATAAATCTACTTATCAACCATTTTATTATAAATCTACTTATCAACCATTTTATTATAAATCTACTTATCAACCATTTTATTATAAATCTACTTATCAACCATTTTATTATAAATCTACTTATCAACCATTTTATTATAAATCTACTTATCAACCATTTTATTATAAATCTACTTATCAACCATTTTATTATAAATCTACTTATCAACCATTTTATTATAAATCTACTTATCAACCATTTTATTATAAATCTACTTATCAACCATTTTATTATAAATCTACTTATCAACCATTTTATTATAAATCTACTTATCAACCATTTTATTATAAATCTACTTATCAACCATTTTATTATAAATCTACTTATCAACCATTTTATTATAAATCTACTTATCAACCATTTTATTATAAATCTACTTATCAACCATTTTATTATAAATCTACTTATCAACCATTTTATTATAAATCTACTTATCAACCATTTTATTATAAATCTACTTATCAACCATTTTATTATAAATCTACTTATCAACCATTTTATTATAAATCTACTTATCAACCATTTTATTATAAATCTACTTTCCAATATCTTCTACTTCTGCGTTCCCTTCATTCAGACGTAGTCAAGGCGCCTGGTAGGGCGCTTCTGACTGATTTTTGCGTGAACACATGCTCTCCTTATTATTAGTGTCTCCCCGCCATATATGCGTTCCTTCACCCGACTTCAGAGCTAATCACATTCCAACCTGTTTATTTAACAAGTGAGCGGTAGTGAGCTTGATCACAGACCAAGCGTACCTGGTTCAAACCCCACGGTGGGCAAGTTTGGAAGCAAATTCGTTTCCTTGGGATTTTTCCAAAAGGTGAAAATAGACCTCGTAGCGTAGTTGTTAGTGAACTCGCTTCTCAAGGCTGGTGGTCTGGGTTCAGCTCCGCAATGCGCGTGGAATTTTTCCCGACCGCAACGGTTCTCAGGTCGACCCAGCCTCAACTGGGTACCAGACATGCTCTGGGAAAGTAAAGGCGGCCGGCGTGATGCACATCACCCATTGCCGACGGTCAATGAAAAATACAGGCCTAACACTGTATTGACCTATATACCACGAGGTATGAAAGGGTTCCTTTACTTTTTTTTTTTTTTTTAAATAGACCTCACCGTTCAGAAAGCAATGGCAAACTACTGAACGTATAAGTGGTGAGTAGAAAATCAACGACTCATTTACTGTGGTTGATGGCTACGTCCTTTGGGATATGCCACGATTTTCGATTTTTTCGATTATTTAACAATCTACTTTTCAACATATTTATCAACCTTTTATGTGACTCTATTTATCAACCTTTTATGTGACTCTATTTATCAACCTTTATGTGACTCTATTTATCAACCTTTATGTGACTCTATTTATCAACCTTTTATGTGACTCTATTTATCAACCTTTTATGTGACTCTATTTATCAACCTTTTTGATCGTGACTCTATTTATCAACCTTTTATGTGACTCTATTTATCAACCTTTTATGTGACTCTATTTATCAACCTTATGGGACTCTATTATCAACCTTTTATGTGACTCTATTTATCAACCTTTTATGTGACTCTATTTATCAACCTTTTATGTGACTCTATTTATCAACCTTTTATGTGACTCTATTTATCAACCTTTATGGAGCTCTATTTATCAACCTTTTATGTGACTCTATTTATCAACCTTTTATGTGACTCTATTTATCAACCTTTTATGTGACTCTATTTATCAACCTTTAGTGACTCTATTTATCAACCTTTATGTGACTCTATTTATCAACCTTTTATGTGACTCTATTTATCAACCTTTATGTGACTCTATTTATCAACCTTTTATGTGACTCTATTTATCAACCTTTATGTGACTCTATTTATCAACCTTTATGTGACTCTATTTATCAACCTTTTTATGACTCTATTTATCAACCTTTATGTGACTCTATTTATCAACCTTTTATGTGACTCTATTTATCAACCTTTATGTGACTCTATTTATCAACCTTTTATGTGACTCTATTTATCAACCTTTTATGTGACTCTATTTATCAACCTTTTATGTGAATCTATTTATCAACCTTTTATGTGACTCTATTTATCAACCTTTTATGTGACTCTATTTATCAACCTTTTATGTGACTCTATTTATCAACCTTTTATGTGACTCTATTTATCAACCTTTTATGTGACTCTATTTATCAACCTTTATGTGACTCTATTTATCAACCTTTATGTGACTCTATTTATCAACCTTTTATGACTCTATTTATCAACCTTTTATGTGACTCTATTTATCAACCTTTTATGTGACTCTATTTATCAACCTTTTATGTGACTCTATTTATCAACCTTTATGTGACTCTATTTATCAACCTTTTATGTGACTCATTTATCAACCTTTATGTGACTCTATTTATCAACCTTATGTGACTCTATTTATCAACCTTTATGTGACTCTATTTATCAACCTTTTATGTGACTCTATTTATCAACCTTTATGTGACTCTATTTATCAACCTTATGTGACTCTATTTATCAACCTTTATGTGACTCTATTTATCAACCTTTATGTGACTCTTTTATCAACCTTTTTATGTGACTCTATTTATCAACCTTTTATGTGACTCTATTTATCAACCTTTTATGTGACTCTATTTATCAACCTTTATGTGACTCTATTTATCAACCTTTATGTGACTCTATTTATCAACCTTTATGTGACTCTATTTATCAACCTTTTATGTGACTCTATTTATCAACCTTTATGTGACTCTATTTATCAACCTTTTATGTGACTCTATTTATCAACCTTTTATGTGACTCTATTTATCAACCTTTTATGTGACTCTATTTATCAACCTTTTATGTGACTCTATTTATCAACCTTTTATGTGACTCTATTTATCAACCTTTTATGTGACTCTATTTATCAACCTTTTATGTGACTCTATTTATCAACCTTTTATGTGACTCTATTTATCAACCTTTTATGTGACTCTATTTATCAACCTTTATGTGACTCTATTTATCAACCTTTTATGTGACTCTATTTATCAACCTTTTATGTGACTCTATTTATCAACCTTTATGTGACTCTATTTATCAACCTTTTATGTGACTCTATTTATCAACCTTTATGTGACTCTATTTATCAACCTTTATGTGACTCTATTTATCAACCTTTTATGTGACTCTATTTATCAACCTTTATGTGACTCTATTTATCAACCTTTTATGTGACTCTATTTATCAACCTTTTATGTGACTCTATTTATCAACCTTTATGTGACTCTATTTATCAACCTTTTATGTGACTCTGTTATCAACCTTTTATGTGACTCTATTTATCAACCTTTTATGTGACTCTATTTATCAACCTTTTATGTGACTCTATTTATCAACCTTTATGTGACTCTATTTATCAACCTTTATGTGACTCTATTTATCAACCTTTATGTGACTCTATTTATCAACCTTTTATGTGACTCTATTTATCAACCTTTATGTGACTCTATTTATCAACCTTTTATGTGACTCTATTTATCAACCTTTTATGTGACTCTATTTATCAACCTTTATGTGACTCTATTTATCAACCTTTTATGTGACTCTATTTATCAACCTGTTATGTGACTCTATTTATCAACCTTTTATGTGACTCTATTTATCAACCTTTTATGTGACTCTATTTATCAACCTTTTATGTGACTCTATTTATCAACCTTTATGTGACTCTATTTATCAACCTTTTATGTGACTCTATTTATCAACCTTTTATGTGACTCTATTTATCAACCTTTATGTGACTCTATTTATCAACCTTTTATGTGACTCTATTTATCAACCTTTTATGTGACTCTATTTATCAACCTTTTATGTGACTCTATTTATCAACCTTTTATGTGACTCTATTTATCAACCTTTATGTGACTCTATTTATCAACCTTTATGTGACTCTATTTATCAACCTTTTATGTGACTCTATTTATCAACCTTTTATGTGACTCTATTATCAACCTTTTATGTGACTCTATTTATCAACCTTTTATGTGACTCTATTTATCAACCTTTTATGTGACTCTATTTATCAACCTTTTATGTGACTCTATTTATCAACCTTTTATGTGACTCTATTTATCAACCTTTATGTGACTCTATTTATCAACCTTTTATGTGACTCTATTTATCAACCTTTTATGTGACTCTATTTATCAACCTTTTATGTGACTCTATTTATCAACCTTTTATGTGACTCTATTTATCAACCTTTTATGTGACTCTATTTATCAACCTTTTATGTGACTCTATTTATCAACCTTTTATGTGACTCTATTTATCAACCTTTTATGTGACTCTATTTATCAACCTTTTATGTGACTCTATTTATCAACCTTTATGTGACTCTATTTATCAACCTTTATGTGACTCTATTTATCAACCTTTATGTGACTCTATTTATCAACCTTTTATGTGACTCTATTTATCAACCTTTTATGTGACTCTATTTATCAACCTTTATGTGACTCTATTTATCAACCTTTTATGTGACTCTATTTATCAACCTTTATGTGACTCTATTTATCAACCTTTTATGTGACTCTATTTATCAACCTTTACTGTGACTCTATTTATCAACCTTTATGTTGACTCTTTTATCAACCTTTTATGTGACTCTATTTATCAACCTTTTATGTGACTCTTTATCAACCTTTATGTGACTCTATTTATCAACCTTTATGTTGACTCTATTTATCAACCTTTTATGTGACTCTATTTATCAACCTTTTATGTGACTCTATTTATCAACCTTTATGTGACTCTATTTATCAACCTTTTATGTGACTCTATTTATCAACCTTTTATGTGACTCTATTTATCAACCTTTATGTGACTCTATTTATCAACCTTTTATGTGACTCTATTTATCAACCTTTGTGACTCTATTTATCAACCTTTTATGTGACTCTATTTATCAACCTTTTATGTGACTCTATTTATCAACCTTTTATGTGACTCTATTTATCAACCTTTTATGTG
Organism: Arion vulgaris; assembly: GCA_020796225.1. Lineage (NCBI taxonomy): Eukaryota > Metazoa > Mollusca > Gastropoda > Stylommatophora > Arionidae > Arion > Arion vulgaris. The sequence goes on from CM036759.1 coordinate 69,193,431, forward strand.
ACTCTATTTATCAACCTTTTATGTGACTCTATTTATCAACCTTTTATGTGACTCTATTTATCAACCTTTTGTGACTCTATTTATCAACCTTTTATGTGACTCTTTATAACCTATGTGACTCTATTTATCAACCTTTATGTGACTCTATTTATCAACCTTTTATGTGACTCTATTTATCAACCTTTTATGTGACTCTATTTATCAACCTTTATGACTCATTTTCACCTGACTTTGCCAACTAAGTTATAACCACACCTAACTTATCAACTAAGTTATAACCACACTCTAACCACACCTAACTTATCAACTAAGTTATAACAAACTACAACCACACCTAACCCACACCTAACCCACTAACCTTACGAGGTGCGGTACACAGGTTCTTCTATTCAACACAAGAGCTATGTTCTTCAATCACAGCTCCGATATTAAATACACATGTCACACACTACGCATGCTCGGCGGCGGCGACGTTAGGAATGTGAATATTGATCGGAGTATGTCTTTATTGTTGAATACATGTACCGTACAGATTTGATCTTGTTCCTTACAGGAGTGTTTACGAAGTTGGGCTCTCTCTCTGCGGCATAGAGGTTTGATGCTCGCCTCTGGTTTCAAAGGTACTCGGTTCGTTCCCTCGTGGAGCCATCGGGGTATTTTCCAGATTCTTGGTCTCAGTGTAGGGGAGATCCAGTTCCTAGTCTTATCGGAGACGGACGATAAAACGTAGGTCCCGTATTCAAGTTGAGCACTTAAAAGAACCCTTGACAGCTCAAAATCGAAAAGTGCACAGGCTGGAAAGCCGCTGCCCGTGCTAACTTAATTAGAAATATTCAAAAATAAAATTCTTCCAAAATAATTTCACCATCTTCTAAATTACATCGGGGATCCTCGCTACGAGTTCGTGCACTGCTGCTGAGATCTTCCTGTGTAAGAAAGAGATCGAGCACACATGGTTACTTACCGCAAGTGCAATGATGTTGGTTCTATCAATCAGTATGCAACGATTAGTTTCGGTTTACCTACTGTTGCCACCTACTGTTGCCACGCTACTGTTGCCACCGCCACGCTACTGTTGCCACCCTACTGTTGCCACCCTACTGTTGCCACCCTACTGTTGCCACTTTCCTACGTCTGCACCTACATGTTGCTAGATCGTTGCCATGCTCTCAAATAGGTAATTAAGAGTTCTCAGAATGCAAGGGAACCCCTAGATTAGCAAGCATGAAGATAAAAAGTCAAATAACTTAAACTAAATACTGCACACGTATATGAGGCGGAACTCGAGGGTCACACATAACAAACACGACCGCTGAACACAGACACACACATATATTCCACTTGGCATTAATGTGGGATGCGTAATGAACAATGTCCATCACACAATACGTTTTAGAATTGCACGTTTTTACAATATGCCTCTCATGAGAATTTACACTATGCCTCCCTCCATGAGAATTTACACTATGCCTCCCTCCATGAGAATTTACACTATGCCTCCCTCCATGAGAATTAACATTGCACACTCCACCACGAGTTTGCCGTGGCCACTTTCCATTGAGTCATTCGTATGTGTCGATTCCTTCCCGCCAATAATGGCTGTCACATTCCGTTTCTGTTCCTTCCCGCCAATAATGGCTGTCACATTCCGTTTCTGAGGACATCTTTTTTTTAGTTTGTTCTCTAGACAGTTGCAGTTCCCTGCTGACGAGATGTCTTTCCGGGTTAACATTGTACACCCCACCATGAGTTTGAACATTGCACACCCCACCATGAGTTTGAACATTTCACACCCCACCATGTAGTAGTAAATGAAATGTATTGCTTATATTGTCAGCAAATGTCTCCGTGATTTCTGTAACCCTGTAGTTTCTCCATGTCCCAACATGTCTCAGTCTTACCTTGTCAAGATTACCTTGATATCACATCTACACACAATATTATCAAATCTCAATATCTATTATTAACTACCACTACCGATAACATTTATTGACATGAGAGCAATATCTAATATCGAATATAATATTATTATTGTAGTATCGATATGAGAATAGCACTCAATGTCGTATCGTCATGTTCATTATATAATAATGGGCGATCCCAGTGTATCACTGAGCGCAGTAGGTAGTGCAGTTGCTTCGTGGACCTAGGTTCAAAGTCCTCAGTCAGGATTGGATTTTCCTACCGAAACGGCTCTGATGTCATCAGGGAAACAAAGGAAAGAAAAGGTGATCAGAATATTGATTGATTGATTGGATCATCATTGTACTTCGATGAATAACAATGTGTGCTACGATCTCTATCCTACACTAGAAGATCTCAGTGTATGAAATCTGTAGAACCGACTAGTATCCTTGATGTACTTGTAACGAAGCTGATATTTGTGTATTAATTTTATTGTAAACTTTCTAATGAATTTTTGCCCTGACATCGGCTTCGCTACTCCGTAAAGTTCTTAGAACATCCTAGACAGAGAAGATTACAAACAAATGCATATCCCGCTCGAGTGGTTACCGGGATCCAAATTGGGGTGTCAAGAATAGAACCACTGTTACCTGCAACGGATGTCGTAAGAGGCGGCTAAGGAGGTTGGGCGTGGGGCTAGCTACCGTGCACCGTAAAAAAACACTAGATGGCTACAGAACAGAGAACGAACCGAGTAAACCAGACATTTATGTACTCCTGGACACTATAGTTGAACCCCATCTACTTGCAGGAAAGCGTCATAGAAGTAAAAGACAAGAAGAAGAATGTCCTACGCAAGAAGAGAGAGGATGCCAGCTATTTGTTCCATAGCTGGGTGGGTTGGTTGCAGCCAGAGCATTTACCACTCGACAGTGGGTTATGAGCTGACTGAAACCGGACACATCGTCGAAGGATAAGCACCAGAGCTCCAAATGGTGCTGAAGGTGTGACGTAAAACACACCAATGCTAATCGAGAAAAATTTGGGATCGAGAGGAGAGCATTATACCTCCACGCCCGACACTGTGCTGCCGGGCTAGCAAGGAGTAAAGAATAGTACCACTGCGCTCCTAAAAGGCATGTCGTAAGAGGCGAGTAATGTAGAACCTAGGAAAGCTATCCTAATAAAATTAAAAAATGTCGCAGAAATCAGAAGTAGGAGCATAATTGACACATCGTACAATCGCTCTTAGGTTCAGATCACATACAAATCACAGCGAGTGGTTGAACAAGGTGTCGATATGGAGCGCTGGAAGAAGAAGAAGAAAACCTCCAGGTTGCATACGTCCCGAACAAATTGTAAGAAAATGTCAGGTAAAATGCCAAGAATACTTGTACTGTCAAATGACCATGTTTGTGATGTATTCAGTGTTGTTGTTATAGTTACTAACATTCTTCTGTGTCCTTGCTTTGCTTCAAGAACTTGTTCTTCTAGTGGTGGATAGATTACTAATCTTTATCGGTACTATCGATTTTTCCCTCCGCTGTTTTTCCCTGTCCGACATTGTTACCTGACCATGCCACCACACACGTTGAGAGGTCGAAGCTTCCGTCCTAAACATTGTTGACATGCCAGATTAGAGCCTAGCGCAACTCAAGTATTGTTTCATTTCCCTCAAAGCATATTTGAGGAGTTAGATTTTCTCCGTGTCTTTGCTTTCGCAAAACTGCTTTTTCTTCTTTTTCAGTGGTCCAACTGCTTTTTCTTCTTTTTCAGTGGTCCAACTGTTTCTTCGAACGCTCCATATCGACCACTTGTTAAACTACTCTTTGTGATTTGTATGTGATCTTAGCCTAAGAGCGATTATACATTGTTCCAGTTATGCGTCTACAAGTAGGCCAGCACATCCGATTTCTGCGATGCTTAATATTTACTATGGTAGCTTCCTAGGCTTCTACCTCAGTCGCCTCTTACGACATGCCTTGTAGGTCGCAGTGTTACTATTCTTTGCTCCCACTGCGAGCTTCAGCAACATACGAGCGAGTGGTCCAACGACACTTACCTCCTGCCCTTCCTTCGGCATTCTCTTTTTCTTCAGTGGTCCAACGACACTTACCTCCTGCCCTTCCTTCGGCTTTCCTTTTCTTCAGTGGTCCTACGACACTTGGCTCCTGCCCTTCCTTCGGCATTCTCTTTTTCTTCAGTGGTCCAACGACACTTACCTCCTGCCCTTCCTTCGGCTTTCTCTTTTTCTTCAGTGGTCCTACGACACTTAGCTCCTGCCCTTCCTTCGGCATTCTCTTTTTCTTCAGTGGTCCTACGACACTTGGCTCCTGCCCTTCCTTCGGCTTTCTCTTTTTCTTCAGTGGTCCTACGACACTTGGCTCCTGCCCTTCCTTCGGCATTCTCTTTTTCTTCAGTGGTCCAACGACATTTACCTCCTGCCCTTCCTTCGGCTTTCTCTTTTTCTTCAGTGGTCCTACGACACTTGGCTCCTGCCCTTCCTTCGGCATTCTCTTTTTCTTCAGTGGTCCTACGACACTTGGCTCTTGCCCTTCCTTCGGCTTTCTCTTTTTCTTCAGTGGTCCAACGACACTTACCTCCTGCCCTTCCTTCGGCTTTCTCTTTTTCTTCAGTGGTCCTACGACACTTGGCTCTTGCCCTTCCTTCGGCTTTCTCTTTTTCTTCAGTGGTCCTACGACACTTGGCTCCTGCCCTTCCTTCGGCATTCTCTTTTTCTTCAGTGGTCCAACGACACTTACCTCCTGCCCTTCCTTCGGCTTTCTCTTTTTCTTCAGTGGTCCTACGACACTTGGCTCTTGCCCTTCCTTCGGCTTTCTCTTTTTCTTCAGTGGTCCTACGACACTTGGCTCCTGCCCTTCCTTCGGCTTTCTCTTTTTCTTCAGTGGTCCTACGACACTTGGCTCCTGCCCTTCCTTCTTCTTCTTCTTCTTCTTCTTCTTCTTCTTCTTCAATGCTCCAACGACATTTGGCTCTTGCTCTGCATCCCAATATCATATGCACATAGCTCTGAAGAACTACGATGTGTGGGGATCTCCAACCTACTCTGTACAGGAGCAACAAGTGCAATGTTTTAACCCTAGAGCGAAGGGGCTGTCTATACTTCTTATTTTGTCGTCACACTGTCACCGAGTTGTTGCCCAGTGTCGTGATTTGTCGTCACACTGTCACCGAGTTGTTGCCCAGTGTCGTGATTTGTCGTCACACTGTCACCGAGTTGTTGCCCAGTGTCATGATTTGTCGTCACACTGTCACCGAGTTGTTGCCCAGTGTCGTGAGTTTCTGTTTTTGTCTTGCGCTGTTCTAGTAGCTTGGGTGATATCTATTTTGTTCTTTGACAGGATTCTGCCTTGTCATCTGACCATTATTTTCGTGGTCTTCCTCTCTCCTTCTTTCCTGATGTTCTGTTGTTGAATACTATGTATACAGTGGAGTTTGGTTGCATTCTTATTAAGTGGCTGAACCACTTCATTCTTTGTTTCTCATTTTTATAAATCAAAATTCTGTGCCAACTTTCTTTCTTATGCTGATGTTGGTGGCTCTGTCTTTTCTGGTGTTGTTGGTAACTTTCGTAGACATTGCATTTCACATGTAGTTATTTTTCGACTATGCTTTGCTCATTGTCCATGTTTGCCTGGTAACATGTGTAGGCATGACACTTCTGTTGTTTACTTGTCAGTGATACGTTTAGGTGTCTTAACAATGGGGGAGCTAGCTGGTACAACATATTGTAAGTAATGTGGTTGGAATCTCACTAAATGCTTTAGCACTTCCCCATCCCCACAAACCTTCACACTCCAAATCCTGTCTGTGTTGACCGTGTCATTTCTCACATTCTAATCACAATATCAAATCTCAAAGTTCTCATACAAAAATATCAAGCATGCGAATAACAAAGAAACTAGAGAATCGTTTTATAGTTCCCAACTGAATTGTACTTGTATTCTCAAAAGAAATGTCAGGTTCCAAATTTAGCCGTACCGTCAGATTTAATATCTTCGATCCGATTAGTATATCAATCAATGATCTTACCTATTATATTCCACAGTGCCATGAACGTAGTGACAAACTAACTGCCGCCGTAGCTCAGACATCTGTACTGATATCAATCAATGATCTTACCTATTACATTCCACAGTGCCATGAACGTAGTGACAAACTAACTACCGCCGTAGCTCAGACATCTGTACTGATATCAATCAATGATCTTACCTTTACATTCCACAGTGCCATGAACGTATGACAAACAACTGCCGCCATAGCTCAGACATCTGTACTGATATCAATCAATGATCTTACCTATTACATTCCACAGTGCCATGAACGTAGTGACAAACTAACTGCCGCCATAGCTCAGACATCTGTACTGATATCAATCAATGATCTTACCTATTACATTCCACAGTGCCATGAACGTAGTGACAAACTAACTGCCGCCATAGCTCAGTCATCTGTACTGATATCAATCAATGATCTTACCTATTACATTCCACAGTGCCATGAACGTAGTGACAAACTAACTGCCGCCATAGCTCAGACATCTGTACTGATATCAATCAATGATCTTACCTATTACATTCCACAGTGCCATGAACGTAGTGACAAACTAACTGCCGCCATAGCTCAGACATCTGTACTGATATCAATCAATGATCTTACCTATTACATTCCACAGTGCCATGAACGTAGTGACAAACTAACTGCCGCCATAGCTCAGACATCTGTACTGATATCAATCAATGATCTTACCTATTACATTCCACAGTGCCATGAACGTAGTGACAAACTAACTACCGCCATAGCTCAGACATCTGTACTGATATCAATCAATGATCTTACCTATTACATTCCACAGTGCCATGAACGTAGTGACAAACTAACTGCCGCCATAGCTCAGACATCTGTACTGATATCAATCAATGATCTTACCTATTACATTCCACAGTGCCATGAACGTAGTGACAAACTAACTGCCGCCATAGCTCAGACATCTGTACTGATATCAATCAATGATCTTACCTATTATATTCCACAGTGCCATGAACGTAGTGACAAACTAACTGCCGCCATAGCTCAGACATCTGTACTGATATCAATCAATGATCTTACCTATTACATTCCACAGTGCCATGAACGTAGTGACAAACTAACTGCCGCCATAGCTCAGACATCTGTACTGATATCAAACGACGACTGATAGATAGATAACATTGTTACACCTATTAGCTTCTTTGATGTTCTTTGTGCTTACAGGTACATTGTTACATCTATTCGCTTCTTTGATGTTCTTTGTGGCGTACAGGTACATTGTTACACCTATTAGCTTCTTTGATGTTCTTTGTGGCGTACAGGTACATTGTTACATCTATTCGCTTCTTTGATGTTCTTTGTGGCGTACAGGTACATTGTTACACCTATTAGCTTCTTTGATGTTCTTTGTGGCGTACAGGTACATTGTTACACCTATTCGCTTCTTTGATGTTCTTTGTGGCGTACAGGTACATTGTTACACCTATTAGCTTCTTTGATGTTCTTTGTGGCGTACAGGTACATTGTTACATCTATTAGCTTCTTTGATGTTCTTTGTGGCGTACAGGTACATTGTTACATCTATTAGCTTCTTTGATGTTCTTTGTGGCGTACAGGTACATTGTTACATCTATTAGCTTCTTTGATGTTCTTTGTGGCGTACAGGTACATTGTTACACCTATTAGCTTCTTTGATGTTCTTTGTGGCGTACAGGTACATTGTTACATCTATTCGCTTCTTTGATGTTCTTTGTGGCGTACAGGTACATTGTTACACCTATTAGCTTCTTTGATGTTCTTTGTGGCGTACAGGTACATTGTTACATCTATTCGCTTCTTTGATGTTCTTTGTGGCGTACAGGTACATTGTTACATCTATTCGCTTCTTTGATGTTCTTTGTGGCGTACAGGTACATTGTTACATCTATTCGCTTCTTTGATGTTCTTTGTGGCGTACAGGTACATTGTTACATCTATTCGCTTCTTTGATGTTCTTTGTGGCGTACAGGTACATTGTTACACCTATTAGCTTCTTTGATGTTCTTTGTGGCGTACAGGTACATTGTTACACCTATTAGCTTCTTTGATGTTCTTTGTGGCGTACAGGTACATTTGATTACACCTATTAGCTTCTTTGATGTTCTTTGTGGCGTACAGGTACATTGTTACATCTATTAGCTTCTTTGATGTTCTTTGTGGCGTACAGGTACATTGTTACACCTATTAGCTTCTTTGATGTTCTTTGTGGCGTACAGGTACATTGTTACACCTATTAGCTTCTTTGATGTTCTTTGTGGCGTACAGGTACATTGTTACACCTATTCGCTTCTTTGATGTTCTTTGTGGCGTACAGGTACATTGTTACACCTATTAGCTTCTTTGATGTTCTTTGTGGCGTACAGGTACATTGTTACACCTATTAGCTTCTTTGATGTTCTTTGTGGCGTACAGGTACATTGTTACATCTATTAGCTTCTTTGATGTTCTTTGTGGCGTACAGGTACATTGTTACACCTATTCGCTTCTTTGATGTTCTTTGTGGCGTACAGGTACATTGTTACACCTATTAGCTTCTTTGATGTTCTTTGTGGCGTACAGGTACATTGTTACACCTATTAGCTTCTTTGATGTTCTTTGTGGCGTACAGGTACATTGTTACATCTATTAGCTTCTTTGATGTTCTTTGTGGCGTACAGGTACATTGTTACATCTATTCGCTTCTTTGATGTTCTTTGTGGCGTACAGGTACATTGTTACATCTATTCGCTTCTTTGATGTTCTTTGTGGCGTACAGGTACATTGTTACATCTATTAGCTTCTTTGATGTTCTTTGTGGCGTACAGGTACATTGTTACACCTATTAGCTTCTTTGATGTTCTTTGTGGCGTACAGGTACATTGTTACATCTATTAGCTTCTTTGATGTTCTTTGTGGCGTACAGGTACATTGTTACACCTATTAGCTTCTTTGATGTTCTTTGTGGCGTACAGGTACATTGTTACACCTATTAGCTTCTTTGATGTTCTTTGTGGCGTACAGGTACATTGTTACACCTATTCGCTTCTTTGATGTTCTTTGTGGCGTACAGGTACATTGTTACATCTATTAGCTTCTTTGATGTTCTTTGTGGCGTACAGGTACATTGTTACATCTATTCGCTTCTTTGATGTTCTTTGTGGCGTACAGGTACATTGTTACACCTATTCGCTTCTTTGATGTTCTTTGTGGCGTACAGGTACATTGTTACACCTATTCGCTTCTTTGATGTTCTTTGTGGCGTACAGGTACATTGTTACATCTATTCGCTTCTTTGATGTTCTTTGTAGTACAGGTACATTGTTACACCTATTCGCTTCTTTGATGTTCTTTGTAGGTACAGGTACATTGTTACATCTATTCGCTTCTTTGATGTTCTTTGTGGCGTACAGGTACATTGTTACATCTATTAGCTTCTTTGATGTTCTTTGTAGGCGACAGGTACATTGTTACATCTATTCAACTTCTTTGATGTTCTTTGTGGCGTACAGGTACATTGTTACACCTATTAGCTTCTTTGATGTTCTTTGTGGCGTACAGGTACATTGTTACACCTATTCGCTTCTTTGATGTTCTTTGTGGCGTACAGGTACATTGTTACATCTATTAGCTTCTTTGATGTTCTTTGTGGCGTACAGGTACATTGTTACATCTATTCGCTTCTTTGATGTTCTTTGTGGCGTACAGGTACATTGTTACACCTATTCGCTTCTTTGATGTTCTTTGTGGCGTACAGGTACATTGTTACACCTATTCGCTTCTTTGATGTTCTTTGTGGCGTACAGGTACATTGTTACATCTATTCGCTTCTTTGATGTTCTTTGTGGCGTACAGGTACATTGTTACATCTATTCGCTTCTTTGATGTTCTTTGTGGCGTACAGGTACATTGTTACATCTATTCGCTTCTTTGATGTTCTTTGTGGCGTACAGGTACATTGTTACATCTATTAGCTTCTTTGATGTTCTTTGTGGCGTACAGGTACATTGTTACATCTATTCGCTTCTTTGATGTTCTTTGTGGCGTACAGGTACATTGTTACACCTATTCGCTTCTTTGATGTTCTTTGTGGCGTACAGGTACATTGTTACACCTATTCGCTTCTTTGATGTTCTTTTGGCGTACAGGTACATTGTTACCTATTCCTTCTTTGATGTTCTTTGTGGCGTACAGGTACATTGTTACATCTATTCGCTTCTTTGATGTTCTTTGTGGCGTACAGGTACATTGTTACATCTATTCGCTTCTTTGATGTTCTTTGTGGCGTACAGGTACATTGTTACATCTATTCGCTTCTTTGATGTTCTTTGTGGCGTACAGGTACATTGTTACATCTATTAGCTTCTTTGATGTTCTTTGTGGCGTACAGGTACATTGTTACATCTATTCGCTTCTTTGATGTTCTTTGTGGCGTACAGGTACATTGTTACACCTATTCGCTTCTTTGATGTTCTTTGTGGCGTACAGGTACATTGTTACATCTATTCGCTTCTTTGATGTTCTTTGTGGCGTACAGGTACATTGTTACATCTATTCGCTTCTTTGATGTTCTTTGTGGCGTACAGGTACATTGTTACATCTATTCGCTTCTTTGATGTTCTTTGTGGCGTACAGGTAAGGTGCTCGTCTCTCCTGTCAAAGGTACTTTGTTCGCTCCCGCGTGGAGCCATCTGTATATTTGTCTATACCAGTGTAGGTGAGATCGAGTTTCTAGTCCTAATGGAGACAAACGATAAAACGTAAATCCCGTGTTCAAGTCGAGAACGTAAAATAGCCCTTGGCAGTTCAACATTGAGAAGAGCAGGCTGGAAAATCGCTGCCTAGGCAAAATTCATTAGAAAAAACTGAAAAATTCCTACAAAATATTTTTATCATCTTCTAAATTACATTGGGGGCCCTCGCCGGTTCTACGGAGTTAGTGCACTACCGCTGAGATCAAAGTACACATGTTTACTTACCGAAGTGCAATGATGATTGTCCAATCAATGAAAACCTATCCTCTGCTATCATAGTCAAATATGGATCATTATAAAGGGATAGTAAGTTTTGCGACATGTTAAATTAGCTATTTGAAGCAGAAAACTACATGGACCTCCTCCGTGTGAGCTACACAAGACAGTGAAGTTCATACAAGAGACAGCATTGAATATATAGACAATATTTCAAGCGAACGAAAGGAAGGAAGGATACAGAGACAACATTGAATATATAGACAATATTTCAAGCCAACGAAAGGGAGGAAGGATACAAGAGACAACATTGAATATATAGACAATATTTCAAGCCAACGAAAGGAAGGAAGAAACTATTTGAAAACAGTTATTATGTTCACAGAAAATAAAAAAATGATGACAAGACTATTGTAAGAACCACTTAGTTAGTTTATTCCTTTCGAGCCAAAGGGCACATAGGGCAGAGGTTTTAGATCTCCATGTGATACGGTTCTTTGCTAGCAGTTGGAGATCTTGTATGGTTTTACATCCAAATAGTTTACTTTCTTGTTGGATGGTTCTTCGAAGAGTGGTCTTTGGTCTTCCACGTTTTCTTTTCCCAACTGGTGACCACATAGGACTTGTCGATTTAGTTGTAAGAACCACTACTGACATAAAATACATCGAAAAATAGAAAGTAAAAATATTTGGGCATCTCACTAGAACTGTTTCTAATCAATGATCACTATGCGTATACAATAGTCAAAGTTCTGACTTAAGGCCAAGAGGAAGACCTAGAGCTACAGAAACAACACAGAAGGATCACAGTTTTTAAAAAAATCGCTAGTAACCAGTACGGTGCTGTCTGGATTCGAACAGACGACTTTTAGAAGGCAAGACCACATCGCTACATAGACCTTTGATAAATATGGACTAGAGAAGGCAAATCCGGTTCCGAAAATGCTGTGCTGAAAACGAATATTTCGTTTTGAAAGATACTGCATGCCACCTTGTTGCAAATTTCAACACAGCCGTGATAAGCCAACATTTCAACACAGCCGTGATAAGCCAACATTTCAACACAGCCGTGATAAGCCAACATTTCAACACAGCCGTGATAAGCCACAATTTCAACACAGCCGTGATAAGCCACAATTTCAACACAGCCGTGATAAGCCAACATTTCAACACAGCCGTGATAAGCCAACATTTCAACACAGCCGTGATAAGCCAACATTTCAACTAGCCGTGATAAGCCACAATTTCAGGGAGTGTGTTGAATCTGTTTTCTTCTTCTGTGTTCGTCCGCTTTGTAATTCAGTGCGCCTTGTATGGCTCTTCTGGTTTTTGCGTGAAGATCTGCTTTCCTTACTATCAGTATCCCTCGCAATACATGCCTTCTCTAACTCTAGAGGTGACGTTGTCTCGTCAAAGGCGTATCCACTTTTCCTCCAATTCAAAGTTCAGCCGTATCACACATTTTAGCTGATTATATTCCTAGAAACGATCAAATCTGAAATATAACTTCCTAGAATAGATAACCTGAACTTGAAGACCGTCAAGGACACATATCCTTGCCTTACGTTTCAGTTGAACTGTTATTATGTTATCAGATTAGTTAAGTAGTCATCATGATGTGCATAGTTCAATCCTTAAGTTAACATGTGTTAATATTCTGTTAGATACTAGCGGTGAATTGAGAGGAACGACCGGAAGCATTGAGACATGTACTGTTTGGAACCAGTAAGAAAAGAGAGTAGGGAAAGCCTAGAAATACCTGGAGAAGATATCTGGAGACTGATATTAAACGGATAGACAAGCCGTGGAAAGAGTTGGAAGGGATAGCAAGAGAAGACGTTTGTTGAAGACCTGTTCTCCGTTGGAAGTTGAAAAACAGAAGAAAAAATATTTGTCTTATGATATATTCTCCCAGTTCGACCCAGCTGATAATGGATGCATTACTTTGTGATATGAAATATTCGGAGTTGAAACCGTAGCTGCTGTTTAAGTGCTCTGATGCTGGCACTTTTTTGCACGCGTTAAGGTGCTGAGCACGCTAGGGATGGGAAATCTCTGATTACACAGATGCAGATTCTAAATAGTATCCAGTTTGTCTACTTTGATTTTACAGTCCTATAGTCTTCACTTCTATTGTATTCTCTGCTTGATAAAGGCCCTTTGGTCGAAACGTTGTTTTATAATGTTTGTGTACTTTCCAAAACTACAGTACTTTGTTTGTACGTTTTTTTGCTATTATCTTCCCCAACAGTTTACCTTCATTACAGGTGAATCTTCCTAGGTTACCTGTCTCTAACAGCTTACCTTCACTACAGGTGAATCTTCATAGGTTACCTGTCTCTAACAGCTTACCTTCACTACAGGTGAGTCTTCCTAGGTTACCTGTCTCTAACAGCTTACTTTCATTACAGGTGAGTCTTGCTAGGTTACCTGTCTCTAACAGCTTACCTTCACTACAGGTGATCTTGCTAGTTACCTGTCTCTAAAGCTTACCTTCACTACAGGTGAATCTTGCTAGTTACCTGTCTCTAACAGCTACCTTCACTACAGGTGAGTCTTCCTAGTTACCTGTCTCTAACAGCTTACTTTCATTACAGTGAGTCTTGCTAGGTTACCTGTCTCCCAACAGCTTACCTTCACTACAGGTGAGTCTTGCTAGGTTACCTGTCTCTAACAGCTTACCTTCACTACAGGTGAATCTTGCTAGGTTACCTGTCTCTAACAGCTTACCTTCACTACAGGTGAATCTTGCTAGGTTACCTGTCTCTAACAGCTTACCTTCACTACAGGTGAATCTTGCTAGGTTACCTGTCTCTAACAGCTTACCTTCACTACAGGTGAATCTTGCTAGGTTACCTGTCTCTAACAGCTTACCTTCACTACAGGTGAGTCTTGCTAGGTTACCTGTCTCTAACAGCTTACCTTCACTACAGGTGAATCTTCCTAGGTTACCTGTCTCTAACAGCTTACCTTCACTACAGGTGAATCTTCCTAGGTTACCCGTCTCTAACAGAGATTGAGGGAGTTGACCAGGACAGCGCGGTATGGAAAAATTGCTTGCAGGCCATATGTAACGTATAGCGGTACGAGAGGAATTATTATTATTACAGTTCCCCACAGTTTAACTTCCCTTACATTTCGTGAGTTCGTTGTGCCAGATAGGCGTATCTTAGATGTGCCGGTAGGCGTATTCAGATGTGCCAGGTACGTATTCTAGATGTCCAGGTAGGCTTCTCTAGATGTGCCAGTAGGCGTATTCAGATGTGCCAGATAGGCGTATCTAGACTTGTAGACCAACACATCCGGCTTCTGTATACATTTTATTATAGTGTTCGCGTTCCTGGGTGTAACAAAAATACCCATATTACCTCGGAGAGTTCATTCTCCTAGGCAAACCTGAGCCTCGCTAGCATTGAACCTCGGGGTCAAAGTTTCCCAGTATACACCACTTCGAGGTGCTGTTGACTTGTCTGTTCTACTAATTACCAGTTGGCTATTAGTTTTCATTTGCTGCTCTTCCTAAGAGACACTGGCCTTCCTTAACTCTGTAGGATGCAGAACCATTCGTAGACAATACCCTTGCAGTACCAGTCGTAGAACACACCTTTGCAGTACCAGTCGCAGAACACACCCTGTATACAGTATATAAAATATATACGTATTTATGGGTGTTGCTACTTTTTCGCACAATAGTAATTCTTCCTATTTTGTCGTCACACTGTTACCGGTTGTTGCCCAGTGTTGTCACACTGTTACCGGGTTGTTGCCCAGTGTCGTGTTATTTTGTTTTGGTCTTGCCTGCCCCTAGTGATTGGTGAATATCTTGTTTTGACCGGATTCTGCTACCATCTAACCATCTTTCGTGGTCTTCTCTAGCCTTCCTTCCTGATGTTCTGTTGTAGAAGACTGTGAAGTTTGGATGCATTCTGGGTGACCGAACCACTTCATTCTTTGTTTCTCAATGTAATTCAAGCAAGGTTCTGTGCCAACTTTCTTTCTTATGCTGATGTTGGTGACTTTGTTTCTCAATGTAATTCAAGCAAAGTTCTGTCCCAACTTTCTTTCTTATGCTGATGTTGGTGACTTGCTTCTAGTGAAATTCAGAAGTTCTGTCCCAACTTTTTCTTATGCTGATGTTGGTGACTTGTTTCTCAAGTATCAAGCAGGGTTTTTCCTTTCTTTTTGGCTGATGTTGGTGACTTTGTTTCTTGCAATTACAGGTTCTGTCCAACTTTTTCTTATGCTAGGGGCTGTCATGTAATTCCAAGCTCTGTAAACTTTTTTTGCTGATGTTATGATTTGTTCTAATATTCAAGCAAGTTATGGCCCAAATTTCTTCTTAAATTTAGTGACTGTCAATGTAATCTCAAAGTTTTGTAACTTTCCCTCGCATGCTGATGTTGTGACTTTGTTTCTTAGTTAATTCGCTGAGTTATGTACCAGACTTTCTTCTTATGCTGATGTTGGTGACCTATTATATTAGGAGTTGTTGGTAACTTCGAGGCATGTATTTCAGTAGTTATTTTATTTTCGGCTGTGCTTTGCTAATTGTCCATGTTTGGTTCTAGTAACACAAAGTAGGTTTGAAAATGCTGTTGCTTAGCTGTGAGTACCGTTATTTATAGATAACAAGAAGTAATATAGAGGAGGATCACATTCTAAGACTGATACATGATGAAGACTTGAACATGACAGCAACCGGGGCAAGGCAGGACATTAGTAACTAATAACATTGTCTGTAGGTGGAAAAGCTCATCTAGAATTCGATTGAAGAAATTCGAAGTCAAGCATTGATCGAATATTCAGCTCGTCTGGTGGTGGTGGGCTCGCAAGAGGAGCAAAGAATAGTAACACTGCGACCTACAAGGCATGTCGTAAGAGGCGGTTGATGTAGGAACTAGGAAGCTACCTAGTAAATAAAAAGCATAGCAAAATCGGATGTGCTGGTCTACTTGTAGGCGCATAACTGGCACAACGTACAATCGCTCTTAGGTTCTGATCACATACACATCACACAGAGTGGTTAACAAGTGATCGATATGGAACGTTCGAAGCAGAAGAAGATTGAATACCAATCTGATGTGTGTGTTCAACCAGTGAGTCACATGAACCACCAGCATGCTTTCACTTTGTCATCTGGGGAAGACTGAGTACCTGTGGTTCTGCATTGAGTGCTGCTGCTATGTGGTCGATTAATTCACTAATTAGTGCTGAAGCTCATGACTTGGCGCGAGAGAGATGGAGAAGTTGTATAACGATTTTCCAAGGAAATGAGCAAACATTCACAATGAGAGAAAGACAACATTGACTCATGTCATTGACAGATTGTGACTTGTCTAGATTGATGGATTGTTGTATGTTATGATTGTTGTATGTTAGGATTGTTGTATGTTATGATTGTTGTATGTTAGGATTGTTGTATGTTAGGATTGTTGTATGTTAGGATTGTTGTATGTTAGGATTGTTGTATGTTAGGATTGTTGTATGAGGATGTTATGATTGTTATATGAGGATAGTTGATTGTTTTATAGACGTTAGATTGTTGTATGGACATGTTGCTTCTGAAAGTTGATTGTCTGATTGCGTGTATGCGTGTGTATGCGCCAAGCGAAGGCTTCTTCTTTACGTTCCTCTGTTTCACTCTTTCCTTATTATCAGCGGAGGGATTGGGGGGCTGATAATAAGGAAAGCAGGTCCTCACACAAAAATCAGCAGAAGCGCCATACAATGAAACCCTTGACTGTCTGAATTCATGCGGCGAACGCAGAAGACAAGAAGAATTGTTGTCAGTCACCCTTCCTCCCCAAATCATTTTGCTTCCGTGAAAATATGTTTACGTTACTAAAAATACCATCTGACGTAATCATTTATCTTTTAAAATCATTTCCGTCTCCAATGAAGTTTACAGCCGCAGCTTATCACAACCACCGATTGAAGCTATCCACAACAGCTCCGATATGGAAGCATATGACACGCTGTGCTAGTGGCAACGTTCCGCGGAAATTCCAGGGGTTTCGAGGCCAGCGTGGGACAAATGTTTTTTGTGGGCACACAGTGAGTACGTTGTTAGACTACAGGAAATACTGTTGCATTACGTGGGGATCCACATTACAAGTACTTCTGAAGTCAGAGTAAGGCTCGTCTTAATAGTGAAGCTACCCTAGTAAATAAAAAGCGTCGCAGAGATCGGATGTGCTGGCCAACTTGTAGGCGCATAACTGGCACAACGTACAATCTCTCTTAGGCTCAGATCACATACAAATCACAGAGTGGTTTAACAAGTGGTCGATATGGAGCGTTCGAAGCAGACGATTCAAGATGTAACCGATGATTTGAGCATGGCGGCTGCATAGGCGGAACATGTGACATACAAGAGAAAGAAACTTCGAAGGACTGTTAGAGTGGCAATGTTCTGCCCAGGACAACATAATTGAAGACAATGATGATACAACAAAAATCTCTGTTATCAATGTCCAATCCTTGAAAGACAAATTGCCACCACTTCTAGAATCTCTAGCCGGTGACGACGTTGCTGTTTATCGCAGTAACAAATGCTCGCTGTTCTTCTATGTTCTTGCCCGTTCTTCTATATTCTTGCCCGTTCTTCTATGTTCTTGCCCGTTCTCTGATATTCTTGCCCGTTCTCTGTAGTTGAAGTATCTATTTATTTTGTATGATACTTTTTTAAAATAACTTGGTTGCTTATTATGCTCTAGATGAGATTTGTAATTGTTTGAGGCTTTTTTTGTTGCTATTTTCAATTATTAGAGGCGTGAAGACATGGTCCATAAACGGTTGAGATACGCTGATTTGATTTGTACCAACACCAAGATAAGAGTTTTCTCGCTTGAACTTGTGACATACCACTTCGTTTGTATGACCAAACTGTAAACATTCTGTTATACAAGCCTTAAACATTTTTCAGAGGAAAAGGGGGTGGGGGATTAAATTATATTATATTATTTGTTTACCCAGATCACTGTAAAGTTCCGCCCTCTTTAGTCAACATATTTGCCAATCCCATAATTTTGAGAGTAGGGTAGTCAGAAATATAATATTAATATATCGTTTGTGTATCAGTGCGTGGATGCATGCTTTGTTGCACTTTAGTTATAGTTGCTACATTTCCCTCTCTGGCCGGGATTGTCCCTATTCAGCAACGTAGCCCTGACCCGTTGGAAGGCATGTCATGGTTTCAAAGACAGATTTCTTAAATTTAAGACTCCAGAGCACATCTTGCAGTCATGTCAATCATACATACGTCAACGAAACGAAACATGACCTCATGAACAAAGCTTACAGAGCAAGCTATGGGAACTCTCGAGGAACTTCAACTGACATGCAGCTTCATAGAGGCAACCGATCTCATAGTTTAAACGAGCATACGAAACCGAACGTAAAGAAGAAGAAGAATTAGTTATCATCTAAATGAAATTTGTCCGGTCTGATGACCACAGATTATCGAGTCCGCCAGCGAGACAAGAATGTCCTGTCTGATGACCACAGATTATCGAGTCCGCCAGCGAGACAAGAATGTCCTGTCTGATGACCACAGATTATCGATTACGCCAGCGAGACAAGAATGTCTGTCTGTGACCACAGATTATCGAGTCCGCCAGCGAGACAAGAATGTCCTGTCTGATGACCACAGATTATCGAGTCCGCCAGCGAGACAAGAATGTCCTGTCTGATGACCACAGATTATCGAGTCCGCCAGCGAGACAAGAATGTCTGTCTGATGACCACAGATTATCAGTACGCCAGCAGACAAGAATGTCTGTCTGATGACACAGATTATCAGTACGCCAGCGAGACAAGAATGTCTGTCGTGACCACAGATTATCGAGTCCGCCAGCGAGACAAGAATGTCCTGTCTGATGACCACAGATTATCGAGTCCGCCAGCGAGACAAGAATGTCCTGTCTGATGACCACAGATTATCGAGTCCGCCAGCGAGACAAGAATGTCCTGTCTGATGACCACAGATTATCCAGTACGCCAGCGAGACAAGAATGTCCTGTCTGATGACCACAGATTATCCAGTACGCCAGCGAGACAAGAATGTCCTGTCTGATGACCACAGATTATCCAGTACGCCAGCGAGACAAGAATGTCCTGTCTGATGACCACAGATTATCCAGTACGCCAGCGAGACAAGAATGTCCTGTCTGATGACCACAGATTATCCAGTACGCCAGCGAGACAAGAATGTCCTGTCTGATGACCACAGATTATCCAGTACGCCAGCGAGACAAGAATGTCCTGTCTGATGACCACAGATTATCGAGTCCGCCAGCGAGACAAGATGTCCTGTCTGATGACCACAGATTATCCAGTACGCCAGCGAGACAAGAATGTCCTGTCTGATAACCACAGATTATCCAGTCCGCCAGCGAGACAAGAATGTCCTGCCTGATGACCACAGATTATCCAGTACGCCAGCGAGACAAGAACAGTGTATAGCCATAGCCAGGCTCCAGTATTAGGCCTTCGCGCTCTAATTATCTCTTCCGTAAAGTGATCTGACATTTTGTGTGTGTCGGTAAACGATAGAACGTCAGCTAGAGCCTGGCTGTGGTATAGCAGACACGCAAGAAAACTAAACCACTTCCACACAAGCTGTCCACGCGGAATACTAAAAATAAGTTGGCAGGACAAAATTTCAGATAGATAGCGAAGAGCTCACAAGAGCCACGTTTCCAAGCGTCATCACCAAGTTGCAGAAGTCCCAAAGTGAGATGAGCCGGTCACGTTGCTCAGGTGGCCGATAAACGCATCCCAAAAAGGTGATGTATGAGGGGACAGACGATCGGTTGGGGACAGAATAAACCGATTTAAAGACCCTCTTAAAGTATCTCTGAAATGCTTCGATATAGACACCACGTGCTGGAATCCCTGGCGCAAGATCGCCAAATGTCGCGCTGAAACAAAAGAGGAGCTCGCTTAGCTGAGAATCGTCGTGCCGTTGAGGCACAGAGAAAACGAGCTGCCGAAAAGACAAGACACACAACACCCACATGTCTAGCCTCGATCATGTATGCCCCACCTGTGATAGGAGATTGTGTTCCTGAATTGGACTAAAAAGTCACCTCCGCACACACCAGAGAGGTGCAACAGTACACATCTGAGGCTGTTGTCATCATCGTTTGCGATGGACGGTTATTATTATCTTGTAAACATTAATATCAGAACCTAGCCATCATCATCATCAAGATGCGTATCCTTTATAGGACGTTGCTCCTTTGCAGCACATCTGAAATTCACTCTGTCTCTAGTTAGTTCACCCACTTCGTCGATGGTCATATTCATGGTTTCTTTAATATCTTGTAGCCATCTTCTTCTTGGTCTGCCTCTGCCTGTGAACTTAGCCAGTTATCAGAAATCATTTTTGTAGCATTTATTCACATTAGAAGTAGTAGACGAAGTGAAGTTTTGATTAGCAAAAAACTAAGAATCATTCCAGAAACATCTGATCTGAAAGTGCAGGATTCATTTTGTTGCCTTGGGTTTTCAAATATGGCTCCAACCCTCACTGTAGAAATGTCGAGTGTTGTACAAGGCACGAACTCCGTAGCTCCAGCAACAGTCATAGAGACCTCTGAAAAGAAATGCGCAAGTGAACTGAAGCAGATACAGCCCAGGTTCGAATCTACAACCTTCGGAACGCAAAGCAAAAACTCTAACTATTTGGCCACAGTGACCTACATAAGCGCATCTTCTTCCTTTTCTGCGTTCGCCCCCTATGAATTGAAGCATATTCATAAAATTGGTGCCATTTGTCCTATAATTTAACTTATTTGATGTTGAATTTCATTAGTTAATCTTCTGTTTGCTGAAACAAATGAAAGTCTTTGACCTGTTTTAATGGGCGTTTGTCGATAGAGATATTGGTAGTGTTTTCCTCTCTAGTGAATGTCATTACTTCGGTTTTGTCGATGTTTACTCTCTTATTGTATTCGTTACATGCTCACTGGAGACTGTTCATGTATTGCTGTAGCTATTCTTCTGTTGTTGATATGATTGCCTGATTCATTTAAGAAGTTCTCCAATGTTGTTGTCTTCATTACTAGTTATTTAGCTATGTTACTGGTGTTAGCTATGTTACTAGTGTTAGCTATGTTACTGGTGTTAGCTATGTTACTGGTGTTAGCTATGTTACTAGTGTTAGCTATGTTACTGGTATTAGCTATGTTACTGGTGTTAGCTATGTTACTGGTGTTAGCTATGTTACTGGTGTTAGCTATGTTACTGGTGTTAGCTATGTTACTGGTGTTAGCTATGTTACTGGTGTTGAGATTTGATGATGTTGTTGCTTACTATGTGTTCTTTTAACGTCGTTATGACCACTTGTTAAGCACTCATTTGTGTATTTGTATTGTTGATCTGAGTTTAGCTATTGTACGTTGTTAGCTAGTTATGTGTTAGCTAAGTAACTTTTCTAGTACATTTGATTTCTGCAAGCTTACTATGTTACTGGTGTTACAGCCTACTTAGTCGTTAGCATGTTACTGTGTTGCAGTGTTACTGTTTCTTTACTCCGTGTGAGCTGAATTTAAAGGTGGTTAGTAAGTTCTTTGATTGCTATGTTAAATGATGTTTGTTAATTTGTTAGCAATAAAACATCGATTTTACTTTGATGTTATGTAGAGTAACTTTAACATCACTGAATGTTACTAGGATGATGTTACCAAGCAACGAAAGATATTGCTTTTCTACTCGTTGCTGTATTTCTTGTTTTACAACTTCCCCGGTGTTTTAACATAGATGAGTAGCTATGCACTGGTGACTAGGCAACTGCGGCCTTGAAGACAGGAGAACTAGGGGCTATTCTCCATGTATAGTATGTTACGATTCGTTAGCGCTGCTAGTTTCTCATTCAACTGTTGTCATTTTACTGGTGAGTGGTTCTACATTTAGTGAAGTCTGGGGCATGAAGGCGACTAGACGTGTAGCCTTGATATTTCGCATGCTCAGTACGGTGTTACTATGTTCTGGTGTTAGCTATGTTACTGGTATTAGCTATGTTACTGGTGTTAGCTATGTTACTGGTGTTAGCATGTTACTGGTGTTAGCTAGTTACTGGGTGACTATTTGCTTGTTGGCTATGTTACTGGTGTTGGCTATGTTACTGGTGTTGGCTATGTTACTGGTGTTGGCTATGTTACTGGTGTTAGCTATGTTACTGGTGTTAGCTATGTTACTGGTGTTAGCTATGTTACTGGTGTTAGCTATGTTACTGGTGTTAGCTATGTTACTGGTGTTAGCTATGTTACTAGTGTTGGAGATTTGATCGATGTGTGTGTGCTTATTATCTGTCTTCTTCTTTCAACGCTCGTTATCGACCACTTGTCAACCACTCATTTGTGTCATTTGTATGTGATCTGAGTCTAAGAGCGATTGTACGTTGTGCCAGTTATGCGCCTACAAGTAAACCAGCACATTTGATTTCTGCAAAGCTTCTTATTTACTCGGTAGATTCCCGGCCCCTACATTAGTCGCCTCTTACGACATGCTTTGTAGGTTGCAGTGTTACTATTCTTTACTTCCCGTGTGAGCCCTGACAACACAACAGGTGGAATATCAAAGTAAAGTCTTTGATTTGCTTTAAATGATGTTTGTTAATTTGTTACAATAAAAACATCGATTTTAACATTTGATGTGTATGTCAGAAGTAACATTTAACATCACTGAAAAGTTACAGGATGATACGTCACACAGCAACAGAAAGAATATTGCTTTTCTATCTCGTTCGTTCCTGATATCTCTTGTTTTAACAACTTCCCAGAAGTGCCTTTAACACTCAGATGAGCACACGACATGCCACGCGTGACTCACGGCAACCTGCGGCCTTGAAGACACGGAAACCAGGGGCGTATTCTCCATTATAGTCTGTGACACGATTCGTCTAGCGCTGCTAGTTTCTCATTCAACTCTTGTCAGTTTCTACCGGTCGAGTGGTTCTCACACTTTGTGAAGTCTTGGGGGCATGAAGGCGAACTAGACCGTAGCCTCTGATAATACCCGCATGCTCAGGACAGTAGATCCACATGTCTCTGGGGGGTTAGAAACCTCGATAGACGATATTAACATTTACTGTTCAACGGAAAAAATTACATGAAAAACAAATGTGACAGAAAAACGAGAGGTGACTAATCTTGGCATTCTGTTCTTCTTCTGCGAGCAACTTCTGCTATGCGACTACTCCGGTATTTGTCATAAACAGGGAGGTACGCTTGACGTCTTCGCCGGTCCACCATGTCTTGTAGGGTTGTTTCTGTTGGCCAGATCTCCATTCTTCCACTACTCAGACTGGGGCGTCTTGCAGGGTGTGCTCTTGGGACTGCTTTGGTGCTCCACTGGTGCAGGCAGCCTAGTCTATGAGACCCATTCTATCGGGGTGTGCTGTGAATCCACAGTGTCCTGTTCTAAGCCTGAAGACTGTGGTCTGTGCTTTTCTGTTTAGTGTATTTATAATGTCATGCTCTGGGTTCTATCCTTCGTTTGTTTTTCTCCACATCATTTTTCTGAATTGTTTCAGGAGAATCTTTGCTTCTGTAAAGCTTTGTGTTGGATGGTGTTGTGTTAGTCTTCCTCCAGTCTTTGCTTCTGTAAAGCTTTGTGTTGGGTGGTGCTGTGTTAGTTTCCCTCCAGTCTTTGCTTCTGTAAAGCTTTGTGTTGGATGGTGTTGTGTTAGTCTCCTCCAGCTTTGCTTCTGTAAAGCTTTGTGTTGGGTGGTGCTGTGTTAGTTTCCCTCGCTAAAGCTTTGTGTTGATGGTGTGTGTTAGTCTCTCCAGCCTTTGCTTCTGTAAAGCTTTGTGTTGGGTGGTGCTGTTAGTTTCTCAGTCTTGCTTCTGTAAAGCTTTGAGTTGATGGTGTGTGTTAGTCTCCCTCCAGTCTTTGCTTCTGTAAAGTTTTGTTTTGGGTGTGCGGGTTAGTTTCCAGTGCTTCGGCTTTGTGTTGGTGTGCTGTAGTTTCCCTCCAGTCTTTGCTTCTGTAAAGCTTTGAGTTGGGTGGTGCTGTGTTAGTTTCCCTCCAGTCTTTGCTTCTGTAAAGCTTTGAGTTGGTGGTGCTGTGTTAGTCTCCTCCAGTCTTTGCTTCTGTAAAGCTTTGTGTTGGGTGGTGCTGTGTTAGTTTCCTCCAGTCTTTGCTTCTGTAAAGCTTTGTGTTGGGTGGTGCTGTGTTAGTTTCCCTCCAGTCTTTGCTTCTGTAAAGCTTTGTGTTGTGGTGCTGTGTTAGTTTCTCAGTCTTTGCTTCTGAAGCTTTGAGTTGGTGGTGCTGTGTTAGTTTCCTCCAGCCCTTGTGAGTTTGTCAGCCTTTTCATTTCCTGGGATGTCACAGTGTGCTGGTATCCACTGTAAGACTAATTCTGATTTCACTGACAGCAAACTGATTTTTTGCTTTATATTCTGGATGAGCCTATCTTGTTTGGGACATGAGATAGCCTGGAGGACAGATCTTGTAGCCTGGAGGACAGATCTTATAGCCTGGAGGACATATCTTATAGCCTGGAGGACAGATCTTGAGTCGCTAAAGACTGGAATATTTTTTGCTGGTTTCTGCTGGTTCTTGAGAAGGTATTCGGTTAAACGCTAGTGCTCTGGCTGTAAATAAGTTTGGAACCCCTGCCTCCTAGGCTTAAGTGACCAAACAATTGTCTTTCTACTCACTGATCATAGCTCGTGTAGTCCTTTTGACCCTGACCCCTATCATTTCCGTGTAGCCTGGGTACAAGGCTCTTCTTATAACTCATTCTTTGTTTTAATAACGGTCGTGTTCACACGTTTCTGGAAAAAATAAGTGCAGGTTGTGGTGTAGTGGTATGAAATCTAATTTGCATGTTATAGCGGAGTGGGTTCGCTTAGTGAATTGGTATTTGTTTTATTTATTCGTTATGTTTTTGTTATATATTAGTTATTAATTTCTTCATAGAACCTTAAGAATGTCAGTTGAG
This sequence comes from Arion vulgaris, assembly GCA_020796225.1. Taxonomy (NCBI): domain Eukaryota; kingdom Metazoa; phylum Mollusca; class Gastropoda; order Stylommatophora; family Arionidae; genus Arion; species Arion vulgaris. The sequence continues at coordinate 69,218,322 of CM036759.1, forward strand.
TAAATAACCATGTGTGTTCTGATCTCTTTATTGTATACGGAGATTTCAGTTGCAGTGTACGAACTCCATAGCACCGGCGAAGGCCTCAAATGTAATTAGAAAAATTATGAAATATTTTTTAGAAATTTTATTTTTATTTATATAAAGAATTTTGCACTGGCAGCTGTTTTGCAGCCTGTTCTTAACGATTTTAAACTGCAATGAGCTGTTTTACGTGTTCAACTTGAACACGCGACCTATGTTTTATCGTCCGTCTCCGATAGGACTAGAAACTTAAACTCACCTACTTTAAGATCAAAGATATCTGGAAAAATATACCGATCGCTTCACGCGGGGAACGAACCGAGTACCTTTGACGCGAGAGACGAGCACTATCCCTCTACGCCAGTGACTCATCCCTTGGGAAGTGACCATTAAGTACGAATTTTATTTATCCAAACGTCATTTATTGTTGTTCTCCGGATTCAGTAAAAATCTGTCTCATATTGTTTCCCGCCCGTGTGTCATTATTGTTGTTTCCCGCCCATGGTCTCAAGTATGTTTCGCCATATGGGTGTCTATATTGTTTCGCCAGTGTGTCTCAATTGTTTACCGCCCTGTGTCTCATATTGTTTCCCTGTGCTATTGTTTCCTGCCCGTGGTCTCATATTGTTTCCCTCTGGTGTCATATTGTTTCCCAGCCAGTGGTTTACTATGTGTTTCCCGCCGTGTGTCTCACTTGTTTCCGCCCGTGTTCTCATATTGTTTCCAGCAACGTTGTCTGTCAGTATGTTTCGCCCGTGTGTCTCATATTGTTCTCCCCTGTGTCTCTTTGTTTCGCGTTTTCCCATATTGTTCCTCCCGTGGGTCTCATATTGTTTCCGCCCGTGTTTTCTCATATTTGTTTCCCTCTACCAGTGGTTCGAATTTTTTCGCCCTGGTGTCCTCATATTGTTTCCGCCCGGTGTCTCATATTGTTTCAGCCCGTGTGTCTCATATTGTTTCCTGCCCGTGTGTCTCATATTGTTTCCCGCCCGTGTGTCTCATATTGTTTCCCGCCCGTGTGTCTCATATTGTTTCCCGCCCGTGTGTCTCATATTGTTTCCCCCCCGTGTGTCTCATATTGTTTCCCGCCCGTGTGTCTCATATTGTTTCCCGCCCGTGTGTCTCATATTGTTTCCCGCCCGTGTGTCTCATATTGTTTCCCGCCCGTGTGTCTCATATTGTTTCCCGCCCGTGTGTCTCATATTGTTTCCCGCCCGTGTGTCTCATATTGTTTCCGCCCGTGTGTCTCATATTGTTTCCGCCCGTGTGTCTCATATTGTTTCCCGCCCGTGTGTCTCATATTGTTTCCCGCCCGTGTGTCTCATATTGTTTCCGCCCGTGTGTCTCATATTGTTTCCCGCCCGTGTGTCTCATATTGTTTCCCGCCCGTGTGTCTCATATTGTTTCCCGCCCGTGTGTCTCATATTGTTTCCCGCCCGTGTGTCTCATATTGTTTCCCGCCCGTGTGTCTCATATTGTTTCCCGCCCGTGTGTCTCATATTGTTTCCCGCCCGTGTGTCTCATATTGTTTCCCGCCCGTGTGTCTCATATTGTTTCCCGCCCGTGTGTCTCATATTGTTTCCCGCCCGTGTGTCTCATATTGTTTCCCGCCCGTGTGTCTCATATTGTTTCCCGCCCGTGTGTCTCATATTGTTTCCCGCCCGTGTGTCTCATATTGTTTCCGCCCGTGTGTCTCATATTGTTTCCGCCCGTGTGTCTCATATTGTTTCCCGCCCGTGTGTCTCATATTGTTTCCCGCCCGTGTGTTTCCCAGGCTGTCATGGGGAGCAAAGGATAGTAAGACACTATCATATGGGCATGTCGTAAGAGGGGACTGAGGTAAGGGCCTAGGGAAGCTACTCTAATAAATAAAAAGCGTCGCAGAAATTGGATGTGCTAGCTTACTTGTAGACGTATAACTGGCACAGCGAACAATCGCTCTTAGGCTCGGATCACATACAAATCACAAAGAGTGGTTTAACAAGTGGTCGATATGGCGCGATCGAAGAAGAAGCCTGCGTACCGACTCAAAAGACACTTACATAGACTAGGAATAAGTCAAACATCTCTCTGTCAGTGGCAGCAGTTTCCTTGCGGGTTCCACTCAAGTGCATGTCTAGTGACACTTGACTGTGTCTTTCTTTTGGTATTTTCTACCCACCGCCACTTCATCCTCTTAACCTGGGTCATCATGGGTTCCTGTCATGTTCTTATTCACAGGTCTGTGTTTGCAACTCTATCATACCAGCTCAGTCTGAGAATGTCCTGTAAGACTGTCCTCTTCTGTATGAACTGAGAAAGCAACCCGTCGACCTAGAAACTAAGCTTTGGGGAAATCTAACAAACCTGCAGCTGACTGCCCAGTTTGTGGTCCCCAGTAAACTATGCGCATGACTCAAGATTGCTGAGGAAGAACACATAAGGACAACAGGCAAGATCAGTGGGAGACAATACAAAGGATGACAGAAAGAATATTCGGACAGCCTGGCACTTAGGAACATAGGTTTATTCGAGATCCATAATGACCTTGGACAGTCGTCATGGCACATGATGCTACTAAATTAATGACATTCACCCTGGGACCCCTCTCCCCCCACACACACACAAGGATTACCACCAATACAACTAATTGACTTTCTTAAGTCACTGTAGAAATGTAAATGATTACTGGCTCTGGTCTGATGATGCCTGGTTTCTTTCATCGTGTGCCAAATACATTAGCAGAACAGGTGGGTTTGGCACAACGTTGGTAGTGCGTGCGGGGACGTGAGAGGGCAAGACCTGTTTCCTGTGTGTCTGTTAGTGTCTTTGCGGGTGTGGTTAGAAAATTGACAAACTTTTTTAATAGTGGGTTATTGCTAACCAGGCCCTTTGCTATTTAAATTTTGCCTGCGTGGTCGTGTGTGTGTGTGTGTGTACGAGGGAGACTTTAGTTTTTGTGTTTCTTAAATGCAATAATCACATTTGTGCATATCTCATGGGGCGGAAAGTATATATATATATGGCCCTTTTCATCTTTACAGACGGTAAATTGGCAAGTGTTTTACTGTGACAACTTCTGAGTTTTCACTTTTCTCTCTTGTCGTTCAGCTTGTACATAAGTCTCTTCTCAAAAGACTCTGCGCCCTTCCGTAATTTGGCTTTCCACACAACTCTGTCATCAGCTAGTCCCTCCCATGTGCTGGGATCTATAGAAAAGTTTTTCATTGAGGTTTTGCAGACATCTTTATATCTGAGCAGTGGTCTGCCCTGGTGCCTCTTCCCTCCGAAAGTTCACAGAACAACATTTGTTTTGGTATGCGATAAGTTTCCATTCTTCTCACATGTCCCAACCATCTTAGTCGTCTACTGCTGAGCATGCCCATGATGGAAGGCAGATTTGCACGTTGTAGTACTTCAGAGTTGGTTATCTTGTCGTACCACCTGATGTTCATAATCTTGCGGAGACATCGAAGGTGAAAGATGTTAAGTCTCCTCTCGTGTCTTGAGTAGGCTGTCCATGTTTCTGAGCCATATAGTAAAGAACTAATTACACAGACTCGATATATTTGAGTTTTCGTCTGCAATGTCAATTTTTGTTGTCCCACGCTCGCTTTGATAGTATGCCGAATGTAGTAGCCGCACTCCCTATACGAGCGTTGATTTCTTTATCAAGAGAAAGGCTGGCAGTGACCGTGGACCCAAGATAGCAGAATTTTTGCACTGGTGTTAGATGGTTACCATTTAAAGTGATATTTGATGTCTTACCTCCCTGACATAATACAACTGTTTTGGAGACACTTATTGTCAGAGAAAAGAGGTCGCATGCCTTGACAAATTATTAATTAGACATTGCAGTGTAGTCTCACTGTGGGCGACTAAGGCAGCATCGTCAGCGAAAAGGAGGTCCTTGAGAAGTATTTCCGTCGTTTTTGTCTTGGCTCTTAAGCGAGCCTAGTTAAACAGTGAACCATCAGATCTAGTGCGGATGAAAACATCACCATCAGCGTCCCCTAAGGCGTGGTTCAAAAGGACTGCGAAGAAGATATCAAAGAGAGTGGAAAGTATATAGTGACAGAATAACACAAACATCAATGTGTTCAAATGTTTCTTGAAAAAAGCACATAAAAAGCCAATAGGCAGCTGTTTTCCTTATCATTCAATAGCATGTCCTGAGCATAGCTTTGCCACCATAACTGTCCTTCGGAATTTCTCGGAAACGAGCACGAACTCCGTAGCTCCAGCAACAATCACAGTGATCTCTTGAAAAAAATGAACATTAGGCCATTATATTTCGCCTACGTACACTGCAGACTCAACCGACATTTACATAGACTAGGAATAAAAACAATATCTACCAGTGTCAGCGGGCGGAACAGAAAGGAGCATGTCTTGCAAGATTGTCCTCTCCTGTATGAGCTGAGAAGCAACAAGTGGCCGCCAGTGTCAGCGGGCGGAACAGACAGGAGCATGTCTTGCAAGACTGTCCTCTCCTGTATGAGCTGAGAAGCAACAAGTGGCCGCCAGTGTCAGCGGGCGGAACAGACAACGGAGCATGTCCTGCAAGACTGTCCTCTCCTGTGTGAACTGAGAAGCAACAAGTGGCCGCCAGTGTCAGCGGGCGGAACAGACAGGAGAGCATGTCCTCATACTCTGCCGCCAGTGTCAGCGGGCGGAACAGACAGGAGCATGTCCTGCAAACTGTCCCCTGTCAGGCGGAACAGCAATGCGCAACTGTGCCGCCAGTGTCAGCGGGCGGAACAGACGGGAGCATGTCCTGCAATACTGCTGCCGCCAGTGTCAGCGGGCGGAACAGAAAGGAGCATGTCCTGCAAGACTGTCCTCTCCTGTGTGAGCTGAGAACCATGTGGCCACACCCAGTCGACCTAAATACTAAGCTTTGAGGAAACCTGACAGACCTAAACCTGACTGCCTAGTTTATCGTCCTGACACAGTAAACTAAATCTGACTGCCTAGTTTATCGTCATGACACATGCACATGACACACTGACACATGTGTAAACTAAACACATGACCAGAGATTGTTGAAGAAGAAGACAAACATTCCGTATTCGAACCCCGCCCGAGTGGTTACCGGGGCCCAAATTTGGGGTGTAAACAATAGAACCACTGTTACCTGCCATGCATGTCGTAAGAGTCGACTGAGGAGGTTTGGCTGAAATCGGATGCACGTGTCCGCTAAGGAATGCTAACCCGAAACAAATGCTTGCAGAAAACGGATGCACCAGGCCGTAAGACGCATAACATGGTGCAACGACCCCTCAAATGAGGAATGGGATAACGGATTCTACGGTCGTCAATCTGCTCGGAGATTTAGCCACGCAGTAAGAATGTCAGACCTACCATTATGAGGGTGGCCAAAACTTACTGCGGGAAGAGGTCGGCACAAACGGGGAAGCAGAAATCATAGGAAATATATCCTACAGAACTGCTCCCAGTATGTAGGCTTGAGAAGAAAGAGGTGGCCCACTTACACTAGTACTTACAGACAAACTTTATGGCGTGGCTGATAATCTGAGGCAGTCAGCTGCCTTTATTAGAGAATCCCAAATCCCAATCTAGTGAGAACGCAGAAGACAAACTGTATGGCGTGGCTGATAATCTAGTGAGAACGCAGAAGACAAACTGTATGGCGTGGCTGATAATCTAGTGAGAACCAGAAGACAACTGTAGGCGTGGCTGACAACTATGAGAACGCAGAAGACAAACTGTATGCGTGGCTGACAATAGTGAGAACCAGAAGACAAACTGTATGGCGTGGCTGACAATCTAGTAGAGAACATAGAAGAAGAACAAGAAGTATTCCAACCCTCAACCTCCGGAATGCACGGTAAACGTGCTGAGCATTTCATAACAACACATTGTAGAGACGATGACAAACAATAATATCGAAAAAGCTGAAGATAAAATTGAACCTAAATTTAGAAGAATATTCTCGTACTTTGGCCGTCATGTCTGCTTATGTCGACGCCCAGAAACACTGTACCATCTTAAATATCTTTTTATGTGCATACACAGTGTCACGTGTTGTCATAAGATATCTCGGTACAAGGACCGGTTTGTACAATTAACATATCTTGGTTGATGTGACAGTTAAAATCATATCTACACAGAGGGCTGTAACTACTGCAGAGGGCTGTAACTACTGCAGAGGGCTGCTGGAGCTACTGCAGAGGGCAGGAGCTACTACAGGGGGCAGGAGCTACTACAGAGGGCTGGAGCTACTGCTATCTACAAACTTCTATACAAATATTTCTCATAAAAATACGGGTCTATCGACATACTATTGTCTTCATTGTAAGTATTTTCCCCCCTTTATTGCTGGGTCCCTCTCCGCAGAAAGAGCACGCCACCTGCCGAGATTATTGCACAAAGCACGAACTCCGTAGCTCCAGCATTAATACTTTGGGTCTCCGAAAAAAATGTACACGTGAAAGGACGTATCGGTCCGGATTCGAACCCAAACGTGTCAGAACGCAACACAAAACAGGCTTGGAAACATAGACCCACACATTTTTCGAGCGATTCACACTCACATGCTCCTCCCTCTGTTTATCAACGTGTTAGTGTATTCATTTCACCTGCATCATGTTTTTTTCTCTTTCCTTTCAAATTAGTTATCACAGTGTCACTACCAGAACACACAACACGACACGCATCAAGCAAAATACTGTTGTGGAGCACAACACACAGTAACACCTTTCAAAAGATCACATGCAACTAAACAGAACACAAGACACTCATCAAGCAAAAATAAAGAGTTATGGAGGCTACAAACACGTAAACACCCACAGCTCCCATCAGCAGACTAACAGAACACAAGACACAACAATCTTTCGTCTAAGAACAGGCCACTACAGGCTCAGCCACCACATGCACAGAATAAAGCCTGCTCAGACTGCACAGTGTGCATGCCAGACAGAAACACAGACTCCAGAGCACATCCTGCAGTCATGTCCATCATACATACACCAACGAAACATGACCCCAAGAACGAAGCTTACAGAGCAAGCTATGGGGAACTCTCGAGGAACTCCCAACTGACATGCAGCTTCATAGAGGCAACCGATCTCCTGGTTTAGACGAGCAAACGGAACCGATCGCAAAGAAGAAGAAGAATTAGTTATCATCCTAAATATGATATCGCGCGCACACACACACTATGGATAGAATCGGCGGAGTAAATGTGCGTGTGTGGGCTCTTTCACTGACATCTTGCAGCTTATACATTAAATCCCGTAGCGAATCTGAAAAATCAACCTTCAGAAGGATACGAACACCTTCCACAAGTGCTGACCCCAACACCTCTACCTAATAACTTGTCTACTCCGAGCATCTAACCGTACCTGCGCCACGTGTTTAAACTATCTCCCAGGAATTTGTCAATGCATGCGTGATTTGTTTTGTAAAGCTAACTGTCGTTGGGATATATCGCTACTCATAGCATGCCATAGCTGCAAGATGTAAGCGTGTATGACATGCGTGTAACAGCGTATGTCAAGATGTAAGGTTGTATGACATGCGTTTAACAGCGTATGTCAAGAACTAGCACGCATGTTATTAAAGTTTAAAGTCCCCGTTTAGTATGCGTGAATAATGTTGTTTAAAGATTCGTTTTGACTTTTGTACCTGTGCGTGTTTAGAGTAAAGAACACTTTGTCATACTTGACTTATTCCTCTACGCTCCTTGTGGAGCATAGAGCCGCAACAGTTGTTTCCAACTTTCCCCGGTCTCTTGCTGATTTCTTGATGGCTTCCTCCAGTCATAGGTCTTCCAGCACCCTTCATTTTCTTGATGGCTTCTCAGGATAGTCCAGCACCCTTCATTTCTTGATGGCTTCCCAGTATAGTCCAGCATCCCTCAGTTCCTCAAGAAGACTTCGTCTCTAAGTCTGTTTAAGACATTCCGTTTTCCTTGCGGGTTCCACTCAAGTGCATGTCTAGTGACACTCGACTGTGCCTTTCTTTGGGTATTTCCTACCCACCTCCACTTCATCCTCTTAACCTGGGTCATCATGGGTTCCTGTCATGTTCTTATTCACAGGTCTGTGCTTGTAACTCTATCATACTAGCTGTCTGAGAATCCGCTGAATACATCCGTTGACAAAGGTCTGAATGTTATTTATATGTAATTTGGTGAATAGTTTCCTAGCGATACAGTAAAATTACACGCCGTCCATCAAAGCATAGCAGTGATGACAACATCCTCCGACGTGTGTTCTTGCACCTCTGGTGCATGTGGAGGTGGCTGTAGAGTCCAATTCTTGAACAGAATCCTCTACCTCAGTTCGGGTGTATATTATCAAGGTTGGGCATGTGAGGGATGTGTGTTCTGTCTTTTCGCGCAGCACACCTCTTCTGTGATGTGATTTGTAGTTGTGTAAAACTGTAGCTTGCGCTGTGATGTGATTTGTAGTTGTCTAAAACTGTAGCTTACGCTGTGATGTGATTTGTAGTTGTCTAAAACTGTAGCTTGCGCTGTGGTTGGATTTAAGTTGTTGTATCCATCGACCCCACTCTCTCGTCCAGAAATATCTATGTCCAAGGGCAAGACAAGTCGAGACTACTGAAATATAGTACCATATGGAGTGGATGGACAGGGCTTTCTACGTGCCTCGCCGTGCTCTATGCAGTCCCTCCTGCACACTTGGGTCTAGAAATGTGAAGTGATTGAGAGAAATGGGGGTCGATATTGGTGCAGCCCGAAAAGAACGACATACCAAATATGCAAAGAAATTGATTAATCAGCATCGAACTGTCGCGTTGGGCGCTGCTGGATTTGTTGAGTTTGGAGATTAAATATGGACTTTTCCGGGGTGTTATTATGAAAGTCCTTGTTTTTCTGATCCAGAAGCACTTGAGCTTTGAGCTCTTCGGCTCGGTGCCATGTACATCGTAACCCTTCGGTTTCGGTGCCACGAATACCGTAAATCTGGAGAACCTGTGGCTTTTCTGCCAACCCGCGGAATCGAAATCGCACTCACAGGGGGCTTGTCACCTGTCGTCCAATGCGCTACGAACGTCCTCTTTTAACTGATAACTGAATGTGAAGTGATGTGATAACTGAATGTGAATCAAGGTTATATCTGAATGTGAAGCGAGGTGATAACTGAATGTGAAGTGATGTGATAACTGAATGTGAATCAAGGTTATATCTGAATGTGAAGCGAGGTGATAACTGAATGTGAAGTGATGTGATAACTGAATGTGAAGTGATGTGATAACTGAATGTGAATCAAGGTTATATCTGAATGTGAAGCGAGGTGATAACTGAATGTGAAGTGAGGTGACTTCATACCCTGAGGTTTAAAGAGGCTACAGGAAATGTGTTATTCTATTTATAATTCTCATATCGTTGTCGCTTACGCCTGTCAGCATGATATTTAATGATAGGTTTAATTCTCGACTTCCTGCTTAGTAGGGAACATATGTACACGCCGTTGTGTCTTTTGTAAACTGCAGTCTCAGATTACCGTAATCGCATAATGGAACATACCATTAGCAGCAGAATGAATACATTATCTTCTGTAGTTAGGAGGGGGTTCAAGTCTTAAACCAAATATTTTAGCGTCTTATGCAGCAAGTATTCTATTGAACCCGATCTCTTGATTCTCCAGGCAGACTTAAATGTTTCTCATTCTGTAAGCTTCAGGTGTACAGCCTACTTGAATGGGGATACGTTAGTCAGAGAAACATATCATCATCATCAAGGTGCGTAACCTGTATAGGACGTTGCTCTCTTTGCATCGCATCTGAAATTAACTCTGTGTCTCTAGCCAGTTCACCCACTTTGCCAATTGTCATATTCAGAGAAACTCACTTAATACTTATCAAGTAGCAGTTCTCTAGCGTAACGTCGTTTTCATCAAGCCCGCCTGAAAAATCTCGGGCTCTAGCATGTTCTCCTGCCTCCTCCAGCGTCATTCAATGTCTCTTTGATGCCCTGCTGCCACCCTCGTCTTGGTCGTCCCCTGGTTGGTACTCCAGGAACCATGCCTTCCATTACTGTTCTCCCCAAACCATTCATCTCCCCAAACCACTCATCTCCCCAAACCACTCATCTCCCCAAACCACTCATCTCCCCAAACCACTCATCTCCCCAAACCACTCATCTCCCCAAATCACTCATCTCCCCAAACCACTCATCTCCCCAAACCACTCATCTCCCCAAACCACTCATCTCCCCAAACCACTATGTCGTTTAACATAGCCAAAATATTTCATCTTCCGGGACATGATGTTATTTATGAACCAATGCTCATCGATATGAAGGTCTTGTGATGACAATGTCATCGATGAGGTCTTTAGATGAACCAATGTCATGATATAGGTCTTGTAGGATGCTTTAGATGTTTGTGTTATGGTCCACGATTCACATCCATATGTTCAATCAATCAAGTGCCATGTCTGCCGGCGTAGGCGATCATGTCTCTCCACAACACTCTCTGCTTGGTGCATGTAATCAGTTCTGACGTCGATCTTGTGTCGAACCATGATGTCAGGCCATCCAACATCTTCTCCTCTATCTTCGACGATCTCTCTTCCTGAATTTTACCTGTAGTCACCAAATGTTCTAAACCTTCTCTTCGCATTATATGCCCGAAGAACCTTGATTGTCGGATTCTTATTCTTTTGATAAGGTTTCTTTGTGTGCAGGTCTTGTTTTTTTCTCAATCTCTCACCACGAATGAGGGGAAAAATCGTGGCATGTCCGTTACAGGGCGTCACCATATCACAGTAAACGAGTTGTTAGTTGATTTTCTAGGCACAACTTATACGTTCCGTAGTTTGCCATTGCTTTCTGAACAGTGAGGTCTATTTTTACCTTTCGTTAAAAAATCTCACGGAAACGAATTTGCTTCCAAACTACTTGCCGCGGAGTTTGAACCAGGTTGACGTGGGTTGCGATTGAGCTCACTACCGCTTAAGCTACAGACGCCCATGGCTAGACGCACCAACCTTTGCGCAGGTGTAAATAATTGTAGATATTTTTATATGACTAAAAAAAGTTCAGAAATATTACGTACACTATATTCACATGTTGTTTATGTTTACAGGAAAACAAATAAAGTACTATTCAGAGAACGCAAGGAACAAACGTAGTCAAAGACACATGTCTTGAAGATGTCTACTTTAGAAACACAGAACTTTGAGAAGGGGCGTATCAAGGCTTTGCAGGATGAGAGAGTTTACATACAGAAGAAAACATTCACAAAATGGGCAAACGCATTCTTGGAAAAGGTAAGTTTCTCATTTCATTTTTCTCTTGTTTACAATTTCTAAGTAAAGATAAGTTAGGTCTATTAACTTGAACCCCTAGGGAGGCGTAGGTCTGCAACCAATGCTTTCCATGACCTCCTGTCCAAGGCCATCTTTTCCAGATCTCTCCACTCTCTCTCCATTTTCTTGCATTTCTCTCCAACTCCCGCCTCCATATATTCATGGTTCTTCCTGTATCTCTATTAAGTCTGGGGTTCCATCGGAGAGCCTGCCTTTTGATGTTGTTAGGGGTTTGCTCAGTGTGTGTCCTATTCATCTCCACCTTCTGCTCCTTATCTTTTGTTCCACCTGTCATGGGCCTGTTCTATCCCAGAGTTCCCTGTTTGTAGTCCTGTCATAACATCACAGATGAAATATCCTGCAGGCATCTATTGATAAATATCTACAACTTGTTTATGTTCCCTTATTTGTTCTCCATGTCTCTACTCCATATAGAAGGACAGACCCTTTACATTTGAGTTAAATATCCTTATCTTAGTTTTATTCCTAATCATTCTTGAACTCCATATGTTCTTCAGAATGTCAAATGCTGATCTTGCCTTTTGTATTATAACCCTAACATCTTCATCTGAGCCACCTTGAATGTTGATAACACTTCCCAGATATGTAAATATGTCCACCTCTTTTAATGATGCCCCTCTCAACATGATCGGGTCTCTAGAATTAGCAATGTTTACTATATAATGACAATTAAATGAGACGAACTCCATGAGAAGGGATGAAATCAGAGGGGAAAAATCTGATCAGCCACTAGTAACAACTGTTATAAGAAATAGAAGATGGAATCCAGATAGAGATATGTTTGGTATACCTTGAGAACGAATACTCGAACACTCACAAAGCAGACGTTGAAGTGGAAGGTAAATGGTACAAGAAAGAGAGGGCGCCTATATGAAACATTATCTATCAACTGGACAGGAAGAGGATATAGATGGCTTGCCCAAGATCCTACATAGATTAGGCAGTGACCCCAGTCAACATAAGGCCGACTAGTTCAGTTGAGAAATTGAAAATTCCTTTTTAATGGGGGTTAGTTTTTGTATATGTTTGATAGAACACTGTAAACGTTTCTGTAATGTTACTCAATTCTACCAGTCCGTGGTTATTTATTGATGGAAACTATTAATAAAACTGATATTCCTTATTGTTAAACTTAACTTGTTACATAATATAACCTTGATTTAGCACGTTGTGTTATTTTTACCATGAATTCGTCTATATACAACACCAAACACCACTCGAATGTGAGGATCGTCTATATACAACACCAAACACCACTCGAATGTGAGGATCACACGACATTTGTGGTCTTATTTCCTCGAATTTTTATCTGAGCCCGCCTGCCTTAAGTTCTCGGAGGCCATGATTATTCCTAGTTTCTTGCTAAGAGTCCACTTCCTGCTAAATCATTCACGGGATACGAAGATTGTGTCAGCTTCTTCTGTTTAATCTCAGATATGAACTGTAAATATCAGCTTCTTGATAGAATAATACATCTCTTGAAGTCAATAATCATCCTTGGAATTCAGTTGAATGTTATCTCAGCAATGTTTGGATGATGTGGCGTGATATCACACTAACCCACATTCCAACATATATTATCACTGTAAGTCGCCCAGCGTGTTCGTAGCGCGTTGGACTGCGGGTGACTAGCCCTCTGTGAGTGCGGGTTCAATCCCGCGGGCCGGAAGAAAAGCCACAGGTTCCCCAGATTCACGGTGTTCGTGGCACCGAACCGAAGGGTTACGATGTCCATGGCACCGAGTCGAAGAGCTGAAAACTCAAGTTTCAGTTTCAGTTTGGAATATCTTCATTCCGGACAAGTCCATAGGTGCTCCGATCTCCTTCGCAATATCTCCAACAGCGTCCAGCGACTGACCGTACCAGTTCTATTTTGATTGATGAGCCTACTCGTATACCTGTTGTACCGTTCTTTTCTTGCCACACCAATCTTCAAACCCAGTTCTCACAATCTAGTAGTTGACGTGGATTGGTTTAGATGAAGATCTTCTCTGCAGCCACGCTTTATGAGGGCGTTCACGATGTCAGCTCTGTCCATTGGCTCAAGTGCTTCTGGATAGGAAAAAAAATAAATCACTGTAAGTCTGTAACCACAAATCTGTTAGATCAAAGGGCACAAATATGGCATCCTTGTGGTCAACTCCCCACGCAACGTAACAAACGACCTGTTTAGAGCTTGTGATGAAGAAATCTTCAGCCATTTTTTTTTTTTTTTTTTTTTTTTGGTAGGGATTAAACCTTTGCTAAGCCGAGAGAGATTAAGTTTAAAAAAAAAAAAAAGAACAACAGTGGAAACAACACAGCCAATGAACATGATCAATAAAATAGAAAGTGAACACGAATTAGGGCTTCGGAAAAATCCGAATTACGAAACACAAGATTCAAACCACAAACTTTTATTTCTAACGGCATCCATTGCTGGCCTTGCAGACGAGCGTTTAAAAACACAGGATTCGCTAACGGCATCCATTGCCTGACCTTGCAGACGAGCGTTTAAAAACACAGCCAGCTAGCTCTCCAATAAAAGAGTTTCCCAAACACAGGATTTAACAACAAACCTGTGGTATTTATGTAGCATTCAGCATAGTGGTCTCTGTGGCGTAATGATAGTGTACTCACCTCTCACTCATACCGTACTGAGTTCGCTTCTCTTGCAGAACCATCGGCATATCTTCCATTTATTCCTGATCTCTAAGTATGGCGATGCGCCCGTGTAGTGCCGGGGCCCGCAAGCGAAGCAAAGAATAGTACAACTGTGACCTACAAGGCAAGACTGATGTAGGACCTAAGGAAGCTACCCTAGTAAATAAAAACATCGCAGAAATCGGATGTGCTAGCATACTTGTAGGCGCATAACTGGCACAACGTAAATTGCTCTTAGGCTCAGTTTACATAACTGGCACTACGTACAATCGCTCTTATGCTCAGATCACATATAAATCACAAAGAGTTGTTAACAAGTGATCGATATGAAGCGTTTGAAGAAGCAGAAAGACTGGGATACAACTAGCCTGAGATAAACGCGGTCATGGCGTGCATGTAACTCACTGAGACATGTTAAAATAAGATTTTGTAACATCTGGGAGACGACACATCATCGATTGAGCCATATTTTATATCTCTGTCCCACATTAGTCATGGATATTTATGCGTATCAGGGTAACCGTGGGAAACCGTGTAATTACTGTACCAAAGTACGGCTGATGTTATTAGTGAAATATTTCTCGTCTGTATCATCACACCACATCTGACTTGTGTGCGGCGATGATAAGACGGCTGTAGGCAGCAGATAACTGTGATTGTGCTGAAATAATGAGTTAGTTATGTTTATTTAGAACGGCGAGAGAATAATGATTTATTAATAGGACTATCATCATTGCACTTCAGTGAGTAACCATGTGTACTCCAATCTCTTTCTTACACAGAAAGATCTCAGCGACAGTGCACGAACTTCGTAGCACCGGTCAGGTCGCCTAGGGAAATAATGAGTTGGGTTTTAGAACAAAGATAGAATAATGAGTTAGTAATGTATTAAAGAAAAAACGAGAAAATTATTCGTTTTCTAGGTTCTAGTAAAAACCACGAGAAAATAGCTTGTGGAAACCAAAAGAAAACTAAATTATTGAGTTTTCTATTTGTTTTCTATAGAAATGAGAAAAGTATTACCTAGATATTAGACAAGCGAGAAAAGAATGTTAGAACACAAGTTTTGCATCCATCAGGCACTGTCACCACCATTTGCGCCACCCACCATGAAATCATCATCATAAAATAGCTTGTCCTGAGCAGAACTTTCCCACCCCAACAGTCCTTTAGAATTTCTCTGTCTCATAGGTCAGATGTCCTGCCTCTGCAGCTGTCATGCTCAAACCAAGTTACATCCTGAATCCATCTTCTCCGTGGTCTTCCTCTTCTTTTCTTTGCCAGTATGCCTCCTTCCATGATGGTCTTCTCCAATCCTTCATGTCTTTTTATATGTCCAAAATATCTCAATTTTCTTTCTTATTTGTAGCATCAGCCAGTTTTCTTTGATTTTGAGTTCTTTCTGGATAGATCTATTTGTTCTCTTCTCTGTCCATGATATACGGAGCATTCTTCTGTAACACTTATATACAAAAGCACTTATATGTTTTTCTACCGCTTTGTTAAATGTCCATGCTTCACATCCATACGCTGCCACTGTGAAAATGCATGTTCTTTGTATTCTGATCTTTGTTTTCATGAAAACCACGGATACATTTTTTAGCTAACAGCAGTTATTTCAGAACACATAATACTGATCCAAACATGGACAATGAGCAAAGCACAGTCGCAAAAACAACTACACGTGAAATGCGATGCCTACGAAAAGTTACCAACAACACCAGAAAAGACAGAGTCATCAGCATAAGAAAGAAAGCTGGCACATAACCTTATTTGAATTACATTAAGAAACAAAGAATCAAGTGGTTTGGCCACTTAAAAAAAATGCTGCAATTAAACACAGAGTCTTCTACAACAGAATATCAGGAACGACGTCGAGAGACAGACTACGAAAAAGATGGTTAGACGACATAGCAGAATCCTGTCCAAGAGCCAAAAAAACACATTAGAGCAGCGCAAGATACAAATAGAAAACAATGACACTGGGCAACAAACAACCTGGTGACAGTGTGAGGACAACAACCTGGTGACAGTGTGAGGACAACAACCTGGTGACAGTGTGAGGACAACAACCTGGTGACAGTGGGACGACAACAACCTGGTGACAGTGTGACGACAACAACCTGGTGACAGTGGGAGGACAACAGAAGAAGAGGATCAATACTGATATGGCCGTCGTCACCAGACGTTGAAAGATCTAGGACAATCTGATACAGACGACTGCTTTCTTTGAACAAATACCCGCCGCTGACAAGGGAGACGTGGACAAACGAGTGGCACACAAGAACGGACTTAGCATTTTAATTAAATTTCGCTATGTTAGTACAGAGCCAACTATAAACTACTTTTAGGGCTATAGCCTGGCTGTGGTTAGTATCAATGGCAGTGACGCTAATCTCTACCCTACAGTCCAAATTGTAAATAATGACAAGACTAAAGACTGGATACCGAAGCTTGACCTCGAAAGATGAAAGGAGAGATTTTCCACCACACGAAAAGTAACCACGTCGTTGGACACAGGTATGTTGAGTAGCCACAATCGAGAACGCTTGGCACGTATTGACGAACAATCTCCACCTGAGCGGCAGGAAGTGACAGGTAGTTAGTAATACGCTTGCTGCTTACCTAATGATTCCAACTCCAGGTGAATTTAATAGGAAATTACTATTGAATAAAGGATACAGCACAAGCAGACATGCATGGTTTTGGAAGGTTCTTGTGCCATCAACAAGTCGTTCATAAAACGCAGACCTCAGCCCCCGGACCAGCTAACAGTGGCGTGTATTCCATGCGTTCGTTCTTTTTCTTCTTTTGTCTGTCGGGCACACTGTTACCGGTTTGTTGCCCAGTGTCGGTACACTGTTACCGGTTTGTTGCCCAGTGTCGTGGTTTTCTGTTTTTATCTTGCGCTGCTCTAGTGGCTTCTATCTATATTATCTTCGTGTCCCGTTTGACATATAAGGCTTCCACAAGAGACTTCCACTGTTGCCGTTCTGCTGCCTTTCTACCAACCGTCTCCATCGTCAGACCACACTCCTTCAACTCTTTCTCTCCACCGTTCTTCTCCATGTTTCCTTTGGATGTCCAGGCCTTCTCTTCCCATCCACTGTCAATCTGAGAGCTGTCCTAGACAATGCCCCCACTGGCATACGACATACATGTCCAAACCACCTCCATCTTCATCTCTTAATGATGGTCTCCAAGGATGCACAGTCTGTTCGTTTCAAAAGCTCGACTGAAATGTCTCCAACTTGTGTATTATGTGTTGTGTCATCTTCCAACATTCACTACTGTATAATAGCACTCCCAGTATTTCTACTTCAACATTACTACTGTTATGCACTCCTAATTTTATTCCTTTCTGTTTTCCAGAATTTTTTAGAGCATCGTATAAAGATTTGTCTACTTCTTATTTTAAGTTTGTCAGGTATCTTCGTTTCCAAATTTTTGCATCTTAAGATTGTCTTCCTCATTGTGTATAGCAAATCTCCATCTGGGATACTGTACTTCCCAGGTATACAAAATCCTGGACTTCCTCTATGACCTCATTTTGTAATAACATTGGCTTCTCAAATTTATGATTATTTCTCATTACCTTTGTTTTCGCTATATTTAATTGAAGTTCTATTGTTTGAGCTGTTCTAGAAAGTATATCTAATTTCCTTTGAGCATCCTCGTATCTACTGGCCAAAAGACCAATATCATCAGCATAATCCAAATCTTCCAGAACTGATGTAAGTGCCCATCGAATGCCTCTGTTGTTATCCTTTATGGTTTCTCTCATCAACCAATCCATGGCAAGGTTAAACAGGAATGGTGAAAGAATACATCCCTGTCTAACTCCTGTATTGACTTCAAAACACTCTGTCAGCTGACTATTGCATACTACTTGACACTGAAAGTCTGTATATAATGCTTTAATTACACTGACCATCTTTATTGGTATTCCATAATGACGGAGTATCTTCCATAGCGATTCCCTGTGCAGGCTATCAAATCCTTTTTCAAAGTCAACAAAAACCATATAGATGGAACTATTCCACTCATTGCCCCGTTTTTGTTATCCTAATTTCATTCTTTGAAGAGTCACTCTACTGAACATTTTACTTGTTAACGATAACAGGGTTATTCCTCTCCAGTTGTTGCAATTTCCTAAGTCTTTTCCATTCTTCTGGAATTATTTCTTTATTCCATATATCATTTAGAATTTTGCACAGTAGTCTTGGTGTTTCTAGTTCCTTGGGTGATAGTTGTATTGCTATGTGACATAATTCTGCTATGTTGCCTAACCATATTTTTCGTGGTATCTCCTGATGTTCTGTTGTAGAAGACTCTGTATACTGTGGAGTTTGGATGCATTCTTATTAAGTGGCCAAACCACTTTGTTTCTCAATGTAATTCAAGCAAGGTTCTGTGCCAACTTTCTTCTTATGCTGATGTTGGTGACTGTCTTTTCTGGTGTTGTTGGTAACTTTTCGTAGGCATCGCATTTCACATGTAGTTATTTTTGTGACTGTGCTTTGCTCATTGTCCATGTTTGGCACTGGTAACACAAAGTAGGTATGAAAATGCAGTTGATCATCGGTTGATAAGCTATCAGTGATATGTTTCGGTGTCTCAACAATGGAGGATGTCTGGTTGGTTACTACTGATGATGTTAGTTGCATTCCCAACATTTATTTTATTTCTATTGTATGGAAGTTTTTATATTAATTATTACAAAATGATAAAACTAACAGAGCAGTTCACTTATTGTTCTAGCACTTTTTATTGCATCGAAAATGCTAACAAAAAATATGTTAAAATGCTACGAATTTTGAAATGAACGTCAGCTTTTAAAAATATGCAACTCCAAATTGTAAAACTAAATTACAAATCATAGACTCCAGTTTGTACAATCAATCACATTGACGTTCAAAAAAACAATGATATAGAACTGTATTAAAAATGTCCAGGTCCAATAGTTTGTTACATTATCCGTTACCTTCAGTAATGAGTTGTTGCCTGGCAGGACTTACCGTCTCTTCCTCCTTGATGTGTGCTCATTGTACACCTCCATACCTCATTCCGACGGACTTCAAGCTCTCCAGTTCTTTCTCGACAGGAGAACTAACCCACTTGTCTCCACCTCGGCTCTCCTTCGTCTTGCAGAACTAGTTCTAACTCTCAACTCCTTTCAGTTCAATGACCAGTTCTTTGAGCAGATCAGTGGGGTCGCTATGGGTACTAAAATGGGACCCAGTTATGCTTGTCTATTCATGGGTCATCTTGAGCACCTAGTATGGAATTCCTATGATGGCCCTCTTCCGTCTGTGTATCATAGATACATTGATGATTGTATTGGCATTACCGATATGCCTGAAGCCGATTTGTCACGCTTCATTAATTTCATTAATGTCTTCAATCCGGCTATTCGGTTTACATCTCACATCTCTACCTCTTGTGTCAACTTTCTTGACATCACTATCACTATCAGCCTATCCACCATCACTACATCAGTATACTACAAGCCTACTGATGCACATAGTTTTCTTCTTTATACCTCTTCCCATTCCCAGGCTTGTCGTGATTCTTTACCATTCTCTCAACTCTTGCGCCTTCGTCGCCTCTGTAGCGAGGACGACGATTTCCTCGATAGAGCTCACGAGATGCTGGATTTCTTTCGTAAGCGCTTATACCCGGATAAGGTGCTTGCTTCTGCTATGCGGCGCGTTCAGCAAATTTCTCGCCAGGAGGCTCTCTCTAACCAGCATAGAACTTCCAATTCTGACAGGGTGAAACTTGTCTTAACTTTCCACCCTCATAGTTCCCTTGTGAAGAAAGTCTTATTCCGTCATCTCTCCATTCTTCAGTCTGATCCTGATACACGTTCAATCTTCCAACACTATCCTTTGGTGGCGTACAGACGGGACAGCAGCCTTAAGGATATGTTAGTTCCATCGCCTCAAGCCAAACATCCAGAGTCATTTTGGCACCATCCAGTGTGGCCGTCGGCGCTGTAACACTTGTGCTTATGTAATACAGACCCGCACGGTGTCTTTTCCAAAAGCCACGTTCGTTGTTGAAGACAGTTTCACGTGCGAGTCCCGTAATATTATCTATGCCATTATCTGCAAGCGGTGCAACAAGGCCTATATTGGGGAAACCGGCAGGAGACTCAGTGACCGATTCGCCCAACACTTGCGCGATATACGCCAATGCTCTGTGACCCCTGTAGCTACCCATTTCAATGATACTGGCCATTCAGGAGCTTGCGATGTCCAGGTCACAGCCATCCGATCATGTTCCTCTGATGATCGTAGTCGATTTGCTCTGGAGAATCGGTTGATTTCTTTGTATGGTACCTTGCGACCACGCGGGCTCAACGTATTACATTCTTATGCTTCTTAGTACTTTCTCTTCCAATGCTTTGTAATCTCTATGGGTATATGTTGCATGTATTACATTCTTATGCTTCTTAGTACTTTCTCTTCCCATGCTTTATAATCTATATGGGTATATGTTGCATGTATTCAAGTTATATATTTACTAGATGTTTCATTGTTTCTTTTCTATTTCTAGTTTTTATGTGTGTTTTTGTGTTACATTTATTTCGTTATTCGTTTTTATTCCAGATTTTCCTTAGATACGTTGGTATTTGGTCGTCCATTTGTGTTTCATTTTAATTTGTCACTCCTGTTTGTTCGTTTGCTTGATAAAGGCCTTGTTGGTCGAAACGTTGCTGTTTATCGTCACTGTTTATGTATTTTGTAAAACTATAGTACTTTGTTTGTACGTGTTTCACTATTCAGTACATGGTAGGAATTTACCAGTCTCACTCACTTTCTGCATAGATAATTCGAATTTGGCATTCAACGGTCTGTACTCATTAATTCACCTCACAATTACTTTGGGAGAGAGTTGTGACCTACAGGGAACGAGATAGAGGCAGACAGATACAGAGTAAAATGATGTTAGTATCAAGTGCGTGCTGTCAGGGAAATTGAGGTGGACATTTCCATCAAATTATCTATCTGACCTAGTCAAGTAACCCGTATGTATGTAAGTCTGTCTGTTTCTGTATCTGCGAGAGTTCCTGTAGATTCGGGCGATCTGTCTGTCGTGTACTTGTCTAATACACTACACTAGTGAGCAATGCCAGCATGATGCTAAAATCATCCACTGAATTTGATCATGTCGCAGCTGGTCTATGTCGAATTTTGCATATCAACGATTAGTTACTGATGGGGAAAGGAGGGTGTCTCTGTGGGTGTAGAGATTAGATACTCCCCTCTCATTTCTAATGTACTGCGTTCGCATCCTCGTAGAACCATCCGAATATTTTTTTTCAGAGATTCCTGATCCCAGTGTAAGTGAGATCAAGTTCCTAGCCATATCGGAGACTGACGATAAAACGTAGGCCCCTTGTTGCAGCTGTGCACGTAAAAGAACCATTAATAGTTTAAAAGAAAAAAAATATAATTAGAAAGATATAACAAATAAAATTACTACAAAATATGTTCATCATTTTCTAAATTACATCTGGGACCCTCGCCGGTGCTACGCAGTTCACGCGTGGAGACAACCGAGTCCGTTAGGAGCGAGCGGAAAGCTCTCTGATGTATGAAATTTATCATCTTCGTTACACATGCGTCACTCATTGGATCTAAAACTACCAGTATTTTTAATGAACCATATGATTCACTTCATATCGTCCTTAGAACTGTTGTATGTGCGTCTCTATGATTCACTTCATATGATTCACTTCATATCGTCCTTAGAACTGTTGTATGTACGTCTCTATGATTCACTTCTATGATTCACTTCATATGATTCACTTCATATCGTCCTTAGAACTGTTGTATGTACGTCTCTATGATTCACTTCATATGATTCACTTCACATCGTCCTTAGAACTGTTGTATGTGCGTCTCTATAACATACTAACGTTGTTGTTTATATGTGCATAATTTAATTTGACTTCATACATTTGTGTTTATATATACAAAATGACTTTTATCCGCCCCAGCTTGGCCGTATACACTTCTATCATTTGATAGGCGTATGAACAAGCATAAATTAAATGCGAGACGCTCAGACGGCACTCTACGCTCAGACGGCACTCCACGCTCAGACGGTACTCCACGCTCAGACGGCACTCCACGCTCAGACGGCACTCCACATTCAAGAAAATGTTACATTTGAAAACGTAGAATATTTACAAATATATATTTCCTGGGACTTTGAGCATAAATATTTATTCAGCTATAAAGTGAAAATGAAAGTTGTGGCGTATCCTTTATAGAACGTAAACAAGTCGTTGATTTTCTTGACTTGACTTATTCTTCTCCTGGTGGAGCATAGGGCCTCATCAGTTGTTTGTCACTTTTCCTGGTCTCTGACTTTTCTTTATGATATCCCAGGATAGTCGAGCTCCCTACAGTTCCTCCAGGTATCTTTAGGATGTCCTCTTCCATGCCATGCCATGTCCTCTTTTCCGTTTTCCTTGCGGATTCCACTGAAGTGCTTGTCTAGTGACACTCGACTGTGTCATCCTTAGACCATTTTCTCCTCTTAAACTGTGTCGTCGTGGGTTCGGGTCCTGTTCTTATTCACATGTCTGTCCTTGAAACTGTGTCGTCGTGGGTTCGGGTCCTGTTCTTATTCACATGTCTGTCCTTGAAACTGTCTCATACCATTTCAGTCTGAGAATCCGTCCGTTGGCAGAGGTCTGAATCTTATTTGTATTTAACTTGGTGACTCGCCACGTTTCAGAGCCATACTGCATCAGATTTCACATTTGTATTTAACTTAGTGACTTGCCACGTTTCAGAGCCATACTGCATCAGATTTCACATTTGTATTTAACTTAGTGACTCGTCACGTTTCAGAGCCATACTGCATCAGATTTCACATTTGTATTTAACTTAGTGACTCGTCACATTTCAGAGCCATACTGCATCAGATTTCACATTTGTATTTAACTTAGTGACTCGTCACGTTTCAGAGCCATACTGCATCAGATTTCATATTTGTATTTAACTTGGTGACTCGTCACGTTTCAGAGCCATACTGCATCAGATTTCACATTTGTATTTAACTTAGTGACTCGCCACGTTTCAGAGCCATACTGCATCAGATTTCACATTTGTATTTAACTTAGTGACTCGCCACGTTTCAGAGCCATACTGCATCAGATTTCACATTTGTATTTAACTTAGTGACTCGCCACGTTTCAGAGCCATACTGCATCAGATTTCACATTTGTATTTAACTTAGTGACTCGTCACATTTCAGAGCCATACTGCATCAGATTTCACATTTGTATTTAACGTGGTGACTCGCCACGTTTCAGAGCCATACTGCATCAGATTTCACATTTGTATTTAACTTGGTGACTCGCTACGTTTCAGAGCCATACTGCATCAGATTTCACATTTGTATTTAACTTGGTGACTCGTCACGTTTCAGAGCCATACTGCATCAGATTTCACATTTGTATTTAACTTGGTGACTCGCTACGTTTCAGAGCCCTACTGCATCAGATTTCACATTTGTATTTAACTTGGTGACTCGTCACGTTTCAGAGCCATACTGCATCAGATTTCACATTTGTATTTAACTTGGTGACTCGCCACGTTTCAGAGCCATACTGCATCAGATTTCACATTTGTATTTAACGTGGTGACTCGCCACGTTTCAGAGCCATACTGCATCAGATTTCACATTTGTATTTAACTTAGTGACTCGCCACGTTTCAGAGCCATACTGCATCAGATTTCACATTTGTATTTAACTTAGTGACTCGTCACGTTTCAGAGCCATACTGCATCAGATTTCACATTTGTATTTAACTTGGTGACTCGCTACGTTTCAGAGCCATACTGCATCAGATTTCACATTTGTATTTAACTTGGTGACTCGTCACGTTTCAGAGCCATACTGCATCAGATTTCACATTTGTATTTAACTTGGTGACTCGTCACGTTTCAGAGCCATACTGCATCAGATTTCACATTTGTATTTAACTTAGTGACTCGTCACGTTTCAGAGCCATACTGCATCAGATTTCACATTTGTATTTAACTTGGTGACTCGTCACGTTTCAGAGCCATACTGCATCAGATTTCACATTTGTATTTAACTTAGTGACTTGCCACGTTTCAGAGCCATACTGCATCAGATTTCACATTTGTATTTAACTTGGTGACTCGCAACGTTTCAGAGCCATACTGCATCAGATTTCACATTTGTATTTAACTTAGTGACTCGCCACGTTTCAGAGCCATACTGCATCAGATTTCACATTTGTATTTAACTTGGTGACTCGCCACGTTTCAGAGCCATACTGCATCAGATTTCACATTTGTATTTAACTTGGTGACTCGTCACGTTTCGACCATACTGCATCAGATTTCACATTTGTATTTAACTTGGTGACTCGCTACGTTTCAGAGCCATACTGCATCAGATTTCACATTTGTATTTAACTTGGTGACTCGCTACGTTTCAGAGCCATACTGCATCAGATTTCACATTTGTATTTAACTTGGTGACTCGCCACGTTTCAGAGCCATACTGCATCAGATTTCACATTTGTATTTAACTTTGTGACTCGTCACGTTTCAGAGCCATACTGCATCAGATTTCACATTTGTATTTAACTTGGTGACTCGTCACGTTTCAGAGCCATACTGCATCAGATTTCACATTTGTATTTAACTTGGTGACTCGCTACGTTTCAGAGCCATACTGCATCAGATTTCACATTTGTATTTAACTTGGTGACTCGCTACGTTTCAGAGCCATACTGCATCAGATTTCACATTTGTATTTAACTTGGTGACTCGTCACGTTTCAGAGCCATACTGCATCAGATTTCACATTTGTATTTAACTTGGTGACTTGCCACGTTTCAGAGCCATACTGCATCAGATTTCACATTTGTATTTAACTTGGTGACTCGCTACGTTTCAGAGCCATACTGCATCAGATTTCACATTTGTATTTAACTTGGTGACTTCAGCTACATGTTTCAGAGCCATACTGCATCAGATTTCACATTTGTATTTAACTTGGTGACTCGTCACGTTTCAGAGCCATACTGCATCAGATTTCACATTTGTATTTAACTTGGTGACTTGCCACGTTTCAGAGCCATACTGCATCAGATTTCACATTTGTATTTAACTTGGTGACTCGCCACGTTTCAGAGCCATACTGCATCAGATTTCACATTTGTATTTAACTTGTGACTCCGCACGTTTCAGAGCCATACTGCATCAGATTTCACATTTGTATTTAACTTGGTGACTCGTCACGTTTCAGAGCCATACTGCATCAGATTTCACATTTGTATTTAACTTAGTGACTTGCCACGTTTCAGAGCCATACTGCATCAGATTTCACATTTGTATTTAACTTGGTGACTCGCCACGTTTCAGAGCCATACTGCATCAGATTTCACATTTGTATTTAACTTAGTGACTCGCCACGTTTCAGAGCCATACTGCATCAGATTTCACATTTGTATTTAACTTGGTGACTCGCCACGTTTCAGATCCATACTGCATCAGATTTCACATTTGTATTTAACTTGGTGACTGCACGTTTCAGAGCCATACTGCATCAGATTTCACATTTGTATTTAACTTGGTGACTCGTCACGTTTCAGAGCCATACTGCATCAGATTTCACATTTGTATTTAACTTAGTGACTTGCCACGTTTCAGAGCCATACTGCATCAGATTTCACATTTGTATTTAACGGTGACTCGCACGTTTCAGAGCCATACTGCATCAGATTTCACATTTGTATTTAACTTGGTGACTCGCCACGTTTCAGAGCCATACTGCATCAGATTTCACATTTGTATTTAACTTGGTGACTCGCTACGTTTCAGAGCCATACTGCATCAGATTTCACATTTGTATTTAACTTGGTGACTCGCCACGTTTCAGAGCCATACTGCATCAGATTTCACATTTGTATTTAACTTGGTGACTCGTCACGTTTCAGAGCCATACTGCATCAGATTTCACATTTGTATTTAACTTGGTGACTCGTCACGTTTCAGAGCCATACTGCATCAGATTTCACATTTGTATTTAACTTGGTGACTCGCCACGTTTCAGAGCCATACTGCATCAGATTTCACATTTGTATTTAATTGTACTCGCATTTCTGACCATACTCATTCAGATTTTACATTTGATTTGACTTGGTGACTCGCTACAGTCTTCAGAGCCATACGATCAGATTTCACATTTGAGTTGAATAATTCTTTACGATTTCTGTAACACATTCTTTTTAATTGATGGTCTGTCGCACAATGTCCTCCAACTCAGTAAGACCAGGAAGCCACATTTATCTGGCACTCTCCTTTGAAATGTCCTGCCTGAATAACAATTCCACATAGTTCTGTGGAGTCATGATAGCACAAAGTGTCTCTACTTCAGGGAATGGTATGGAGGTTGAGGGGTGAGGGTAAGTATTTCTAGTAAACACGTTCAGTAAGTTTGATATTGCTTCTAACTCGGGTTTCATATAACAAATTTAACCCTACAGTAGTTCTGTGTAATTCTTGTATTATATATGTATGATTTATAGCTGGGACATGTATGAGACAGTTGAAAGCAGCTGAAATAATTAGTCTAAAGAAAGGGTATACAGATGGATTAACTTCATAACATCGGGTTCCAGCAATAATCCCACAATAATCCTAGCAATAATCCTAGTAATAATTCCAGAATAATCCCAGAAAATCAGCAATAATCCTATATCCAGCAATAATCCAATAATCCCAGCAATATCAGTAATAATCCAAATAATCAGTAAAATCCCACAATAATCCATAATAATCCAGCAATAATCCAGCATAATCAGTAACTCGAAAATCCAAATTGGATCTTGAAAGAATTTCACATGTGACTCGATCCGGATTCGAACCACCCCTACCTACACGAACAGGCAAACGTCTTAACCTCTGCGCAATAGAGTGTAACACTCGTGTGTTACCGAGGAGTACAGAATAGTACCACTGCGACCTACAAGGCATGCCGTAAGAGGTGATTGAGATAGGTTTTTTCCCGATCCAGAAGCACTTGAGCTTTCAGCTCTTCGGCTCGGTGCCACGAACACCGTGAATCTGGGGAACCTGTGACTTTTTCTGCCAGCCCGCGGAATTGAACCCGCACTCACAGAGGGCTTGTCACCCGCTGTTCAATGTGCTACGAACACGCTGGGCAGACGGGCGAGATAGGGGCTTAGGAAGCTACCTAGTAAATAAAAAGCGTCGCAGAAATCGGATGTGCTAGCCTACTTGTAGGTGTATAACTGGCACAACGTACAATCGCTCTTAGGCTTGGATCACATACAAATCACAAAGAGTGGTTTAACAAGTGGTCGATATGGAGCGATCAAAGAATAAGAAGAAGATTGCAGACAAAGTGATAACCACTTAATCAATCAATCAATCAATCAATCAATCATGCGAGGTCTCCACATTGAAAGTTACCTGTAATAGCTCTTCATGAAGTTCTGTTCTTTGCTCTTTGATGTTACATACACTCTGCCAGACTTTTGCCTGTCTACCTCCTGATGTTTCCTTCCTAAATGTTTCTGTCTCCCCCTTGCTCTCTTACCTTCTACATTTCCTACCAAGATGGTTGTTCAACGGGGTATTATGTCTCATAATGTGACCAACATACATCTTTGTCTGTGTCTTCTTCTTCTTTGCGTTCGGTTTCGTATGCTCGTCTAAACTATGAGATTGTATAACAGAGCGTGTAAACCAACCGACATAAAAATGAAGAATTAACTGCTTGCAGAGAGATCCAAGTTCCGACTACTTGTTTCTTATGTAGCGAACGGAACATTCTTTAATCTGAGATACGCCCATTCAATCTCAAGACAAACCTTTTATTGGCTATATCAGAGCTTGTAGACTAACACATTAAAATAATAATTAACTACTTTTCGATGTGCGTCTTATTTCAAGTTAATGGGCGGATATCAGCCGTGTCACGTTGCATGAACGTGCAAGAAGCCACATATCTCCCACCCGACTTGCACACACCACACATCACACACATACAAACACACACGTCTGACATGCATTGTTCTAGTTATATCAACTTTTTACACTTATTCATGGGATAGCAGGCAAGGTGCCTTTTTGAAAACGATCGTTTGTAGGACTTGACAATGGGTGCTGTAAGAAATAAAGTTGTAGAACTAGACAATGTAAGAAGTAAAGTTGTAGAACTAGACAATGTAATAAGTAAAGTTGTAGAACTAGACAATGTAAGAAGTAAAGTTGTAGAACTAGACAATGTTAGAAGTAAAGTTGTAGAACTAGACAATGTAAGAAGTAAAGTTGTAGAACTAGACAATGTGTGCCGTAAGAGTAAAGTTGTAGAACTAGACAATGTAAGAAATAAAGTTGTAGAACTAGACAATGGGTGCTGTAAGAAATAAAGTTGTAGAACTAGACAATGTAAGAAGTAAAGTTGTAGAACTAGACAATGTAAGAAGTAAAGTTGTAGAACTAGACAATGTAAGGAGTAAAGTTGTAGAACTAGACAATGTAAGAAGTAAAGTTGTAGAACTAGACAATGTAAGAAGTAAAGTTGTAGAACTAGACAATGTAATAAGTAAAGTTGTAGAACTAGACAATGTAAGAAGTAAAGTTGTAGAACTAGACAATGTAAGAAGTAAAGTTGTAGAACTAGACAATGTAAGAAGTAAAGTTGTAGAACTAGACAATGTAATAAGTTGTAGAACTAGACAATGTAAGAAATAAAGTTGTAGAACTAGACAATGGGTGCTGTAAGAAATAAAGTTGTAGAACTAGACAATGTAAGAAGTAAAGTTGTAGAACTAGACAATGTAATAAGTAAAGTTGTAGAACTAGACAATGTAAGAAGTAAAGTTGTAGAACTAGACAATGTAATAAGTAAAGTTGTAGAACTAGACAATGTAAGAAGTAAAGTTGTAGAACTAGACAATGTTAGAAGTAAAGTTGTAGAACTAGACAATGTAAGAAGTAAAGTTGTAGAACTAGACAATGGGTGCCGTAAGAAGTAATGTTCAAGTTGAAGATGGCAAGAATACTTCAACCAACTTCTCAATGTCACACCAATAGGAAATGAAGACCTACAAGCTACCAATATAAGAGAAATAACTGAACTAGAAGTCTGAAATACTGAAGTCAGAAATAAGGAAGGCAATACGGTACGCCCCAACGAACAAGTCTTCTGGACCTGATGATATTTCTGCTGAATTGATTAAGACCGCACAAGAAGCTGGAGTGGAATGGCTGTACAGCCTGTTCAACCTAGTCCGGAAGAAGCAAGAGGCACCTGACGACTAGAGTGATGCTGTAATAGTGCAAGTCTGTAAAAAGAAGGCAGCAAAAGAGACTGCACAACATAACAGGGAAATCTCGTTACTGAGCCACACTGGGACAATCTTCTGCAAAATATTCGAAAGAAGTCTCCACCCAGCTGTAGAACTTCAACTCAGTGAATCACAAATAGGTTTCAGGAAAAACAAAACGACAGATAGCAGAGAAAACAATAAAATATAACAACGTTCTATTTATGGCTTTGATAGATCAAAATAAAACCTTCGACACGGTAAACAGACAACAATTATGGCAAACACTAGAATTACAGAGTAAGCCAACATCTGAGAAATATTTGCAAATGTTTTTATAACAAGTCTCAATACAGAGTGAGACCAACAACTGGAAATACAAACATGTTCTACATATAGACAGGAGTACGACAGGGAGAACGAAATGAGTAAATATCAGTAACAAATCCATATACTATAAAAGACTACACACAGACTACACTTAGACTATAAATAGACTAGAAATAGACTAGAAATGTACTCTAATATTGTGAATATCTAAACCCCGAAGTAAATCATAAGCCAATGTGGCAAAAACAACAGAAAATGAATAAACAAGTTTGGCTACACTGCGTGACTTCCTCCTGGACAAATGACCCCTACCGACCGGAAAAACGTAACATCTGTCGAGTGTTTGAAATTATCGGGAGTGGGGAGGGCTGAGATGGGGTTGAATGTGTGCACGCGCGTGCGTGTGCGTGCGTACCGTAGGGATGTCCATTACTGTTTGGTTTCGTTAACTTCTTTAATTTTGCATCAAATACTGGGAATTTCATTGATTCATTGATTGATAAAACCATCATCATTGCACTTTGATGAGTAACCATGTGTGCTCCGATCTCTTTCTTACACAGAAAGATCTCAGCTGCAGTGCACGAACTCCGTAGCACCGGTGAGAGCTCCGATATAATTTAGAAGACGGTAAATATATTTTGTCGGAATTTTTATGTTTAAACTTTTCTAGTGAATTAGGCATGGGCAGCGACTTTCCAGCCTGCTCTTCTCGATTTTGAACTGCTAAGGGTTCTTTTACGTGTTCAAATTGAATACGGTACCTAGGTTTTATCGTCAGTCTCGATATGACTAGGAACTTGATCTCACCTACACTGAGATCCGGAATCTCTGGAATAATATCCAGATGGCTCCACGAGGGAGCGAACCTGGTACCTTTGGCGCGAGAGTTGTGTATCTAACGTCTACGCCACAGAAACCCACAAGCCTTTGATTAAATGTAGTTATTGTTAAAGTTATAACTTCAACCTTCGACACACACACACACAACAATTTTAGCAAAAAACAGTAAGGAATGGAATTGATAGGAAAACAAAGAGCATGCATATTTCCCAGTGGCAAGGTATGAGTGTCAAGCATGGACATTTAATAAAGAAGCGGGGAAACATATATGTGTTTTTTTAAATATAAGTGTTACAGAAAAGTTCTTCGTATATCATGGACAGAAAAGTTCTTTGTATATCATGGACAGAAAAGTTCTTCGTATATCATGGACAGAAAAGTTCTTCGTATATCATGGACAGAAAAGTTCTTCGTATATCATGGACAGAAAAGTTCTTCGTATATCATGGACAGAAAAGTTCTTCGTATATCATGGACAGAAAAGTTCTTCGTATATCATGGACAGAAGAGTTCTTCGTATATCATGGACAGAAAAGTTCTTCGTATATCATGGACAGAAGAGTTCTTCGTATATCATGGACAGAAAAGTTCTTCGTATATCATGGGCAGAAGAGTTCTTCGTATATCATGGACAGAAAAGTTCTTCGTATATCATGGACAGAAGAGTTCTTCATATATCATGGGCAGAAAAGTTCTTCGTATATCATGGGCAGAAAAGTTCTTCGTATATCATGGACAGAAAAGTTCTTCGTATATCATGGACAGAAAAGTTCTTCGTATATCATGGACAGAAAAGTTCTTCGTATATCATGGACAGAAGAGTTCTTCGTATATCATGGGCAGAAAAGTTCTTCGTATATCATGGACAGAAAAGTTCTTCGTATATCATGGACAGAAAACAAATAGATCTACACGGATGCGAACCAAGTACGCTTGGCACAAGAGGCGAGCCATCAGTGAGCAGTTTACTAATTATATCTAGTTATATCGTCTTCGATCCTGAGGTGCTTTCGGGGCTCAAATCAGGGATGTCAAGAATAGAACCACTGTTATCTGCCACACATGTGGTAAGAGGTGACTAAGGAGAGTATGAGGTTATAGATGCCATACTCGTAAAAACACACTAGATAGCTAGAGAACCAAACGAAGGAAATTCATAGCTTGCCAGCCGAGGAAGACGAAGGATTCCGCAAGGAAGGACTCTCGCAGTGAAATGACGCGATGAAATGCGAAAGGAATCGGGCTGCCAAACAACTTGGAGGCAGGAGTTGAAGATGGAATGCAAGAGAATGGGAGAGCGTGCAGAGACCCGGAAAAGATGGTCTTGTGTAGGAGAGCTTGGACAACCTTCGTTGAAGACCTATGCCTCCCTACAGATGAAGGCTGAAGAAGAAGAAGACTATCTTCTTTGTGTCCTGTTTGACACGTACGGATTCAACAAAAGATTACTGTTAATGCCGTGCTGGTGCCTCTCTACAATTGTTTCCTCGCCGTTAGGCCACAATCGTTCAACTCCCCACGTTTCTCCTCCATGTTTCTTTTGTCTCGTCTGTTGGGCTAGGCAATGGGTGGCATAAGCTCGTCTGTAGGGCCAGGCAATGGGTGGCATAAGCTCGTCTGTAGGGCCAGGCAATGGGTGGCATAAGCTCGTCTGTAGGGCTAGGCAATGGGTGGCATAAGCTCGTCTGTAGGGCTAGGCAATGGGTGGCATAAGCTCGTCTGTAGGGCCAGGCAATGGGTGGCATAAGCTTGTCTGTAGGGCTAGGCAATGGGTGGCATAAGCTCGTCTGTAGGGCTAGGCAATGGGTGGCATAAGCTCGTCTGTAGGGCTAGGCAATGGGTGGCATACGCTCGTCTGTAGGGCCAGGCAATGGGTGGCATAAGCTTGTCTGTAGGGCTAGACAATGGGTGGCATAAGCTTGTCTGTAGGGCTAGACAATGGGTGGCATACGCTCGTCTGTTGGGCTAGACAATGGGTGACATAAGCTTGTCTGTAGGGCTAGACAATGGGTGGCATAAGCTTGTCTGTAGGGCTAGGCAATGGGTGACATACGCTCGTCTGTTGGGCTAGGCAATGGGTGGCATAAGCTTGTCTGTAGGGCTAGGCAATGGGTGGCATAAGCTCGTCTGTTGGGCTAGACAATGGGTAGCATAAGCTTGTCTGTAGGGCTAGACAATGGGTGACATAAGCTTGTCTGTAGGGCTAGACAATGGGTGGCATAAGCTTGTCTGTAGGGCTAGGCAATGGGTGGCATACGCTCGTCTGTTGGGCTAGGCAATGGGTGGCATAAGCTTGTCTGTAGGGCTAGGCAATGGGTGGCATAAGCTCGTCTGTTGGGCTAGACAATGGGTGGCATAAGCTTGTCTGTAGGGCTAGACAATGGGTGACATAAGCTTGTCTGTAGGGCTAGACAATGGGTGGCATAAGCTTGTCTGTAGGGCTAGGCAATGGGTGGCATACGCTCGTCTGTTGGGCTAGGCAATGGGTGGCATAAGCTTGTCTGTAGGGCTAGGCAATGGGTGGCATAAGCTCGTCTGTTGGGCTAGACAATGGGTGGCATAAGCTTGTCTGTAGGGCTAGACAATGGGTGGCATAAGCTCGTCTGTTCGGCTAGACAATGGGTGGCATAAGCTCGTCTGTTCGGCTAGACAATGGGTGGCATAAGCTCGTCTGTTGGGCTAGACAATGGGTGGCATAAGCTCGTCTGTAGGGCCAGGCAATGGGTGGCATAAGCTCGTCTGTTCGGCTAGACAATGGGTGGCATAAGCTCGTCTGTTCGGCTAGGCAATGGGTGGCATAAGCTCGTCTGTTCGGCTAGACAATGGGTGGCATAAGCTCGTCTGTTGGGCTAGACAATGGGTGGCATAAGCTCGTCTGTTCGGCTAGACAATGGGTGGCATAAGCTCGTCTGTTCGGCTAGACAATGGGTGGCATAAGCTTGTCTGTAGGGCTAGACAATGGGTGGCATAAGCTCGTCTGTAGGGCTAGACAATGGGTGGCATAAGCTTGTCTGTAGGGCTAGACAATGGGTGGCATAAGCTCGTCTGTAGGGCCAGGCAATGGGTGGCATAAGCTCGTCTGTTCGGCTAGACAATGGGTGGCATAAGCTTGTCTGTAGGGCTAGACAATGGGTGGCATAAGCTCGTCTGTAGGGCTAGACAATGGGTGGCATAAGCTCGTCTGTAGGGCTAGACAATGGGTGGCATAAGCTTGTCTGTAGGGCTAGACAATGGGTGGCATAAGCTTGTCTGTAGGGCTAGACAATGGGTGGCATAAGCTCGTCTGTAGGGCTAGGCAATGGGTGACATAAGCTCGTCTGTAGGGCTAGACAATGGGTGGCATAAGAAATATATGGTTGTGGCTCGAATCCTGTGTTTGGTAATTTGTTGTTTCACGGAAGCACTTAATACTTGTTCCATGTCCATTTATTGAGCATATTTATTGGCTCCGGTGCTCCACTTGCTTATTCTCTTGTTTCCTTTGATTGTCCAGGCCTTCTTTACCTATCCGTCCGCTGATAATCATCGCAGTGCTACACTAGCAAATACCCATCGCAGTGCTACACTAGCAAATACCCATCGCAGTGCTACACTAGCAAATACCCATCGCAGTGCTACACTAGCAAATACCCATCGCAGTGCTACACTAGCAAATACCCATCGCAGTGCTACACTAGCAAATACCCATCGCAGTGCTACACTAGCAAATACCCATCACAGTGCTACACTAGCAAATACCCATCGCAGTGCTACACTAGCAAATACCCATCGCAGTGCTACACTAGCAAATACCCATCGCAGTGCTACACTAGCAAATACCCATCGCAGTGCTACACTAGCAAATACCCATCGCAGTGCTACACTAGCAAATACCCATCGCAGTGCTACACTAGCAAATACCCATCGCAGTGCTACACTAGCAAATACCCATCGGAGTGCTACACTAGCAAATACACCCCCCACCTCCCGCTGGTAACTGACAGTCATTTTCTAATTACTTCTTCTTCTTCCAACGCTCCATATCGACCACTTGTTAACCGCTCTCTGTGATTTGTACGTGATCTGAGCCTAAGAGCGATTGTATGCGGTGCCATTTATGCGCCTGCAAGTAGGCCAGCACATACGATTTCTCCTTTCTATTTACTAAGGTAGCTTCCCTAGGTCCTACATCAGCCGCCTTTTAGGACATGCCTTGTAGGTGGCAGTGGTACTATTCTCTGCTTCTTTTGTGAGCCTGGCACCACAAGGACGAATTCTTAATTACGACCGGGTTAATTAATTAATTAAATGAAAGCATACCGTTTGTGCAGTAGATGTGTATCTGCCCTGTATGTGTGTGTGTGTTCGCTTGCGTGTATGTTATAATATATAATAAGTTGCTCTTCAGTCTCAGAATAAAAGTATATATCACTCTTGTATATTACTATCTCAGTACCAACCTAGGGCGTCACATACACACACGTACATACACACACGTACATACACACACGTACACACACACAGAGCTGGTGGAGTTATGTCACCGTTGGTTGTTTGGGGCCGATGCATTCCAATCTATTTTAGGATGAAGGCTATAAATTTAGTTTCAGTGAATCTACTACGGATGCCAACAGTACTTCTTTGTTCCCAACGCCATTTTCAATTGGCGTGTATGTGAAAGTTCTTGCTCTGCTTCTTCTTCCGATCGCTATTTTGATTATACCTTCAGACGAACCCTTATGATGAAGTTGACTGTTGTCTGGGGATTATCTCTGGTGCCATGTAGTTTTGAATGTTGTGTTGTAGGGCTAGCATCCCTTTCTAGGGAGGACATACAGGGAGCAGTCTTGCATGACTAATACCCATCTACTCCCTGCCCCCATGACATCACTCTACCCTGCATTAGGTGTTAAACGAGAAGACCATTATGAAAGGTGGCATCAGGGCAAAGAGAAGTGGACGATCACGGAGAAGATGGCTTCAAGATGTAACTAATGATTTGAGCATGGCGGCTGCAGAAACAGGACGTCTTGAGAGAGAAATTCCGAAGGACTGTTGGGGTGGCACCGTTTTGCTTAGAACACCATTCTTTTTCTTCTTCTTCGAACAGTCTATATATCGACCACTTGTTAAACCATCTCTGTGATTTGTATGTGATCGGAGCCTAAGAGCGAGATTGTACTTTGTGCCAGTTATGCGCTTACAAGTAGGCTAGCACATCCGATTTCTGCGGCGCTTTTTATTTACTAGGGTCGCCCGTGTATTACCGGGGCTCGCAAGGGGAGCAAAGAATAGTACCACTGCCACCTACAAGGTGTGTCGTAGGAGGCGACTGATGTAGGGCCTAGGGAAGCTACCCTTGTAGGCGCATAACTGGCTCAACGTACAATCGTTCGTAGGCTCAGAGCACATACAAATCACACAGAGTGTTTAACACGTGGTAGATATGGAGCGTTTGAAGAAGATTTACTAGGGAGCTTCCTAGGCCGATACCTCTGTCGCCTCTTACGACACGCCTTGCAGGTCGCAGCGTTACTATTATTTGCTCCCCATACGCACCCCCAGCACTAGGACAAAATATTTGATTTTATATATAATGCGTTCGTGCGTGCACCTTGTCTCTTGTCAGTTGCACACCCTGACACCCCTAACTGCATCTGTCAGTTGCACACCCTGCCTCCCCTGACTGCATCTGCCAGTTGTATACCCTGACACCCCTGACTGCATCTGCCAGTTGCACACCCTGACACCCCTGACTGCATCTGCCAGTTGCACACCCAGACACCCCTGACTGCATCTGCCAGTTGCACACCCTGCCACCCCTGACTGCATCTGCCAGTTGCACACCCTGACACCCCTGACTGCATCTGCCAGTTGCACACCCTGACACCCCTGACTGCATCTGCCAGTTGCACACCCTGACACCCCTGACTGCATCTGCCAGTTGCACACCCTGCCACCCCTGACTGCATCTGCCAGTTGCACACCCTGACACCCCTGACTGCATCTGCCAGTTGCACACCCTGACACCCCTGACTGCTGCTGACACACCTAATTTATGTGCTTGTCGTTATGCCTAGGATTTCTCATATCTACCCCACCCTTCCATCTTATCTTCATAAAGAACATTCATAACAAAATGCCTACATATATTATAAACGGAAATCTGTTTATGTGACAAATATTCTCGACGAAAAATTGTGTGTGAATACACCACACACACACAAACAAGATTCGCTCCATCAATTCTGCATTCAGCAATACATCAGTAGAGGAGACGATGTAATGAACCAATTAAATGAGTCATAATAGTCACGTGTTATACCAATTGAGTCATTATCATTCTCAGCCCCACCCCTTCTCTCTCTCTCTCTCTCTCTCTCTCTCTCTCTCTCTCTCTCTCTCTAGCCTATAAACTGATTGCATGTAATTCTGCATCAGCATCATCATGATGAAATAGTATGTCCTGATTATAACGTTACCACCTAATAGTGTTTGGATTCTCTCTCTCTCATAGGTCGTGTCTCTACAGCGGTCATGCTCAAATCATCAGTTACATCGTGAAATCTATCTTTTTGTGCCACCCTTTCTCCTCTTTGCCAGGATGCCCTCTTCCTTAATGGTCGTCCCCAACCCTACATCTATTGTCTATTGTCTTTCCCCAAGCAGATGATGGAATTGGCCTGTCCACTCTTGCCGTTTAATTTGCGTTCCAGTGCCAGATGAATCGCCCTTGTGTTAAATTAATCTTCTCAACCCTCCATGCATCCGTTCAAAATACTTCAATTTTCTCATTCTTATTTGTAGCATAAGCCATTTTTCTTTGATTTTGAATTCTGTCTGGGTAGATCTATTCTACAGGACAGCAACAATTGCTTGCCATTCTTCTCACTTCTTGGCCGCCCGCTGTACTGTGTTCCAGCTGTGATTCATTTCTTTCATTTCTTATTCCACTGTTTTCGCCAGATCGTTTTTGGATCTTCCACGTTTTAATTTACCTCCAATGTTCATTTCAATCGATCGATAATTCAATGACAGTTGTCTTGAGGTGATAAGTTTGAACATATCTTGTTCTGTCATTCTCCAGTATTCTGATCTGGTAATCCAAAGTATATATTCTCAAATTGATTCACGTCCATGTCTTGCCGGGGGAAGGTAGTAAAGCAACAAATAGTAACACTGCGGCCTACAAGGCATGTCGTAAGAGATGACTGAGGTAGGGGCCTAGCGAAGCTACCCTAGTAAATAAAAAGCGTCGCAGATATTGGATGTGCTGGCGTACTTGTAGGCGCATAACTGGCACACCGTACAACCGTTCTTATGCTCAGATCACATACAGATCACAAAGAGTGGTTTATCAAATTGTCGATATGGAGCGTGTGCAGAAGAAGATAAAACTGATCGAGACAACACAACACTTATTTGACAACAGA
This sequence comes from Arion vulgaris, assembly GCA_020796225.1. Lineage (NCBI taxonomy): Eukaryota > Metazoa > Mollusca > Gastropoda > Stylommatophora > Arionidae > Arion > Arion vulgaris. The sequence goes on from CM036759.1 coordinate 69,256,233, forward strand.
GCACGCGCTGTCTTCATAATGTCTAGCTCTGATGTTGGTGAAGTTATGTTGTTAAGTTATTAGTGTGATTGCCTGTCACACTTGGGAGGAGGGGTGTGTGTGTGTGTGTGTGTGTGTAGGGTGGAGGTTATTTAATTGACTTGGGTGTGAAGATCGATATCCGGTCTGTGACGGTAATGAGCCTGTCATCATATTATTGGTGTCTTCTATGTGTGTCACAGACTTCTCACACGCACACACACATACACGCACATGGGTTAGTTGTCTGGTTATGTATTCTCTATGTTATGTGTGTATCATCGTGTGTGTATCATCGTGTGTGCATCATCGTGTGTGTATCATCGTGTGTGCATCATCGTGTGTGTATCAGCGAGTGTGTCAACATGCTTGTGTGTGTATCAGCTTGCGTGTATCAACATTCCTGTGTGTGTATCATCTTGTGTGTATCAACGTATGTATCAACGTGCGTGTGTGTGTGTATCCGACCGTGTGGTGCCGGGGCCCGCAAGGAAAGCAAAGAATAGTACCACTGCTACCTACAATGCATGTCGTAAGAGGCGACTCAGGTAGGAAAGCTACCCTAGTAAATAAAAGCATCGCAGAAATCGGATGTGCTAGCCTACTTGTAGGTGCATAACTGGCACAACGTACAATCGCTCTTAGGCTCAGATGACATATAAATCACACAGAGTGGTCGATATGGAGCGTAAGAATAAGAAGAAAAAGTGTGTGTATCAATGTGTGTGTTTGCGTGTGGTGCCGTGGTCCGCAAGGGGAGCAAAGATTAGTACCACTGCGACCCACAAGGCATGTCGTAAGAGGCGACTGATGCAGGACCTAGTGAAGCTACCTAGTCAATAAAAGCATTGCAGAAAGCGGATGTGCTAACTCCGTCTGTCACTTTGTAGCGCAAACTAGCGAACTACTATGTTTTGACTCAGATCACTACAAATCACACGTGGTTTAACAAGTGATCGATATGGGACGTGAAAGAAGAGTGTGTGTGTGTGTGTATGCGTCTAGCTCCGTCTCACTCTTGTATGAACACCTGAAATGTGTGTGTGTGTGTATGCGTCTAGCTCCGTCTCACGCTTGTATGAACACCTAAAATGTGTGTGTGTGTATGCGTCTAGTTCCGTCTCACTCTTGTATGAACACCTGAAATGTGTGTGTGTGTATGCGTCTAGCTCCGTCTCACTCTTGTATGAACACCTGACATGGACAATCTTGACATATCATTTATAAAACTTTAGCATCAAGCACAGTAAACGAGTCGATGATTTTCTAGGCATCACTTATACGTTCAGTATTTTGCCAATGCTATTTATACGGTGAGTTCTATTTTTACCGTTCGTAAAAATCCACGCTGATTAAATTTGCTTCTCGTAGTTTGAACCTGGTACACTTGGGTTGTGATGGAGCACACTACCGTCTGGCCACAGACGGACACTCCATAACTAATTCTGTCTCGTACAATAGTCAACGCAGAAGTCAAAGCGGTAATAAATGATTACACATCGGAGGAAGATGATGTTGTCTACACTGATGGTTCTATGATTCGGCACAGTCGTACAGGGGCCTCTACGGCTAGAACTGAAGGAGCGGTCATCAAAGAAGCAAGTAGCTCACATGTTAAACCTACCAGCAGCATGACTATAGATGTCTGGCGGTGACAAAATCTCTGAAGTGGCTACAGACGCAAACATTCACACATGCTCAGCGACTCTATGAGCATGATACGGAAGATAAAGACCGGTTATGTACGAAGTCAGTGGATGCAATTAAGACAAAATGCGACAATCCAGGCAGATACTTTCATCTTTGCTCCATGTCTTTCTGAGGTGAAGGGCAATGAGAAAGCGGATGTACTGGCGGGCAAAGCTGCGATGGAGAATGTTATGTTATGTTATGCGATCGACGTCAGGGCACATTGGGCATTCCCATTCGTGCTCTGTCCTCCGTTGCAGCAGCCATCCCAAAGTCCATTTGCTCACAGTACCCATGAGAAGTTGATTACTATATCTTCTCTCTCTACCACGAAGACGACACTGTCTGGCATGTCCAAACTTAACGCCTAATTCTCGAACTCGTTCCAGTGTCTGAGACCCGCCCATGTCACACAATTGAGAATGGAGAATGGGTCTTCTATGGACAAAAGTCATATTATCAACGCTCTAAGAGAAAACATACGCTCTGAAGATTTCAACGAAGAAGATAAAGGGTATTCTCTATCTCAGTTGCTCAAGTTATGCATACCGATAGTTGCAGCAAGACGGGAAAATCATGAGAGAAACACCAGTAGATACATCAATCAACACAGAACAGGAATTGTTAGCCTAAACACACTGAAATACATGCTTGGGAGGAGATCGGAGGAGCAATTATGGACATGTCTGATGTGTGATGAAGATGATTCTCAAATGAACAATGCCTATATATATATATAAGATGTATACAGCCATTATACAGGGTGTTCAAAATAAAAGTAGTCTGTGAAGGGAACCAATCTGGCATATATTTATGAAAATGAGAAGGTTCAATTATGACGTAGTATAGGTCACGTACGCGAGTCTTTGTGTAATTGTAGTGAGGGAAGGGGCGATGAACCAATGTGACGTCGGACCAGCTAGTCAGAATCGGTTTAAATAGTAGATAGACAAAACGCAATGCGTAACTGGCAACTTTTGATTTGTCATTCGAGCAACTTTTAATTTGTCATTCGGGCAACTTTTGATTTGTCATTCGGGCTACTTTTATCTTGAGCACTCTGTATATCAGAGAAATCAGAGAAATGTCTGGGCAACCACTAGTAACAACTGTTATAAGAAGGAGAAGATGGAGATATGTTGGGCACACCCTGAGAAGAAATGACTAAAGTATACGAAAACAGACATAGAAGTGGGAGGCAACGTGCTCAAAGATGAGATGGCGTCCTAGGGAAACCCTGAAACGAACTTTACTGAAAGAGGCAAGACATTTCGGATCCAACACCCCCTCCCGCCTGAAGAGATTGAGCGTGTTTCACAGGACAGATCGGTATGGAGAAATTACTTTCAGGCCCTATGTAACGTGTAACAGTACTAGAGGAATATATATATCTATCTTCTTCTTCTGTCATTACACAGTTACCAGGTTGTAGCGCAATATCGCTGCCATCTAATTATACATTTGTATATGTGTCTGCATGCGTACCGTGTCTAAATGTGGCAAGATAACGAAATAGTTGCGGTATGTGCAGCAGAATTAATGCGTTTGCCGATCTAATAAAAATAAAACACTCATTATTTAAATTTCAACTTTTTTATTTGTAGGTTATTTAAAAACGCAAACAAAATAGAAACGGAATGCAGTTTAGTGGAATCTGTACATGGCTTGGAATTTATTAACGGATGACTGGGTATCAAAGTGGTATATAGAAGATATATAAGTTGTAAAGAGAATAGTATTCTAGGAAGACTGACGTGTTAACACTTGAACTTCATTCATGCAGCACATCGGATAAAGTGGGGGGAAAGTGCACATATAATATCGGTTGATTTATTTATTCGGAGAAAAATTTCATCGTTGAACGTTAATCTTTTCGCATACCTGGCCAGTTTCATTTTCCAGAAAATTGGTTATTGGTTACTAAACTGACGTCATTGCACTCCGGGCAGACCTGTAGGTGCTCAGTCTCCCCCAACAGGTATCGAAGAGTATGCATACTGATGGTTCCCGTGGCGCATCCAGTTCTACTTGTACAATAGTAGCTCCAAACTGCTTTAATCGCTGGATCGATTCAACATCTATTTTACTGTCCTCATCCAACAGACAGTCGCGACGAAGACCGAAGAACATCCCCCTTATCCAACTTCAACTTCCCAACAATCGATGCTGTTGATGCACGCCTGTCGGCATTCTCATTGCCACAAACACCCGCATGCCCAGGACAGTATAACCACGTAAGCCGCTGGAGGTTAGAAACTTCTATAGACGACATCCACTCATACCGAAACCTGCCATTTATCGAAGCATCGACTTCATACCGCTAAATGCCAGAATCGACTGAGAGTCAGATACAACAACGGCCCCAGTAAATAGAGTCCCAGAAGAAAGCATCGACTGAGAGCCAGATACAACAACGGCCCCCAGTAAATAGAGTCCCAGAAGAAAGCATCGACTGAGAGTCCAGATACAACAACGGCCCCAGTAAATGGGTCCCAGAAAAAGGTGAAAGAAAGAAAAGGAAGGACATTACTATCAGCCCCAAAATGGGAAAACAAAAACAGCAAATGACGAGTTAATGAAATAACATACTAAAGGCATTAAAGGAGACTACGAAGAGCTGAAAGATCGATGAGAGCAAGAAAACTCAGAAGTTGTCACAGTAAAACACTTGCCAATTGATGTCTGTCGAAGACGAACAAATACCATATATAGCATTTAAAGAACGAGATAAGAGCGAGAGAGATATGTATTATGTACAAGAGTGGTTTATTGCGTACACAAAACTTATGCAGGTTACCATAAACTGGTAAATCAGAATAGTCCAAAGTGTCGTTTAAATTGTAATGTGGCTAAAGTTATTTTTGGTCATAAAAGATAACATATCTGGCATATATAGTAAAGTGGGATTGCCAGTTGTGCTAAGGCTGGGCCAGGTATGCACTGTTAAGTTAAACACAAACTATTCTTTCAATTAGAACAGTGGTTCTCAACTTTTTGCCCATTTATGTACCCCTTTCAAACGCATTTTCTTCAAAATGTACCCCTCGTTTTTAAAATAACTGGTTTTTTTCAGTGCTTGTCTTAATACAAAATATTCGAAATGAAGTAATAATTAATTCATTAATTATTCGTATCCGCTCCTCGTGGAGCACAGGGTCTTAAAGTTACTCTCACCGTTTCCATGTCTCTGATCGTTTTCTTTATCATTTTCCAGGATAGTCCAGTATCCTACAGTTCCCCACGAATACTCTGTCTCCAGGTATGTTTAGGACAACCCCACTTTCCGTTTCCTCCAGGTAATAAGTGGATTAAAAATATAATAATTACCACACCAAAAAACAACAAGCAATTTTGGAGTCTCCATTACTCTCAGCAGGTGGCGCTCCATTTCCACGAAGAAAGACCGAGCCATATATGGAAACTTGGTACTTTGAAACGAAACTTTCCAGAACAAAAGCGAATAGAAAAGAAGGGTAAAAAAATAACAGTGTTCAAAATGTGTTCCTGATATTGTTCGTTTTTCATTGCAGTTCCGCTTACAAAACTATTTTTATATTGGTTGTTAGCATTAACCCACCCCCCATTAAAATAGGGGAAAATGTCGTTGAATAAGACACATATTTATACGGGTAAGTTACTGATACGGTTTATGAACATAAAATCTTAGTTTTATAGTATCAGGATTAGTTGAAGCTGTGGTATGTAATTCTGTACAGCTGAAGAGGAATGGAACCGGTGCCCTGAGTGTTATAACCTTGATAATAATATTTTTATTTTATTATCCTTTTTATTGTAAACTTCCTTCCTTTCGTTGGCTTGAAATATTGTCTATATATTCAACGTTGTCTCTTGTATCCTTCCTTCCTTTCGTTGACTTGAAATATTGTCTATATATTCAATGTTGTCTCTTGTATCCATCCTTCCTTCCTTTCGTTGGCTTGAAATATTGTCTATATATTCAACGTTGTCTCTTGTATCCTTCCTTCCTTCCTTTCGTTGGCTTAAAATATTGTCTATATATTCAACGTTGTCTCTTGTATCCTTCCTTCCTTTCGTTGACTTGAAAATTTGTCTATATATTCAATGTTGTCTCTTGATCCATCTCTTTTACTTCCTTTCGTTGGCTTGGAAATATTGTCTAAAATTCAACGTGTCCTGATCCTTCTTCCTTCTGTGACTTGAAAAATTTCTATATATTCATTTGTCTCTGTATCCATCCTTCCTTCCTTTCGTTGGCTTGAAATATTGTCTATATATTCAACGTTGTCTCTTGTATCCTTCCTTCCTTCCTTTCGTTGGCTTAAAATATTGTCTATATATTCAATGTTGTCTTTTGTATTAACTTCACTGTCTTTTGTAGCTCACACAGAGGAGGTCCGTGTAATGTTCGGTAGGATATAAATAGAAACGGGGGTTAGAGTAAATTGTCAAAGCTGGGAAACATTGTTGGGAAGAGCAATAGAGGATAACAAAGGGAAGCTACTGAGCAGACTGATAACGTGGCATGGTAGTTCCTCATCAACTGAGTTGGTCACCAACGTTGGCGACAGAGAGACAGAGAGACAGAGAGACGAAGAGAGACAGAGAGAGACAGAGAGGACAGAGAGACAGAGAGAGACAGAGAGAGACAGAGAGACAGAGAGAGAGAAAGAGAGACAGAGAGAGAGAAAGAGAGACAGAGAGAGAGAGACAGAGAGACAGAGAGAGACAGAGAGACAGAGAGAGACAGAGAGAGACAGAGAGACAGAGAGAAGACAGAGAGACAGAGAGACAGAGAGAAGAGAGAAGACAGAGAGACAGAGAGAGACAGAGAGAGCAGAGGGACAGAAACGAGAGACAGAGAGCAGCTTGAAGACAGAAGAGCAGAGAAGACAGAGAGACAGATGAAGGCGAGAGACAGAGAGAACAGAGAGATGACAGAGGAGCACAGAGAGACAGTAGACAGAGAAGACAGACAGTTAAGACGTAGACAGAAAGAGACGACCAGAGACGTGACAGAATGACACGCACAGACAGACAGTAGACAGAAATGGACGTCACAGTTAAGACTGTTGACAGAATGACACCACCAGTTAGACTTTGACAGAAAGGCAGTCACGTTAAGAGTTTGCACAGAATGACCGCACCAGTTAAGACTGTTTGACAGAAATGGACGTCCCAGTTAGACTGTTGCACAGATGACACGCCACCAGTTAAGACAGTTGCACAGAAATGACACACTATCAGTTAAGACTGTTGCACAGAAATGACACGTCACCAGTTAAGACTGTTGCACAGTAAATGCACACGCACCAGTTAAGACTGTTGCACAGAAATGACACGTCACCAGTTAAGACTGTTGCACAGAATGAGCACGTCACCAGTTAAGACTGTTGCACAGAAATGACACACCACCAGTTAAGACTGTTGCACAGAAATGACACGTCACCAGTTAAGACTGTTGCACAGAAATGACACGTCACCAGTTAAGACTGTTGCACAGAAATGACACGTCACCAGTTAAGACTGTTGCACAGAAATGACACGTCACCAGTTAAGACTGTTGCACAGAAATGACACGTCACCAGTTAAGACTGTTGCACAGAAATGACACGTCACCAGTTAAGACTGTTGCACAGAAATGACACGTCACCAGTTAAGACTTGCACAGAAATGACACGTCACCAGTTAAGACTTGCACAGAAATGACACGTCACCAGTTAAGACTTGCACAGAAATGACACGTCACCAGTTAAGACTTGCACAGAAATGACACGTCACCAGTTAAGACTTGCACAAAGAAATGCACGGTCACCAGTTAAGACTTGCACAGAAATGACACGTCACCAGTTAAGACTTGCACAAATGACACGTCACCAGTTAAGACTTGTACAAATGACAGTCACCAGTTAAGACTTGCACAGAAATGACACGTCACCAGTTAAGACTTGCACAGAAATGAGACGTCACCAGTTAAGACTTGCACAGAAATGACACGTCACCAGTTAAGACTTGCACAAAGAACGAACTCTATTCAACAACAATCCTAAAGTTCTTCGGAAAAGAAAAACTTGCAGTCGTGAAACGAACAATTTGTCCAGGTTCGAACCTACGAACTTCACAAAGCACTGAAAACTACTTAACCACTTCGCGCCACAGATACGCCCTACCTGGACGTCTCTACGGCGAAGTGGTTGAAACGATTGCTTATCTGCCGACAGTGTCGGAGCCATACAGAAACCCGGGGTCACTCCACACTTTACGGCACATAATGATGATTCTGATGATACATTATGCTAAGTTTCGACATTCATCATGACATGATACAGAAGATCAAGACCGGTTATGTACGAACACAGTGGATGCAATTAATATGAGCATGATACAGAAGATCAAGACCGGTTATGTACGAACACAGTGGATGCAATTAATATGAGCATGATACAGAAGATCAAGACCGGTTATGTACGAACACAGTGGATGCAATTAATGTGAGCATGACACAGAAGATCAAGACCGGTTATGTACGAACACAGTGGATGCAATTAATATGAACATGATACAGAAGATCAAGACCGGTTATGTACGAACACAGTGGATGCAATTAATGTGAGCATGACACAGAAGATCAAGACCGGTTATGTACGAACACAGTGGATGCAATTAATATGAGCATGATACAGAAGATCAAGACCGGTTATGTACGAACACAGTGGATGCAATTAATATGAGCATGATACAGAAGATCAAGACCGGTTATGTACGAAGGCAGTGGATGTAATTAATATGAGCATGACACAGAAGATCAAGACCGGTTATGTACGAACACAGTGGATGCAATTAATGTGAGCATGATACAGAAGATCAAGACCGATTATGTACGAAGGCAGTGGATGTAATTAATATGAGCATGATACAGAAGATCAAGACCGGTTATGTACGAAGGCAGTGGATGCAATTAATATGAACATGATACAGAAGATCAAGACCGGTTATGTACGAAGGCAGTGGATGCAATTAATACAGAATGTGACAATCTAGACACTTACCTTCATCTTTTTCCCTGGTCATGCTGAGGTGAAGGGCAATGAGAGAGCGGATGCACTGGCGGGTAATGCTGCGATCGAGAATGAGTCTTCTATGGACAAATGCGACATCATCAACGCTCTAAGAGAAAACATACGCTCTGAAGATGTCAAAGAAGAAGATAAAGGATATTCTCTATCTCAGTTGCGCAAGTTATGCATACCGATAGGTGCGGTAAGGCAGGAAAAACATGCTAGAAAACCCAGTAGATACATCAATAAGCACAGAACGGAAGTTGTTAGTCTAAGCCAGCGTTTCCCATAGTAGCGCCCTAGTGGGCGCTGGAGCGTTCTAGGGGCGATAGTGCGTTCAGAAGAATTTGGGAGGGGTGTTCAGGCCATTGGGGTCAGTGGCCCTTAAAGAAAAATTAATAATAAATATTTTAAAATTATTTTCGTGATTTTGCGATTGATAATCATTTCAAATTTGAATTCTGCATTTTAATTCATCTTATGCCCGTCTTACACGATCCATTTTTCATCAATTTTCTATATCATGCATATAATCATTTGAAAATTGACCATGTATTACGAAATATATATCAATTTTCTATGTCAAAGAAAACAGAGCATGTATATATGAGGGGGTTTGGCAAACTGTTATAATGGGGAAGGGGGCGTTACACACTTTATGTTGTGCAAAGTGGGCGGTGGGCCGAAAAAGTTTAGGAATCTAAACACACTGAAATACATGCTTGGGAGGAGATCGGAGCAATTATGGGCATGTCCGTTGAACAAAGAACATTATGCTAACACATGTTGACATTTCAATATGAGGTCATCAAGACCTGTGCTCTTTATCACAAAACATTTCAATCCGACTTCGGGTTAGGGTACAACAAACATGCGTACACACAAATTAATGCACACACAAATCATGCTATGTGATCGTATGCCGTATGTGACAATAGATAATTAACAGATAGCAAACTAATTTGATTAGGTACGTGACGTGTCTTATTAAAACAGTTCTACCAGGCGCGCGGTTTTCCCTCCCAATTTGGGCTAATTTGAAAACAGTTTTTCTTTTAACTTGTCATGGATTGCTGTTTATTTGGGCTACCTAGGAATAATATGTGCATGTACGTTATATGCGTATACTTGTGCGTATATGTGCTGTTGTTTCGTCTCGTCGAGGCACAGAGAAAACGAGCTGCGCGAAAAAGACAGACATAACACCTACATGTTTAACCGTGACCATGTATGCCCCACCTGCCGTAGGGGATTGTGTTCTAGGATTGGATTCTACAATCACCTTCGCACACACCAGAGAGGTGCAGCAGCACACTTCTGAGACTGTTGTCATCATCGCTTGCGATGGACGGCTATTATTATAACTTATATACAAAATCAAAAAAGCTTGTCGCATGTGCTTGTGCAAACACTGTACGATCGATTCTGACCTAATTATTCTGTGTTCTGTAAGCGGCGCTGGTTTTAAAAGGCACAATTTAGTGAAGCTCTTTGTTTAAGAGCATGCTGGCTGTGTTCCTAAAATATATCTCGTTTGTAGAGCTAGGCAATGTGTGCCGTAAGCTTGTTTGTAGAGCTAGGCAATGTGTGCCGTAAGCTTGTCTGTAGAGCTAGGCAATGTGTGCCGTAAGCTTGTTTGTAGAGCTAGGCAATGTGTGCCGTAAAGCTTGTCGTAGAGCTAGGCAATGTGTGCTGTAAGCTTGTCTGTAGAGCTAGACAATGTGTGCCGTAAGCTTGTCTGTAGAGCTAGGCAATGTGTGCTGTAAGCTTGTCTGTAGAGCTAGGCAATGTGTGCTGTAAGCTTGTCTGTAGAGCTAGGCAATGTGTGCCGTAAGCTTGTCTGTAGAGCTAGGCAATGTGTGCCGTAAGCTTGTCTGTAGAGCTAGGCAATGTGTGCTGTAAGCTTGTCTGTAGAGCTAGGCAATGTGTGCTGTAAGCTTGTCTGTAGAGCTAGGCAATGTGTGCTGTAAGCTTGTCTGTAGAGCTAGGCAATGTGTGCTGTAAGCTTGTCTGTAGAGCTAGGCAATGTGTGCTGTAAGCTTGTCTGTAGAGCTAGGCAATGTGTGCTGTAAGCTTGTCTGTAGAGCTAGGCAATGTGTGCCGTAAGCTTGTCGTAGAGCTAGGCAATGTGTGCTGTAAGCTTGTCTGTGAGCTGGCAATTGTGCTGTAAGCTTGTCAGTAGAAAGCTAGGCAATTGTGCTGTTGCTTGTATGTAGAGCTAGGCAATGTGTGCCGTAACTGTCAGTAGAGACTAGGCAATGTTGCGTAAGCTTGTCTGTAGAGCTAGGCAATGTGTGCTGTAAGTTTTGTCTGTGAGAGCTAGGCAATGTGTGCTGTAACTGTCTGTAGAGCTAGGCAGATGTGCTGTAAGCTTGTCTGTAGAGCTAGACAATGTGTGACCAGCTAAGCTTGTCAGTAGAGCTAGGCAATTGTGCTGTAAGTTGTCTGTAGAGCTAGGCAATGTGTGCCGTAAGCTTGTCTGTAGAGCTAGAGCAATGTGTGCCGTAAGACAATGTCAGTAGAGCTAGGCAATGTGTGCTGTAAGCTTGTCTGTAGAGCTAGGCAATGTGTGCTGTAAGCTTGTCTGTAGAGCTAGGCAATGTGTGCTGTAACTTGTATGTAGAGCTAGGCAATTGTGCTGTAGCTTGTCTGTAGAGCTAGGCAATGTGTGCTGTAAGCTTGTCTGTAGAGCTAGGCAATGTGTGTGTAAGCTTGTCTGTAGAGCTAGGCAATGTGTGCTGTAAGCTTGTCTGTAGAGCTAGGCAATGTGTGCTGTAAGCTTGTCTGTAGAGCTAGGCAATGTGTGCTGTAAGCTTGTCTGTAGAGCTAGGCAAGTGTGTGCTGTAAAGCTTGTCTGTAGAGCTAGGCAATGTGTGCTGTAAGCTTGTCTGTAGAGCTAGGCAATGTGTGCCGTAAGCTTGTCGTTAGAGGCTAGGCAATGTGTCTGTAAAGCTTGTTGTAGAGCTAGGCAATGTGTGCTGTAAGCTTGTCTGTAGAGCTAGGCAATGTGTGCCGTAAGCTTGTCTGTAGAGCTAGGCAATGTGTGCTGTAAGCTTGTCGGTAGAGCTAGACAATGTGTGATGTAAGCTCGTCTGTGAAGCTAGACAATGTGTGCCGTAAGCTTGTCTGTAGAGCTAGGCAATGTCTGCTGTAAGCTTGTCTGTAGAGCTAGGCAATGTGTGCTGTTAGCTTGTATGTAGAGCTAGGCAATGTGTGCCGTAAGAAATACAAGTTTTGTGGTTCGAATCCTGTATTTGGTAATATGCTTTTTCCGAAAGCCCACCAAATACTTGTTCATTCTCTTGTTATTGATGATGTTCTTTGTCTCTTGTTCATTCTCTTGTTATTGATGATGTTCTTTGTCTCTTGTGCTTCTGCTGAGGTTCTTTAAATCTCTTTATTCTTTTATTTTAATTGCGTTGGGGTTCCTCTGTTTTTGTACTGGCGCAAGTGTCTGAGCGTCACTTGGACATCTGGATCTAGTCATTCGATGTACGAAAATCAACAAATCTGTCAGACTGGATCAGATCAGATCTGGAGAAAATCGTTAGAGTGGCTGCGTAATACTGAGAAATAGGGGATATCTTATAATTAATTTTTCCCTTCTTATGTAATACTGTATATACCAGTCTTTGCTCCATCGCTATTTCCTCAGTATTACGCAGCCACCTAACGATAAAATCTGCCAAGATTGATCGTATCAGTGCTGCTACACTTCTGTATTTGTGATTTTTATATCTATCGCAATTAGCATATATCTCTTGTGCAGACTTTCGCTAGTGTCTGTAGTTATTTTTTATCTTTTATCTGTCTTGATAAATCTTAGCAGAAGTTAGTGTCTGTTTTCATTTTTTGTTTGTCTTCTTATGTAATACTGTTATCAGTCTTTGCTCTATCGCCTGATCTAGTCATTGTTTGTTGGGGACATTTGGCGAACTGTTCTAAACGACTTTAATTTGCCAGGTTGGCAGGTTTCCTGCACTATTTTTAGATCAAGTGCGTGTCTCTTTGGCGTTTAGGTACGGTAATCGTCTCTCGCTTCAAAAATATTTGATTCATCTCCCGTGTGGAGAAGATATTGTGATATTTTTCTAGTAATCTCCGAAACCAATCTAAGTGAAATCGTGTTCCTAGTCCTATCGGAGATGGACGGTAAAACGTAGGTCCCGCGTTAAAGTTGAGTAGAAAAAATAACTATTGCCAGTTGACAATCGATAATGTCAAATATTAATGACGTAACATGATGACACAGTCAATTATTTAACACAATCTTTCTTCTGCTTCTTCTTCTTCTGCTTCTTCTTCTACTTCTTCTGCTTCTTCTTCGAGCGCTCCATATCAACCATTTGTTAATCACTCTTTGTGATTTCTATGTGATCCGAGCCTAAGAACGATTGTACGTTGTGCCGGTTTTGCGCCTACAAGTAGACCAGCACATCCGATCTCTGTGTGGCTTTTATTTACTAGAGTAGCTTCTCTATTCTTCTACATTAGTCGCCTCTTACGACATGCCTTGTAGGTCGCAGTGTTACTATTCTCTGCTCCCCTTGAGAGCACCGACAACACACGGACACATACAATCATACACGTCACATACAATCGTCATCAATCATACGTCACATACAGTATCATATCACGTCACATACAATCATACACGTCACATACAATCATACACGTCACATACAATCATACACGTCACATACAATCATACACGTCACATACAATCATACACGTCACATACAATCATACACGTCACATACAATCATACACGTCACATACAATCATACACGTCACATACAATCATACACGTCACATACAATCATACACTTCACATACAATCATACACGTCACATACAATCATACACGTCACATACAATCATACAATCATACACGTCACATACAATCATACACGTCACATACAATCATACACGTCACATACAATCATACACGTCACATACAATCATACACGTCACATACAATCATACACGTCACATACAATCATACACTTCACATACAATCATACACGTCACATACAATCATACACGTCACATACAATCATACACGTCACATACAATCATACACGTCACATACAATCATACACGTCACATACAATCATACACGTCACATACAATCATACACGTCACATACAATCATACACGTCACATACAATCATACACGTCACATACAATCATACACGTCACATACGACGTACAGTATGTTTTCTAAATTTAATCAGAAATTATAGCTATTCGTCTTAAATAGTGTATGGAGCATTTTTTTTACCGATCCAGAAGCACTTGAGCTTTCGGCTCGGTGCCATGGACATTGTAACCCGTCGGTTCGATGCCACGAACACCGTAAATCTGGTGAACCTGTGGCTTTTCTGCCAGTCCGCGGAATTGAACCCGCGCTCACAGGGAGCTTGTCACCCGTAGTCCAACGCGCTATGAACACACTAGGCAGGCGGGCAGTATGGAGCATATACATACATACACACACGCACATACACAAGTATTACGGATCTCTGGAAACAAAATATAATTGACCAAACACAGAATTCAAACCACACAACCTTTTATACTTAAGGCACTCATTACCTAACCCTGCAGACGAGCGGTTTTACCCATCAGAACACAATCAGCTAACTCTTTCAGTAGACACGCTTATCACTTGTTGAATGTCTATTTATTGACCATATTCATTGCCTCCCGTGATTCCTCTTGCGTACTTAAAGCTCATTCACTACGCACATATAAATATATGAGCCTTTTATAACTTGAACGACATCCATAAGTTTGTCATTGTTTATGTAATTATATATGATAACGAAATAAAAATGAAAAAAACTGTTCAAATCACAGCTGTTCTCAACGTGTGACTGTGATACGGATTAAGGTGGGGTGGGGGTAATTTGTATAATTTGAAGGTTCTAGTCTTTTATACAACCCCAAACAAGCGAATGTGGCTATTTTTAGATCTGTCGTGACGCGTCGGTGGAGGTCGTTGGATGGTCCATTTTAGGGCAGGTAAACCAGTTACAAATTTGGTAGCAATTGCGGCTAATTTTAGATATGTCCATCAGTATTCGTTAGTATTGTATTTGACATTACTATTCGCCGTTATAAGCGTCTTCCAGTGAGGCATTATCCATTCTAGTATTTGCGCCAGTTTCAATTGTTCAGTATTTGCGCCAGTTTCAATTGTTCAAGGCAAGAACTGTCAATCCATATATTGCAAGCACTGTCAATTATTTGCACTATTAGAATTTAACAATTTATTAACAATTTAACATATTGTATATCATGAATTTCATTGCACTATCAGCCCTGACTGAAGACAAGGCAAGGTGCGTTGCTTTTCTTCAGACACATGGGGTGTTGCTGGTAGGGTGTGTTCAAATAACCATGATATGACGTTATCTTTAGGCAAGAAGAATGGCTGTGTTGATCGCTGGCGGTGCCGGAGAACCACTTGTCGGCAAGATATATCTCTCAGGACGGGAACTTGGTTACAAAGTTCCTCGTCAACATATAGGCAGATAATTCTGTTTATATACTGTTGGTGTAACAAATTGGCAAATATAAAATATTGTCAGAAGGAGTTAGACATGTCGAAAAGTTCTACTACTATTGATTGGTCTAATTACTCCGGAGGTATGCGCCAATAAACTCCTTCTAAACCCTGCTGTAATAGGAGGGCCAAATACCATTGTTGAGATTGATGAGAGCCTATTCACTAGGCGAAAAAAATCACGTAGGGAGAACTTTTTCCCCACAGTGGGTATTTGGTGGTATATGTCGTGAGACCAGAGAATGCTTCATGTTCTGTGTTGCCGATAGAACAGCAGCAACTCTGCTACCAATCATTCAGGCACACATTAGTCCCGGTACTACTATTGTATCCGACCAATGGCGTGCCTATAACGGAGTGGCAAATATTGTTGGATATGATCATCTGACAGTTAACCACTCCAGGAACTTTGTTGATCCAATCACAGGTGCACATACACAGCACATTGAACGTCTGTGGAGATCAGCAAAGGAGGAAAACAAGAGGCACAATGGGACTCGCAGGCATCTGCTAGAGTCCTACTTGTGTGAATTTATGTGGCGACGGCGGTATTTATCCGCAGGTATTGACGCCTTCAACGCCATTCTTGACGACATTGTTGCTTTTTGGCCTCCAGAATGAACACATGCCACATATGCAAGCTGCAGTTAACTCATATCCATAATGAACACACGCCTTCTTGACTCACACCACCTAAGTCCTTTTCAGGGCCATCGTCACACCACCCAGGTCCTTTTCAGGGCCATCTTCATACCACCCAGGTCCTTTTCAGGGCCATCCTCACACCACCCAGGTCCTTTTCAGGGCCATCTTCACACCACCAATGTCCTTTTCAGGGCTATCCTCACACCACCCAGGTCCTTTTCAGGGCCATCCTCACACCACCAATGTCCTTTTCAGGGCCATCTTCACACCACCGAGGTCCTTTTCAGGGCTATCCTCACACCACCCAGGTTCTTTTCAGGGCCATCCTCACACCACCCAGGTCCTTTTCAGGGCCATCTTCACACCACCGAGGTCCTTTTCAGGGCTATCCTCACACCACCCAGGTCCTTTTCAGGGCCATCCTCACACCACCGAGGTCCTTTTCAGGGCTATCCTCACACCACACAGGTCCTTTTCAGGGCCATCTTCACACCACCCAGGTCCTTTTCAGGGCCATCCTCACACCACGCAGGTCCTTTTCAGGGCCATCTTCACACCACCGAGGTCCTTTTCAGGGCTATCCTCACACCACCCAGGTCCTTTTCAGGGCCATCCTCACACCACCGAGGTCCTTTTCAGGGCCATCTTCACACCACACAGGTCCTTTTCAGGCCATCTTCCACCACCCAGGTCCTTTTCAGGGCCATCCTCACACCACCCAGGTCCTTTTCAGGGCTATCCTCACACCACCCAGGTCCTTTTCAGGGCCATCCTCACACCACCCAGGTCCTTTTCAGGGCCATCGTCAAATATCTCAATTAACATCCTACGTGCACAAGAGTTAATTAGTTGCACTTATTAATTTACTAACCATTCTGTTTACTCCAATTTCATTAACTACACTTTCCTGCAGGTTACGATCTCCTTCGTAGATTGGTGCACATTTGCTTACTTGATGATGGCAAACTTGTGGCGTGAAGATTTCCTAGAGCGTCATTTGCAAACAGAAGTGTTCAACCTGGGCCTTGCTAAGAGCATTCATCAGGCTAGTGTTCTGATCAAACATAGACCCATCAGGTTTGCGTGTTTTTATTACAGCCCGCACCTCTAAAGAGAAATTTTGAGAATCCAGGTTTGGATTCTTTCTCTCTCGTCTTTAACCGGATTGGGGCATAGGACAACCAACTCATGCCAAGTTTTCTTCAGCTGTGCATAAATTCTGCCTGTTCATCTCTTAGTACTTCATTTGTAGCTTTCTTGAGTCTCTCTAGGATGTTGTGATTTGTGAAAGTACTAGCTAACCCTGTTTTGCTCGTGATATAAGTTGCAGCTTGTTGCCTCGTTTCTGCAAGATCCATATCCCTGGAATGAGAAAGGTATGCACTCCAGACGAACAGCATTGAGCACCAGCGTCTGCTTTCCAAAATCATTTCCTGCTCTGATAGTGGCAATTCCGTTAACTATAGGTGCATTATAAGTCCACTACCCGTGCAAATTTCTTACGATTTGTTTGTATTTATGTAGCTTTTCCCAGCATCCGGGAGAGGCTTGCGAAGGTATTTACTCTGGGATTCTGCTAGTCTGTTTTGCAGTTAGATCTTGTATAATATAACTACTCTTGCACTACTACTTAACCATTCAGGATCCTCTGTCTGTTTCCAGGGTCACATGTACTTCTTCAATGATCCAGCTACCCAAGATCCAATAATTATTGTAAATCTGCAGTAGCTTTATTTTTGCTGCAGTTCCCAAGTTCTTGATCATCTCATTGGATACACCATCAACTCCTGGTGATTTTCTCCATTTTTATTTGGATATCGCCAGTTCTTTAAATGTGATTGGGGTCTTAATAACTTCAGGTATGGTTTCATCTTGCTCTACATTTTGCTTTTTCTCACGAATCTCACTGTTTCATTGAGCTAATTTCAATATTACTGTCTTTAGCAAAGGAGTCTGCAAAATGATCAGCTGCCTGTTTTCCTGTGAGGATGTTTCCATCTTTGTTCAATGCAATCTTTGGATTTCTTCCTGTACCTTCATCATTAAGTTGTTTTACCAGCTTCCACAGTTTCCTGGTATCTCTTTCAAAGTTTAAGGACTCTTTAAAGTTTTTTCCTTCCAGCTCCTCTGCCTGGCCTGCAGCTTGTCCCTTTGAAATATAGCCTTGGCATGCTGATATTTGTTGTGGTGTTCTTGGCACGGAGTGGTCTCTGCCTGCTTTCGTGAAATTTCTACATTATTGTGCAGTAGTTCCAATTCACTGCTCCAGTAAGGTGCACAGGGCGAGCACCATATCTTTTCAAATACATATTCATTATGCGTTAGTGCGTGGCAACCTGATTGCTACAGTGCGCCTCTTGGCTGGTTGCCTCCGACTTCAGCACTCTTATTGCTAGAGAAGACTAGTCTAACTCGAGGAATAGAAAAGTTGTAAAAGAAGTAGGAGATAAGACAAGAAAAAGGGCTGCCATTTAACCCATAGTTGGGGTTGGGTGGTTGCAGCCAGAGCATTTACCACTCGCCGGTGGGTTCTGCGATGTCACCTTATGAGGCCCCATCCTGCTCCCCACCTTTTGGTCTGGCCTTTGACCTTTAGTCTCTTCGGCTTGGTTAGACCTGCCAGGAGTTAGACTCCCCCCGACATAGCCTGAAGGATCACCAAGGCACGCAAACCCTCCAACCACGGTAAGGTAGGCTAATCTGGAGGAGGTTCGGAGTCTAAAAATGGTGCTCCGATCTATTCTTGTAAGGTGGTTGATGTTATCATTAAGGTTAGGGCTGGCCATATGGCTGTACACCTCTCTTCCCGTGTCTCCCATTGCCCATCTTTTCAGCCAAATTTCTTTATTTGTTGCCATTAGAATTTGCTTTGCTGTATGGAGAGTTGTTGCTGTGATTGGTTGTTCCTGTGTTGATCCTTTCTTGGCTAGCCTATCTGCTTTATCATTTCCAGGTGTGTTTGAATGTCCAGGGATCCACTGCATAGTTATTTTGATGTAATGTCTGTCAATATCTAGGGCTATCTGGGATATAGTTCAGATTTACAATGTCCACCTTCTTCTAGAGCTTGAAAGGCAGACATTGAATCTGTGAAAATAATTGTTTTGTGCCTTGGATGGAAAGGCATTGAAAACAGTCTTCATGTGGTAGAAAGCAGCTTCTATCACAAGAATTTTTCAGCCTCATAATTGGAGCATATCTCCCCACATGCACCAAACAGCTCTTCAGATGATCGGTCTGGGTATTGTATATATACTCCGTAACCTGCTTTGATTGTGGCTTTAAATACAGATCCATCAATATAGACATGTACCCATTCTTGGGGATAGGCATCAATGGTTCTTTGAGATGCTATCATAAGGCTGAATGGGTCGGAGCGTTTTGTTGCTTCATCTATCAATTTTGTTCTAATTTCAGGTGTATTCAAGAGTGTATGTGGTGGTAAGTTTGCTATTACTCTCTGCAGCTGCTGTCTTGTTTCTGGAAGGTGGTATCTGTCTTTGATTTCCCTGATGTGGTGGAGGATTGACTTTTGTTTAATTCTGTTTCTCTGTTTCCACTTCTCAACAAGTAGTTTATGGGGGTGATCTTGATTCATTCTTTTGCTCCTTTCATAAGCTTCAACAGCAGCTTTGTCCCTACGCAACCCAAGAGGTTCCACATTTGTGTGTATTTCACATGCGGCGGTTGGTGTTGACCTCATTGCTGTAATCTTCTTAATGCTTTGTTCTTTACATTCACAACATGCTTCTTCAGGTTGAGTTGCGGTCAAGTGTTACTCCAAGATATGTGGGGTGTTGTTCTCTTAGCAGTTTGTGTGGTACTGTCAAATTAATATACTTGGTACTGACAGGCCATGTCTCATATTCCAGGAATACCACAGGTTGTTCCCTGAGCTCACCATACTTGGGGATTGTTTGTTCTTTGAATTTTGAGTAACAAATACTAGTTCCGCCAGTCTACTTAATTTGATGTATACTTTTATAGGCATCATCAAGGTGCGTATTCTTTATAGGACGTTGCTCTCTGATTAGTTCTGGCCACTTAACCATGATGATCTCTGGTGGGCCCTGAGCCCGATACCAGGTGTCTCAGCTCCCGCCTTCAAAGCCGTTGTTGACATTGTCAATCTTCCGCCTTTTCTGCCGGCAGCCTTGTGTACTGTAGAGGAGAGACTTCCTTCGACTTTTATAGGCATCACTGGTTATTACAATTTGTGGTTAGAAATTTAGTCAATAACATTGATTAGACAGAATTGCAATATTTTTTTTTCTCATCAGGTCGTGTCAAGAGGAAGAATGCCAAGAAGGGCCATGATGAAGATTCAGA
The DNA here is from genome assembly GCA_020796225.1 of Arion vulgaris. NCBI lineage: Eukaryota > Metazoa > Mollusca > Gastropoda > Stylommatophora > Arionidae > Arion > Arion vulgaris. Next base: position 69,276,521 of record CM036759.1, read on the forward strand.
GGACTAAACATCAAATAGCTTATCCTGAGATTTTGTTTTCTCACATTGTTCTTGACTAAACATTGACTGCAATTCTCCATTAAAAATGTATTCCTGAGCTATATATTGTGTTATGTCATTGTAATGTGCAGTTGCTTGTATTTAAGAGTTTGATTGAATACATTTGTATAACTTATCTGCTTAATCTGATATTTTTAAGAAATATCTCAATTGAAATCTACAACATGTCTGGTGACACAGATGTTCTATGACGCTACCAATACCAAAAACATCTTCATGTCAGCAGCCAGCAAACTAATACCACAGAAGAAGAAACATAAGAAATCGCCTTCTCGTTCGCTGATGTTCAATATCTACACAATGAGTCCGATTCTATGGATGTTATTAAACCAAACAATACCCCTAACAGATACACCCACCTTCCTTGGAATTACCCTTGACAGCAGACTTACCTGGAGGCCAAACATAGATAAGATTCAAAGAAAAGCCATACAAAGACTTTCTGTATTGAAGAAACTAGCTGGCACGTCCTGGGCTGCAAACTCAAAAATATTAAAACAAGTCTAAATTGGATCAGTCAGGTCCATCATGGAATATGGCTCCTGCTTTTGAAGATGGCAATTAGAAGATGAGGTGAGTGCGAAAGAATGCTGACACAAGCCAAAATATTTGGAATGAAACATGCACAGAGGTATTAGGAAAGAAGGAGCGTAATCATAAGGCATGGATAACTCCAGAAACTCTCAGGGAAATAGAAGAAAGGAAAAGAGGAAAGCAGATTTAAATAATAGCAAAACTAGAACTGCCATAGCCCAGGAAAAGTACACATAAGCTAGCAAGAAAGTAAAGAAACAAATAAAGTTAGATAAAAGACAATACGTAGAAGATCTAGCAAGAGAAGCAGAGGTAGCCGCAGAAAAAGTAAACCTTAGGGATCTTTACAACATCACTAGAAAGCTAGCAGGAAAATACAGTCCATCAAATGGGTTGATCAAAAATAGTAGTGGGAAATTATCACTAATGTTAGAGACCAAATGGAAAGATGGATGGAATACTTCAAGGAACCTCTGAACAGACCAGCACCTACGACCCTCCCCTCAGATATCCAACCGGCAGAAATTGACTTGGACATCAACTTTGAGAAACCATCCAAGGAGGAGATTAGTAAAGCCATTAAACTTTTAAAAGATGGGAAAGCGGCCGGTCCAGATGGTATTCCAGTGGAGGCAGTTAAAGCCAACATAAACACATCCACAGAAATACTGTATAAATTATTTAGCAGAATCTGGGAGACCGAAGAAATACCAGCAAACTGGAGAGAAAGATACCTGGTGAAGTTACCAAAGAAAGGGACTTTCAGAAGTGTGAAACTATAGGGAATAATGCTGTTGTCAGTACCTGGGAAAATACTAAGCAGAGTCATCCTGGAGAAACTGAGAGATGAACAGGCAGGCTTCCGACCAAATAGATCCTGTGCTGACCAGATAGCCACATTACGCATAATAATAGAGCAAAGTATTGAATGGAAATTCCCACTTTATATCGGATTTGTGGATTATGAGAAGGCTTTTAACAGTATTGATAGGAAACCTTTGGAAATTAATGAGGCATGGAATCCCACAGAAAATTATTAACCTAATAAAAGCAACATATACAGATATGAAATGTAGAGTTCTTCATGAAGGTAAACTAACAGATACTTTTGGAATAGAAACAGGAGTGCGTCAGTGATGTCTTCTATCACCTTTGTTGTTCTTACTGACAATAGACTGGATTATGAAGACCACAGTAACTAACACCAGAAATGGAATCCAATGGACTCTGACAGAACAACTAGATGATCTGACTTCGCTGATGATATAGCCCTTCTGTCACATACACGAAATCAGATGCAGGATAAGCTAAACACATTGAATCAAAGGTCCCAGCAAATAGGGCTGAACATTCATAAGGGAAAGACAAAGATATTGAGAATTAACCAAGCAAACGACAACTCGATCTCCCTGGGGAAATCCCACTTCAAGAGGTAGAATCATACACATATTTGGGCAGCAACGTAGACAAAGAGGGTGGAACAGATAGAGATGTTAAAATAAGAATACAGAAGGCAAGAGGAGCTTTCATTGCACTGGGAAACATTTGGAAGTCCAAAGAAATCAAATCTAGAACAAAAATTCGGATATTTAACTCCAATGTTAATGCAGTTCTACTGTATGGGTCAGAAACATGGAGAACAACTAAAACAATAGCGCATAAATTGCAAACATTCAACAACTGGTGTCTGGCAGAATAGAGGGAATAAGATGGTATGATAGGGTCACAAATGAGGAACTTATGGAGAGAACAAGACAGATTCCAGTGAACAAACAGGTTAAAAAAGGCGCTGGATAGGACACACTTTGCAAAAACCGTAGGGAAATAAAACAAGAAGGGTCCTTGCCTGGAACCCGCAGGGACAGCGAAAGAAGGGGAGGCCGAGAAATACTTGGAGACGGAGATCAACAATATAAAGAAGAGCTGGAGGAGCTGCAGGAGATAGCTAGAGATAGGAAGACTTGGTATGAGTTGGTTGAGGCCTATGCCCCAACCCGGGGTAAAAAGGCAAAGAGAGAGAGAGAGAAGAGCCTGCGTTTTTACTGGCGGGGGCAGGGCAGAGGAATTTGAGGGACACTTGACGGAATCCGTTGAGATAAGAACGGGATGTCATTTGTTCTTGCTATTCCTAATGATTGGCTTCACAGCTATCTGAGATCCTCGCCTAAACCTGGAAAACATCTCACAGGCATAAATGGATATAGAATTATTACCTTGCAAAACACTGTCGGCAAACTGCTTGTAAATTCATAGCCCGTAGAGTTTCAAATATGATGGAAACAAATGGTCTTTTCCCCTCCACTTTCGGCGGCTATCGTAAAGGAAAGGACACATGGTGCAATGCAGCGGTTTTTGCGTATGAGGGGTTTCAGATGGCGATACCCTAGGGAAAGCTCACCCTAGTAAATCAAAATCTGGCTGAAACCGGACGGGCGGGCCTAGTCACCATGGGCACACAATCGTCCCAACGTAGATCACCCCGTTCTTGCCATTGGACCAATTATACATCAAAATAAGAATGATCAAATTGGTCGTGAAGAATGAACGAAAGAAGAAGAATATGGCGACAGAAACGGCTGCAGCCGCCATTGACTTGCAGGACGCATATAACAATGTCTCTTACACCTTACTTATGCAGTTATTGATGAATATGCAGGTGGAATCAAGCTTGGCAAGTGGCTTGCTGCTGCCCTTTTTGAGCGCACGTTATCAATGTGTTGTGGTTCATGATCATCACAACCACAAGTCCTAATGAGTCTTCCTCAGGGATCACCACTCTCGCCAGTCCTGTTCAATGTATACACCGTCGGGGTAACCAGCACACAAAGGGTCGGAGTTGGCAGAACAATGTCGTACGCCGATGATATTCTGGTGTATCGCATGGGCAAGGACAGAAATGAGATCGCATCTGCCATACAGTGTGAACTGAATAGGATTGGTGACTGGTGCAACGAATTCGAAACGAATGTGAACCCAGCAAAGGCCTCTCTGACATGGTTCTCTCTTAACACTCACATAGTAAAGAGACCTACCCCAGTTGTCAACATGTGTAGCAAAGACATTGGCAGAAGCGAAACATTAAAATATCTTGGAATAACAGTTGACAGAAATCTGTCATTTAAGAGTCATGTAGAGAACGTAATCCTAAAGGCAAGTAAAGGGCTAACCGCTCTCAAAGTTATGGCGGAGGCGGATAATGAACACTGCCTGCTATTTTTTTCTTTATCAGGGACTACTGCTGAACGTAGTGGACTATGGCCTTGGTCTTTTGGAAGTAAGCAGAACATCACGTTATAAGTTAGACAGGATCCAAAATGAAGCGATGAGGCTTATAATTTTTTGCACACGTGACACTTCTTGTGAGGCAATGCGCTATGTCCTTGGATTGCCAACGATGACCATGAGACACAAAGTCGCACAGGAAAAAGCTTATCTAAGAGTTTCTGCGGACACAAATCATCCTCTGCACAAATCCATAAATGAAAACAAGGGCAGGCGATTGAAGAGAGGCCGATCCTGTATGGCCGAGGCATAGGATGTTATTAAACAGTTGTCAGTACACTTGGACGCCGCTGTAGAGAATGGGTCCGGACTTACTCATCACAACAAAACCGTCGCACACTTCTAGTGGACTGCGGGGCTTTCGAGAAAATGACATTGAGCATGACTATGGAGATCACCCCTGCCTCCAGGGCTCTGTCATGGGTGGCTGAGCAACAGGTTACCCATACGATCATCATATCAGACTCGATGAATTTGCTTCAACTGATTGAATCTGGAAGTACGCGTGTGGAATGGGTTGACATCATTCGGAGATCACATCTCATAAAAATGACTTGGTGGTACATACCTGTACATGCTGGAGTGCCGGGTAAGGAGCGTACTGACTCTCTTGCAAACAATGCCCCGAGTCGAGCATGCAGAAGTATGGACAGAGCCGATATCATCGATGCGGTACGCTCTCAATTGTGTGACATGGGCGGGTCTCAGACACTGGAACGAGTGCGAGAATTAGGCGTTAAGTTTGAACATGCCAGACAGTGTCGTCTTCGTGGTAGAGAGAGAAGATATAGTAATCAACTTCTCATGGTACTGTGAGCAAATGGACTTTGGGATAGCTGCTGCAACGGAGGACAGAGCAGGAATGGGAATGCCCAATGTGCCGTGATGTCGATCGCATAACATAACATTGGTATTGGTTACTAAACTGACGTCATTGTACTCCGGGCAGACCCCTAGGTGCTCAATCTCCCCCAACATATATCGAAGAGTATGCATGCTGAGGGTTCCCGTAGCTAGTTGATTAAACACACACCTAACTCTGCCTCTCAGGCATCCAGTTCTACTTGTACACCGGGTAACTCCAAACTGCCTAAATCGCTGGATCGATTCAACATATATTTCAGTGTCCTCATCCAACAGACAGTCGCGAAGTGACCGAAGAACATCCCCCAACAATCGTTGCTGTTGGTGCAAGCCTGTCCGCTCTCTCATTACCGAAACAAACACGCATGCCCAGGACAGTATATCCACGTAAATACAACAACGGCCCCAGTAAATGAGGCCTCAATCTCCATCCTCATACCAAAAGTAGTTGCCCTGTACGCTCCACTTCGCTCTGCAACAACGCTAGAATGTATTAAAAATGAATTATTAGATATCAGAGTCGAAGAAGAAGATGTCGTAGAAGACGAAGGAACGTCATAATGAATGTATTAAAGAATGAAAACAACATAGAAAAAAGAATAGAAGATATCATATGAAATATTAGATATCAGAGTCGAAGAAGAAGATATCGAAGAAGAAGAACAGAAGATATCGTAAAAGAAGAACGAATGTCATAACGAAAGGAAAAAGACGAAATTGAAAGAAAGCGGAAACTTTGTCATTTTCAGTATACCTCCTGTATTATCACACTGAAACCCCTATAAGCGCTAATGGAATAAACCGCGACACACGATAAACAGCAGACACACCCCCGGAAAACCCCGGAAGCCCGTCTCCCATTTGCTTGGGGTTGTATAAAAGACTAGAACCAATTTGAAGAATAGGGAATGGTAATATTACTGAAGTATACACAAATAAATAAATACCAACGTTGGAGATACATCTTCGATGTTTCAATTTTAACTTTCGGAGGGAAAAAATCTAGCACATTTAATCCATCAGACAACATATTTAGTTTGCACGAGACGATGTTTGAATGTTGTGTTTTAGATTGATATTACAGAATGTCAGTTCTGAAAATAAAAAGTGCCAATCTTACTTTTGGCTAGCAGGTGTGGAAAAAAAAAATATTTAGCTTAGTTTTTAGTTTTCTCGATACTTCCAATATTCTGTGTAGACACTTTCTGTCGTGACTAGTTTTCTTCTATCGTTTGATGTCAGCGACCAGGTTTGGCAACTGATAACATAATGTTGGAAGTAAGACTGTTGAACATTGCTCTATTTGTATTCATGGTGACATGTTTGCATTTCAAAATTGGCGCCATTTGTCCTATCATTTGATTTGCTTTGTTGCATCTATGTTGGATTTCGTTAGTTATTCTTCCATTTGCTGACAAAATGCTCCTTGGGATGGGGGAAAGAATTCTTTCTTTCTTTGTCCTTCTCTGCTTTTTGCCGTTAGGCGTCGCAGATTTAACTGGTGACCGGTTTCCGAGATAGTGCACGCTCGGACGCGTGATATGTTGTGCTTGTGTGGAGTTTTAGGATGTCTATATTCCATCTTTTTCTTGGTCTGCCCCTTCCTCTTGATGATTCCATTTTCAGGTAGACGCTCTTGCAACTGGTGTATTCGGGTTCATTCTCATCAAGTGGCGAAGCCATTTGAGTCTTTGAATTTTTTTTAATTGATGCTTGTAATATATAACTAGTAACAATTGTTATAAGAAGGAGAAGATGGAGATATGTTGGACTTCTTCTTCTTCTTCTTTACGTTCGTTCTTTACGACCAATTTTAATCACTCTTTGTGATATGTTTGATCTTTGCCAAGAACGTGTATACGTTACACATTGGTTTGGTAGGCCCCTAAACGCATAGACTTCTACACGTTTAGGACATGTGCATCCGATTTCAGCCAAACTTCTTACGACATGCGTGGCAGGTAACAGTGGTTCTATTCTTTACACCCAAATTTGGCCCCGGTAACCACTCGGGCCGGGTGATATGTTGGACATACCTTGAGAAGAAGAAGAGCACAGAACAGCAAAGCAGGCATTGAAGTGGAATGCAAAGTTAATGAAGAGAGGGCGCCTTAGGGAGAACCTAAAACGTCATGCGTGCACTTGTAAGAAATGATCAGGTTATAATCAACAGCAACAACACACAAATGAACGCATGCACACACAGATGGATTCACACAGATGCATTCACACATATGTATTCACACAGATGCATTCACACAGATGTATTCACACAGATGCATTCACACAGATGCATTAGCGCACCACACAACCACACACGCAGTACGTCAGTGTGTGCGTGCGTGTTCGTATATGTGCACGCGTGTGTGTATGGATGCTTGCGTACGTTCGTGTATGTGTGTGTGTACATGCAGGAACGCAATCTCCCATGCAAGCAGACAGCCACATACACACATACAGTCCTACGCACGCAGACATACTACACATATGTTCACAAACATATCACCCGAGGTACATCATCATCAAGGTGCGTATCCTTTATAGGACGTTGCTCTTTGCAGCACATCTGAAATTCACTCTCTCTCTCTTGCCAGTTTACCCACTTCGTCGATGGTCATGTTCATGGTTTCTTTAATATCTTGTAGCCATCTTCTTCTTGGTCTGCCTCTGCGTCCTGGGACCATGCCCTCTAGTATTGTTCTTTCCAGGTCATCGTGACGCTTGATGTGACCAAAGTATGTAATTTTTCTGTATAGTATGTTGTTTATCAGCCAGTTCTCTTTAACATTTAGTTCTTTCAGGACATCAGTGTTCTTTCTTTTTTATGTCCATGGTATTTGTAGGATCTTTCTGTAGCATTTAGTTTTGAAGGACTGCATTTTCGTTCTTAATTTCTGTGTAATAGTCCATGATTGACAACCATAAGTAGCCACTGGAAAATGCATGTTCTCAATATTTTTAATTTTAATATTTTGCTGGTGCTTTGCCACAGGTTCTTCGTTGTGTTTAACTTCTTGATTACTATTGCCAATCTTCTTGAGATCTCTTTGGAGCAGTCACCATTATTGTTAATTATTGAGCCCAGGTATTCGTAGCTCTCTACACATTGGAGTTTTTCATTGTTTACTTGGATGTTAGGTGAACCTTTTGCTTTGTCAGTTGACATGATTTTTGTTTTGTGTATTCAAATATAGATGTTGGTCTTCACTATGTTTCTTGGTCGTCATGATTAGGTTTTCCAAACCTTCTTTGCTGGTGGATAATAATACTGTATCGTCTGCGTATCTAAGCTCTGGTATGAATTTGCCGCCTATAGTGAGAGGGTTCGTAATTCACATAGTTGGCATCGTCTTTACATTCCTCATGATGTTCTCCGCATACGCACGTACGCACACCCATATTTAGGCATATACACACATACACTCGTACACATATACACCATACATATACTACATACAAACACATGCACCACAACCAACTATATAAGCACACACACACTCCGTACTTTGTAATAGGTTGGCTCTGCATACACACACACACACACACACACACAAATATCTGAATGTGAATGGATGCTGAAGAATGTCTAGCTCAGATCTACACGTACAACACAAGTCACATGATAGTGTTTTCTTAGCCTTTACATTATCTTTATGTTTATCTGTACAACACAATGTCACTAGTCTGATGTTTACTTTATACGTACAGAGCCCCGCCTACCGTTGACGCATACCATACATATCTTTCCTTCAGACATACACACATACACACAAAAGAGAGGGAGGGTGAGAGATATAAAATTACCAACAAACTACCCAATAAGTTTTATCATTATCAGATTAGACAGTTCGGCTCCGAGGTCAACAGTAGTCAACACTACGAAATTCAAAGTTAGTGTTTTATTTGAAAGAATGCGAGCTACTGTTCGGGGCGGAATGGGATTATTTCCCACAAAACTGAATTTACCGGAATAGTGCTCACTAACTTGTTGTACGCCAGTGAGACATGAACATGTATAGCAGACACTAGTGAGACAGAACGATCTATAGAGACAACAGTGAGACATAACGATGTATAGGAACAACAGTGAGACATGAACAATCTATAGAGACACTAGTAGATGAACAATGATACAGACACTATGAGACATGAACAATGTATAGCAGACACTAGTGAGACATGAACAATGTATAGCAGACACTAGTGAGACATGAACAATGTATAGCAGACACTAGTAGACATGAACAATGTAAGAACACTAGTGAGACATGAACAATATGCAGACACTAGTGAGACATGAACAATATATAGCAGACACCAATTAAAACTAAAACACAAGTTGTCTCCGTAGATAAAAATAAAATAAAATGGTAGGACAAAATTCAAGATACCGAAGTTCTCATGAGATCCAAGAGTTCCATGTATTCACATTCTATTACAGAAGGCACAGGAGAGCTAGGCGGGTCACATTGTGCGGGTCTCTCTAACACATGAGATCCAAGAGTTCCATGTATTCACATTCTGTTACAGAAGGCATGGGAGAGCTAGGCGGTCACATTGTGGGTCTCTAACACATGAGATCCAAGAGTTCATGTATTCACATTCTGTTACACAAGGCATAGGAGAGCTAGGCGGGTCACATTGTGCAGGTCTCTCAACACATGAGATCAAGAGTTCCATGTATTCACATTCTATTACAGAAGGCATGGAGAGCTGGGCGGGTCAATTGTGCGGGTCTCTAACACATGAGACCCAAGAGTTCCATGTATTCACATTCTGTTAAGAGGCACAGGAGAGCTAGGCAGGTCACATTGCGGGGTCTCTAATACATGAGATCCAAGAGTTCCATGTATTCACATTCTGTTCAGAAGGCACAGGAGAGCTAGGCAGGTCACATTGCGCGGCCCCTAATAAACGCATTCCAAAATAATTGTAACTTCTTCCAACGCTCCATATAGGAACTTGTTAACCACTCTTCGTGATTTGTATGTAATCTGAGTCTAAGAGCTATTGTACGTTATGCTAGGTATGCGCCTACAAGTAGGACAGCACATTCCATTTCCGCTACGCTTTTTATTAATAGCTTACTTTCCCCATTCCCCTACCTCAGTTGCCTCTTACGACATGCCTTGTAGGTTACAGTGTTACTATTCTTTTCTCCCTTGCGAGTCCCGACACCACACATGCGATTTAAATCTAAAGCAAGATATTTATCATCATGAAATAGCTTGCCCTGGAGCATAACTTTGCCGCCACCCTAACAATCCTTCGCAATATATCTCTCTCCTATAGACCAGGTTTCCCGCCTCTGCAGCCAACATGCTCAAAGTTACATCCTGAATCCATTTTCTCCGTGGTCTTCCTTCTTGTCGGGTTGTCTCCTTCCCTAATGATATTCCCCAACAATTCATGTCTTTTTATATACCTGACATTATTTTAAATACTCAATATGTGCAAAAAATACTCAAATTTTCTCATTCTTATTTGTAGCATCAGCCAGTTTTCTTGATTTTGAGTTCTTTCTGGATAAATCTATTTGTTCTCTTCTCTGTCCATGATATACGAAGGACTCTTCTGTAACACTTATATTCAAAAGCACATATATGTTTCTCCACTGCCTTGTTAAATGTCCATGCTTCACACCCATACGTCGACACTGTGAATATGTATGCTCTTAGTATTCTGATCTTTGCTTTCCTATCAATTCCATTCCATACTGTTTTTTTTTTTGTTAAAAATGTTTGTTTGTTTATTGTTGCAAGATCTAAGTTATAACTTTACCAATAGCTACATTTAATCAAATGTTCGAGGGTCTCTGTGTTATATAGGTCAGGTAGACGTCTCTTGTGCCAAAGGTACCGGCTGCTCCTCATAGAGCCATCTGGATATTATTCCAGAGATCCATGATCTCGATGTAGGTGAAATCGAGTTCCTAGTCCTATCGGAGGCGGGCGATAAAACGTAGGTACCGTGTTCAATTTGAACACGTAAAAGAACCCTTGGCTGTTCAAAATCGAGAACAGGCTGGAATGCCGCTGCCCGGGCATAATTCATTAGAAAAGATTAGAAATAAAATTCTTACGAAAACATTTTCACCATCTTCAAAATGACATCGGGGACCTTCGCCGTTGCTACAGAGTTCGTGCACTGTAGCTGAGATCATCCTGTGTAAGAGGGGGACTGCCTAGAGTAGTTGATAGTAGCTCGGCCTGCTAGCTGTGAGACGCCTCATAGCTCGGTTCGAACCTACTGTCCGGCATTTGTTCGAGTCCCCTGGTCTTACTCAGGACGATAACGTGAGTACCTCTGAAGTCGGAGAAAATCTGCCTGTATGGCGAGGGAATACTAATTACGAGTACATTGAGCACACGGCTGCCAGTGTAAAGTAATTTACAATGTGCACGCTGCTGCCATTGTAAGAAATTGAAAAACGAATTTTCACGCAAAAATCAGTTTCAGAGATGAAACTTCGTTTGAGTTGAAAGCGGACGAAAGAAAAAAGAAAAAAAAAAAAAAAAAAAAAAATCCTGTGTAAGAAATAGATTGAAGCACATATGGTTACTCACCGAAGTGCAATGATGATGGTCATATCAATCAATCAATTAATCAATCAATCAAATGCTGTTTTGTTATTGTGTGTTGTGATTATATGCCTACCTTCTCCATCTTGATTAATGATTTCTGAAATCTAACACTAGGCCCGGATGGAGATTCGAGATCTCTTCACAGACCTGGCAGATGGCAAGATGCTTATGAAACTGCTGGAGATCATATCCGGGGAGCAGCTGGGACGTCCCAACAAGGGCATGCTTAGAGTGCAGAAAGTAGAGAATGTGAACAGGTGTCTCAAGTTCCTGGCTACTAAGGTAAGGAGAACTTGGGACATCATTTAATGGGAGGTAAACTAAGGTATTTGAGGAAAAATGATCAACGAATATCAAAGCAGCCATTGAAGTGGGATGCAAAGGGTTCAAGAAAGAGAGGTCGACCTAATTAGACCCTGAAACGAACTTTGCTGAGAGAGGCAGGAAATATCGGTCTCAGTTCCATGGAGGAGAATGAGCGAGTTGCCCAGGATAGAGCGGTATGGAAAAATTATTTGCAGGCCCTATGTAACGTATAAAGGTATGAGAGGAATTATTATACTAAGGTAAGGAGAACTTGGGACATCATTTAATGGAAGGTATACTAAGGTAAGGAGAACTTGGGACATCATTTAATGGGAAGGTATACTAAGGTAAGGAGAACTTGGGACATCATTTAATGGAGGATATATTAAGAGTGTAATGGAGAACTTTGGAATGGAAATTAATGGAGAATAAATACTAAGGATAAGGAGGAATTTTGAGGAATCATTTAAAATGGAAGGTATAATAAGGTAAGAGAAGTTAGGGAATCATTTAATGGAAGGAAGTGATAGAATAAAGAGGAATTGTGGAATCATTTAATGATGGAACATAATGGTAAGGAGAACTTATTGGACATAGTTAATGGGAGATATACTAAGGTAAGGAGAACTTGACATCTTTAATGGAGAAAGTATCAAGAAAGGTGAGAATTGAGAACATGCACATTAATGGAGGTATACAAGAGTAAGGGAACATTTTGGACATCATTTAAACTGGAAGGATACTCTCAAGGTATGGAGAACTTGGGACAAGCATTATGGAAGTATACTAAGGTAAGGAGAACTTGGGACATCATTTAATGGAAGGTATACTAAGGTAAGGAGAACTTGGGACATCATTTAATGGGAGGTATACTAAGGTAAGGAGAACTTGGGACATCATTTAATGGGAGGTATACTAAGGTAAGGAGAACTTGGGACATCATTTAATGGAAGGTATACTAAGGTAAGGAGAACTTGGGACATCATTTAATGGGAGGTATACTAAGGTAAGGAGAACTTGGGACATCATTTAATGGGAGGGATACATGGTGTTAGAGTTGTTAATGGTTTAGGTAGATTTGGAAGTGGAAATATAATGAGACAAAATAAAAATGGACAGTGCAAGGGAAAAGGTAATGTGATGGATATTGTTAAAAGGGGAAATATTGTGACAAGATGGAACCGGTAAGTGTACTGATAAAAATAATGTAAGATGAAAGTTTAGGAAGAAAAGGTAATGTGACAATGTGTAAGGTAAAGGTAATGTGACAGAATAAAGATGGATATTGTTTGGGTGAAATATTGTGACAAGATGGAAGCAGTAATTGTAAGGAGAAACATTATTTTGTAAGATGAAAGTTGAATGTGTAAGCAGAAAGTTGAATGTGTAAGGAGAAAGTTGAATTTTAAGGAGAAAGATCAAGAGAAAGGTGGAAAGTTGAAGAAAACTGATGCAGCAAGTAATAATTGAGGTGTAAAGAGACATATTGTGTGTACATTTTTAAAAAAATTGACATTATTTCAAACTTGATTAAAGGCATAATTCTCTCTCTACCACCTGCCAGGTGTACTTTGAGAACATTGGTGCTGAAGACATAGTGGATGGCAACCCTCGGTTGATTTTAGGATTAATCTGGACAATCATTCTTCGTTTCCAAATTCAGGAAATCATCATCAATGTTGTAGGTTGAATTGGTGTAGTTTGTTGTAGCATTGATAGGTTTGTGTTGTTGGTGTAGTTTGTTGATGATGATGAAGGGGGCGTCTATGTGATCTGTGGCGTAGATGTTATGTGCTCACTTTTCATTCTAAAGGTACACAGTTCGCTCCCATGTAGAACCATCATGATATTTTTCTAGAGATTCATGATCTCAGCGTAGGTGAGATTGAGTTCCTAGTTCTATCGGAGACGGACGATAAAACATATGTCCTATGTTCAATTTGAGCACATAGAAGAACCCTTAGCAGTTCAAAACCAAGAAGAGCAGGCTGGAAAGCTGCTTCCCGGGCAAAATTCATTAGTAAAGTTGAAAAATTTAATTCCTACAAAATCTGCACCATCTTCTAAATCACATTGAGTACCCCTGTTGGTGCTACGAAGTTTGTGCGTTGCAGCTGACATCTTCCTGTGTAAGAAAGAGATTGGAGCATATATGGTAACTCACCAAAGTGCAATGATGATAGTCCTATCAATTAATCAATCAATCAATCAATCAATCAATTGATAATGAATGGTAATGATTGTAGAAGTAGTTGTGGTTGTAGGAATTAGTAGTTGATGAGGGTAGGGGTGATGGTTATGGAATGAACTGTAGCAATTGTTGTAGGGATGGGAACAATGATGTGAACAAAAACAAACGGAGGATATAACCCAGAGCATGACAGTATAAATACACTAAACAGAAAAGCACAGTCTTCAGACTTAGAACGAGACACTGCAGTCTCAGAGCCACCTCCATAGAATGGGTCTCAGGGACTCGGCCTGCACCTGTGGAGCACCAAAGCAGTCCCCAGAGCACATCCTGCAAGACTGCCCCAGTTTGAGCAGTGTCAGAATGAAAATCTGGCCAACAGAAACAACACTACAAAACAAACTATGGGAAAACGGTAAAGACCACAAGAGCACCACCTTGTTTATGACACATATCGGAGTAGTCGCACAGCAGAAGTTGATCACAGAAGAAGAAGTTGTGCTGATGGTTGTGATGAAGAGGATAGCTGTTGGTAGTAAAGATGGTAGTGAAGATAATAGTTAGTGGTAAAAAAAAACACACACACACACATATGAACCATGAACATTACCAATGTTAATAAATTCATCCTTTGTGAACACACACACACACACACACATCAACCATGAATGTTACCAATGTTAATAAAATCATCCTTTGTGAACAGGATGAAGATGAAAACAGTGAGAAAAGATCGGCAAAAGATGCATTGTTATTGTGGTGTCAGAGAAAGACTGCTGGGTAATTATTTTTTAATGTGTCTTTTTGTTTGTAACCATTTTGTTAATGCACTGTTTGTCTCTTACTGTACTCACCATTTTGTTAATGCACTGTTTGTCTCTTACTGTACTCACCATTTTGTTAATGCACTGTTTGTCTCTTACTGTATTCACCATTTTGTTAATGCACTGTTTGTCTCTTACTGTACTACCATTTGTTAATGACTGTTTGTCTCTACTTACTCACCATTTTGTTAATGCACTGTTTGTCTCTTACTGTACTCACCATTTTGTTAATGCACTGTTTGTCTTCTCTACCATTTTGTTAATGTACTGTTGTCTCTACGACACCATTTTGTTAATGCACTGTTTGTCTCTTACTGTATTCACCATTTTGTTAATGCACTGTTTGTCTCTTACTGTATTCACCATTTTGTTAATGCACTGTTTGTCTCTTTACTGTATTCACCATTTTGTTAATGCACTGCTTACTTTGTCTTTACTGTATTCACATTTGTAATAGTTCACCATTTTGTTAATGCACTGTTTGTCTCTTACTGTATTCACATTTGTTATCACTGTTTGCCTTACTGTTACTTTTCACCATTTTCAAGCTGTATTAGCGCAATTGTAGTTTTTCCCTTGGCAACATATGATTGTGAGAAATGGACCATTGACAAAGCGACGGAGAAGATTATTAATGTTTTTGAATGCAAATGCTACAGAAGAGTACTTAGAATATCATGGACAGAGAAAAGAACAAATGCTTCTGTTCTGCAACAGCTTGATATTAAAGAGAGTTAGCTATATAGAGAGAAGAACATAAAAACAAGGACAATTAAATATTTCGGACACATCAAATGACTTGAGTAACTAGAGAAGATAATTTTGGAGGGAATGGTGCGTGGAAGAAGAATGAGAGAAAGACCTTGCACAGAACAGACAGTTTTTCAGGATTCCTGTCATGGGAGCCAAGTTCTGGAACGGACAAGCTACTTGATGATGATGATGTGTAGGGCAATATCTTATATACTTGCTCCCTAGGCAAGTTCTTTTTTTTCAATATTCAGGGGAAGCTGGATTTTGTCAACCACAAATGGCTTTCGTGTTGATCCAGCATCTATTCAGCATCAGTCTGTGAAGTCAAAATTACCAATGTAATGTTGACTGCATTAGCCATATTTGATCAAGAAAATTGTGGACATAATACTGTATTCTGCTGATGAATACCAGGAAATGTGACAGCAGATTGACAGGCCAAGGAAAGTGCTGCTGAAGAGCAATCGGATCTACAAGTTATGTATCAACACAAGAATAGGTTGATTAAATAAATCAATCAGACAGTCACTAAAACTAACACAGGACAATTACCAAAATATAAGCAAGTCAGGACAAGGTCATCAGTACATGTCTAAATCCACTTCATGTCCTGATTCATACATACAGCATCCACAAGAGATTTTCATTGTTTAAATTCTGCCTCCTTTTTAAAATATCGTTTCCCACACCAGGCCACAATCTTTATACTCACTTTCTACCATTCTTCTCTAGAGAGGGAGACAGCAGCTACAGTACTTTGTTATTACATAATTTATCCTTCTTCTCCATGCTTTCTTTGGACTCCCATACCTTCCTGTCCCTTCTACTGTCCATGGGAGGACTGTCCATGGAGGACTGTCCATGGGATGACTGTCCAAGCCAATGTCAGTACTGACATATGACAAACATGACAGATCCACTCTCTAGCTTTCTCTTTTAATGATGGGTCTCTAATGATGCACTTTATTATTTTTGAAAGCTTTTCATTTGTTATCATATTTGTTATCATATTTGTTATCATATTTGTTATCATATTTGTTATCATATTTCTTATCATATTTCTTATCATATTTCTTATCATATTTGTTATCATATTTGTTATCATATTTGTTATCATATTTCTTATCATATTTGTTATCATATTTCTTATCATATTTGTTATCATATTTGTTATCATATTTGTTATCATATTTGTTATCATATTTCTTATCATATTTCTTATCATATTTGTTATCATATTTGTTATCATATTTGTTATCATATTTGTTATCATATTTGGTTAACAAATTTTCATTCTTCTTCTGAAACATTTATTTTGGAGTGCTATCATTTTCCAGCACTCACTAATGTATAAGAACACTCCCAGCAATCACTACTGTATAATAATGCTCCCAGCACTCACTACTGTATACGAACGCTCCCAGGATACTTCTATATATTTTAAATTTTATTTCAAGATCTAAATCCTTTAGTATTCCAGATTTTGCATCAGTACTTCTAAGTGGAGCATCAGACTGAATGAATTAGAGCACAGGCTCCCATATATGAGATCCGGGTTCAATCCCCGATGAGATCGAGCAGTTATTTTCTATCTGGGACATAGTGAAAAAATTCTTACATGAACAGCTTCGCAATAACTACACTAGCCATGCAATCTGAATAGCTTCGCAATGACTGCGCTAGCCATGCAACCATTCAATTCTACAAGCTCACGTCGCCCCTGTCTACAAGCTCACGTTGCCCCTGTCTACAAGCTCACGTTGCCCCTGTACTACACTGCCATAAAAAGTGATGTTCCAGGAAATAAAGACAGACACTGAAATCATTCAATATTTCACTCCTTAACCCTTTAGCTGCTAAGGACGTATATATACGTTTTCCATTCACTTCTAAAGACTCATTAACACGTCTGTTATTATCTCTCCTCTGTGGACTAAAGACGTGTTATAACACGTTATACATTGCTACTGTCACTGCTATAGGCATACATTCACGTTTGTGACCTATAAACAAAAAGTAGCCTTTTTAGCTCAGCCTTCGGAAAGTATGTAGCAGCGAAAGGGTTAATGTAATGTCCTTTCTTCTTCTTCTTCTTCTTCACCTTTCAACTCCCAACAGAGCACAAGTCTTCAACAACCTTCTTCCAGCTCTTCCTCTCTCCTGCCATCCCTTTCAATTCTTTCCATGTTTTACCTATCCTTTTAATATTAGTCTCCAGTTCTCTTCTCCAGGTATGTCTAAGCCTTCCCATACTCCTCTTTCCCTGCGGATTCCAAAACAGTGCTTGTCTTGCAATGCTTCCAGTCGGTCTTCTTAATGTGTGTCTTATATTTGTTGGCTTATTTTTTCTACAGTGTGAGGTAGCCAGCCCCACATCAACCCCCTTTAATCGCCTCATACGACATGCCTGGCAGGTACACATTGCTTCATACTCTTCCCTCCCCTTTCGGACCCCAGCAGCACACGGGGCAGACCCTAACATAGTTGCCTCTTACGACATGCCTTGTAGGGCGCAGTGTTACAATTCTTTGCTTCCTTTGTGGACCTGGCAACACACAGGCTTCATTTATTCCCAGATATAATTTCCAGACATCTAACTGTCAAAATTAATATTGATTTGTTTAATAAGCATCAACTAGAAGACCTGACAAAAGTTCAACATCTCAAACAAAACCAAACTCGAGCTAAGTGATACAGAAGACATTCAACAACAAACCACCGGAACAAAATGGGAACAAATATGAATAACTCTAACAGAAGAGAAAAATAAGAAACCGTAGTAACATTCAATATTAGCACAACTATATCAACATGGAGCTAGCAAGAGAAGTGTGAATGAAGAAGCAAATAAAATGTTTGATTGTGAAAGTTTCACAACTCCGTTGTTTAAATCAAGTTTGAAAGTGTACTGTATTTTTCAAATTTGTTTCACAATTAATATTACAAGCAATTGTTGCGACATTATGTCCGTGTGTTGCCAGAGTTTGCAGGGAGCAAAGAATAGTAACACTGTGACCTACAAGGCATGTCGTAAGAGGTGATTGAGGTATGGACTCAGGGAAGCTACCATAGTAAATAAAAAGTGTAGCAGAAATTGAATGTGCTGGCCTACTTGTAGGAGCATAACTGGTACAATGTGCAATCGCTCTTAGGTTCGGATAACATACAAATCACAAAGAGTGGTTAACAAGTGGTCGATATGGAATGTTGGAAGAATAAGGTCTGACAGTAAGGTTGGTATTGTAGAATGGCAAGGTTGGTAATGTAGCACATGGAGGTTGGTAATGAGCTATCAGCGAGGTTGGTACAATATAGCACAGGGAGGTTGGTAATGTAGACAGGGAGGTTGGTAATGTAGCACACAATGAATGTAATGGCAAAATAGCACAGGGAGATTGGTAATCATAGCTCTGTCAACACTGTGCCTTGTCTTCCAAGAACTATATGCATTTCATTATTGATCTCCTCATATCCTACTGTGACCTTAATTATGAGTACATTATTTTCATTTATGAAAGATGATCTATTATATCTGTCAACATGGCACATATTGATGATAGTTCCTTACTTTACAGTTCCTATGTCTTGTCTGTTCCTTCTTTAATCTGTTCCTTGTCTGTTCCTTCTTTTATCAGTTCTATGCCTTGTCTGTTCCTTCTTTTATCTGTGTCCTGCCTTGTCTGTTCCTTGGCATGGACATTCCCTAATACTAAATAAACTGTGAGGAATTGTTGTTCTGTTTGAAATGTGGCACAATTTCAGTGTTGGTAGTCCAACTTGATAAACAGACAAGGCAAACACCTGGTATTGATGACAGTTTCAGTTGAAGGTGGTATCACAGGTGTGACAGAATGTGCACTTTGTCACATATGTCACCAGTGAGGAGCAATAATCATAACTTGCTTAGGGACAGACAGACATAGACATTAATGATAAATTGTTGGGACAGACAGCACTACATTAATCATAAATGGTCTGGGACAGACAGACAGAACAGACTTTAATCATAAATTGTTGGGACAGACAGACAGACATTAATTTATAAATTGTTGGGACAGACAGACTATTAATATCACATTGTTGGAAACAGTACAGACAGACAGACATTAATCATAAATTGTTGGGACAGACAGACATTAATCATAAATTGTTAGAACAGACAGACATTAATCATAAATTGTTGGGACAGACAGACATTAATCATAAATTGTTGGGACAGACAAACATTAATCATAAATTGTTGCGACAGACAGACAAACATTAAACCATCATTTGTTGACCATCTAACATATTCTGTAGAAACATAAATTGGAAAACAAAAGACAAATTTCATAGAAATCAACTAGTCAGACTCATTGAGTTGCCAAGATTCCTTTATCTAGCAGACACATCATCAAATATTCAACAGATAAAATGTCTTCCGATACATTCTTAGATAGTTTTGTTTCAGAGACGAAGCTTAGCAACACAAAAATATATTTATTGTTTCTATGTTGTGTAGACTTAGTATGATAGTTTCAAATGTGAAAAATTAAAACACAAAGTGATTTTAGAAATTATAGAATATGAAATCATTGTTTTGATCAAAAAGCTTTTATCAAGGAAATGATATGAATCACAGTGAAGGTTTAATGTAATGCAGTTTGACAAATGGCTATTCAAAAACACAAATGTGGCGATATTTAGTATAAACTTTTGTGTGTGTGTGCTATGAATTCAGGCGTAGCACAATTAATCATGACATGTTTTATAAGCGGGTATTGCGGTCAACTGTAATTTATTCAGTTTAGTGATAATATAATGGGGTCTCTGGGACATAGAAGTTAGGTGCTCGTCTCTTGTACCAAAGGTACCGGCTTCATTCCCATGTGGAGCCATCTGGATATTTCCTGAGATCCCCCATCTCAGTGTAGTTGAGATTGTGTTCCTAGTCCTCTCGGAGATGAAGGATTAAAAAGTAGGTTCTGTGTTCAAGTTGAGCACATAAAAGAACCCTTGGCAGTTCAAAATCAAGAAGAGCAGGCCCTGGCAATATTCATTAGAAAAAGACTTAAAAAATAAAATTCCTACATCTTAACCATAAGCTACGGAGTTTCATGCACTGCAGCTGAGATATTCCTGTGTAAGAAAGAGATTGAAGCACACATGGTTACTCACTGAAGTGCACTGATGATGGTACAATCAATCAATCAATCAATCAGCGATGTTGTTTTGACAGTTTGTTCAAATTGAAATTCTCATGTAAAGAAAGAACCATGGAACTAATTATGAATGTTAGTTAAAGAAATGTATCCCTTCCGGCGCCATTATTCCAGGTAACATTACTAGCTTTTGTTCAGAGCTAGATTAAATCCACTAATTACTTACTTATAAATAACCAAGTACTGGCACAGTTAACACCACTGTTGTCACATAAAGAGATACCGCTAACCAAGTACTGGGACGTTAACACCACTGTTGTCACATAAAGAGATACCGCTAACCAGGTACTGGGAAGTTAACACCACTGTTGTCACATAAAGAGATATCGCTAACAACTAAAGCAAATCTTATAAGAACGATTTTCTGGCCAACACTATGTTACCAGTGTCAAACATGGCCAATAACAGCATCTAATGAGTGGAAAATCATAACGACAGAGATGAGGTGTCTTAGAAGAGCTGCAGGTGTGACAATAAGAGACAAAATTAGAAATGAAGAAATCAGAAGGAGACTGGATGTGAAACCAGTCATGCATTTCATAAAAGAATAACAGATTAAATTGTTTGGACACCTGACAAGAATTCCCTGGTATCGTCTACCACAGAGAGGCACACAGAAAAAGTATAATGAGTACAAAGCAAGAGGAAGACCACACAAAATATGGAGCGCCAACATCACAAACAGCCTTAAGAAAATAAATAACAGCTTACAATGTGCCTTAGAACAAGCACACATAAGATCACTACATTTCCCCCCTTTTCTGTCTTTTATAGGTCATCCTTGCAGTTTTCTTTCCAGTGTTGTTTCACTAGACCAGTAGTTTGTTCTCAGTATATTATATTCGAGGCAGCCTTGAAGCTTGTTCTCTGCATTCTGGAGTGCCTGTCCACCAGTACACATGGCTGAATTACCGTACACATGGCTGAATTATCATACACAAGGCTGAATTATTGTACACAAGGCTGAATTACCATACACAAGGCTGAATTACCGTACACAAGGCTGAATTACCGCACACAAAGCTGAATTATCGTACACAAGGCTGAATTATCGCACACACGGCTGAATTACCGTACACAAGGCTGGATTGCCAATCAATTTTGCTTACATGGGTGCTGGGGAGTCGATTGTGTACTGTTCTGAGGAGCATAATTACAACTTGTTCTAATCTGTTCATATTTTGGTATCCATCCTGTGTTAGTAGTTATCTACTGTGTTTTTCTGACTGATTGAATCATCCTCTTCGATAAGTAAGGGATATATCTGGTTGCTCTCCTGTAGCACCTTCCTTGCTCAGTCGGTCTGCTGTCTCATTTCCTGGTATCTCACAGGGAGACGGCATAGACAACCTTGTGCTGCTTGCATAGTTTTGTACGTAGAGTCTGTAGATCTGGAAATTTTTGGAACAGAAAGTCTTACATGATATGATTGGATGATATTTTTGGAACAGAAAGTCTAACATGATATGATTGGATGTTATTTTTGGAACAGAAAGTCTAACATGATATGATTGGATGTTATTTTTGGAACAGAAAGTCTAACATGATATGATTGGATGTTGTTTTTCAGATATCCTGGAGTAAATGTTCAGAACTTCACAAACAGTTGGAGAAATGGATTGGCTTTTAGTGCTCTCATACACGCTCACAGGTAAGTTCTTAACTTCTTAATTAGCCAGAACTTGCATAAGATGTTTCACAGTCAAGTTTTATATAAGGTGGAGGAAGTTTAAGGTGGAGAGTTTGGACATTCACAGACAAGTTTTATATAAGGTGGAGAGTTTGGACATTCACAGAAAAGAAAGTTTTATATAAGGTGGAGAGTTTGGACATTCACAGACAAGTTTTATATAAGGTGGAGAGTTTGGACATTCACAGACAAGTTTTATATAAGGTGGAGAGTTTGGACATTCACAGACAAGTTTTATATAAGGTGGAGAGTTTGGACATTCACAGACAAGTTTTATATAAGGTGGAGAGTTTGGACATTCACAGACAAGTTTTATATAAGGTGGAGAGTTTGGACATTCACAGACAAGTTTTATATAAGGTGGAGAGTTTGGACATTCACAGACAAGTTTTATATAAGGTGGAGAGTTTGGACATATCTTGTTCTGTTATTCTCCAACATTATTTACTCCTATAGTCATGTTGATGCCATACATCTGAAATGTGACCTAAATACCATATTTGTCTTTTATTTTGCTCTATTCTCTTGTCAATTTTAATTGTAGCAGCAGTAACTAATTATGACTTCTTTCCTTCCTTGATATTCTCTAGACATTTCTGTATATCAACAACTCAAAAGTCTTTATTGTTTATGCATCATCAAATAGCTTGTCTAAGCAGAACTTTGCCTCCCTAATAGCCCTTCTTAATTTTTCTCTCTCATAGGCCAGATGTCCCACTTCTGCAGCCACCATACTCAAATGATCAGTTACATCCTGAATCCATCTTCTCCGTGGTCTTCCTTTTTGTCAGATGCCTCATTCCATAATGGTCTTCTCCAACAGTTTGTGTCTATTTATATGCCCAAAAATACTTCAATTTTCTCATTTTTTTGGGTAGCATCAGCCAGTTCTTTTCTCTGTCCAAGATATATGGAGGACTCTTCTGTAACACTTATATTCAAAAGCACATATGTTTTCCACTGCCTTATTAAATGTCCATACTTTACACCCATATGATGCCATTAGGAATATGCATGCTCTTAGTATTCTAATTATCTATTACATTTCTTAAATACAAAGAAACAGATTTTCTTAAAACATTTTTATATGTCATTGACTTTCAGACCAGACCTGATCAACTTTGACAAGATTGATCCAGCTGATCATATTGGTAATCTCAACAATGCCTTTAACATCGCAGACAAGCATCTTGGTATCGCAAAAATTCTGGATGCTGAAGGTATATTTTCATTGTTCAATTCTTTCTTTCATAAGAAGAAAGTTGGCCAAAACCATGCTTGAATTACATAGAGAAACAAAGAACGAAGGGGTTTGGCCACTTAATAAGAATGCATCCAAACTTCACAGTATACAGAGTCTTCTACAACAGAACATCGGGAAAGAAGGCAATAGGAAGACC
The DNA here is from genome assembly GCA_020796225.1 of Arion vulgaris. Lineage (NCBI taxonomy): Eukaryota > Metazoa > Mollusca > Gastropoda > Stylommatophora > Arionidae > Arion > Arion vulgaris. The sequence continues at coordinate 69,300,210 of CM036759.1, forward strand.
ACGGAAAAGATGGTTAGATGGCGTAGCAGAATCCTGTGAAAGAGCAAAGATAACAATCACACAAGCCACCAGAACAGCGCAAGACAAAAACAGAAAACCATGACACTGGGCAACAACCCGGTAGCAGTGTGACGACAAAAGAAGAAGAAGAATTCTTTCTATACTAATTATTACTAATTTATGACTGCAATTATTTGCGATTAGAATTTTGTCTCACAAAGGCTTTGTGTTTGCTTTGTTTGTTGTAGGTATCGTAGAATATTATCATTAGGTGCCATGCCGGCTGGCAGATGTCCACAAATCTCTGTCCCTCGCATTTGCTATCATCTCAGATGTTGATGATCTTCTGTATCTAAATTTTATCTCTCTGTCTTGTCTCCTTTCTATTTTACAGGTTGTCTCAATGTGTTCTAAACCTCCCTTTCTCATTACATGTCCTAAAAATGATGACTGCCTCTTTCTTATATTGACAATAAATTTTCTCCTTGTCTTGACTATCATAGAATATATGTTGTTTCTTATACCAATTTTGAGGTTAATCGGGAAACTTGGTTTCATAAAGGAAAAGGGTGGAGACTGCAGTAAAACTTGGAAAAATAGCTAAACACGTAAAAACAAAGTACTACAGTTTTACAAAATACATAAACAGTGACGATAAACAGCAACGTTTCGACCAAAAGGCCTTTATCAAGCAAACAATACAACAAGAATGACGAATTTCGAAGAACACTACAAATGGACGATTACATGTGGAAACATAAACCTAATGGTTTATGTTTATGTTTCATAAAGGACAGACATTAGACCCAAGAGGAGGTCAACTAACCTTTTATCACCCAAATCCACATTATCTACCAGATGTTTGAGTTTAAGAAATTTATGTCAGAGCAAACCTTAGAAAATTGGTGCCATTTATCTTATAATTCTCTCTCTCTCTCTCGCAATCACCACCCAGACCAATGTACCAGATCTCCCCATAAACTCTATTCATGTGGAAATCTGATTCATGCAACCATAGCATTGGTGTATTTTACGTCACATCTTCAGCGCCATTTGGAGCTCTGGTGCTTATCCTTCAGTCCTTTATTATGTGTCCGGTTTTAGCTAGCGTTTATTCAGTTTGCTCTCCGTTCTGTAGCCATCAAGTGTTTTTTACGTTGTGGGGTAGCTAGCCCACGCCCCTCCTTAATCACCTCTTACGACATGTGTGGCAGATAACAGTGGTTCTATTCTTTACACCCCAATTTGGGCCCCAATACCACTCGGCCGGTCCTATGATTTGATTTGATTTATTGCATTTATTATGGATTTCATTACGTATTCTTACATTTGCTGGAAAAAGGCTTCCCTACGTATATAGAGTCTTTGGCTTGCTTTAAATGATGTTTGTTGATAGAGATTTTGATTTCTAAGTAGAAGGATAAAAGTAAATCAATAAATATATACTAAGTACAGCTAAATATTTACAATTTGAAATTACTTTATTGTTGTTGTTGCAATGTTCTAGATGTGGATGTCAACCGACCAGATGAGAAAATCATTGTCACCTATGTTGCCTCCTACTATCATCATTTTGCCAAAATGAAAAGTGAGATGACCGGAGGAAAGAGAATTGCAAAGGTCAGTACAAGATGTTAGATGTGAATGATATCTTATTCTTCTTCTTTGCGTTCGTTCTTTACGACCAAGTTTAATCATTCTTTATGATATGTTTCATCTTTGCCAAGAGCATGCATATGTTGCACATTGGTTTGGTAGGCCCCTAAACGCATAGACTTCTACACGTTTAGGACATGTGCATCCGATTTCAGCCAAACCTCCTTAGTCACCTCTTACGACATGCATGGCAGGTAACAGTGGCTCTATTCTTTACACCCCAAATTTGGGCCCCAGTAACCACCACTCGGGCGATGTGAATGATTTGAGACCATTGCAAATTTGTTGAAAGTGTTACCAAAAGTTTGAGCGAGTTATGATGTTTTACTTAAATCATAATTAAATTTCTATTCGTTCTGGCTAGAATCCCTTCATCTGGAATTAAGAGAATTTTCATCTAACCAAATCCTCATCAACTGCTAGATTGCTGACCCTCAGATAGTCATCATTGGGAAGGTCAACCAGTGGATAGAACTGACATTATAAACTCCTAAACAGAATGTGACCATTAAGAGGATTTTTATCGAAACCATTCCACTTCAACTGCTGGATTGCAAGAGATTAGATTGAAGAGTGGAGTGGCAAGAAAAGAACAGCACAACATGCATATGAGTAGACTCATCAATCAACATCGAACTGGTATGGTCGGTTGCTGGATGCTGATGGAGATGTTGTGAAGGGGATCGGTGCACCTATGGACATGTCCGGAGTGCAATGAAGATATTCTAAGCTGAGACTGGAATCAATTTGGAAACTTTTCAAACATTTCAAATGTCAAAATATTTCATGATGAGCCTAACACTGTATTATAAAATATAAATTATGATTAGCCTAACACTATTATAAAATAGAAATTATGATGAGCCTAACACTATTATAAAATAGAAATTATGATTAGCCTAACACTATATTATAAAATAGAAATTATGATTAGCCTAACACTATATTATAAAATAGAAATTATGATTAGCCTAACACTATATTATAAAATAAACATTATAGCATGATTCCTGACTGGATATAAATATAATTTCAAATTATACACCAGATTGTTGGGATGATGAATGATGTGGAGAAGATGCAGGATGACTATGCCGGGCTAACCTCTAACCTTTTGACCTGGATCAGGGACAAGATAAAGTCATTAAATAACAGGGACTTCCCTAACTCTTTAGAAGACATCCAGAAGGAGCTGATCCACTTCAAGGAGTACATGACAGTCGAGAAACCACCCAAGTAAGCATGTCTGGAATAATTGTTTCATTATTTGTAAACAAGTATCTCTTCTGTTGTTGACTTTTTTCTGTGAAATATGGTACAATAAATAGGGGGAGGTTGTGGAGGGATGCGTATGTTTGATCAAATTATTGATTGTTTGATGAGACTATCATAATTGCACTTCGATGACTAATGATATATGCTCCAGTCTCTTTCTTACACAGACATCAGCAGCAGAGCACAAACTCCACAGCACCGGGCAAGGCTCCCCGATGTAATTGTGAAGATATTTTGTAGGGATTTTATCTCTAATCTTTTCAAATGAATTTTTCCCGGACAGCTGCTTTCCAGCCTGCTCTTCTCGATTTTGAATTGCCACAAGTTCTTTTACGGCTCAAATTGAACATATGGCCTACGTTTTATCGCTCATCTCCAATAGGACTTGGAACTTGATCTCACCTACATTGAGATTAGGAATCTCTGAAAAATATCCCTATAACCTAACCAACCTCCAGGCCACGGAGATCATGTTGCACATGGTTTGCCCGTGTGTTACGGCGCACAAGGGATCGAAGAATATTAATACTGCAACCTACAAGACAACCTACAAGACAACCTACAAGGCAACCTACAAGACAACCTACAAGACAACCTACAAGCCAACCTACAAGAACCTAAGGCACTACAAGCAACCTACAAGACACCTACAAGGCAACCTACAAGACACTACAAGACCTACAAGGCAACCTACAAGACAACCTACAAGGCAACCTACAAGGCAACCTACAAGACAACCTACAAGGCAACCTACAAGGCAACCTACAAGGCAACCTACAAGACCAGCAACTAAGACAACCTACAAGCCAACCTACAAGACAACCTACAAGGCAACCTACAAGACAACCTACAAGACAACCTACAAGGCAACCTACAAGACAACCTACAAGGCAACCTACAAGGCAACCTACAAGACAACTTACAAGGCAACCTACAGGCAACCTACAGACAACCTACAAGGCAACCTACAAGGCAACCTACAAGGCAACCTACAAGGCAACCTACAAGACAACCTACAAGACAACCTACAAGCCAACCTACAAGACAACCTACAAGGCAACCTACAAGACAACCTACAAGACAACCTACAAGGCAACCTACAAGACAACCTACAAGGCAACCTACAAGGCAACCTACAAGACAACCTACAAGGCAACCTACAAGGCATGCCGTAAGAGGCGACTGAGGGCCAGAGAGCTACCCTAGTAAATAAAAAGTGTCATAGAAATTGGATGTGTTGACCTGACCTACTTCTAGGTGCATAACTGGCACAATGTACAGTTTCTCGCAGGCTCGGATCACATACAAATCACAAAGAAAGTTTAACAGGTGGTCGATATTGAGTTTTGTAATAAGAAACGATGTTTCACATGCAGTCTTACGCCTGTTAACTAGTAAAATCTTGATATCATTGGATGTTTCACATGCAGTCTTACGCCTGTTAACTTTATGTTGTAATGTTTGATATCTATTATTTAATAATGTTTTTAAATTAATTTTTATATTATCAGATATCGTGAAAGAGGAAATGTCGAAGCACAGTATTTCAACATCCAGTCTCGATTGAAAGCAAACGGACAAAAACAGTATGTGCCACCGGAAGGCATGTTGATTCATGACATAGAGACTGCCTGGATCCAACTAGAAAAGAGTGAACATGGCCGGGAGGTTGCTCTCAAAGATGAACTCATTAGACAGGAAAGGTTGGAACAGTTGGCCAGAAGGTTCTCAAGAAAGGTAAGTAGTAGTTTGTCTTCGGAAATGTTTGAGAAATATGTTTATCATTATCAGTTTGTACTCATCACTAAATGATGATGATGGAAGTGGATTGGACATGTTTGTCGTATGCCAGTAGGGCATTGCTAGGACAGCTCTCAGATGGACAGCAAATGGGAAGAAGGCATGGGCATCCAAAGGAAACATGGAGAAGAACTCTGGAGAGAGAGTTGAAGGAATGTGGCCTGGCGAGGAGACGGTTGGTAGAAGGCAGCAGAAACGTAACAGTGAAGTTCTTGTGGAAGCCTTATGTGTCAATCGGGACATAAAGAGGATATAGATAGATAGATCTGTTTGTACTCTCTACAATGATCAGTATACTAAGAGCATGCTTATTCCCAGTGGCACGTATAGGATGTGAAAGCATGGACATTTAACAGATAGTGGGAAAAGATATTTTGCTTTGAATATAAGTGTTACAGAAGAGTCCTTCGTATATCATGGACAGAAGAGAACAAATAGATCTATCCAGAAAGAACTCAAAATAAAGAAAACTGGCTGATGCTACAAATAAGAAGAAAAATTGAGAATTTTGGACATATAAAAGACATGAAGGGTTGGAGAAGACCATCATGGAAGGAGGCATACCGACAAAGAGAAGAAAAGGAAGACCACGGAGAAGATGATTCAGGATGTAACTGATGGTTTGAACATGACGACTGCAGAGGACATCTGGCCTATGAGAGAGAGAAATTCTGAAGGACTGTTGGTGTGGCAAAGTTCTGCTCAGGTTGAGCTATTTGATGATGATGGATGACTCCACATCGAAGGTTGGATATAATCAATTTCCAAACAAGTTTTGCTCCTTGCTCTGAGGATACATTTTGACATTCTACTGCCTGTCCATGTATTGATATGCAGTCTACCATTTCTCCCAAAGCTATGTCTTTGTCTTCCCTTGCTCACTTGCCCTCTTTTCTTCATCTTTTTCAATGATCCAGCTACACTTATGCCCGTGCCCTTTGGCCCAATACTACATAGTGGTTTCTTCGTGGGCTTGTAAGTTGTTCTTTTGTATCTTACAGGCTGTAATGCTAGCATAGGCTGTAATGAAAGCATAGTCTGTAATGAGAGCATAGACTGTAATGGGAGCACAGGCTGTAATGAGAACATAGGCTGTAATGCTAGCATAGGCTGTAATGAAAGCATAGTCTGTAATGAGAGCATAGGCACTAATGAGAACATAGGCTATAATGAGAGCATAGACTGTAATGAGAGCATAGACTGTAATGAGAGCTAGACTGTAATGAGACATGGCTGTAATGAGAGCAATGACTGTAATGGAGCACAGACTGTAATGAGCAAGAGCTGTAATGGAGCACAGACTGTAATGGGAGCACAGGCTGTAATGGGAGCAAGCTGTAATGAGAGCTAGGCTGCAATGGAGCATAGGCTGAAATGGGAGACATAGTTAATGGAGCACAGACTGTAATGGGAGCATAGGGACTAATGAGATCATATGAGCATGCTTTAAAGAGAGCATAGGCTGTAATGAGAGCATAGGCTGTAATGAGAGCATAGGACTAATGAGAACATAGGCTGTAATGAGAAGCATAGGCATAATGAGAGCATAGGCTGTAATGAGAGCATAGACTGTAATGAGAGCATAGGACTAATGAGACATAGGCTGTAATGAGACTAGCTGTAATAGAGCAGACTGTAATGAGAGCTAGACTGTAATGAGAGCATAACTGTAATGAGAGCTAGACTGTAATGAGAGCTAGACTGTAATGAGAACATAGGCTGTAATGAGAGCATAGGCTGTAATGAGAGCATAGACTGTAATGAGAACATAGACTGTAATGAGAGCTAGACTGTAATGAGCAAGACTGTAATGAGAGCTCAGACTGTAATGAGAGCATAGGCTGTAATGAGAGCATAGACTGTAATAGGACATCATTCTACAATTGACATGCTGAGCATTATAATGCTTTACATAATGAATTAGAGCAAGACTAATATACATCAATGTACTGATGGCTCAGATGTTAGCCATGGTGTAATGACCATGTGTATCGCATTGTGTTACATATGTGTAGGCACTAATGAGTAGTGTTGAGTTTTCTGCTGTATAACAGCTATGAATGACTTTATGACAGGCTGTATTGAGAGTCATGGTTGAGGCTAGACTGAAGAGATTACGAATGAGATCAGCTGTCAATGAGCTCAGACAGAAGCAAGCTGTGAAAACTAGATGAAGCATAGTCTGGAGATCATCTTTAGCATAGAGTAAGACAAATAATTGTTGATTCAAGACTGCAATGGAGATAGTGTAATAGAATGATGTTCACATAGATGTGAGGATAGGACTAATGGAACATAGCTGATCAGCATAACTGGTTATAAATCTGTAAGAACAAACTTTTAATAGGCAAAAGCTTAATGAGGACATACTTATGCATACTTCTGAGATGACTGTTAGAGCTCAGATTAATGAGACATACTTATAGAACATAGACTAAGAAGTCAGCTTTGAGGTGGAAATAGCATGAGTGTAACATACTGTAATGGGACACAGCTGAATGAAGATTGCTTAATGAGCTGAACTGTATGAGCAACATTCTATGTAAAGAACATGTACATGAAGATACGACTGAACATGAGAGCATAACACTAAGAGAACATGCTAAATGAAGATGACTTTGAGCTAGAGCATCTATGAAGAACATAGGCTAATGAAGAGTCATAGACTGAATCCATGATAGTGTAACAGTCTACTGTAAGAACATAGCTAATGAAGATTGTCTTTGAGAGCTAGACATGATGAAGCTTATAACATGACTCTAAAGAACATGACTAATGAAGAGGGACTGAATATAGTGATCTGTATCTAGAATACTGTTCTTGATTTATTTTAACTTAATGGAGCTCAGCTTTAGAGCCAGACTGTAATCATCTCAGACTGATTGAGGCATATCTGTTATCAATTTATAACATAGGCGAGCATAGACTGTAAATGAGCATAGGCTGACTGGGCATAGCGTGCTAATGAGCATACTGTAATAGTAGTGTTGGCTAGCATAAGGCAGATTTATACTCGACTTAGAGGCTACTGTATGCTGAGTAAGACCAGGGACTCAGAACAAAGCTGTATGACATAGAGTATGAGACCAGAGCTAATGAGGCTCAACTATAGCTATGTAGGCTCAGACTCTAATCAACTGACTTAGGCAGTTCCAATGACTGTTCTTGATTAATGTCTCTTTAGCTCTGTATCATACTTTGATCATTATCTTATAATGACATGAACATGATGTCAATAAATAGACTGCATACAGGCATTTATGGATTGAAATGGCTGAATGAAGCATGCTGAAAACAGGCACTGTGGAAAAAGGAAAGAGGAATAGGGAAAGGTGTAGAAATACCTGGAGAAGAAGGCTGGAGACATAGACTGATAGGCATAGATGTATGGCATAGAATTTGAAAGGATCAGACTAAGAGAGGAAGAGAAGCAGAGAGACTTTTGTGAGAGCTAGCTTATGAGCTCCATTATGCATAGTTGAGAAAGTGAAGAAGAAGAGAGAGGAGCACAGACATTTGGGTCTTAGAAAAAAGACTGAAGAGATAATTTAGACATAGATTTGCTAGTTGTTAAGGTCAAGACTGTATGAAAGCTCAGATAATAATGAAGCTATTATTGAGAGAGCTCAGACTGTTAGCTCAACTGTAGAAGTAATAAATTAGAGCTATCTTAATGAAAATAAGACTAGTTGAGCATAACTTGAAGAAGCAAAATAACAACGTAATGAGAGCATAGGAACTAGTAATGAGAGCATAGAGCTGTAATGAGAGCATAGACTGTAATGAGACATAGGCTGTAATGGAGCATAGGCACAATGAGAGCATAGGCTGTAATGAGAGCATAGACTGTAATGAGAGCATAGACTGTAATGAGAGCATAGACTGTAATGAGAGCTCAGACTGTAATGAGAGCATAGACTGTAATGAGAGCTCAGACTGTAATGAGAGCATAGACTGTAATGAGAGCTCAGACTGTAATGAGAGCATAGTCTGTAATGAGATCATAGACTGTAATGAGAGCATAGGCTGTAATGAGAGCATAGACTGTAATGAGAGCATAGACTGTAATGAGAGCACAGACTGTAATGGGAGTACAGACTGTAATGAGAGCACAGACTGTAATGAGAGCATAGACTGTAATGAGAGCATAGGCTGTAATGAGAGCATAGACTGTAATGAGAGCATAGGCTGTAATGAGAGCATAGGCACTAATGAGAACATAGGCTGTAATGAGAGCATAGGCTGTAATGAGAGCATAGACTGTAATGAGAGCACAGACTGTAATGAGAGCATAGACTGTAATGAGAGCTCAGACTGTAATGAGAGCATAGACTGTAATGAGAGCATAGACTGTAATGAGAGCATAGACTGTAATGAGAGCTCAGGCTGTAATGAGAGCATAGACTGTAATGAGAGCATAGACTGTAATGAGAGCATAGACTGTAATGAGAACATAGACTGTAATGAGAGCATAGACTGTAATGAGAGCACAGACTGTAATGAGAGCACAGACTGTAATGAGAGCATAGACTGTAATGGGAGCACAGGCTGTAATAAGGACATCATTCTACAATCGACATGCTACATTATAATGTTACTAAAAATTAAGAAACAATAATATACATCAATTACTGTGTTCCCATTGTGTTCCCATTGTGTTCCCATTGTGTTCCCATTGTGTTCCCATTGTGTTCCCATTGCGTAGTGTTAGTTTTCTGTTTGTTAAACGCATGAATGAACTTGTCTCTACAGGCTGCTATTCGAGAGTCATGGTTGGGTGACATGGAAGAGATTCTACAAGAACAGATCATCTGTAGCAATGCAGCTCAGACAGAAGCAGCCGTGAAAAAGCATGAAGCAATCAGTGCAGAAATTCTTGCCAGGGTAAGACAAATAATTTGTTTATTTTTTCAAATCAAGCAAAAATGGGTTGTGTGTCCATTTCATGTAATTGATGTTCCACAAGTGAAGAAAGGAACTTACCCATCTACCTCCCACATACTGGTTTAGAAATGTACAGAACAAACATTTAATATGTCTGCAAAAGCTATGGGACATTCTTATTCTTCTGGTTGGTTTAACCAGGAATCATGAGCGACATCACTTCATAGAACATGCTACACTAAGATTGTCTTTGAGGTGGACCACGATGAGTGTAACATTCTATGAAGAACATGCTACATGAAGATTGTCTTTGAGCTGAACCATGATGAGTGTAACATTCTATGAAGAACATGCTACACTAAGATTGTCTTTGAGGTGGACCACGATGAGTGTAACATTCTATGAAGAACATGCTACATGAAGATTGTCTTTGAGCTGAACCATGATGAGCTTAACATTCTATGAAGAACATGCTACATGAAGATTGTCTTTGAGGTGGACCATGATGAGCTTAACATTCTACAAAGAACATGCTACATGAAGATTGTCTTTGAGCTGAACATTCTATGAAGAACATGCTACATGAAGATTGTCTTTGAGCTGAACCATGATGAGTGTAACATTCTACGAAGAACATGCTACATGAAGATTGTCTTTGAGCTGAACCATGATGAGCTTAACATTCTACAAAGAACATGCTACATGAAGAGGGATGCAATATATTTTTATTTTGGTATCTAGAATACTGTTCTTGATTAATGTTCTTTTATCTCTTATCTCCTCTTGTCTTTATCTTATAATTGACAAATATGGTCAATAAATAGACTGCATACAGGCATTTCGATGGATTGAAATGGCTGACTGGAAGCATTGAAAAACAGGCACTGTTTTGGAACCCAAAGGGAAAGAGGAGTAGGGAAGGTGTAGAAATACCTGGAGAAGAGAGCTGGAGACTCATATTAAAAGGATAGGTAAGACTGGAAATAATTGGAAAGGATGACAAAGAGAGGAAGGGCTTGAAGAAGTTTGTTGAAGACTTGTGCTCCATTAGCAGTTGAAAAGTGAAGAAGAAGAAGAGGAAGCAGACATTTGGGTCTTCCAGAAAAAAAAGCCCTGAAGATGATAATTCTTCAGACATGATTTTCTATGTTGTGTAGTCAACGCTGTTTAAAAGACATGATAAATTAAAGCTATTTTATTGAAGAGTAAGCTAGTTGCCATAACTTGAGAAGTAATAAATTAAAGCTATTTTATTGAAGAGTAAGCTAGTTGCTATAACTTGAGAAGTAATAAATTAAAGCTATTTTATTGAAGAGTTAGCTAGTTGCTATAACTTGAGAAGTAATAAATTAAAGCTATTTTATTGAAGAGTAAGCTAGTTGCTATAACTTGAGAAGTAATAAATTAAAGCTATTTTATTGAAGAGTTAGCTAGTTGCTATAACTTGAGAAGTAATAAATTAAAGCTATTTTATTGAAGAGTTATTAGTTGTATAACCTGAGAAGTAATAAATTAAGCTATTTTTATGGAAGAGTAAGCTAGTTTATAACTGAGAAGTAATAAATTAAAGCTATTTTATTGAAGAGTTAGCTAGTTGCTATAACTTGAGAAGTAATAAATTAAAGCTATTTTATTGAAGAGTTAGCTAGTTGCTATAACCTTAGAAGTAATGATTAAAGAATAACAAAACAGGCATTGAAGTGGAAACCAAAGGCTTCAAGACAAAGAGGATTTCTAGGAGACCCTGAAATGAACTTTTGCTGAGAAAGGCAAGAAATATTGGTTTTAATTCCATGGAAGAAATTGATCGAGTTGTCCAGGATAGAGCAGTATGGAAAAATTACTTGCAGGCCATATGTAACATATAACGGTACTAGAGGAATTATTATTAATAAGTTAGTTGTGGTATGAAAATGTTCATCTTCAAGTTTGAGCTAATATCTCAAATGTTCATCTTCAAGGCTCGGAGCTAATATCTCAAATGTTCATCTTCAAGGCTGGAGCTAATATCTCAAAGTTCATCTTCAAGGTTCGGAGCTAATATCTCAAATGTTCATCTTCAAGGTTGAGCAATATCTCAAATGTTCATCTTCAAGGCTCGGAGCTAATATCTCAAATGTTCACTAGGTCGAGCAATATCTAAATGTTCAGGCTGAGCTAATATCTCAAATGTTCATCTTCAAGGCTGGAGTAATATCTCAAATGTTCATCTTCAAGGCTCGAGCTAATATCTCAAATGTTCATCTTCAAGGCTCGAGCTAATATCTCAAATGTTCATCTTCAAGCTCGGAGCTAATATCTCAAACGTCATCTTCAAGTTGAGCTAATATCTCAAATGTTCATCTTCAAGGCTCGGAGCTAATATCTCAAATGTTCATCTTCAAGGCTGGGAGCTAATATCTCAAATGTTCATCTTCAAGGCTCGGCTAATACTCAAATGTTCATCTTCAAGGCTGAGCTAATATCTCAAATGTTCATCTCAGCTCGAGCTAAATCTCAAATGTTCATCTTCAAGGCTCGGAGCTAATATCTCAAATGTTCATCTTCGAGGCTGAGCTAATATCTCAAATGTTCATCTTCAAGGCTCGGAGCTAATATCTCAAATGTTCATCTTCAAGGCTCGGAGCTAATATCTCAAATGTTCATCTTCAAGGCTCGGAGCTAATATCTCAAATGTTCATCTTCAAGCTCGAGCTAATATCTCAAAGTTCATCTTCAAGGCTGAGCTAATATCTCAAATGTTCATCTTCAAGGCTCGAGCTAATATCTCAAATGTTCATCTTCAAGGCTGAGCTAATATCTCAAATGTTCATCTTCAAGTCGAGCTAATATCTCAAATGTTCATCTTCAAGGTCGAGCTAATATCTCAAATGTTCATCTTCAAGGCTCGGAGCTAATATCTCAAATGTTCATCTTCAAGGCTTGGAGCTAATATCTCAAATGTTCATCTTCAAGGCTCGGAGCTAATATCTCAAATGTTCATCTTCAAGGCTCGGAGCTAATATCTCAATTGTATCAAGAAAGTAAAACAAGATGATATAATTAACATAACAAAAACAGCATTTATCAAGTATATTTCTTTTTTATCTGAGCAGAAAGACAGATTTCGAGCCCTCAGCAGTTTGGCAGCTGAGCTTATGCAGGGCAACTACAGAGCTAAAGATAAAGTCAAACAAAAGTCAGTAATATCTGTACACTTTTTGTGTATTTATTTCATTGTGTAATTCATCTCAAGTTCTACCTCTAAAGTCAGTGAAGGCCCGCCTGCATGGCAAGGGACACCAGTCAAATGGTAGAAGCAAGCCTTCATGCAAAAATCAGTCAGATGCGACATAACAGACATGTAGCTAACGCCCGAATTCACAGCGAGCGAATGCAGCAGAAGATCATCTCAAGTTGTTAAAGTTGGTTCCGTATTCAAGTTGTGCAAGTAAAAGAACCCATGGCAGTTGAAAATTGCTAAGTGTAGGCTGCAAAGCTGCTCCCTGGACAACATTCATAAAAAATAGATTAAAAATAAAATTTCTACAAAATTTCCACCATCTTAAAAATTACATTGGGAACCCTTGTTAAGGTTCATGACAGGAGTTCTATTCATGACTAGCTCTGAGATCTTTCTGTGTAAGAAAGATCAGAGCACACATGGTTATTTACCAAAGTGCAGTGATGATGTCCTATCAATAACAGATCAAAATTGGAGGACAAAATTCCAGACGCAGTTTCACAGAGCAAAGATCAGCGTCAACACCCTGTTGAAAGGCCAATAGATGGTGGTCAGTTTAAATGCTTGATAAGATCAACTTTTCAGGGGCACTTTACTGATGGACAAATCATTTGCATTTAAAGTGTCTCTAAATCTTGATATAGACAATCGTCTGGAACTGCAGACCAATTCCTAATTCAACAAGAACCCAATCTATCTCTATTTTGAGTCACAGAGAAAACGAGCAGCACGAAAAGACAGAGCACACAACACGCACATGTCTAACCTTGATCATGTATGCCCCACCTGTGGTGGGATTCTGTTCTAGGATTGGACTCTACAGTCACCTCCGCACACACCAGAGAGGTGCAACAGTACACGTCTGAGATTGTTGTCATCATCGCTTGCGATGGACGGCTATTATATCAATCAATCAATAATTGTGTGTCTTTCCTATCAGTTTTAGCATTGTTATGTCTGGCAATTTTGAAAGCATAAACATGATACAGTTTAAATCTATTATGAATGAGAGTCAGCTTTTCAGGTGGCCACTTTTCCACTGATGTCTTCATTTCTAAACTGGTCTCTTCTTGATACTCCCAGCTGTCTGCATAGATACTTCATCTCTGTCATGACTAATTTTCTTCTATCATTTGATGTCAGCGTTTGAGTTTGTCACTGATAGTTTAATTGGGAGAAAGATTGTGTTGACATAATGTGGGGAGAAACATTGCTCTTTTTGTGTTCATAGTGACATGTTTGCATCTTAAAATTGGCGTCATTTATCCTATGATTTGATATGCTTTATTGCATGTATAATTGGATTTCATAAAACAACAAACACCAAGAGGAATAAGATGGACCCCCTTCGATATGCTTGAGGATCTGGACTTTGCAGATGATATAGCCCTGGTGTCACACAAATATGAACATATACAAGAGAAAAATACAATATTTCACAGCACGGCAAAGACAGTAGGTCTCAAAACAAACACAGGAAAAACAAAATTATGACAAACAGTGAAATCCAAACCAGTAACTGTTAGAAAATGAAAATGGAAACGGTTGACAGTTTGATACATCTCGACAGTTGATGACAGCTTAAGGAGGTGGCGGACAGAGAAGCTTAAAGACACTCTTAAAGGTCTCGAAATGCTTCGATATAGACAATCGTGGGAATCCTTGGAAGTCCAAATGCCTAACAACAAGGGGAACCCAATAGCTGAGAATCATCGCATTGTTGAGTCACAGAAACTGGCAGCACGAAAAGCTGAGAGACACAACAGGCACATGTCTAGCATTTGATCATTATCCACCACCTTGTCGGATTCTGTTCTAATTGGACTCTTACAGTATCCTCCAACTACACCAAGAGTGCAACAGTACAAGATTTTGTCAAAGCAATGAATGCATATATCAATCAATCAATAATGGTGTGTCTTCTATCAGTTAGCATTGTTATGTTGAATTTGAACATAAACATGATACAGTTAAATCTATTTGAATGAGAGTCAGCTTTCAGGTGGCCACTTTCCACTGATGTCTTATTTCAAACTGGCTTTCTTGATACTCCACTGTCTGCATAGATATATTTTGTCATGACTAATTTTCCTATCATTTGATGTTTGGGTTTGCCTGATAGTTTAATGTGGAGAAAGAGGATGAACATTGCCTTTTGTAGTCCAGGGTGACCTGTTTGCATTTTAAAATTGGCATAATTTATCCTATGATTTCATGTGCTTTATTGCATGTATGATTTGATTTCGTTAGTTATTCCTTTATTTGCTGATGAAATGTTCCCTTGTTATGTAAAGTTTTTGACTTGTTTTAATTAATGTTTGACAATGGAAATGTTAGTAATGTCTTCTTCTCTATCGAATGTCATTACTTCTGTTTTGTCAATGTTTATTCTCATATTGATTACATGTTAACTGGAGTCTGTTAATGTGTTGCTGTAGCTGTTCCTATGTTGTTGATATGATTGCCTGATTGTCGGCAAAAAGAAATCAAGAGTTCTTCAAGGATGTTCCCTTTGCTCCTGCTATTTTACAAATTTGATCGTTATATGAGATGAACAACAGCAGTGATAGAGCATATCCTTGTCTTACTCCTGACCCATGAGAGAATCCGCAGTAGATACATCAACCAGAACAGAACAGGAGTTGTTAGTCTAAACACACTGAAATACATGCTTGGGAGGAAATTGGAGCAAGTATGGACATGTGCGATGAAGATGATGCTCAAGTGAACAATGAACTCCTGACCCAACTTGGAATGTTTCTGATTGGCCTGTGTTTGTTCTAGGCGTACACTGAATGTTTCTTTGACATTGTTGTTATTATTATGTCATAGATTTTGTAAATGTACCATCCATTAAACATTGTATTATTACAAAAATACAATAGAAAAGTTTGATTGTAGTATGTACATACTAAGTGTTAACCCTTTATGTCCTAGAAAAATGTATAACATTGCTATATATATTTCTTTACTAATATCACATTTCTGAAATATATCTTCCTCTAGGGATCAAGAGGTTAATCTAAGATGGAAACAATTGCTTGAGAAACTAGAATCAAGGAAAGCAACACTGTCTGGGTTCAACAACCTTATGTCCATATTCAGAGAAATTGAGAGCATCACAGAAGAGTTGCAAGAGGTGGAGGTAGGCTAACACAAACAGTAAACCATACAATACTTTGTTTCCCTGTCCATCCACTGTTAATTAAGACATAGTCATGGCACATCTTACTGAGTTCTTCATGAAGGCTTACTTTCCTTATTACCAGTATTGTTCGTCATTCAGGCTAGACTTTCACCAACTTTAGGGCTGCCTAATAAATAAAAATAATGTCACGGTGGAAACTTTAGCAAAAAAAAGTCCATCATAGTTCTCTATCAGATATTCTCTATTGGATTTCTTCAACACGAGACCTTCGGCAGCAAATGCCTTTGGCATATTCTCAGACTGAGATGGTATGACAATGCTGCAAACACAGACCTGTGGATAAGAATAGGACAGGAGCCCATGATGACTCAGGTTAAGAGAAGAAAATGGTGATGGGTTAGACATACCATGCAGAAGACACAGTTGAGTGTCACTGGTCAAGCACTTGAGCGAAACCCACAAGGAAAATGGAAAAAAACTGCCATAAATAGACGTCTTCGTGAGGAACTGAAGTATGCTGGACTATCCTGGGAAGCAATAAAGAACACTGCCAGAGACTGGGAAAAGTGGTAACAACTGCTGAGGCCCTATGCTCTGTAAGGAGTGAAGAGGAATAAAAAAGCGCAGAAAGATATCAGAGAAGGAATGTGTTTAAGTGTGGTAGCTGGGAATCAAAACCAACAATAATAAACCCTGCTCTCCCACAGGGATTGCCTTAGTCTCCAGTACTTCACATTATGTATTACATAAATGATATATGTCCAGATAAATTATAAATGCAATCTTCATACCCACACTGTGCTACCAGTGCCATACTTGGGCACTGACACAAGAACAAGAAGAGAAAATTACCACATGTGGAATGAGACGCTTGAGGAAAGCGGTAAATAAAACAAGAAGAGACCATATAAGAAATGAAGAAATTAGAAGAGCAGTCGAACAACACCTGTTATTAGATTCATTGAAAAACAGAGACTCAAATGGTTTGGCCATTTGGTGAGAATGAACCCGAATACACCAGTTGCAAGAGCGTACAATCTGAAAATGGAATCATCAAGAGGAAAGGGCAGGTCAAGAAAAGGCTAGTTTGATGGAATTACAGACATCTTACAATTCCACAATACCACAGCATATCAATGATGAATACTACCAACTCAATAGAGAAGAACAGGTTGTAATTTTTTGCTTACAAACGGCACAATAGACTGAGGTACCATCTGTTTAACAAGTACAAAATAGACCCTTCTGACATATGCACATGTGGCACCAGCAAGGTGACAGAGACACACATACTGCAAGAATGTCCAACATACAGTGAACAGAGAGAAAACACTTGGTCCAACAATCCCCATGTCAATCCAAGACAAGCTATATGGAGATGTACCTGAACTCCGGTTGACTACTAACTACTTTAGAAGCATACAAATCAATGTCTAAAAAAGTTGGAAGAAGAAGGCGGCGAGACCGAGCGTGCACTATCTCAGAAACAGTTCAGCAGTTAAACCTGTGACACCTAACGACAAACAAGCAGAGAAGGACAAAAGAATATAGAAGAAGAAGAGAAATATATTGTATTCAATGTGTAAACACTCTTATCTATTATATTCAGATTATATATGTCGTTTTTTCCATTTTGCACAAACCCCCTGTCTACCCTACTGTTTAATCCAAAGGAAAAAGTCTGTACGTTTGGAATCAAGCAGGGGATGTCAGAAGGTGAAATGAATACACGTATAACCATCAATTGCCTTAGGGTCCCTCCCTATGGATTTGTGGTCAATGTTTAATCCTATAGCCCTCTGAATAATCGTGCTGACCCACAGGGCAATGGGGATTTTCTATTAGGATCACTCCCTAGCCTTTAGCTCTCCCGAGCCCCATCCACGAGGCAGTGAGTTTAACAGTTACAGATGGTATCATCTACTGTAATACGGTAGCAGATGAAAACATTTGATCTGACTAGATTATGTATAATATTCAGACGAAACCTGTACATAATCATCTATTCTCAATCTTTATTTACAGTCGAAAGTCAAGACTGAAGATTACGGCAAACATTTGCAAGCCACCGAGAATCTAATACAACAGCATACCTTGCATGATGCCCAGCTGCAAGCCCTTAACAATCGTGTACTTGAACTCAATAAGAAATCGTCTCAACTCGGATTACAAGGACATGCTGAAGGCAAACATTTGAACAACAAACTAGAGGCACTAAACAAAGAACTGCAGAGGTTGGCAACTGTGAAATATTATATTTTGTTTTCATATTGTCATCATTGTTGTTATATACTTCTAAACAAAGACACAGTTAAAAAAAAGAAGCAGTGAATGTAATTATGATTTTAGCAGATTTATCATCTGTAAAGTCTATTTATAAATTGATTTGTCATTCCATATTTTATTTAGACTTTTAAAAGCTGATGTTGCTTTGACAATTTGTAGCATAATCTCGCTGTTAACATTACATACATCTCTTTGTTAACATTACATACATACATACTTACTTGTTTTGTGTTTTCTTTTGTTGAATACAAAAATGATAGAGTTCAGAACATGAGCAACAAGAGAAGAAATAACTTGGAAACAGCTAAACTGTACTACCAGTTCCTGGATGATACTGAACAAGAAGAGAGATGGGTAGCAGAGAAGTTAGAAGAAGTTAGATCTGCTAATGTTGGCAAGGATCTCAATGCTGGTCTTGTTTTACTGAAGAAGCATGAGGTATTATTTCATTCTTGTAATAATGCTGTCTGTTTCAGTTACCAGTTATATGAGGACTATCATCATAGCATTTCAGACATGTCCATAGGTGCTCTGATCACCGCCTCAGCAAATTGTTGTTTGTTTGTTTATTTATTTGGTGGAGGATTGATTATGTGTGGTTTAGACTTATCTGTATTCAGGACATTCTTCTTCACTCTTTGCCCATAGGGAAGCATAGATCCGCAACCAAGGGCTTCCAAGCCTTCCTGTCCAAGGCTACTTTTTCCAGATCTCTCCTCCAATTTTCTTGCATTCGCTTCATGACCCCTCCTGAGGGTCCCTCTTCTTCCTCGGTGGTGAGCTATGGATTTTCTTGGTTGCGGTTTCTGTAGCCATCTAGTGTTTTTTACAAGGTGGGGTAGCTAGCCCCACGCACAACCTCCTTAATAGCCTCTTACAACATGCACAGCAGGTAACAGTGGTTCTATTCTTTACACCCCTAGTTTGGGCCATGGTAACAATTCGAGTGATTCTGGGCAAAGTAGATTGATGACTTGTCTTTGATAAAGGGATCTTCACCCTTGATGAGGGGACCTTCACCTTTGATGAAGAAAGAGTAAACTGGTTCAGTCACTGAATAAGAATCCTACCAAACTCTACTGTATACAGTTTTCTACAACTGAACATCAGGAAAGATGGCGAAAGAAAGATCATGAAAAAGAGGGATATATAGCAAAGCAGAATCCTGTCAAAGAGCAAAATTAACTATAACCCAAGCCACTAAAGCAGCGCAAGATAAAAACAGAAAACTACGACACCGGGAAACAACCCGTTAACTGTGATGACAAATGAAGATGAAGGGACCTTGGTAACAGTTGTTGACATGACTCAGTATGTATCAGATACAGACTGCAGTATAGTGTCCACTTGCAGCAAAATACCATCAAACGGTTCTCAAAAGTTTTTGTAGTGTATGTCTTGTTAATTGAACCTAAATTATGAAACAGAGCTTAAACACTTTGGTGATCATTTAATTTAATAAATGATTGTATACTTAAAACACTTCCTAAAGGAGTGTTCAACATCTGCTACAAAATGCTGTGTGTTTCGCTGGTTTGAGACAATGATCAAGTGAACAGGCTTGTATCAGGGAGTTTATGATGGATAAGTCGATGATCTTTGGTTTCTTGGCGACCTAATGTAGGATGAGGACACTAGAATTGATGTTGAATCTCTATCCAGCGATTTAAAGAGTTTGGAAGAACTGGATGCTTCAGGGGGCAGAGAGAGAAGTGTGTTTAACCAGCAAGCCACGGGAATAATCAGTATGCATACCCTTCAACATCTGTTGGGATAGACTGAGCACCTATGGGTCTGTCAAGAGTGCTGTTGGGATAGACTGAGCACCTATGGGTCTGTCAAGAGTGCTGTTGGAAAGACTGAGCACCTATGGATCTGCCAGATACTGTATAGTTGTTCATTAACCAATAACTAAATACTTTTAAATAAATTCAAGTTATCATATGTTCATGTGTGCATATCAAGTTATCATATGTTTATGTGTGCATATCAAGTTATCATATGTTCATGTGTGCATATCAAGTTATCATATGTTCATGTTGCATATCAAGTTATCATATGTTCATGTGTCATATCAGTTATGTGCATATGTTACATATGTTGTGCATATCAAGTTATCATATGTTTATGTGTGCATATCAAGTTATCATATGTTCATGTGTGCATATCAAGTTATCATATGTTTATGTGTGCATATCAAGTTATCATATGTTCATGTGTGCATATAAAGTTATCATATGTTTATGTGTGCATATCAAGCCCAGATGATAAGTTGCTAAATGTAATATATTCTTAATTAAACAATGTTGCTTGCATTGTTAATTATTTGTTTCAGGGACTTGAAGCAGAAATGCAGGGTAGGTGGCGCAGATGTGAACAGGTTTGTTCAGTAGGTCAAGACCTTGTCAACCAAGGTCACCCAGCCAGGTCAGAAATTGGATCCAGAATTAAGTCCTTGATGGACAAGTGGAACCAGCTGCAGGAGGCTGCATCCAATAGAAAAATACGACTAGAAGATGCCATCGAAGCCCAACAGGTAAGATATTAAGAGAATTGTGTTATTTCCATATGGGTTTTTCTTGAATATGAGATTATTTAATGCAGTTTATAGGCACATTTGTATTTGGTCAATTCCTTTAATATTTATAATGCTATCATCATCATCATCATGATCATCATTGACCTCTTTGTCTCATGAGACAATAGGTTTCATGTCATGTAGTTTGTTCTGCGCTGAATCACAACCTTTCTTGTGGCTGTAATGGCCTATTCTGGAGTGACAATCCTTGCCACAGTTGCTGCAGGTAAAACTGGAGACTGAAGCTGATACATATGATAACCTCTCTGCACTCTGCGCTCTCTTTTGTCTCCACATGTTCTCTCTCTCTTTGCCTTTTTAACCCGGATTGGGGCATATGCCCTCAACCAACTCATGCCAAGTCTTCCTATCTCTAACTATCTCTTGCAGCTCCCTCCAGTTCTTCTTTATATTGTTCATCTCTGCCTCCAAATCTCATCGCAATGTATTTCTCGACCTCCCTTCTTTCACTGTCCCTCCATATGTAATGGTGTTTTCTTCGTTTTTTTAATCCACCAATCACTACCACTTGCCATGCTTGGCTGTCTTTAGCAAGTCGCTCCTAATTTTCTTTGCCTATGCTGCATGAAGTTAGATCTCACTTGTAGGTGTCTACGAAGCATAGTATTGGGTGCCCATGCTGTTTAGTACCAGTTGCGAGCTGACCATATAGAATGTTCTTTGGAATTCTACCATTGCTCATACGGCAAAAATCGCACGTGCTCCAGCCATATCAGACGTCGCTGACTCAGCATGGTGTACATGCTTAGAATACTAGCACTGTCCAGTTTTTATATATTTTTAATTACTCTAGTGTCTACATAAACAAGTTTGGTATTATCTATGTAAAGGGTTTTAAAGCCGAAGGATTGACTTCATTGTGCCGGGTTGTACTAATGGCTCGGTCCTCTCCAGAAATAGACGCCACCTGCCGGAGTATTGCACAAAGCACGAATTCCGTGCTCAGTAACAATCCTAGGGGTCTCTGAAAAATGCGCTCGTGAACAGAAGGCGCGTCCGATTCGACCCAGACCTTCGACTCACAAGGCAAAGGACTTAACCACTCAGCCACAGAGACTCCCTTTTATCTTGGTATCAATATGTTCAGATATAGGTGGGTAAAGATAGTGATGAATGTTTTTGTGCTGACATATACATCAACATCGCTGTCATCATCATCCATCCATGATCTAAGCAACAGCAGCATCCACTATCTTGTCCAGAGCAGAATATAATTTTTCTCTCATAGGCCAGATGTTCTGCCTCTCCAACTATTCTGCTCAAACCATCAGTCATATACTGAAGCCATCTTCTCTGTGTTCTTCCTCCTCTCAATTCTCACCTTCTTCCACAATGGTCTTTTCCAACTCTCAGTGTATTTTTTATTGTTTTTACTTCAATTTCTTATTCTTATTAGCAGACTTAGTCACTTTCCTATGTATTGTATCTTTCTATATAGATCTATTTGTTCTCTTCTCTGTCCATGATATACGGAGGGCTCTTCTGTAACACTTATATTTAAAAGCACATATGTTTTTTCCATTTCCTTGTTTAAGATCTGTTTCACACCAATACGTTGCCATTGGGAATATTCGTACTCTTAATATTCTGATCTTTGATTTGTATTTTCCTATCAGTTCCCTTCTATACTATGTTTAGTTGTTTAAGTGTTTGTAGGTCTATGTTTGTTATTTTTTGTTTCCTTCATCCCACTTCCATCTCGTGTTAGCAGGTAGTCAAGATATTCAAAACCGTTCCCATTTTCATACAATTTTATTTATTTGAATTCAATAAAAATATGA
Organism: Arion vulgaris; assembly: GCA_020796225.1. Lineage (NCBI taxonomy): Eukaryota > Metazoa > Mollusca > Gastropoda > Stylommatophora > Arionidae > Arion > Arion vulgaris. The sequence goes on from CM036759.1 coordinate 69,322,862, forward strand.
AGTTTAAAATGGAACAAAATAAATTATATTCTCACTAAGTCATGTAGGCCACATATTAAAAATTATAATTCACAGATTATGGAGTCAAACATTAGCTAAATAAGAAGATATATTCCAATAGTAATTCATTAATGAACATACTTATTCCTCCCCGCTCCTCATAGAGCATAGAGCCTCAACAGTTCTTTGCCACTTTTCCCGGTCTCAGGGTTGTTTTATTTTTGCCTTCCCAGGATAGTCGAGCACTCTTCAATTCCTCAAGAACACTCCTGGTCTGTTTAAGACATCACCATTTCCGTTTACCTTGCAGGTTCCACTCAATTGCTTGTCTAGTGACACTCCACTGTGTCTTCAGGGGAGTATGCCAGACCCTTTGCCATTTTCTCCTCTTAACCTGGGTCATCATGGGTTTTTGTCCTGTACTTATCCACAGGTCTGTGTTTGCAACTCTGTCATACCATCTCAATCAGAGAATACGGCAAAGACATCAGTTGACAAAGGTCTGAATTGTATTTGTATTTAACTTGGAGACTTGCCATTAATGAACATATTTCCTCCATATTATTGAAAGTGTACAGTTGATTTATATCATATCTGTTGTTACCTCTTGTCTACAGTATTATTCTGATGCTAACGAAGCAGAATCCTGGATGAAGGAGAAGATGCCACTAGTATGTAGCGATGATTACGGCAAGGATGAAGCCAGTGCACAAGTAAGGAGTATCAGTTTGTAGATATTCTTCTATGTATAAGATACTTGCAACTTTTCATTAAAATTTTTTAAATGTTAAAGTAGATAAATTTCTTGTTATGTAGATTTTATTCACTTTTAATTAGATCATTTGTTTCACTAAGTAGATATATAAAAGAAGTGTGTACATTGTTTTACAAAAATAAAAAAAACTAACAAACCTATGGAAGGGAAATTGCATAAGAGCAAAACTCTGGTGTTCAAAAACCTGTGTTTTTGCCTTGTCAACATATGGTTGTGAGACATGAAACACTGACAAAGCAGCAGAGAAGATCAATAATGCCTTTGAATGTAAATGCTACAGACGAGTACTTCGAATATCATGGACGGAGAAAAGAACAAATGCTTCTGTTCTGCAACAACTTGATATTAAAGGGAGTTGGCTATTAAAGAGCATAACATCAAGGAAAATTAAATATCTCAAGACACATCAAACGACATGAGTGATTAGAGAAATTCATTTTGGAAGAAATGGTGCATGGAAGAAGAATGAGAGGAAGACCTAGAAGATGATGAGTGCAAGATGTCATTGATGATCTTAGAATGACAACTGCTGACGTCGGCCAACTTGCACAGTACAGTTTTTTAGGAATGCTGTCAAGAGAGCCAAGTTCCGGAAGGGACAAGCTACTACTTGAAGGTCTTCCATTTGTACCCCACATTATAATCTGTCTTTTAAATTATTTTCTGCAAATTTATACTGAATGCAAATATCTACGAACCAATACTTATGTATGGCAGCGAGTCATGGACAATGACAAACAATCAATATGATCATTTAAAGCGGGGACTGCCTAGAGTAGTTGATAGTAGCTCGGCCTGCTAGCTGTGAGACGCCTCATAGCTCGGGTTCGAACCTACTGTCCGGCATTTGTTCGAGTCCCCTGGTCTTACTCAGGACGATAACGTGAGTACCTCTGAAGTCGGAGAAAATCTGCCTGTATGGCGAGGAATACTAATTACGAGTACATTGAGCACACGGCTGCCAGTGTAAAGTAATTTACAATGTGCACGCTGCTGCCATTGTAAGAAATTGGAAAAACAGATTTTCATGCAAAAATCAGTTTCAGAGATGGAACTTCGTCTGAGTTGAAAGCGACGAAAGAAAAAAAAAAAAAAATCATTTAAAGCCACAGAGTTGCGGTTTTACAGAAGAATGCTGAAAATTCTGTGGACAGCGAAGAAAACAAATGAGGTTTTAAATCAGGCCTGCATTAAATCAGGCCTGCACACAAAGAAACCTTATAAAAAAAATAAGACTCAGACAATCAAAGTTCTTAGGGCATATAAGAAGAGGAGGTTTAGAACATTTGCTGACAACAGGTAAAATTCAGGGAAGGAGAGATTGTGAAAGACAGAGGTAGAAGATGTTGGATGGTCTGACATCGTGGTTCGACAAAAGATCGATATCAGAACTGATTAACTGCACCAAGGAGAGAGAGTTGTGGAGAGACATATGATTGCCTATGCCAGCAGGCATGGCACTTGATTGATTGATATCTATGCTATCCTGTGTATTTAATATTACATTCTGACTTATTTCATTACAGGCTCTGTTGTCTCGACACAATCGACTTGACCAAGATATCAAAGCTTTCAGTGTTGAGATCAAGAGATTGGCAGAGTTAGCTCTCCTTATGACTAAAGCAGCCAATGAACATAATGTGAGTATATTCTTCTTCTTCTTCTTGTGTTGGTCTATTATGAATTCATGTGTTGTCAGGCCACATCTGATTGATTTTTGCGTGTAAGACTGCTCTCATTTTTTATCAATTTCCCCTGTACAGGCATCCCTTTTTCAACTTCAGAGATAATGTGAGTATCTAATAAATGAAGGTTTATATAGCACTAGTATCTTCTATCTTTCACTTGTGCATCACTGGAGGCCATCGTTAGAAGACCAAGATGTATTGATCATGTTTGTTTTATGACAGTAAAGACATTGGCTAAAACAGCTCTCCGAATAGACATCGGATGTGAAAAGAAGGCCTGGAGGTCTAAATAAAATATGGAGAAAACTGGGAAAGAGCATTGAAAGATTGTAGCCTGACATGGGAAACAATTAGTAGAAAGATGACAAAAAGGCAACAATTGAAATCTCTTGTAGAAGCTGCATCTGCCAAATGGGACACAACAAGGATATAGAGAAAGTATCCTATATGTCTCGTAGCTTTCTCAGACGTTAGGGTATAAAGTGCCCGTCACTTCATATTTCTTTTCTTTTTTTACATGTGGAACTTTGAGTGAGGGATTTTTTTTTCCGATCCAGAAGCACTTGAGCTTTTCAGCTCTTCGCTTGCATACTCGATGTCCACGAACACCGTAAATCTGGGGAATCTGTGGCTTTTTCTGCCATCCCACGGAATTGAGCCCTCACACACAGATGGATAGTCACCCGTAGTCCGACGCGCTACGAACACGCTGGGCAGACGGGCAAGTGAGGGATTAAACCGTCAACCTTCTTGTGTCGAGTGAATAGGCCCTATTATACAAGTGATCTGAATTATTTAAATAGCCCAGTCAATGAAAAGCTCAGATTTATTCCTAGTATGTTTAGTAGCCATTTTGAAAGGTACCTCGACCTCGCTGGCTCGAACTAAGTTTGACGGAATATATCATTTGTTTTGAGTACTTGTCAGTACTCCTTACCAATCCCTCATATGGACACCAGAGGGAAAAAGAAAACAAGGAAGACCAAGAGAGACTCTGCGTAGAACCATCACCAGAGAAGGCTCAACGATAGGCCCAGTAAACATTAAAGACCTAAAACAGATAGCAACGAACCGTGAGACATTTAGAACTATGACCTCTGCCCTATGCGCCGCCCACAGGCCCAAGAGGAAAGACTAACTAACTAACTTGTCAGTGACTATCAAGTCATTCAATTATGACCAGTGCTGAGTTTAATGATGAGGTAGGATTTAATAGTGAAACACATAAGAACAAAGTTCTATAGTTTTACCAAAAACAATAACAATAGACATCAACGTTTCAACTAAAAGGTCTTTATCAAGCAAACAATACAAGAGAAGTGAAGAAATACAGACTTCTTACGCAGCATAGAACATATAGAATCAAACAATAATTTAGTGCCTCTGTTTGAAGTGAATTGGATAGTTCTGAACTAGATAATGACAATAATGAAAGTGATCACAAATAAATGCTAAATTACATGTTCAAGTGGTATCCAAACATGAAGTACAAAACATATTCTGTGAGTAAATTGTACTTTTATTTTCTGTATTAAAAATGTCTTTACATGCGTATTTTTAAAAATAAATACTATGAAAATGAACTGATATAATTGTTACAAAACGTGAAAAATGAACTTGAAAGATTCATAGAATAATACTTCAGTATATTCTCTCGAAGAATATATCTACTTGTCTCTACCTTGAGTATCGATACAAGGAAGACTGCAGTAAAATATGCAAATATACTTATTATATATATATACATATTTACAATAAATATCTGTCTCAATTACATGGAGGAGATTGAGCGAGTTGCCCAGGATAGAGTGGTATAAAGAAATTGCTTGCATGCCCTATGTAACATATAGCAGCTCAAGAGAAATTATTATTATTATTATTATTATTATTAGTATACCTATTTAGGGTTCTAATATTTCTTTCAAAATTGTCACTGTAGTCAGTTCTGTTTGCTAAAGAAATGGTTCTGTCTTCTTCAGAGAGAAATCTCAATTTTGTTTCATCCTAAAAGTATTAAATTATGATTGAAATATTTTCTGTCTTGTCTGTTGCTTATCTAACTAGTATGACAAGACATCCACAAAACACACACTCACATATGCTTTGATTTGATGTCTATGTGGCCAAACCTGGAGTATATCTTTCTCACTGCATCATTTATTTTCTTGTGACAAACCTATTAGCCTGACCATATACTTCTTCACCTTTCAACTCCCTGCGGAACACAGATCTTCAACAAACTTCTTTCTGTCTCACGTTTTTGGCTGTTCACCATTTTTGCTGCTTACTATTTTGGCTGCTCACCCTTTTGACTGCTCACACTCCATTCAATTTCATCTCAATGAACACTAAGCTCATTTATCTCATACCTCTGATGTATCTGAATTCTGTGATGTCTTTAATGTATCTGAAGTCCCTGATGTCTCTGATGTCTTTGCTGATTCTGATGTATCTGATGTCATCTTGACAACTTGTTGATTGCAGATCTCTCCAGCCAAGTTTGTGTCGGTGGAGAATGGAGAACAGGAAAATGGAGAACATAAAGAAGAAGAAGATGAAGAAGAAGTAGTGGAAGTACCCCGAGAGATAGAAGTGGAAGAAATTGTGGAGAAAGAAGTCTTGCAGGATGTTCTAGAGACTCGCAAGATTCCCAGGTCAAGAGCCTTGTATCAGTACAAAGGTCAAGGTATATCAACGGATAAAGGGGAGGTAGGTCATAGCTTAGTGATAAGCAGTTTGTCCGTTGTTGTCCATCTGTTGTAGTATGTCCGTTGTTTGTCTGTCTGTTGTTGTCTGTCTTGTAGTTGTCTGTCTGTTGTTGTCCACCTGTTGTCTGTGAAGGGAGTATGTCAACAAGTGCCAAGCACGTCACAGACTAGAACGAGGGAGATAAGAATAAGAAATTGAAGTTAAAGATACATTTTTTAGAGATCACTGATCTCAGTGTAGGTGAGAGTGAGTTCCTAGTCCTATCGGAGATGGACGATAAAATGTAGGTCTCGTCTTCAATTTAAGCGTGCAAAAGAACCCTTGGCAGTTCAAAATCGAGAAGAGCAGGCTGGTAAGTGACTGCCCTGGCAAAATTCATTTAAAAAACAAATATCTTCACTATCTTCAAAATTACATTGGGGAACCTCACCGGTGCTATGGAGTTTGTGTGCACTGCAGCTGAGATCTTTCTGTGTAAGAAAGAGATTGGAGCACACATGGTTACTCACCGAAGTGCAATGATGATTGTTCTATCAAGCAATCAATAATCACACAGTAATCATTATAAGCATTATCAACATATAATAATTGATATAACAAATATCAAGATAACTAACATATGAAACTGGCATCGATTGAATAAAAAAAGTCAACTGGAAGATTTGAATTTAACAGATGATATTGCATTGTTAACTAAACACAATCAAGATATGTAAAGTAAAACAGACAACTTGTCATCTATATCAGGAATTGATCCTATCACTGTGTCTATGATTTCTGTTGTATATGACCATCATCTGTTTCCCTTTCTCATGTATCCTGTGCTTGATAAAGGTCTTCTTCTTCTTAGAATGCTCCATATCGACCACTTGTTAACCACTTTGTATGATTTTATGTGATCTGAGCCTAAGAGGGATTGTACGATGTGCTAGTTATGAGCTTACAAGTAGGCCAGCACATCTGATTTCTGCGCTGCTTTTTATTTACTAGGGTAGGTTTTCTAGGTCTTACATCAGTCGCCTCTTACGACCTGCCTTGTAGGTAGCAGTGGTACTATTCTTTGCTTCCCTTGCAGGTCCTGGCACCAGACGGGTGTTCTTCTAATCTAAACTTTTCTGTATCTTGTTTTTGTACTGCGTAAAACTACCTTATTCCCTTTTCATTTCTTTCATCTTTGGTACAAAGTTTTACTGCATTCTTCCCTGGTAGAAAGTTTTACTGCAGTCTTCCCTGGTATTCATAATAATGTCCTCATATGTCTAATGTCCACCTACATATAATGTCCTCCTACACATAATGTCCTCACATATCTAATGTCCTCCTTCACATAATGTCCTCCTACATATAATGTCCTACACATAATGTCCTCCTTCACATAATGTCCTCCTACATATAATATCCTCCAAACCTAGTGTCCTACATCTAATGTCCTTCTAATCCAATGTCCCCTTACAACTATTGTCCTTCTACAACTATTTACTCGTCCATTCTCTAACGTCGTCATGCTCCCTCTGTGCATTTTCTCATCCATGTTCTTCATCCCCTCTCATCTTTATTACATGCTTCCTCTACTTCTTCTTTATCATTGTTAGTTATAGCAATCTTAAATATCATTAGTTTAGTATCTCCTGCATACACACAAACAACGTTCTTGTCTGGTCTGCTTTATCATATGTTCTTTTATCATATGTTCTTTTATCATATGTTCATTTATCATATGTTCATTTATCATATGTTCATGGCAAGTAGTAAACACTCGGATATAACAGTCTGACTAAGATGACATGTCATCACTTAATGCATGTTTATTGGAAGATTAATCGGACAACTTGAACTAGTTTATGAACTTGACGAACTCTTGGTGTCTTCTATTCAAATATACATAATCTTTGTATAAGTATTGTCTCATTACGTGCAGAGATCTTGACATAGAATTGATTGTCCAGTTAGCAAACTTGAATCAAATTGTGTTATCACTTATTGGGAATTTGATATCAAGACCGTAATTTACTTTAATGAAATCTATAACATTGGGGCAATAGTAATTCAATTAGTTCTCAATTGCAGTTAAAAATAGTGCTAAACTGTGATAGAAAACCTCTATTGAAAACTAATCATGACAGAGATGAAGTGTCTACACAGAATGTTGGGAGTAACAAGAAGAGACTAGTCATGACAGAGATGAAGTGTCTACACAGAATACAGAATACTGGAAGTATCAAGAAGAGACTAGTCATGACCGAGATGAAGTGTCTACACAGAATACTGGAAGTATCAAGAAGAGACTAGTCACGACAGAGATGAAGTGTCTACACAGAATCTTGGGAGTAACAAGAAGAGACCGGTTTGAGAAATGAAGACATCAGAAAAAAGTTGATACAACATCAGTACTGAACTTCTTCAAGAAACAACAAATTAAATGGTTTCTGCCACATAAGCAGATTACCAATTGACAGTGCACATCATAGACTAATGCTCCCCCACCCCCACGAGACAGTGGCTATAAAGCAAAATGTCGTCCACACAAGAGGTAGACCTCAGAAAAAACAGGCGACCTAAAACACTTTTATGAAACACACACAAAAGCCCATTCTAGAAATCTCTTCATATCCTGATGCTGTGAGGTAAAACAGGATGAGAGAAAAGATAAATTGTAAACATGGGAAGTATGGATACAAAACAGACAAACTGAGAAACATCATATGACACATCAGAGAAGTGGTTTCTTTCAGAAAATACATGAGGGGATCCAGAGAGAGAGAGAGAAAGAGAGAGAGAGAGAGAGAGAAAGAGAAGATAATAAAGTATAGAGTATCATAAACGGGCAGAAAACTTATGATCATTTAATCATTTATTTTCTTTGCTAATGTAGTACTGTAACATACATGCCCAACTCCATATGGCTCGTTTACTCAGTATTGTCACAGCGTCCCCACGGTTTACTCCAGATCTGATCCGATCTGATCACATGAGATCTGTATATCTCCCTACATTGCTAGCAAAACCTATAAGAAATCCTAATGAAGAAACTCATGAAAAACACAAAATTGGTTCGAAACATTACATGCAGAATCAGTATTTTTTGTGTGGTCATGTTATGAGTAGAAATCAAGATTGATTGATTGATTGATTGTTAAGACCATCATCATTGCACTTTGGTGAGTAACCATGTGTGCTCCAATATTATCTTTTTTATTTTACAGACGAAGATCTAAGCGACAGTGCATGATCTCCTTTGCGCCGGCGATGGTCCCTGATGTAATTTATAAGATATGAAAATATTTTACTTTTTATTCTCTCTAATGAATTTAGCCAGAGCAGCAGCTTTCCAGCCTGTTCTTCTCGATTTTTGAACTGTCAATGTTTCTTTTACGTGCTCAACTGGAACAGAGGACCTACATTTTATCTCTGTCTCAGATAGGACTAGGAACTAGATCTCACCTACACTAAGATCAGAGACCTCTCGAAAAAATATCCGATTGTTCCACGAGGATTCGAACCAAGTACTTTTTGAAAGAGAGGCGAGCACTATCCTCTACGCCATAACGACCCCGTGTTTATGAAATGGTTAAATGAAATAAAAAACTTGTGGCAACTAGCACATTTGAAGGGGGAAAGAAACGGAAAACAAAGTGATAAATAGCTTGATGACGTGACCATGTGACATGATCGATACAAAACAAAGATCTGATCAGGGATTCATGTCTTCTTCTTTGCGTTCGTTCTTTACGACCAATTTTAATCACTTAATCACCCTTTGTGATATGATTTGATCTTTGCCAAGTACGTGTATACGTTGCACATTGGTTTGGTAGGCCCCCAAACGCATAGACTTCTACACGTTTAGAACATGTGCATCCGATTTCAGCCAAACCTCCTTAGTCGCCTCTTACGACATGCGTGGCAGGTAACAGTGGTTCTATTCTTTACACCCCAAATTTGGGCCCCGGTAATCACTCGGGCGAGGGATTCCTGTGATGTTGTGAGATGATGAACCACGACCACCTACTGACATGCCACATAGTAGTGATGAGTAATTCAATTATTGGTAGAGAGACGGCGTAGTTAGGTGACATTGATTTGAATATGCACCATGTGACAGTGTTTAAGCCCCAGTAATAATAATTTAAAAATGCAAATATGTCACCATGAACACAAAAAGACCAATGTACAACACAATCTTTATCCCCACCTTATGTTATCAGTGCCAAACCTGAACGCTGACATCAAATGATAGAAGAAAACTAGTCACAACAGAGATGAAGTGTCTACGCAGAATGCTTGGGGTAACAAGAAGAGACTGGTTTAGAAATGAAGACATCAGGAAAAAAGTGGATGCGACATCAGCACTGAACTTTATCAAGAAACAACAAATTAAATGGTTCGGCCACGTAAGCAGATTAATTACAGTCTCAAAGAGCAATGTCACTCCGATACAGTGGATACAAAATAAAAGGCCGGTCACACAAAAGATGGACCTGCGAGATAACGGAGATGACAAAATACCCTTTTTCTGAAGAGCACACAAAAGCCCGTTCTAGAAATCTCTTCTAATCCTGACGCTGTGAGGCAAAACATAATTAGAGAAAAGAATAGTTATATTAATAATAATAGTAATGTAATTCCTTTCGTACCGTTATATGTTACATAGGGCATACAAGCAATTTCTCCATACCGCTCTATCCTGGTCAACTCGCTCATTCTCTTCCATGGAACTGAGACCGATATTTCTTGCCTCAATAATAATAATAATACTAAATAATAATAATAGTAATAGCTTTCCATCGCAAGCTTTGATGACAGCAGCTTCAGACGTGTGTTGTTGCACTCTCTGGTATGTGAGAGGAGTCCAGTCGTGGAACGCAATCCCCTACCTACCACAGGTAGGGCCTTGATCAGGGTTAAAAACGTGGGCCTTGTGTGTTATTTAATTCTGACTCCTGGTTGGTATGTGTTTAAAATGCACATACATCCCAGCTTCTCAGTGTTATATTCACCATCAATACTACATGGCTTCAGACTCAAGGGCAAGAGCTCAAGTGTTGCTGAATAATGTAAGAAGTATATCACTTTTTGTAGTCTTGCCAATTGTAGTTCATTTTCGGGGAGGGGGCGGATCTGTAGCGAAGTCGTCAAGATGTTTGCCTTAGTTATGAAGGGCGTAGATTTGAGTCCGAGTCGCATAGTTCTGTTCAAAAGTGCCTTTTTTTCCTGGAGATTACTTTACGTGTTGCTGGAGTTACGGAGTTGCTTGTAATACTATTTACAAACTATGGTCTATTGTCTATTCCCAGGTGTAAGATGTAGTTGGCTGTCCACTCTTGCCGTTAAGCGTAGGAATGGGAGCTTTAATTTGTGTTCTAGGGCCAGATGAGTTGCCCTTGTGTTATATCCGTGTTTATGTAGTGTGGTCTTGATATTGTCTATCCATCTTTTCTTGGTCTTCCCTTAGCTCTAGTGCCCGATCTCTTTACAAAAGACCAAGCAATATGGGGGAAAAAAACCAAGTTCAGTGAAGTCAACATTTAGCAAGTCCGTCTTATCTATTCTAGATTTTGTTATCTTCCTTGGTAGATTTCATTATTATTTCGATGTAACTGGTGAGTTTATATCTAGATATCTAAGGAGATATCAGTCGGAGCTTGGGAAAACATTACTTGTACTGGAAGCAAAACAGCGTCTAGATTTATCAATACCATATCCCCACTAATTGCTATATATCTGTTGCCATCACAAAACTTAATAAACAAATATGCGGAACAATCTAAACAATTTAAGAGTCGTATTGTTGATTTGAGCATCATTTAAAGCAGATAGATAATGTCTTGACTTAGGTAGACGAAATCGATAGACAACAAATTAATGAAACACCGCCGGTTCTGTTTTATTAGGTCAAGGATATCACGTGCAACCAGTTCTAGAGTAGTTAATTCAATGTTATATGTTTTTAAAAAAAAATATCGCTGTTTTAAAACTATACTTTCAATGTATACAACTTAATTCAATTCCTAGACAGCCATTAATTATTGGGTCGAATACATCCAATTAATTTAACGCATTCCTATCAAACGCTATAATTGGAAGAAAAAAAACCCCGGAACATAAATACAGGGTGTTCAAGATTAAAGCAGCCCCATTGACAAATCGAAAGTTGCCAGATAATCTATCGCGTTATGTTTATGTACTATTTAAACCGGTTCTGACTAGCTCGTTTTACGTCACATTTGTTCATCGCCCCTTCCCGCACTACAATTACATACCGTCACATAACCTTGACCTATACTACGTCATAACTGAACCTTCTCATTTTCATACATATATGCCAGATTGACTCCATTCACAGGCTGCTATTATCTTGAACACCCTGTATTTGCTTTATTGGTTACTAAACTGACGTCATTGCACTCGGGTAGACCTATATGTGCTAAGTCTCCCCAACAGATATCGAAGAGTATGCATACTGATGATTCCCGTGTCTCGCTGATTAAACACACTTCTCACTCATTGAGTCCGATATGTATCGCTTCTCTCAGAAAGTTTGTTCATGGTTTACCTAAGGCGTCCATTCTGTCGTAAACCCTTTGCCTCCCTCTTCAGCGCCAGCTTTGTGAATCTTTGATCATTTCTTCTCAAGGTATGCCCACCATATCTCCATCTTCTCTTTCTTATAACAGTTGTTACTAGTGCTTGACCAGATATTTCTTCTCAAGCTATGCCCAACATATATCCATCTTCTATTTCTTATAACAGTTGTTACTAGTACTTGACCAGATATTTCTCTGATTTCCATTTCGGACAACGATTTTAAATCCTTGTTTTTGCAAAGTACAGAATTAAAGAACGAACAATAGTTAACTAATGTTACAGAGAACTCAATTCTCAAGTAGTTGCATGTCCCCTGCAGACGCTTTCCTCACAGCCCGCACGACAAATCTCTCTTTCTCTAGCAATTTCTTCCGCTTTCTCCAACGTCATGTTAAAGGTTTCTTTAATGTCCTGCTGCCACCTTCGTCTTCGTCGTCCACTGCCTCATACTCTAGAAACCATGCATTCTATTACCGTTCTCTCAAAACCACTGTGACGTTTAACGTGACCTAAACATTTCATCTTCCAGGACATGATGTTATTAATGAGCCAATGCTCCTCGATATGCAGGTCTTTAGGATGTCTGTGTTTTTTCTCTTCTCAGTCCAGGATGTCCTAGGAACTTTTCTATAACACCTTGCTTCAATACCTTTAATTTTGTTCTGTAATGTTTATGCTATGATCCACGATTCACACCCATATGTTGTCACATTAAACATGCAAGTTCTATGGACTAAATACTATAGATACAGAGAAAAAATGAAGTACAACAAACAAATGGGAAATAGAAAGAAATTAATTTAATCAGAAATAGAACAGCAACAATTGTTGCAACATTAAAAGTTATAACTGTGTAAACACAACCAGCACATGTACTCATGCGCACGCACTCACACACACATAAAACCGTACAGTTCTAGCAGAACAAAATAAATATTGCTAATGTCAAACTATTCATGCACAACCTCCAGTATGTGACTGCGTAAAATTGAGAATAATAAAACGCAATAAATACAAAATCCACAATTTAGTCTCACTATGGCTTTAATTAGAATGTCTTTGAAGTCTAGAACTGAACACGATATCCGTTAGTTATCTGCTATATGAGGACTATCATCATAGCGTCCATAGGTGCTCCAATCTCCGCATCAACAAATCCTGCACTGTCCAGCGACACAACACGCCAGTTCGATGTTGATTAATCAATCTCTTTGCATATTTGGTATGTCGTTCTGTTCGGGCTGCACTAATATTGACACCCATCTCTCTCAATCTGATCAGCAACTTGGATTTACAATCTTGAAACTCCCCGTTCGCAAAGACTCTCTCTCAATACGTTAAGAATGTCATTTCGGTCTATTGCAGCTCCTTCTGATATTGTAGCCATGCCAACCAATCTATCAGCACGTTCATTACTCATTACTCCTGCGTGCCCAAGGACAAAAATGAAGGGGATTTCTCTGATCCTTGTCTGTACCAATACCTCCACCAACTTTCGTCTCACCATTCCTGTTTCGTCTATACAAATCATACGCAAGGAGTCAATGAGTATAAACAAAAAACGAGATTAGTTATGAGATGTAAACCATGTCACCGCCTCTGTAACCGCCCGCACCTCCATTGTCCAACTCCTTGTTGTGCACTATGCGATAGTTTTACAAAGTACAACAACATGCTAACTAAATGGACATATCTAATCTCTGATCTTTATCAATCACACAATAGACGGTACTCATAAAGGATATCTGACATTTCTAAATCCAAAACTATAACACAACAGGAAGATAAAATGGACATAGACAGACAGACGTACAACCTAGACAGGTAACTGGTGAACAACATCTCAATAAATTATTGTTGTTATTTTTATTATTATTAATTATTTCTTTGTGATTTGTTAATTCACCGTTTCATGTCAAGTTTGAACGCCGGTTTCTGCGTTGTCAAGCGTTGATTACAAAACATGAAAAATAAATTAGAAAATTCATGCGACATTATTTGGATGAGTATTTGTATTGAATGACAGTATACGTAACGTTTGCTCTGATCTTGTTATCATTTCACGGTTTCATGATTAGATTAAATGTTCATTCTGTTTGTGTTTTTGATGTGTGTAACGTAATTACATTTTCTCATTTGTCATGTTTATTTTGTGGTTGAAAGAATGAGTAGGAACTTTTACAAATCTCATAGGAGCGGCGATGTATACATCGTACCAGTGTACTTTTCTAGTATCGAAATAGGGGGAAGACTGCAGTAAAATTATTATAGTAATTCGTCACTCCTGTTGTGTCGTTTGCTTGATAAAGGCCTTTTGGTCGAAACGTTGCTGTTTATTGTCACTGTTTCTGTATTTTGTAAAACTATAGTACTTTGTTTGTACGTGTTTCGCTACTTTTCTAGTATTGTTATATGTTACATAGAGTCTGCGGCACACAGTTTATACATACCGCTCTATCCTGGACAACTTGTTCAATCTCTTTATGAGAAAGGCGTCTCGATATTTCTCGTCTCTCTCAGTAGAGTTTGTTTCAGGGTTTTCCTAGAGCGTCCTCTCTTTCTTAAACCCTTTGCCTCCCACATCAAAGGCTGTTTTGTTATTATTTGATTATTTGTTCTCATAGCATGCCCAACATATCTCCATCTTCTCTTACAACAGTTGTTACTAGTGGTTGACCAGACATTTCTCTAATTTCATCACTTCTCCTGAATTCGTCCCATTATATGTTCATTAGACAATAGGTTTTGCGTCACGTAGTTTCTTCTGCGCTGAATCACAAAGTTTGCTGTGGCTGTATGTGGCTGTATTGACCTATTCTGGAGTGGTAATCCTTGCCACAGTTGATCACTGTTATCATAGTTCTTATATATAATAATGTGTATGATGATGATCGTCCATCACTAGTGATGATGACCACCATTTTTCATCAAGGAAATGTTGTTGCGTTATGTTTGTCTGTGTGTGCGTAGATGACTAGTGAGCCCGATGCAGGCTTGAAATGTTCTTTTACAATGTGGACAAGGAATATTTGCATTTGTGGGGAGTTTTACTGCCTTTCTAGTTTGACGTTTCTGTTCCATCCGTGCAGTTCTACCTGCCTAGCAGGCCGAGGAACCGTGTCGAAGAAGTGTACACCAGGCTGATCTGTCTTAAGCAACATTCTCACACATACGCACACACACATACACACAAACACATAGTATATATATACATAGTATATAAATAAATATACATTCTTCTTCTTTTGTCGTCACCCTGTTACCTGGTTGTTGCCCAGTGTCGTCACACTGTTACCTGGTTGTTGCCCAGTGTCGTCACACTGTTACCTGGTTGTTGCCCAGTGTCGTCACCCTGTTACCTGGTTGTTGCCCAGTGTCGTCACACTGTTACCGGGTTGTTGCCCAGTGTCGTCACCCTGTTACCTGGTTGTTGCCCAGTGTCGTCACCCTGTTACCTGGTTGTTGCCCAGTGTCGTCACCCTGTTACCTGGTTGTTGCCCAGTGTCGTCACCCTGTTACCTGGTTGTTGCCCAGTGTCGTCACCCTGTTACCTGGTTGTTGCCCAGTGTCGTCACCCTGTTACCTGGTTGTTGCCCAGTGTCGTCACCCTGTTACCGGATTGTTGCCCAGTGTCGTCACACTGTTACCTGGTTGTTGCCCAGTGTCGTCACACTGTTACCGGGTTGTTGCCCAGTGTCGTCACACTGTTACCTGGTTGTTGCCCAGTGTCGTCACACTGTTACCAGGTTGTTGCCCGGTATCGTGGTTTTCTGTTTTTGTCTTGCGCTGTTCTGGTGGCGTGGGTGGGTGATTGTTATTTTTGCTCTCTTACATGATTCTGTCTTTTCTTGTGTTGTTGGTAACTTTTCGCAGGCAACGCATTTCACATGTAGTTATTTTTGTGACTGCGCTTTGCTCAATGTCCATGTTTGGCTCTGGTAACACAAAGTAGGTATTAAAATGATGTTGATCATCTGTTGTTTAGCTGTCAGTGAGATATTTGGATTCTTAACAATGGGGCTAGCTGGTAGGTTACAGCATTTGCTTTTGCACTCTAGCCTCTATCTCTCTATCTAATCTTCCATCTTCTGTGAATATGCTTCCTAAGTATTTGAATTCTTTCACTTGGTTGATTGTAGTGCCATTGACATGGATGGTTAGTTTATTATGTTTTGCTTACAATATTTATTAATACATATACATACATTGATAAAGAAAACCAAACATGTCACATGACATTCAACTCCGTTCACTATTACTGCTCTTCCTATCTGATGCCAAGAAGAGTTTCGTGTGTGTACGTACGTTATTCGTGAGTGCTATCTAAGTTATCTTTTCTTTGCTTTGTAAAGAGTGGCTTCCGGAACCGGATCGTTAGTACAACGGGTAACCTAGTAACGTACTCTTTGACCTGTTCAGTTTGTCGATCGTCTCCTCACATCGTTGGGACAAATATCGACCATTGACCTCTGTACACCTTCTGCTAATGTCATTACCCTGCAATATCTCCCATGTCGGAGTAATGGTCGTCTGAATGGCTAGGAATACTGGTACAGTAGAACCCGGTTATGTCGCCGGCCTAGGGGTTTGCCAAAAGCGTCGGGATAACCGATGATCGAGATAAACGAAAACCAATATGGCGGCAAAATATTAACATGTGCTTGAAATTTCTTTATGTACATGATGTGCGTTAATAAATGAGAATGTACATGCACGTGTTATTTGTTTTATGAAGCGATCGGCATGCTATAAAAATGTACATACATGTTTGCTAACAACAAAAGGCATATGTGCACCAACTAACAGCAGAAATTTACCAATATAAAATAAAAACCACCGTCGATTCTCGATACAAACCTTTATTTATACAAACTGACACAGCTCTGAAAAGTATCGTACATGCGGTTACTATGGTTTCTTTACAAAATCTAAAATGCTTTGTTGCTTTTTGCCTTTAACAGTCTGCTTGAAAACAAATGCTTCAATATTATTTATGCTGTCTAAAACAGTTTCATCTCCTACAAAAGAACCATACCGTCGAATTTTCTGTAGCATTTCTACCACCTCACCAGCTGAGGGAATTGGTTCCAAATCTTCGTCCGCATCTTCTTCATCTTCTTTGTCATTGCCGCATGCAGATGTGCTTGCCAGTGCTGACTGCACACTTGATACAATGTCTTCATCGGTGATCACGCCATCAGTAACGACGTCTTTGTCGATTTCTATGTAATCTCGGAATTCCTGGACAGTGATGGCTAACTCCTGTGCCTCCTCTTCCAAGATAGCATCTGTAAGGCTTGATTTTTCTGCCACTTCCGCGAGTTCTTCTGCGGCTGCACGGAACTGTGCCTGAAACTCATCATCGGAAATATCCTGAATGACGCAGTGCATCCAGCAGTTTGAGATTGTTTCCTTCTTCACGTCATTCCAGGCTGATCTCAGGAAGTTCATTGCATCTAGAAGGGAAGGGGTGTACTGTGCCTTATTTTCATCATGGAGTAGGTATTGGCGCATCAACATTTTCCTGTAGTACACCTTAAGCACTTGGATTATTCCCTGGTCCATTGGTTGGAGCTTACTCGTTGTGTTAGGTGGGAGGTAAAAGATCTTAATGGCCTTGAGACCAGGAACATCCGGATGAGCTCTACAGTTGTCCACGATCAGTGCCACCTTCCTTTTCTCTGCTTGGAACTTCCTGTCCCACTTTTTCACCCATGCACTGAATAGATCTCCTGTGATCCAGGCGCTTGGCTGGCCATCGTAATCACATTGGAGAACTTTGGTCTGCTTAAAGCATCTGGGATTCTTGGACTTTCCTATAACGTAGAGCAGGAGTTTTTGGCTTCCATCCATGTTAGCAGCAACTAGCACTGTAAGTCGGTCCTTCGACTTTTTTCCGCCGTGACAAGCCTTCCCACGAAACGCCATAGTCTTGTCTGGAAGGCATTTCCAAAACACCCCAGTTTCATCAGCATTAAAAATGTTCCGAGTCTCATAGGTATCCAAAATTGTGCGCATTTGAGTCTTCGGCCATGAATCCACTTGTTCCTGTTGAACTGCAGCGCTCTCTCCACAAATTGCTTTGAAGACAATGTTGTGCCTCTTTTTTGAAACGATCCAGCCACCCCTGACTTGCTTTAAAGTCAGGATGTCCTAGCTTTGCAGCAAGGATGTCCGCCTTCTCCATCAGCAAGGGACCATTGACGGGAAGGTTTGTTGCTCGCGTATTTGTGAACCATTGAAACACTGCATCGTCGACATCTTTGTGCCCAGCCACTCTAAGTTTTTTCTTGCTGGATCAAAGACAGACTTCTCGTACATTTGCTTTATCACGTCTGCCTTCTTTTTCCATCCCGAAATGGTGTTTGCTGGAATGCCATGCTGACGACTGAGGTCTGCCGGTTTTGTTCCTTTTTCTAGCTGCAGTATGATTTCATACTTTTTCTTTATTGACTGATTCTCCAGTTTCTCTTAACACCTCCAGACATTTTTAGAATGGAAAAATAAACAGAATAGCTACAGCATATTATCCTTCAGACAAGGAACTCACGTGAACTCAGCACATGCGCAGTGAACCAAGTACGGTAAATTAAAAATCAAAATACCGTGTTCTTGCAAAATGGGATCTCCATTCCCACGAATGAAACTTACATGAGTCAACACCTGCCAATATTGGACTGTATATATTACTGTAGCATAAGTTAACACCCATGGTCATGGGGATCGAGATAACCAACGTTAAGTGGCAAATTTGGCCCTCTTTTGTGCTCGAGATATTAGGGTTCGGCGACATAAAAGAATCGAGATATCCGATGAGAAAATGCTAACAAAAAGAGAGAATTTGGCGGTTCCACTTCAAAAGCGTCGACTTAATAGGGTTGGCGAGTTAACCAAGGTCGAGATAAGTGGGTTCTATTGTAATACGGAATACAATTCTTTGGGGTTCTCTGTGTCCTGGTTCAGGTTCGAATCCGGAACGCGCCGTTATATTCACAAGTGTATTATTTTCTAGAGACACATATGATTGTTGCCAGCGCTACGGAGTTCCATGCTGTGTGCAATACTTTCAGTTACTTGACGTGCAGCTTCTGTAGAGAGGGACTGAGCTATATAGGTCAAACCCGGTGCAATGAAATCAATCCTTCAGCTTTAGAATCTTTATCTCCACTGTCGGAGTAAAATTTGCCTGAATGACTAGGGACACTGCCGATACGGAAAGCAAACCTTCACGCAAAAATAAATCAGAGATATCACATTACACGCCATGACTATGCATGCATTAGTAGGATGAGAATGAAAAAAACCACCCTTCAGTAAGACGTAGACATAGATTGGAAATGCCCTTCAGTAAGACATAGATTGGAAATGCCCTTCAGTAAGACATAGATTGGAATGCTCTTCAGTAAGACGTAGACATAGATTTGAAATGCCCTTCAGTAAGACGTAGACATAGATTGGAAATGCCCTTCAGTAAGACATAGATTGGAAATGCCCTTCAGTAAGATGTAGATTGGAAATGCCCGTCAGTAAGACATTGATTGGAAATGCCCTTCAGTAAGATGTAGATTGGAAATGCCCTTCAGTAAGATGTAGATTAGAAATGCCCTTCAGTAAGATGTAGATTAGAAATGCCCTTCAGTAAAACGTAGATGTAGATTGGAAATTCCCTTCAGTAAGACGTAGATGTAGATTGGAAATGCCTTTCAGTAAGATGTAGATTGGAAATGCCCTTCAGTAAGACGTAGATTGAAAATGCCCTTCAGTAAGATGTAGATTGGAAATGCCCTTCAGTAAGACGTAGATTGGAAATGCCCATCAGTAAGATGTAGATTGGAAATGCCCTTCAGTAAGATGTAGATTGGAATGCCCTTCAGTAAGATGTAGATGTAGATTGGAAATGCCCTTCAGTAAGAAGTACATTGGAAATGCTCGTCAGTAAGACATTGATTGGAAATGCCCTTCAGTAAGATGTAGATTGGAAATGCCCTTCAGTAAGATGTAGATTGGAAATGCGCTTCAGTAAGATGTAGATTGGAAATGCGCTTCAGTAAGAAGTAGATTGAAAATGCCCTTCAGTAAGATGTAGATTGGAAATGCCCTTCAGTAAGACGTAGATTGGAAATGCCCATCAGTAAGATGTAGATTGGAAATGCCCTTCAGTAAGATGTAGATTGGAATGCCCTTCAGTAAGATGTAGATGTAGATTGGAAATGCCCTTCAGTAAGAAGTACATTGGAAATGCTCGTCAGTAAGACATTGATTGGAAATGCCCTTCAGTAAGATGTAGATTGGAAATGCCCTTCAGAAAGAAGTAGATTGAAATCAGCAGAGTTATTTTCTGCTACCCTCAATCTCACAAGAAATTTTTTAGCGAGCAGAAGAAATGCCCGTTGAAAGTCTTTTCTGAAGATTCCGTAGATGAGTGGGTTAATCGCTGAGGAGCAGTACTGGAATATGCTGGACATCAGATTGACGTAGCCAGGTAACACCTCTTGTGGGAATATCACCTGTGAAATATAGAGAAATACGTTAAATAGAAAGGTACAGTGGCGGCTCGTCATTAAGGGCCAGTGGCGAGGCCCCTCAATGTGTAACGTGTATTTATTATTTAATAACTGAAAAAAAACCTAACCTAAAACCATAAGTTTTCCGAAAATTTTTATCTGGCCCCACCATCACAAAGGATCACGAGCCGCCACTGGAAAGGTATATTGTATTAATTAACACAATGGGACACGAATATTGCAGTTAATCAACATCATTAAGACAAATTTCTTATTTTAGTTCGTTCCAAAATTCGTGATCATCTTTACCGACCGATATAAAATCATCCACTTGACAGAAATTCTTGATTTTTACATTTTATATAGGTAACAGTGGCGACCTTCCTAAAGTATTTTTGCCCACCCAAACCTTTAGTGCTGTAAGATTTTCATTATAAGTTATTACTAAAGTTACAGCGATGTTGATTTAGTATACTATTAGAAGTTTAGCGGTACGATTGACAAGTTTGTCTATAATTAAGCATCTCCGTGTTTCACATGCAATTCAGTCCAAGTCAAAATCGAATCCGTGGAATTAATCAGTTCACAATGTTTCCTAACGACTGTCATTGGCGTATGTACGCAACATTTATTTTCATTTCTAGAAGTGGACGGTATCATTTGTTCACAATGTCACCTTTCTTTTTTATACTATGTGATAAGGATACGCCTTTGCAATCATTTGCCACCATTTTGTGTATTACTGTAAATTCTAAACTTTGATTATCATTGTGTTGTGCCTATGCAAAATTATATAACAAAAAAAGTTTTTGCATCTTCTAATCTACCTACCAATTAGTTAAACATGCGCCCGAGTGGTTACCGGGGCCAACGTTTGGGGTGTAAAGAATAGAACCACTGTTACCTGCCACGCATGTCGTAAGAGACGACTAAGGAGGTTTGGCTGAAATCGGATGCATGTGTCCTAAACGTGTAGAAGTCTATGCATTTAGGAGCCTACCAAACCAATGTGCAACGTATACACGTTCTTGGCAAAGATCAAACATATCACAAAGAGTGATTAAAATTGGTTGTAAAGAACGAACGTAAAGAAGAAGTTAAACATGGATTCGTAACTTCGTGAGGTATATAAGACTGCCTGCAAAAAAATACTGTTATCCATCCCGTAGACTTTGTACAAATTAAACCTTAGTGTGTTCACCAATTGTGGAAAATGGGGATCGCTGTAGCGCCGAGGTTAGGTGCGTGCCTCTCTTGCCAAAGGTAACCGGTTTGCTCCCTCGTGAAGCCATCGGGATATTTTTCCAGAGTTCCCTGATCTCAGTGTATGTGATCGAGTTCCTAGTCCTATCGGAGACGGACGATAACACGTAGGTCCATTGTTCAATTTGAGCCCGTAAAAGAACCCTTGGCAGTTGACAATCGAGAAGAACAGGCTGGAAAGCAGCTGCCCGGGAAAAATTCATTAGAAAAAAATGCTTAAAAATGAAATTCCTACAAAATATCTTTACTACCTCCACATTACATCGGCGACCCTCGCCAGTACTACGGAGTTCGTGCATGGCAGCTGATATCTTTCTGTGTAAGAATGAGATAGGAGCACACATGGTTACTCCCCGAAGTGCAATCATGATGGTCCTATCTATCAGTCAATTAATACTATTCAGTTTTAAAATAATGAGTGAGTCAGATAATGAGTGAGTCAGATAATGAGTGAGTCAGATAATGAGTGAGTCAGATAATGAGTGAGTCAGATAATGAGTGAGTCAGATAATGAGTGAGTCAGATAATGAGTGAGTCAGATAATGAGTGAGTCAGATAATGAGTGAGTCAGATAATGAGTGAGTCAAATAATGAGTGAGTCAGATAATGAGTGAGTCAGATAATGAGTGAGTCAGATAATGAGTGAGTCAGATAATGAGTGAGTCAGATAATGAGTGAGTCAAATAATGAGTGAGTCAGATAATGAGTGAGTCAGATAATGAGTGAGTCAGATAATGAGTGAGTCAGATAATGAGTGAGTCAGATAATGAGTGAGTCAGATAATGAGTGAGTCAAATAATGAGTGAGTCAGATAATGAGTGAGTCAGATAATGAGTGAGTCAGATAATGAGTGAGTCAGATAATGAGTGAGTCAGATAATGAGTGAGTCAAATAATGAGTGAGTCAGATAATGAGTGAGTCAGATAATGAGTGAGTCAGATAATGAGTGAGTCAGATAATGAGTGAGTCAGATAATGAATGAGTCAGATAGTGAGTGAGTCAAATAATGAGTGAGTCAGATAATGAGTGAGTCAGATAATGAGTGAGTCAAATAATTAGTGAGTCAGATAATGAGTGAGTCAGATAATCAGTGAGTCAGATAATGAGTGAGTCAGATAATGAGTGAGTCAGATAATGAAATAATTGTCGAAGGATTGACTTTATTGCACTATGTTTTACCACATATAGCTTGGTCCCTCTCTGCTGAAATGGCACTCTATCTGCTGAGAGTATTGCTGAAATCGTGAACTCCGTAGCTCCGACAACAATCTTAGAAAGGCTGGGAAAATATGCACCCGTGAACACAACGGCGCGGTCCGGGTTCGAATCTACAAACTTCAAAACGCAAGGCAAGAGTTCAACCACTTAGCCACATAGACCACTTAGCCACATAGACCACTTAGCTACATAGACCACTTAGCTACATAGACCACTTAGCCACATAGACCACTTAGCCACATAGACCACTTAGCCACATAGACCACTTAGCTACATAGACCACTTAGCTACATAGACCACTTAGCCACATAGACCACTTAGCCACATAGACCACTTAGCTACATAGACCACTTAGCTACATAGACCACTTAGCCACATAGACCACTTAGCTACATAGACCACTTAGCTACATAGACCACTTAGCTACATAGACCACTTAGCTACATAGACCACTTAGCCACATAGACCACTTAGCCACATAGACCACTTAGCCACATAGACCACTTAGCCACATAGACCACTTAGCCACATAGACCACTTAGCCACATAGACCACTTAGCCACATAGACCACTTAGCTACATAGACCACTTAGCCACATAGACCACTTAGCCACATAGACCACTTAGCTACATAGACCACTTAGCTACATAGACCCCACCAAAATTTAACAAAATGAATAAGATGAATATTGTATTAATTATTTTAAGTAAGAAATAAGAAGATGGAGATATGTTGGGCATACTCTGAGAAGATATGATTAAAGAATAACAAAACAGGCATTGAAGTGGGAGGCAACAAGGTTCAAGAAGGAGAGGACGACCTAAGGAAACCCTGAAACAAACGTTACTGAGAGAGGCAAAACACATCAGACTCAATTCTTTAGAGGAGATTGAGCGAGCTGCCCAGGGCAGAGCGGTATGGATAAATTATTTGCAGGCCCAATGTAACATATAATGATACGAGATGAATATATATATATAAATATAATGAACAAAAGTTTTGAGCTTAGTTAACAACACGGGTGAGGAGTACAACATGAAAATAAATATAATGAAAATAAATATAATAAAGACAGAGACAATGGCAATAAGTAGACAACCAGAAAACCTTACAATAAAACTCCAGAATGTAGACATAAAACAAACAATTGAGGCCAAATACTTAGGAGCAATTTTCACAGCAGATGGAAGTATCGATAGCAAATCAGCAATCGTTGCACAAAAGCTAACCAAGTACTGGGACAATTAACGCCACTATTGTCACATAAAGAGATACCGCTAAAAACTAAAACAAATCTCATAAGAATGATTTTCTGGCTAACACTATGTTACCAGTGTCAAACATGGCCAATAACATCAGCTAATTAGCAGAAAATCATAACGACAAAGATGAGGTGCCTTAGAAGAGCTGCAGGTGTGACAAAAAGAGGCAAAATTAGAAATGAAGACATCAGAAGGAGACTGGATGTGAAACCAGTCATGCAATTCATAAAAGAACAACAGATTAAATGGTTTGGACACCTGACCAGAATGCCCTGGTATCGCCTACCACAGAGAGCCACACAGAAAAAGTATAATGAGTACAAAGCAAGAGGAAGACCACGCAAAGATGGAGCGACGGCATCAAGAACAGCATTACGAACATGAATATCAGCTTACAAAGTGTTTTTAAAACAAGCAGACACAAGATCACTACGTTTCACTCCCAACACTTCTATAAAGAAGTCAATGGTGGAAGATAAGAACAAGCACACACAAGATCACTACGTTTCACCCCCAACACTTCTACAGTGTGTTCAACTTAAAAGCAGCCCCAGTCATAAATAGACTGTATAAAGAAGTCAATGAACACCCTGTATAAAGAAGTCAATGATGGAAGAGAAGAACAAGCACACACAAGATCACTACGTTTCACCCCAACACTTCTATAAAGAAGTCAATGGTGGAAGAGAAGAAGAACAAGCACACACAAGATCACTACGTTTCACCCCAACACTTCTATAAAGAAGTCAATGGTGGAAGAGAAGAACAAGCACACACACGATCACTACATTTCACTCCAACACTTCTATAAAGAAGTCAATGGTGGAAGAGAAGAACAAGCACACACAAGATCACTACGTCTCACTCCCAACACTTCTATAAAGAAGTCAATGGTGGAAGAGAAGAACAAGCACACACAAGATCACTACGTTTCCCTCCAACACTTCTATAAAGAAGTCAATGGTGGAAGAGAAGAACAAGCACACACAAGATCACTACGTTTCACCCCCAACACTTCTATAAAGAAGTCAATGATGGAAGAGAAGAACAAGCACACACAAGATCACTACGTTTCACCCCCAACACTTCTATAAAGAAGTCAATGATGGAAGAGAAGAACAAGCACACACAAGATCACTACGTTTCACCCCCAACACTTCTATAAAGAAGTCAATGATGGAAGAGAAGAACAAGCACACACAAGATCACTACGTTTCACCCCAACACTTCTATAAAGAAGTCAATGGTGGAAGAGAAGAACAAGCACACACAAGATCACTACGTTTCACCCCCAACACTTCTATAAAGAAGTCAATGATGGAAGAGAAGAACAAGCACACACAAGATCACTACGTTTCACCCCAACACTTCTATAAAGAAGTAAATGGTGGAAGAGAAGAACAAGCACACACACGATCACTACGTTTCCCCCAACACTTCTATAAAGAAGTCAATGGTGGAAGAGAAGAACAAGCACACACAAGATCACTGCGTTTCACCCCCAACACTTCTATAAAGAAGTCAATGATGGAAGATAAGAACAAGCACACACAAGATCACTACGTTTCACCCCAACACTTCTATAAAGAAGTCAATGATGGAAGAGAAGAACAAGCACACACATGATCACTACGTTTCACCCCAACACTTCTATAAAGAAGTCAATGGTGGAAGAGAAGAACAAGCACACACAAGATCACTACGTTTCACCCCAACACTTCTATAAAGAAGTCAATGGTGGAAGAGAAGAACAAGCACACACAAGATCACTACGTTTCACCCCAACACTTCTATAAAGAAGTCAATGATGAAAGAGAAGAACAAGCACACACAAGATCACTACGTTTCACCTCCAACACTTCTATAAAGAAGTCAATGATGGAAGATAAGAACAAGCACACACAAGATCACTACGTTTCACCCCAACACTTCTATAAAGAAGTCAATGGTGGAAGAGAAGAACAAGCACACACACGATCACTACGTTTCACCCCAACACTTCTATAAAGAAGTCAATGGTGGAAGAGAAGAAGAATGAATGAATTAAACGAATACCGCATTATTTATTAAACATAACGAATGATATAAATATTGCAGTAATTATTTCTATAATAAATTATTGTAATATATTGCATTAGAAAAGCGAAAAACAAAATCTATCAATATGGCAAGAAGAAAATAATGACAACAGATAAAACGAACATGACAAAGATATTTTTATCAACGGAGAGAAAGTAGAAAATGTGAACAGTTTTGAATATCTCGGTTCACTGCTAACAACAGATGGAAATTAAAAGAACAAACATGGCTTTACAAAAAATGAGACAATTAAAAACAGTATGGAACGGAACTGATAGGAAAACAAAGATGAAAATACTAAGAACATTGCTAGTGGCAGCGTATGGATGTGAAGCATGGACATGTAACTAGGGATGTGTGAAAACATATATGTGCTTTTGAATACAAGTGTTACAGAAGAGTCTACCATATATCTTGGACAGAGAAGAGAACAAATAGATCTATCCAGAAAGAACTCAAAATCAAAGAAAACTGGCTGCTGCTATAAATAAGAAAGAGAAAATGGAAGTATTTTGAACATATAAAGAGATACGAAGGGCTGGAGAAGACCAACATGGAAGGAGGCATCCCAGCAAAGAGAAGAAGAGGAAGACCACGGAGAAGATAGATTCAGTGTGTAACTGATGGTTTGAGCACGATCGATGTAGACGCAGGACATCTGGCCTATGAGAGAGAAATTCCGAAGGACTATTAGGTGGCAAAGTTGTGCTTAGGACAAACTATTTGATGATGATGATGATGATGAATATTGAAGTGTGCGAATTTCACTTTAGCGAAACATGTAAAAACAAAGCAATGTAGTTTAACAAAGTACCCCAAAAAAACAAAATACACTCCGACGTTTCGACAAAAAGGTCTTTATCAAGCAAAGGATACATCAGAAGGAAAGAAATTCACTTCTTACAGTACAGGTATAACATATACAGGGTGTTCAACTTAAAAGCAGCTTATAAATGGATCGAATCTGGCTTATATGTATGGAAATGAGAAGGTTCATTTATGACGTAGTATAGGTCAAGGTTGTGTGATGGTGTGTAATTGTAGTGCGGGAAAGGGCGATAAACAAATGTGACGTAGGACGAGCTAGTCAGAACCGGTTTAAATAGTAAATTGACACAACGCGATAGGTTATCTGGCAACTTTCGATTTGTCAATGGGGCTGCTTTTAAGTTGAACACCCTGTATAATTAGACAATAAATTCCTACTGTCGTTACTACTTGTAATACCGCTTTTTGGGGCGGTGTAGGACAGAAGGGACATTCCCCTGTAGAATGTAGTGTATACCTGCATGGCATATTAACCAACAACAAATATACTACATGTTACTGAATATTTATTCTACAATTATACTGCTATCCTTTGTCGTGCTTTTTGTTTCTCTACTGGTTTGCAACAAACGTGATAAAACGGTATTGATTGTCCTTCTCTGCTGTTATAAAAGGTAATTTATCTGACGTACATTCAATATGAAAATACAGGAATAGTCTTTACTATTGATTTCTTTCAAGTTTCTTTCAAGTTTCTTTCAACTTTCTTCCTAACTAATGTTTGTTTTTTTACATTTCCTTGCCACTTCATCATTTATTTCCTACATTTCCTTCGTATGCCATCTTCTTCTCTTTTACATGTTTATCTAGAATTGGTTTTGTTTCGTGATGTTTGTTGTTAGTTTCGTCAAGTTTTGTAGATACCTATACATATTGTTTTGAAACACTACCAACATCTCCATCGATAATCATCTACTAAATCAAGCAAAAGATTTCACATACCTGGGGAGCATTTTTTCAGCAAATGGAAAAATAACTAATGAAATTCAACACAGATGCAACAAAGCAAATCAAATGATAGGGCAAATGGCGCAAATTTTAAGATGCAAACACGTCACCATGAACACAAAAAGAGCAATGTTCAACACAATCTTTCTCCCACATTATGTTACCAGTGCCAAACCTGGACGCTGACAACAAACGATAGAAGAAAACTAGTCACAACAGAGATGAAGTGTCTACGCAGAATGCTGGGTGTAACAAGAAGAGACCGGTTGAGAAATGAAGACATCAGGAAAAAGTGGGTACAACATCAGTACTAGACTTCATCAAAAAACAACAAATTAAATGGTTCGGTCACGTAAGCAGATTACCATCAGACAGTGCACCCCAAAGAGCAATGCTGCTCCGATACAATGGGTGCAAAGCAAAAGGCCGGCCACGCAAAAGATGGACCTCAGAGATAACAGAGGCGACGAAAGAGACTATCTACGAAGCGCATACTAGGGCCCGTTTTAGAAATCTCTTCCTGACCTGACGCTGTGAGGCATACAGGATTCGAGAAGAAGAAGAAGAAGAAGATTGTTTTGAAGTTTGACGAATAATTATGATACACTAAAATTGTATTCATAAAGCTTATAGTCTTATTAGTTAGCGCCGCCTCTGTTAGAGTCAGTGGCGGCTCGTGATAATTTTTGTTGGTAGGGCCAAACATTTTGTCCAGATAAATCATGGTTTTGAGTTGCTATGTTTTAATTTGTAAAATAGTAAATACACGTTATACATTATTTTTGTGGGTTCCGGCCCCACTGGCCCTTAATGACAAGCCGCCACTGGTTAGAGTCATGTCTTAAACAAAGCTTGATCTCATAGATATTCTGGGTTCGAATCCAAGAACTGACATACTCTCTCATACTGTAATAGTAGAACTGACAGACTATTGACAAGAAATATTTTTTTAAAAAATGGCGATAGATTTTGTGAAATAGTTAAGTTACTTGTGATATTAAAAATAATAATCTTTGTAACGAAAGATACACACTCATACAAGATACACACTCATACAAGATACACACTCACACAAGATACACACTCATACAAGATACACACTCACACAAGATACACACTCACACAAGATACACACTCACACAAGATACACACTCACACAAGATACACACTCACACAAGATACACACTCACACAAGATAATAATAATAACCGTCCATAGCAAGCGATGATGACAACAACCTCAGACTGCTGCTGCTGCACGTCTCTGGTGTTGAGGAGGTAACTTCTTCTTCTTCTTTGCGTTCGTCCTTTACGACCAATTTTAATCACTCTTTGTGATATGTTTGATCTTTGCCAAGAACGTGTATACGTTGCACATTGGTTTGGTAGGCCCCTAAATGCATAGACTTCTACACGTTTAGGACATATGCATCCGATTTCATTCAAACCTCCATAATCGCCTCGTACGACATGCATTGCAGGTAACAGTGTTTCTATTCTTTACACCCCAAATTTGGACCCCGGTAACCATTCGGGCGGTGCAGGTAACTAACAACACTCACACATTGCACTCTCACACATGATATACACTCACACAAGATACACACTCTTACACAAGTGGTAGATGTTGTCAGACGATATGTCATTACTCACCTTGTATAATTTAGTCACACAGAACGGGGTCATACAGATGAAGAAAGAGACGACAACTATGAGCATTGATTTCACTGCCTTATTGCTGGCAGAGTAGTTCCGCTTTGTGGTGGTAGCTGTATGTGTGGTGGTAGCTGTATGTGTGGTGGTTGTGGTCTGTGATGTGGGAATGCTAATAGCTCTGGGTTGACTAATTCTAGTCGTGTTCGTGGATCCCTGTCCACTACTTTGCAATATCTTCGGGATGTTTTCAGCAGGTGATTTAACAGAAGAGCTCTGCATGTTTGTAGATGTTTGTAAGCTGTTGTCATGTGACAGACTTTGAACATCTAAGATTTCTTGCGCATGTTCTGTATCCGGATTCCTAACTGGTAGCATGTCTGCATCTGTACTGGAAGCCCCCTGAGGATAGGGTTGTCCTGAACGGGAGACCAACGTTAAATTAGTGTTCAAGTTTTGTGACGTTGACAGACTTAGTACGGTGCTACATTTGTCAAGTACACATCCGTTGCTCACTGCTTCCTGTGAAGATTCGGTACCATTGTATTCAGAAGAGATGGGATTTGAACCCGTGTAATGTGTATTTGAATCCTCACGCAATGTTAATATCTCCGATTGATGTTGAGCACTTGAAGTTATTTCTAACATATTCATGCTTGTATTTATTTGGTGATCTATTTCTTTAAGTGTATTGTTTTGTTGTTCACTCCTGATCTTTATTCTGTTTAACCCGGCTTTGTCCGAGGCTTCAGAGAGATCAACAGGTACTCCGCCAGGTAATTCGTCACCTGAGGAATGAGTAACTGCTGCTATTTGCCTTATATATTGTGGAGTTACTGATTTATCTTGCGGTGGGACGCTGCTGTCATTTTGTTGGTAAACGAGAGTAGACGCAGTATCTTCACGATCACTCGACGTCATGTCACGTTTTCCTGGTACAATGTTAGCAGATAGATTTTTCTTTGTAAAAAAGCAGCATTTTCTGCTTTGTTTGTTCACGCTGTCTGTGTTGGTAAGTGCATTGGAAGAGCCGCTGGTGGATACACCTTGTACTTTATTTTGGGTTCGGTATTTCCCTTTCTGCGGGTGAACATTATTATGTGCTAAAGCAACATTCATGACCTGTGCAGAGACAATAGTAAGACATTACAAACAGAATGATAACATAATTTAACCAAAATAGACATTCATAAAAGATATCATTCCCTTTTTTAAATGTTCTCTATGACGTCAGAGGTTAGGTGTCACCTCTTGTTCCAAATGTACTCGATTCTCTCCCTCGTTGTGCCATCGCGATATTGTTTCAGAGATCCCTGATCTCAGTTTAGGTGAGATTGGGTTCTTAGCTCAATCGGAGATGAAAGATAAAACGGAGGGCCAGTTTTCAGTTTGAGCACGTAAAAAACCCATTGGAAGTTCAAACTTGAGAAGAGCGGGCTGCAAAGCCGCTGCTCTGGCAAAATTCACTAGAGAGAATTCCTACACAATATTTTTACAATCTTGAAAGTTACATCGGGGACCTCGCAGGTGCTACAGGGTTTGTGCACTGCAGTTGAGATCGTTTGCATATGCCATTGTTTTCCCCCTTTCCATGATCAGTTTGACTTGTCTTCTCACATTGTAGACGTTGAACAACCTTGTAAAAATTGAATAGAGCGCATTTGACATGAACACACAAGTCTTGGTGTGGCTCAATAGATGCATATCCAGACGGAGACTTGCTCTAAGAACTAGTGAATCCGGACTCCTTGGAAATCACTTTCATTAAAAAACTCCAGGAAAAACAAAAATAAATCCCCAATGGGCGCGCTACATTTATTTTCTCTTGAGACTCATTGGTTGCCACTATTATCATTATACTGCAAGAGCATGTGTTAATTATTTAACAATACAAGTCATGTGTGAAGCATGGATATTTAACAATACAAGTCATGTGTGAAGCATGGATATTTAACAATACAAGTCATGTGAAGCTTGGATATTTAATAAAGCAATGGAAAACATATATGTGCTTTCGAATGTAGTGTTCTCTCTCTCTCTCTCTCTCTCTCTCTCTCTCGCGATCCCCGCCTAGACTGATGAACCAAATGTTATCATGAATTTTGCTGTTGCTTTTAGGGACTCCGTCCTCCGTACACTTCTCGCGAAGCTCTGTGTTATCGGGCCAAGTTTCTTTTCTCAGGGCTGCTAGCAGCTGGCAGTCTTGGAGTATGTGCTCTGCCGTCATGTCCGCATTTTCACAGTGGCACAAGCTAGTTGTGCCAATTTTAAATTTGTGAAACATGTGGGCTCTAAGTTTGTTATAGCCGGTACGGAGGCAGAATATGGCAACTTGTTCACTACTGGACAGACCATAGTACCATCACTGCTGTTGTGTTGTGGGTAGTCTTTCGACCATTTTTTAATTTTACTGCCAACCGATGGTTGTTCTGGCCTCCTCATAGCTGACCTCGTGACCAGTCTGCGGTAGTTGCCCACCTTCTTTTGCTAGCCTGTCTGCTTTCTCGTTACCGCTTATGTTGCAGTGTGATGGTATCCATTGAATGACCGTGCGTTTAAGTGAGTTTACTAGTACACCGAGGATCGCTTTCAGCTCATTGAGTTCTGTTTTGGCTGTGCTTTTTAGTGCAGTGATAACCGATAGAGCATCGGTGAATATCACGACTTTGTTGCGCGAGGCGCTTCTTCTCTCTAAGATCATTTCGGCTGCTGTTCTTATTGCCTCTGTCCGGTAGTTGTTTGAAAACTTGCCTGTGGAAATCAACTTCGTGATCTTCACTTTCTTTGAGAGTTTAAGCACTATTCATCCTCCGCCATCGCTGATTGCGTTCAATACCGATCCACCGGTATACACGTGTGTCCAATAATTCTCAGGGTACTCAATCTCTATGAGTTTTTCGGTAACCTTTCTTCTTTCGCAGTTCTCTTGATGCCCTTTCTTTAGTATATCTGGGATTTATTACTTTAATTCTGGCATATTGATCTCCCACAGCGGGCTCTTATTGGTTGCCGGTATCAATTTTGGCTTACATATTGCTAAGACTGGGTGGTCTTGAATCAGTGTTTTGGCACTTTTTGGGAAGCTGGTTCTCTTTAGCCTGCCCCTTCCTACACCGTTCATTCTGACGTACATAGGGTGGGAGTTAAGCCGTTTCAGTTTTTCCGCCAGTATCAAAACTTTCCGGTCTCTGGTCTGCCATTGGTTGGAGACCTGTAATTGTTTCCAGCGCCTTGATGGAAGTGGACTCCATGGCTCCTGTGATAATGCGTTCTGCTCGATTTTGACTGCTGCTTACTTTGGTGAATTGCTTGTTGGATGCACTACTCCATACTGCTATGCCGTGCTCCAGGAGTCGTACTCCTCCAGAGTAGAGTGTTTTGAGGATTTTGCTGTTTGCGAATATAAGTGTTACAGAAGAGTTCTCTGTATATCTTGGACAGAATAAATAGATCTACCCAGAAGGAACTGAAAATCAAAGAAAATTGGCTGCTACAAATAAGAAAGAGAA
Organism: Arion vulgaris; assembly: GCA_020796225.1. Classification (NCBI taxonomy): domain Eukaryota; kingdom Metazoa; phylum Mollusca; class Gastropoda; order Stylommatophora; family Arionidae; genus Arion; species Arion vulgaris. The sequence goes on from CM036759.1 coordinate 69,355,883, forward strand.
AATTAAGATATTTTGGACATATAAAAGACATATAGGGCTGGGGAAAACCATCATGGAAGGAGGCATACCGGCAAAGAAAAGAAGAGGAAGACCACGGAGAAGATGGATTCAGGATGTAACTGATGGTTTGAACATAACGGCTGCAGAGGCAGGACATCTGGCCTATGAGAGAGAGCAATTCCGGAGATCTGTTGGGGTAACAAAGTTCTGCTCAGGACAAACTATTTGATGATGATAAGTCACAACATTTAAGAGCTTACACATCAGGGATTCTCAGCCTGTATTCACAGGGGGAACTATGAGGTGTAGAACAAGAGCCTGGTATCTCTCTCTCTCTTTCTCTCTCCCTCTCTCTCTCCAACCTTCGCCCCTAGGCAGACATAGGTCCGCAACCAAGGTTTTATAAGACCTCCTACCCAAGGTAACTTTTCCAAATCTCTCCACTCTCTCCCATATTTTTGGCATTTTGTTTCCCACTCCCGCCTCTAAGTGTTCTTGGGTATCCCATTATTGTATTTCCCTGGAGATCCATTGGAGAGCCTGTCTCGTTATGCTATTAGAAGGTCTCCTCAGTGTGTTTGTCCTACCCTTTGCCACCTTCTGCCCCTTATCTCTTGTACCCCCTAACGTTGTCCTGCTCTATCCCACAATTCCCTGTTTGTAGTCCTGTTATACCATTGCAGATGGAGTATCCTGCGCAGGCATCTATTGATGAATGTCTGCAACTTGTTGGTGTTCCCTTAGTTGTTCTCCATGTCTCCGCTCCATATAGAAGAACAGCCTTGACATTTGAGTTAAATATCATTTTCTTAGTTTTATTCCTGATCATTCTTGAACTCCATATGTTCTTCAGAATGGCAAATGCTGATCTTGCCTTTTGTATTCTAATCCTAACGTCTTCATCTGTGCCACCTTGAATGTTGACGACACTTCCCAGATATGTAAATGTGCCCACCTCCTTTAATGATGCCCCTCTCAATATGATTAGGTATATAAATTTCAATATTTGAGAAATACAGCTTTATCAACATTATTCAAATTTTACATGGATTGGATTAGAATTTGTCGTATTTATTTCAAAACAAGAAAACCCGTAAAAAATCACATAAAATATAACGACAAATAGATACTAACCTTACAATAACAAATAGATACTAACCTTACAATAACAAATAGATACTAACCTTACAACAACAAATAGATACTAACCTTACAATAACAAATATATACTAACACATAACAAATAGATACTAACCTTACAATAACAAATAGATACTAACCTTACAATAAGCCAGGATGAGAATGAGACTTGGAAGGACGAAACATAAAGCAAACCCTACAACGACGAAAGCTTCTAAGTGAGCTCTGTTCATATTCCAGACTATGGCGCAGACGACCTCCCAGTAGTCGTATTTGATCCAGTTAGCTAGTATCGGAACTAGACCAAAAAACATGCCTTGAACCCAGGACATTCCCACCATCATGTACACTCTGAATCTTGTTACTCGAACATGGTAATGTAGTGCATGAACGACGGCCATGTATCGGTCCAGGGATATGTGACAGAGTGTTAGCATCGATACCACGATCAGCATATAGTTGGCACCACAAACGATATCACACATTACACGACCCATAAGCCACTCATCTGACGCCATAGCGTGTAAGGAGCCCAGCATGACCAGTGCCGCACTACACATATCAGTTACACTTAAATTAACAATGAACACGTTTGCAGTCTCCTCTCTCAATCTGTGCTGAAGACGGACGCACAATATTACCATTAAATTTCCTATTAGTGACGTCATTATGATCATTATAATAACAATTGACCATACCACTCTCTCCCAGATGGACCTTTTCTGTTGAAACTCGGGTAGATCAGTTGTGACATCATCACAGCATAGTGTCGTGGTGATATTGTCCAGCATGGAATAATAAGGGGTCGTAAGTTGCCCCCGCTGTATTTGAGCAAACATGAGTACTGTTATACTACTGCAGAGCCGTGCAGAATATGCATGAAGTGGCAAGGAGTTGTAAGCTGCCCTGTCCTATCTGAGCAAACATGAGTTCAGTTATTCTACTGTAGAGCCGGTCAGTACATGCATGACGTGGCAAGAAGTCGTAAGCTGCACTGTCCTATTTGAGAAAACACGAGAACCGATATTCTACTGCAGAGCCGTGCAGATTATGCATGAAGTGGTAGGAATTCGTAAGCTCCGCTACTGTACTTAATCAGACGAAGAGTACCATTATTATGCTGCAGAGCCGTGCAGAACATGAATTGTTTACCTTCTCAATACTTTTCATTTGAATGACATACCATCACAGCATGAAGTGGTAATATTGTCCAGCATGAAGTGGTAATATTGTCCAGTATGAAGTAGCAAGGAATTGAATATTGTACCCGCTATATGAGAGCAAATATGAGTACCTTTGTTCCACTGCAGCTAAGTCCCTTGTTTTCTACTGCAGCTAGGTCCCTTGTTTTCTACTGCAGCTAGGTCACTTGTTTTCTACTGCAGCTAGGTCCCTTGTTTTCTACTGCAGCTAGGTCCCTTGTTTTCTACTGCAGCTAGGTCCCTTGTTTTCTACTGCAGCTAGGTCCCTTGTTTTCTACTGCAGCTAGGTCCCTTGTTTTCTACTGCAGCTAGGTCCCTTGTTTTCTTCTGCAGCTAGGTCCCTTGTTTTCTACTGCAGCTAGGTCCCTTGTTTTCTAGCAGCTAGGTCCTTGTTCCCTCTGTTTTCTACTGCAGCTAGGTCCCTTGTTTTCTACTGCAGCTAGGTCCCTTGTTTTCTACTGCAATTGTCCACGCGTCGAGATGATCTAGGACCCAGGTCGTAGAATTTCTTGCCGTATTAACTTAAGATCTATGTTTTAGTTTATTTAGTATTTCGAATTCGTATGTCTTGTCTTGATAAAGGCATATTGTCGAAACATCGATTGCTGTCATTTTACATATTCAATTATTAATTTGTCTTTGCTTTTGTAACACTGTCATATACTGGCCCTTGTCTATAACACTGTCATATACTGGTCCTTGTCTATAACACTGCCATATACTGGTCCTTGTCTATAACACCTGCTTATTCAGTATTACTGTTGGTGTCTGTAACACTGTCATATACTGGTCCTTGTCTATAACACCTGCTTGCTTATTCAGTATTACCGTGGGCGTCTGTAGCTTAAGCGGTTGTGAGAACAATCACTACCCAAGAGTACCTGGTTCAAACTTCGCAACGGTCATCAGTTTGGAAGCAAATTTGTTCCCGTGGATTTTTACGAACGGTAAAAACAGACATCACCGTTCAGAAAACAATGACAAACTACTGAAGGTATAAGTAGTGCCTAGAAAATCCACGACTCGTTTACTCTGAGTGATGGTGAAGTCATGTAAAGTATACGCCATGATTTTTATTTTCATTCAGTATTACTGCAGCTTCCCCACGGTTTTCTCCAGATGTGATCTGATCCAGTCTGAGCACTTCAGATCTGTATGTTTCCGTACATCGACTGCAGCTTTGTTGTGCTGTACATGAAGTAGTGTTTACCGTCTCAACCACTTTCCGTTTGGAAACATAACATCAGTGTAGAATCACTGTGTGATTTATTTGTTCCAGTTTATTCCAACATTTGATTGCTTTCATCTGTTGATGAAATGTTGAAATCAAAGTTAATATTTATAAGTGGATTCTAACACAAAAAGGTAGGATGGTTCAATATTTGGTGATTTCCCAGAAGGGATGCAAATATTGAATGGTAGTTCGATGGCATTTGTCTGAGAATGTTTTAGTGTAGTAGATTGAAGCTATTTATGAGCAGCAGCGGAGGGATTGATTTTAACAAGGATGGTGGAAATGTAAGTGTGGTGGTAATATCTTATAGTAGTAGTAAGGCTAATGCTACAAATCTTATAGTAGTAGTAAGGCTAATGCTACAAATCTTATAGTAGTAGTAAGGCTAATGCTACAAATCTTATAGTAGTAGTAAGGATAATGCTACAAATCTTATAGTAGTAGTAAGGCTAATGCTACAAATCTTATAGTAGTAGTAAGGCTAATGCTACAAATCTTATAGTAGTAGTAAGGATAATGCTACAAATCGTATAGTAGTAGTAAGGATAATGCTACAAATAAGAAAGAGAAAATTGAGATATGTTGAACATATAAAAAGACATGAAGGGCTGGAGAAGACCATCATGGAAGGAGGCATACCGACAAAGAGAAGAAGAGGAAAACTAAGGAGAAGATGGATTCAGGATGTAACTGATGGTTTGAACATGACGGCTGCAGAGGCAGGACATCTGGCCTATGAGAGAGAGAAATTCTGATGGACTGTTGGGGTGGCATACTTCTGCTCAGGACAAGCTATTTGATAATCATAATGAGTAGTAATAAAAGTTGTAGTAGTATCATTAGAAACAATGATAGTAGTAGTAGTGGTAGTAGAAGTAGTGGTAGTAGAAGTTGTGGTGGTAGGTGTAGTAGTAGTAGTAGCAGTAGTAGTAGTAGTAGTCAATAGTGGTAGTATTATTATTATTAGCAACAGTGGTAGTGGTAATTGTTGTTGTAGTAGTATCATTAGCAGCAGTGGTAGTAGATGTGGCAGTTGTAGCTGCATCATCAGTAGTGGTAGTGTTATCATTAGATGTAGTGGTAGTAACATCTGTAGTAGTAACATCGTCATCATCATCGGATGATTATTAACTTAAGCGCAATGATGATTGTCATTATTAATCAATCGAGCAATCAATCAATCAATCATTAGAACAATTAACCAATGGCGATGACTTTAGTGAAAGGAAATAATGTTAAAAATTAAATTGAAGATAACAATCGCACATTATTACACAGAATGGACAGATCATGAAATTATTACACAGAATGGACAGATCATGAAATTATTACACAGAATGGACAGATCATGAAATTATTACACAGAATGGACAGATCATGAAATTATTACACAGAATGGACAGATAATGAAATGATTACACAGAATGGACAGATAATGAAATTATTACACAGAATGGACAGATAATGAAATTATTACACAGAATGGACAGATAATGAAATGATTACACAGAATGGACAGATAATGAAATTATTACACAGAATGGACAGATCATGAAATTATTACACAGAATGGACAGATAATGAAATTATTACACAGAATGGACAGATCATGAAATTATTACACAGAATGGACAGATCATGAAATTATTACACAGAATGGACAGATCATGAAATTATTACACAGAATGGACAGATAATGAAATGATTACACAGAATGGACAGATCATGAAATTATTACACAGAATGGACAGATCATGAAATTATTACACAGAATGGACAGATAATGAAAATATTACACAGAATGGACAGATCATGAAATTATTACACAGAATGGACAGATAATGAAATGATTACACAGAATGGACAGATAATGAAAATATTACACAGAATGGACAGATAATGAAATTATTACACAGAATGGACAGATCATGAAATTATTACACAGAATGGACAGATAATGAAATTATTACACAGAATGGACAGATAATGAAATTATTACACAGAATGGACAGATCATGAAATTATTACACAGAATGGACAGATCATGAAATTATTACACAGAATGGACATAATGAAATTATTACACAGAATGGACAGATAATGAAATTATTACACAGAATGGACAGATCATGAAATTATTACACAGAATGGACATAATGAAATTATTACACAGAATGGACAGATAATGAAAATATTACACAGAATGGACAGATAATGAAATTATTACACAGAATGGACAGATCATGAAATTATTACACAGAATGGACAGATAATGAAATTATTACACAGAATGGACAGATCATGAAATTATTACACAGAATGGACAGATCATGAAATTATTACACAGAATGGACAGATCATGAAATTATTACACAGAATGGACAATGAAAATATTACACAGAATGGACGGATCATGAAATTATTACACAGAATGGACAGATAATGAAATGATTACACAGAATGGACAGATAATGAAAATATTACACAGAATGGACAGATAATGAAATTATTACACAGAATGGACAGATAATGAAAATATTACACAGAATGGACAGATCATGAAATTATTACACAGAATGGACAGATCATGAAATTATTACACAGAATGGACAGATCATGAAATTATTACACAGAATGGACAGATAATGAAATGATTACACAGAATGGACAGATAATGAAATTATTACACAGAATGGACAGATCATGAAATGATCACACAAAAAGTAAAACCTCTATCGAGTTCCGTAACTAACCTAATAAGTCAATGAGACATTGGAAACGATAGCTTTGTTTTCGGGTGTCATCTTCACGTTTACTGTTCGGTCTGAGACCATGTCAGCGAGTTTGCAGATCTTCTTAAGTTTAGGAAGATTGAAACAAACTAGGATCAAAAATAATGATAAGAGTGACTGAAGAGGTCTAGACTGACAAAAATCAGTTTTATTTTTGTGCCATGGCATGCAGGTGTATTGGAAAATGAATGTGTCGATAGGCTTGCAGGTATGGCTGCTGTAAAAAGCGGGCGAGCAATGGACCATATTTTGAATTCTTGAAGACGTGTAAATGATTAAAGTAATAGTGGTGAATCTACAACCCTAAACAAACTGCAAGAATACCAAGTCAAATGTTGTTACAAGAGTACTCTGCTGGTAGACAAAGAAGAATAGTAATCCAACAAAGAGAACCAGTGTCGTTAGTTGCCATACGCTGAGAGACATACTGAGGAGGAGATCGGAGCACTTATGGACTATTTGGTTCTATGTAACAGTGATGATGATCTGACAACTAAACTAAATTAGAGCCGGTGTCATACGCTGAGAGACATATTAAGGGGATCGGAGCAATTATGGACTATTTGGTTATATGTAACAGTGATGATGATCCGACGACTAAACTAAACTGAGAGACATACATGACTGGAGGAGATTGTGTCATCATCATCATCAGGTGCCGTCTCCACATCGAAGGTTGGCTGCACATCGAAGGTTGGCTGCAATGAATCTCAGCATCCTCTGTCTTTCGCCTTGGTGTTGCACACTGCCAGACTGTAACCTGTCCATTTCTTTAAGTTTCCTCCCACTTATCTCTCGGTCTTCCTCTTGCTCTTCTCCCTCAACTTTCCCCTCTAGTAAATGTTTTATCATGATGTCATGTCTTTTTATGTGCCCAAAATACTTTACTTGTCTGAATTTTATTTCTCTTAATAATTGTTTCTTCATGCCTAGTTTTCCTAAAACTTGTTTATTTGTTTGTTTTTCTGTCCATGAAACTCTGCCTATTCTTCTATATATCCACATCTCAAATGCATCAATTCTGTCTTCTAACTGCTTGTTCATTGTCCATGTTTCCGAGCCATACATTAATATAGGATATATATAGCATTTGATCATTCTAATTTTTAGCCTGTTTGTGATTTGTTTGGATGTCAGTAACTTTCTCATACTATTTAAATTATCCTTGGCCATTCCTATTCTCTTTTTAATTTCTGTTATACATCTACCATCATCTGCCATCATCTGACCAAGATATAAGAAACTTTACTTGATGTAGTAATTCTCCATGTATTTTTATATTCATTTTAGGTTTTTCCATTTCATTGTTTATTGGTGTACTTATGGACTAATTGGTTTGATGCGCAGTGATGATGATCCGACGACTAAACTAAGCATCCCACTATACTAAATTACAACACCTCATGAATAGTCGCGTGTCTTTTCACTCTCTCTCTCTCTCTCTCTCTCTCTCTCTCTCTCTCTCTCTCTCTCTCAGTTAGTCTATTCATTTCCATTCCCAAATGTACCATGTTGCTACAACTTATAGTTAACATTTATAGTGTTTTCTCAATTTAGATTTCCTAAAAGAAATGGATTTTAAAACTGTACCTAACACAAATGTCAGTAAGACATTGGAGTTTCTAGGCAAGTGCCATACCCTGGAAAATTGATTGCTGATAAAACAATTTTATGCTAATCTGGTCTTACCCATTTCTTTCTGTGTAGTTCAGTTTCCGCCATATTCAACAATTAAATCGGGGACAATCGCCGGTGCTACGGAGTTCGTGAACTGCGCTGAGATCTTTCTGCGTACGTAAGTGATCGGGGCATACATGGTTATTCACGAAAGTGCACTGATGATGGTCCTATCAATCAATCAGTCAATCAATCAATCAATGTTACTTATGTCTTGTGTTCATCTAACTTGTAATTACAGAAATGTTGTCATGTGACATAAAACTGGGTCACAGATTCGAAAATATTGGATTAGAACACGCACTGTTTTATATTTATAATCAATGAGAGCGACTGATATTAATTCCGATTTTCTTTAATATTTACTTTTAATTATATATTATCGACATACATTTCTCCAACTATTATAGTAAATCAGTTAAACAAATGTTTATGTTATTTCGAGTTGCCAAAAGCGCCATTGAACGAGGATCTAACCTATTTGTGCCGCTAGGCCCTGTGGCCATTATTTCATTCAGGACCGGTGCAAACAAATTACCACAAGTATATTTGATTTTCTTTCCTACTGATAAATAAATATGTGCTTTCAATAGGGAGAGCAACCATGAACGGATTAACAAAGGGTTTATAAGTCAGATTTAAACAACGGGAAAGCTGGCATCGAATTAACAGAACTTGCAAGCTATGCTGTTCTATGTTGCATAATCTGAGTATCTTTTGTTTCGTTAAACGTTCTCCGGATGACCTACTAGTACCAGTACTAAAACTAATTACAGTTTTTATCATTAATTATTTCCACGATTCTCTGTCACGATTTGTAATTGCTATTTGAATAACATCAATTAGAGAACCGCCTCTAGCTCTACGCCGGTGCTATTTAAGAAAGAATTTAATTTGTAGAAGCAGTAGAGCATTTCACATACATGTACTGTACGATGACTTCAAAGAGCTTGTTAAGAGAGAGAAACAGGCATTGGTTTGTTGGTAACTGAACTGACGTCATAGTACTTATTTGTTCAGTGTCCCTTAGCCGACGTCGTAAAGTATGCCTACTTATGGTTCCCATGGCTCATTCGTTAAACACAATCCTATCTCTGCCTCTCACGCATCTAGTTCCGCTTGTACAACGTATAATCCCAAATCCATTAAATGTCACTTTTAATGTCACCATCCAACAGACTTTCGACAAGAAACCGAAGAACGTCCTCACTTTCCATCTTTAACTTCCCCACGATCGATGCTGGTGATGCATACCGGTTCACTCTTTAATTGCCGAGAACACCCCCCTCCCCACCTAACGTCAGGACAGTGGATCCAAGTTAGCCTCTGGATGTTAGAAGCCTTAATAGACGATACCCACTCATACCGCAATCTGCCATTTTGAACGCTCCGAAGCATCGACTTTGACACAACAGATGATTCAGTAAACACCGTCCCATAAAGCCACTGGATAGCAGCAGTAGCGATGTCAACTTCCATCCTGATTCTGCAAGTAATTGTCCAGTATGTCCCGTCCAGTTATGCAACGACCCCACCATTCGCGCTAGTTAGCTAGGAAACCCCAGCCTGACTTCTCACTACGAAGCACACAATATATATACACCATCATAAGATACACGCGTTAGTGTACAAAGCTGCGCTTTTATTTGACAAACATTCCTTGTTATCTAAAGCCCGTCTCAATCTTGTTAAACCCAGTATTAGTTTGTTTATGTTTGAATTCGTTCCATACTGTAGCAGACGAACATTCATTTTTCATAAACTAACAAAACTCAGGAAAATATGAAAATTAAATGTTTTAGCATGTTTAATTTCTCGCTCAGTGGAATATAATTGATTTTGGCAGCAAATAATCACACCGCACGTATACATGAGCGCTAACCATGCTTGTCTGTGAAGACACTGAGCTAACCATGCTTGCCTGTGAAGACACTGAGCTAACCATGCTTGTCTGTGAAGAGACTGAGCTAACCATGCTTGTCTGTGAAGACACTGAGCTGACCATGCTTGTCTCATGAAGACACTGAGCTAACCATGCTTGTATGTGAAGACACTGAGCTAACCATGCTTGTCTGTGAAGAAACTGAGCTATATGAGATACAACTCGGTGCAATTAAGTCAGTCCTTCGGCTTTACTTGTTATTGGTTACTGAATTGACGTCACAGTACACAGGGCAGACCTATAGGTGCGCATTCTTCCCTAACAGATTTCAAAGAGTATGCATACTGATAGTTCCTGTGGCTCGCTGGTTAAACACACTTCTCTCTCTCTGCCCCTCAAGCAACCAGCTCTACTTGTAAACCGTGTAATTCCAAACTCCCTAAATCGCTGTATTGATTCAACGTCAATTTTTTTAGTGTCCCCATTCAACAGTAGGTTACCAAGAGACTGAAGAATATCCCCCCTTCCTATTCATCCTGAACTCCCCAACAATCAATACTTTCAATGCAAGCATGTCCACTCTCTCGTTACCGGGTACACCAGCATGACCAGGACACTATAGTCTGTCCATTAATTCGTGAGCACGTTTGAAATTGATTTTCTCGAAAACTACCTGTTGGATCTCAGTGATTTTTGCATGCAGCCTTAGAATATCCATGACGCTAAAATAAAGCTAACCAGTAGTCCATAGATGCTACGGATTTTGCACATCGGCAAATTCCTTTGATCTTTTATGACAATTGCAAATACGGGGCTCAAATTTTAGATTTTACAGTATCCCTAGAATTTGTCCATGTCAATTCTATTCATAGGTGTATATCCATATTAACTTGATAGGTCAAGTAATTAAGTGTGTTGCCCTTTATGTGCAATCGTGAACTTGGATACAATATGCAACAGTTAGTCCTCCCTTCGGTCACCATTAGACCCCAGGTGTCTTAACTTCACCACAAATTGTATGATGGTAGACGCATTTGGATATGGAAATGTATACGTTGCTATTTCTCAGTCTGTAATCAAAATATGATTTGTATCATCCCGAATCTGACGATTCCATGAGGTTGATAATTGTTACTGGCTGGACAAATTGTAATCCATCTCGGTGCCAGTACTCGTCTTCCTCTCGGAGCACATGTTCAACACACTTCTTCCAGAACTGCATGTCTATCATTGAGAAGGACTCACGTGTCAGAACTTCAACATCACACATTTTAAACGTCCTGTTCTGTTCGGCAACTTGCCCTTTACTTTAGCCCAGACAAGCTCTATCGGATTGAGGTGAGCATGATATGGAGGTAGTCGCAAAGACGTGTGGCCGTATTCCGCAATGATTTTGTCAATATGAAACACCTTTGTCTTATTTGTCATCCTCACCAGGTGCAACAACTCGGTTTCAAATATGTATCATCGAAGCTGACATTTTCCTTAGCAAGCCAAGTCCTAATTTGATCTTTTGTATTTGATGCAGTTAGTACTTTGTCTTCCGCTGATACTGCGTTGTGATAGGATGCATTATCCATTACCAAGCATGATGGTCTGTTTAGAATTGGAAGTAGATCTTTCTCCATCCAGTGCCTGAAAATATGTCCATTCATTTCTGTGTGGTAGTCCCTACCGTCGGTACTTTTTGATTGGAAAATAAGTCCAGCGTCATGGACAAGACCTTCTTCACTACTTCCTGCATGTGTTAGTATAATACGCTGGCCTTTGCTGCTTGGTATTTTTCTTTCTGTTCACCGTCTACTGATTGCCATTCTTTAGCATTGGTGTGGTGAGCATTGACCCAGGATTCGTCCAAATATACAATATCATAGCATTGCCTCCGCCGCTCACGGATCTGCCTCAGGTATTTACTTCGGGCAGCAATTAAATGTGGCTTTTCACAAATAATATTCCTGCCGCCTATAGTTTTTCTGAAGGTGAAGCCGGCGGCTCTTACAATTTTTCATAGAGTACTTTTAGAATGTCTATGCTGCAATCTGATTGCAGTTTTAATTTCAGTTTCCTGAGAGTAACAAGTTGATTTGTCGCAAACATTTTCAAGAGCTCCGTCTTATGACATCTATGTCAAAGTCGTCAATTGTTCTTTTCCTTCCTTGCTTGACATTAGTGCACTTTGTGTCCTGTTTAATCCATCGGGAAAAGGATTCTCTATTCAGACCAAGCGCCAGTTGCGTTCGTTTCTCAGGGTTATGAATATCGCAATATAGATGACCTCTCTTAGATTCCCTACGGAAGTGTTGGTATAGTAAAACTGTAACCTTCTGCATTGTTATAAATGTGCACTTCAGACTCATTATGAATATGATATCAATGTCAGTTTTGATAAGCCAACAAATATGATACAATAGCTTCATACAAATAGCGAGATACGCCTATAACTATACAACGGTATCCCAATTATAACGTCATATGCTTTCCGCTTTCAAAGTCGACTGGGTTCGGTGCACGTGATTTCGTGAAATTGTTGTATACTCACGATATTTCTATGTTACCATAGTGTATTTTTAGAACAACGCGTCTGTGTACCGTAAATCTGTTACTATTGTGTACAATCTGGTGAGGTTGATTTTAATATAACCTGAAGAAGAAATATTTCAAACTACATCAAATTTTCTTGGAAAAAATATTTCTCTAGCGTCATGGATATTCTAAGGCTGCTTGCAAAAATCACTGAGATCCAACAGGTAGTTTTCGAGAAAATCAATTTCAAACGTGCTCACGAATTAATGGACAGACTATAGATCCACGTGTGTCTCTGGAGGTTGGAAATCTCTATAGACGACATACACTCATACCACAACTCTATTGTCTATTCCCAGGTGGAAGATGTAGTTGGCTGTCCACTCTTGCTGTTAAGCGTAGGGATGGGAGCTTTAATTTACGTTCTAGGGTCAGATTAGTCGCCCTTGTTGTGTTGTATCCGTGTTTATGTAGTATGGTCTTGATATTGTCTATCCACCGTTTTCTTGGTCTTCCCTTAGCTCTAGTACTTCCACAACTCTTTATACCTTCAATGAATTGTACACTCTCTAATTATGCCACTTTTCACTTAAATAATTGCACTCTCCAAATAAATGACTTTCCATGGTCAACAATGGAATACCGCAACAGTTTCCATCTGGTTTCAAGTAAGTAAAACTATATTTACACCTTCTACACTTGACTGTAATCAAAGCCGGTAAATATATACAAGCTGTTTGATGTTTCAACATGAAAACGACCTCGATGAAAGAAAGTGTACAGAAAGCGTATATAAAATAAGAGTACACAAAAGTGCATTATGTGAGACATCATCCCAGGTGGAGTACTGACATCGATTGATTGATAGAACCATCATCATTGTACTTTAGTGAGTAACCATGTGTGTCCCGATCTCTTTCTTACACAGGAAGATCTCAGCGGCAGTGCAGGAACTCCATAGTACCGGCGAGGATGCCCGATGGAATTTTGAAGATATTTTTGCAGGAATTGTAATTTTAATTCTTTTTAAAATGCATTTTTCCCGGGCAGAAGCTTTTCTGACTGCTCTTCTTGATTTGGAACTGCCAAGGGTTCTTTTACGAACTCATATTGAACACGGAACCTACGTCTTATCGTCCGTCTCCGATAGGACTAGAAACTCGATCTCATCTACACTGAGATCGGGGATATCTGGGAAAAAATGATCCAATATTACTAAATAACAACAGTTTTGTCAAGACGTATTTCATAAGAATAAGTTCTGGGCGTATCTGTGGCGATTAAGTGTTCGCCTCTCACAAGTACTCGGTTCGCTCCCTCGTGATATTCGCCCCTGATCTCAGTGTTTGTGAGATCTAGTTCCTACTCCTATCGGAGACGGACGATAAAGTGTAGGCCACATGTTCAAGTTTAGCACGTAACAGATTCATTGTCAGTTCAAAATTGAGAAAAGCAGGCTGGAAAGCGCTGCCGGGCACAATTTATTAGAAAGATTTAAAAAAAAAATTCCTACAAAATATTGTCATCATCTTCACAATTACATCGGAGACCCTCGCCGGTGCTACGGAGTTCATGCGCTCCCGCTGAGATCTTCCTGTGTAAGAAAGAGATCGGGACACACATGGTTACTTGATCAAACATTCCCACATGAGAAATCCATCTTCAGTTCACAAATTATACTATTCTATGCAATTGCTTGTAGCAACAATTTGTTGATTCTGGCAGTGCAAGAGAAAAGCGAAAAACGAAATCTCGTATATCTCAATGTAGCAACAACAACGAAATGTAATAGCAATGGCTAAAACAAATATTATTTTTTGTATCGAAGGAGAGAGATTAGCAAACGATTTTGATTATCTCGATTCATTGCAAGCAATAGATTAAAATGAAATGAAGGGAAGAACAAACATAACATTATAAAAAAACAAAACGTTCCAGAATGAACCTGATAGGATAGCGCAGATGATAATACTAAGAGCGTGCATATTCTTAGTTGGGGTAGGTGACATAAATATAATACTAAGAGCGTACATATTTCTAGTTGGGGTAGAAGAATATAATACTAAGAGCGTGCATATTCTTAGTTGGGGTATAAGACATAAATATAATACTAAGAGCGTACATATTCCTAGTTGGGGTAGGTGACATAACTATTTTACAAGATAGCGTAAAAAGACGTCTAAATGTGTTTTAGAATATAAATCGTTCGTGTGTTGCCTGGACTCGCAAGGGGAGCAATGAATAGTAATACTGCTACCTAATAGGCATGCCGTAAGAGGCGTCTGAGGTAGGGGGCTAATGAAGCTATCCCAGTTAATAAAATTGCGTTCAAAGTCGAGAAGAGCAGACTGGGAAGCCACTGCCCTTGCAAAATTCATTAGAAAGATTACAAAATAAAAATTCCCACACAATTTTCACCATTCTCTAAATTACATCGGACCCTTGCCGGTGCTACGGAGTTCGTGTACTGCCGCTGAGATCTTCCTGTGTAAGAAATCGATCAGAGAATACATGGTTATTCACGATAGTCCAAATAATCCACCTTGCAGGTCGACAAGTGCCACTCTTGACAATCGTGAAAAGGCGTAAACTTGCGTGGTTCGGCCATGTGATGAGACATGGCTCACTCTCCAAAATTATCTTACAGGGAACAGTTGAGGGTGGCAGAAGGAAAGGAGGGCAGATAAAATCCTGGTTTGACAACACCAAGAGCTGGTCAGGGCAGAGTTTCTCAACACTTGCTCGAAGAGTTGAAGACAGAGACTCATGGCATGCTTTTTGTGCTGTTGTCTCCACAGTGACACCTACGACCTAACGTGGTTATGGGCTTTATTATTATTATATTATAATGATGATGTTCTCATCAATCAATCAATCAATTCGTCTCATTACATCTGAACCATCTAACCTAAAAAGATAAGAGGAAGACCACAGAGACGATGGATTCAGGATGTAACTGATAGCGGAGGAATATTTTTGAGCATGAAGGCTGTAGAGGCGGGACATATGGCCTACAAGAGAGAGAGAGAGAGAGATTCAGAAGGACTGTTACAGTGCCAAAGTCCTGCTCAGGACAAAGGTGTTTGATGATGATAACCTCTAAACCAAATTTGACCTACAATTAAGCGTCTTTATTAAAAAAAAAATCGATACAAGTTCTATGTCGTAAAGCTATTACATAATAACTTCCCGCAGCAAAAATGTAATATGAATCTTGATGTCGTAAAACGGCACGACTGAACAAGACATGTAGAATATCAAGATCATGGAATGTTTGCATGCTTGAAATAAGTATAGTATAATTTGTTGGCTGACAAGAGGTCGTGAGGGCATACAAAAAGTGAGTTTAGAAATAATGAAATCCTTTTAGTACATCGGCAAGCGATATCTTTGAGACTTGCAATTGAAATATACATATGCTTCATTAGTGAGCAAACAAGAAGAACAGTTAGTACATTCAATATTGAAGATAAATGTTGATATAAATAATGTGCAAACATCGAACTATGCGAGATCAGCAGTGTCAAAGTGTGTCAGAAGTTCAGAAGGGTTTTTTCCCTCCGATCCAGAAGCACTTGAACTTTCAGCTCTTCGGCTCGGTCTCATGGACATCGTAACCCTTCGGTTCGGTGTCACGAACACCGTAAATCTGGAGAACATGTCACTTTTATGTCACCCCGCGGAATTGAACCCGCACTCACAGGGGCTTGTTTGTCACCCGTTGTCCAACGCGCTCGCACACGAGAAGGGATATAATACGTTCTTCCTGCAGACGAAATCACTAAAATTGGAGGATGCCAACGTGGCTTGGTTTTTAGACTGTCAATTCAAATATCATCCTGACATCGACTTAGGGCATGATAAGTTCTGTCCACAGCCGCAATGCGTTTTTTCATCATCATCATCAAATAGCTTGTCATGAGCAGAACTTTGCTACCACAACAGTCCTTCTGAATTTCTCTCTCTCGTAGGCCGGATGTCCCGACTCTGCAACCGTCGTGTTCAAACCATCATGTTACATCCTGAATCCATCTTCTCCGTGGATAGTTCGTTTGAGAGTTGTTTATTGTCGTTACTGCCCGGAATACCGCTATTTATGGCGCTGTAGGACATGGGAACATGTGGCTGTGGAATTTAATGGCCGCATGGCTAGTGCATTCGCCGTGAAACTGTTCATGTTAGGATCTGTTATGCCCCCGAGAGAAAAAATGTAATTGGCCTTTACCGTGGATTGAACTCAGGTCGCATGGGAGCCATTCATTCGTCTAGACGCTCCACCTGGGTTTTCTTAACCCTTTAGCTGCTAAAGACGTATATATACGTTTTTCCCATTCACTTCTAAAGACGCATTAACACGTCTGTTATTATCTCTACTCTGTGGACTAAAGACGTGTTAACACGTTATACATTGCTACTGTCACTGCTATAGGTGTACATTCACGTTTGTGACCTAGAAACAAAAAGTAGCTATTTTTAGCTCAGCCTTCAGAAAGTATGTAGCAGCGAAAGGGTTAAAACTCCTTATTGACGTATCTTGCTTTTGTAATTTGTAAAACGACATACCTAACTCCGTGTTTACGGATTTTATCTTTAGTCCACCAATATAAAACTGGTGTCGTTAGTCACCACATATGCCGAGCGACAAACTCAGAAAGAGAAGGGATCATTTATGTGATAACTGGTTCAATGTGCAGTGATGATGGAGATGGTGATATGTTCGCCTATTCCCCCTCCTGTCTCTCCTTACCCATCGCCTCCAAGAAGGCATAGGTCTTCAACCAAGGCCTTGCTGCAAGCTCTCATACGCGTGGTTTTTGTTTTTATAGCTGAGTGTTTTTACAGGGTGGGGTAGCTAATCTCACGCCAAATCTCCTCTATATCTGTATACGGCATGTGGTAGGTAATAGTGGTTCTATTTTTTACCCCGAGTTCGGGCCCCGGTAACCACACAACGTCAGATCTATATTGTCCGTCATCTTTCGACTAAGCTAAACTGAACTAAATTAATTGTGTGAACATAAACAGAACACATTGTAACAACCGGTAAAATCGAGGAGAGACGTTTGGATGTGACTTCATGGCACAGAAGAGCGTCAACATCTGAGATGATAGCTTCTTTTCGAAGCTCCATATCGACCACTTGTTAATCACTCTTTGTGATTTGTATGTGATTCGAGCCTAAGAGCGATTATATGTTGTGCCAGTTATGCGCCTACAAGTAGACCATCACATCCGATTTTTGCGATGCCTTTTGTTTTTACTATTGTAACTTCCCTAGGTCCTAACATCAGTCGCCTCTTACGACATGCATTGTATATCGCAGGGGTAATATTCTTTACTTCAATTGCGGGCCCAAATTGCGAAAGGGCGCAGAGTTTTTTGAGAAGAGACTTATGTATAAGCTGAAAGACGAGAGAAAAGTGAAAACTCAGAAGTTGTCTCAGTAAAACACTTGCCAATTGACCGTCTGTAAAGACGAAAAAGGCCATATAAAGCCAACCGGCACGACACCTGACGATGATGCTGCCATAAATAGAAACGTAGGAACTGATTAGAATCAATTATGCACTCAAGTCGATACCATAAATGCACTGGCCGATGTACGGGAACATACAAATCGGAGGTGGTCAGACCATATCAGATCAGATCTGGAGAAAATCGTGGGTAGGCTGAGGAAATAATAAATTAGCGATTTAGGATAAAGACACATATATATAGTATCACATACGCAACCAAAATGAATAATTAGTTTTATTATTTAACTATTCATTTTGCTTGCTAATGTGTTTACTATAGCCTAACTATACACGTGTCTTTGTCCGCCATACTGGCCCATTAATAATGCTCTATCAATTTCATTCACCATTAAGCATCAACAGTAGATCACTTACACATCAGCTCCGTCAACGAATTCGAATTTATTTCTCACAAAAATATCCAAGTACTCACATTAAACTCTGTGACTAGAGAACCGACTAAATAATATCGGGATTCGAACATAGATGTGCAGCACAGCTAGTGTGGACGGACACTCACACTGAACTATACTACGCCGAGTTTAAATCGAAACGATAATTTCTTAAACACTGAAGAACACAATTTTAAGATAATGAATTAAAGAGAATCACAAAATATGCAATTATACAACATATTTTCTTCATTGAAACGTTGTTTGCTTATTTATGAAAGGATAAATTGTGTGAACGTTAAGAAGTTCTCGAAAAGTCAGTACACATTCGCTCCTTTTCTATCTGTTTGACATTTGCTTGTCGTTATCGCTTCTGTTTATTGACGACGCGCGCTTTATATCAAGCGCTCACTGTGTGTGTGTCCACAGTTACAGCAGGTGAGGTTGGTACAGGACTGTGGTGGGAGGGAAGAAAACGTTCATTGTTTTGCTTTTAATTGCGTTTATGTGAATGAGAGATGCAAGTGAGAAATGGTTAATTGTTAACGCTAGATATTTGAAGTGAGATATCATTTTTAATATAACAAGAAGGGTGCTTTCCTGGAACCCACAGGGAAAGCAAAAGGGAGGCCTAGAAATACATGGGGACGAGATTTGGAGGCAGAGATCAACAATATAAAGAAAAGTTGGAGGGAGCTGCAGGAGATAGCTAGAGATAGGAAGACTTGGAATGAGTTGGTTGAGGGTATATGTCCCAATCCAGGTTAAAAAAGGCAGAGAGAGAGAGATAATTTTGAGATTTTTGCAACGTCTCCCTTGCAGAACGTTGCTCTCACCACAGCTCACTTGAAAAGGTTTTTAATCTGTTGCCATTCCCCTGCATCTTTAATGTTTCTTTAGTGACCTGTTGCCTCCTTAGTCTTGGTCGTCCCCTACATCATCTTCCAGGTATCAGGTCCACCATTATTGCTCACTGTAAACCACTCCTGTAATCCTGGTTTTCCACACATTGTCTTGGTAAGAAATGTCTAAAACAGACTCCATAAATAGTATTTTTTTTAATCATCTCTTTTATTACTGAGGTCATCCCTTTGCGTGGCCGATCTTTTGCTTTGTGTCCACTGTATCGTAGTGAGCTCGACCGCAACCAAAGTGTACCTGGTTCAAACTCCGGGTCGGGCAAGTTTGGAGGCAAATTAGTTCCCTTGGATTTTTACAAACTGTAAAAGTAGACCTCACCATTCAGAAAGCTACGTATAAGTAGTGCCTAGAAAATCGATGACTCGTTGACTGTTGTTGATGGTTACGCCCTGTAACGGATACGCCACAATTGTTCAATTTTTTCGTATTGAAGTAGCATTGCTTATTGAGTTGCACTGTCTGTTGGTAATCTGCTTATGTGGTGGAACCATTGAATTTGTTGTTTCTTGATGAAGTTCAGCACTGTTGTTGTACACACTTTTCCCCTAATGTCTTCATTTCTAAACCAGTCTCTTCTTGCTAACTCCCAGCATTCTGTGTCGTCGACACTTCAGCTCTGTCGTGACTTGTTTAAACCACTGTAACCTTTAAAATGACATTTCAGTTCAAGATGAATGATATTGTATCTGAGCTAATGTTCTGCGATATTCAGGTCTTGTTAGGATGTCTATATTTTTTAAAAGGGTTTTAAAGCAGAAGGATTGACTTCATTGCACCGGATTTTACCCCATATGGCTCGGTCCTCTCACAGAAATGGCAAGCCACCTACGAGAGTATTGCACAGAGCACAAACTCCGTAGCTCCAGCAACAATCCTAGGGTTTCTGAAAAAACTGCACTCGTGAACAGAAAAGTGTGGTCCGAATTCGAACCCACGACCTTCGACTCGTAAGGCAGAGGGCTTAACCACTCAGCCACAGAGACCTCCGTCTATATTTTTAAAATTCTTTTTGAACATGTCATTCTAAGATTTTGTTGACTTTATTTTAAAGCTTTAATTTTCTTCTTTAATTCTTGTATAATTGTCCATGATTCATATCCATATGTTGTTGATCCATATGTTGTTGATCCATATGTTGTTGATCCATATGTTGTCGTCACATTAAGAACACATATTCTCTGAAGGTTTTCATTTGGTTGTCTTGCTTATGTTATCACTTATGTTTTTTATGCAACTATTATCTACCGAATTGCTATCACTAATCTCCTTCTGTGTGACAGACTAGCGTAAGGGTAAGGCTTTCAGCTATCCACTCGGACTCGAGAAGGTTGTTGGTTCAGTCCCATACTTGACATCCCACACATAAGGAAAGAATTTGCCCTCCTACCTCCTGCACACCAAGACCTAGAAATATTAAGTGACGATACCTAAAGTCTGGAAGGCAGAATTTATTACTTTATTAGTTTCCTCTGATTGTTTCTTTCATGTGTCTTTCATTGTAATTAATACTTCCTTTCTAATCTGTTTGCCTCACAGCTCAGAATGAAGAGATTTATAGAATGGGCTTTTGTATCCTTCATAAATAGTGTTTTTCAAAGCCTCATTTATTTATGAGTCCACCTTTGTTGGACAGCCTTTGCTTAGTATTCACTGTATAAGTAAATTGCTCTTTGAGGTGCACTGTCTGTTGGTAATCTGCTTCTGTATTCACTGTACATAACATTGCTCTTTGAGGTGCACTGTCTGTTGGTAATCTGCTTCTGTATTCACTGTATCGAAGTAACATTGCTCTTTGAGGTGCACTGTCTGTTGGTAATCTGCTTCTGTATTCACTGTATCGAAGTAACATTGCTCTTTGAGGTGCACTGTCTGTTGGTAATCTGCTTCTGTATTCACTGTATCGAAGTAACATTGCTCTTTGAGGTGCACTGTCTGTTGGTAATCTGCTTCTGTGTTCACTGTATCAAGTAACATTGCTCTTTGAGGTGCACTGTCTGTTGGTAATCTGCTTCTGTATTCACTGTATCGAGTAACATTGCTCTTTGAGGTGCACTGTCTGTTGGTAATCTGCTTCTGTATTCACTGTATCGAAGTAACATTGCTCTTTGAGGTGCACTGTCTGTTGGTAATCTGCTTCTGTATTCACTGTATCGAAGTAACATTGCTCTTTGAGGTGCACTGTCTGTTGGTAATCTGCTTCTGTATTCACTGTATCAAGTAACATTGCTCTTTGAGGTGCACTGTCTGTTGGTAATCTGCTTCTGTGTTCACTGTATCGAAGTAACATTGCTCTTTGAGGTGCACTGTCTGTTGGTAATCTGCTTCTGTGTTCACTGTATCAAGTAACATTGCTCTTTGAGGTGCACTGTCTGTTGGTAATCTGCTTCTGTATTCACTGTATCAAGTAACATTGCTCTTTGAGGTGCACTGTCTGTTGGTAATCTGCTTCTGTATTCACTGTATCGAAGTAACATTGCTCTTTGAGGTGCACTGTCTGTTGGTAATCTGCTTCTGTGTTCACTGTATCGAAGTAACATTGCTCTTTGAGGTGCACTGTCTGTTGGTAATCTGCTTCTGTGTTCACTGTATCGAAGTAACATTGCTCTTTGAGGTGCACTGTCTGTTGGTAATCTGCTTCTGTATTCACTGTATCAAGTAACATTGCTCTTTGAGGTGCACTGTCTGTTGGTAATCTGCTTCTGTATTCACTGTATCGAGTAAATTGCTCTTTGAGGTGCACTGTCTGTTGGTAATCTGCTTCTGTGTTCACTGTATCGAAGTAACATTGCTCTTTGAGGTGCACTGTCTGTTGGTAATCTGCTTCTGTGTTCACTGTATCGAGTAACATTGCTCTTTGAGGTGCACTGTCTGTTGGTAATCTGCTTCTGTATTCACTGTATCGAGTAACATTGCTCTTTGAGGTGCACTGTCTGTTGGTAATCTGCTTCTGTGTTCACTGTATCGAAGTAACATTGCTCTTTGAGGTGCACTGTCTGTTGGTAATCTGCTTCTGTGTTCACTGTATCGAAGTAACATTGCTCTTTGAGGTGCACTGTCTGTTGGTAATCTGCTTCTGTATTCACTGTATCGAAGTAACATTGCTCTTTGAGGTGCACTGTCTGTTGGTAATCTGCTTCTGTATTCACTGTATTGGAATAACATTGCTCTTTGAGGTGCACTGTCTGTTGGTAATCTGCTTCTGTGTTCACTGTATGAAGTAACATTGCTCTTTGAGGTGCACTGTCTGTTGGTAATCTGCTTCTGTATTCACTGTATCGAGTAACATTGCTCTTTGAGGTGCACTGTCTGTTGGTAATCTGCTTCTGTATTCACTGTATCGAAGTAACATTGCTCTTTGAGGTGCACTGTCTGTTGGTAATCTGCTTCTGTGTTCACTGTATCGAAGTAACATTGCTCTTTGAGGTGCACTGTCTGTTGGTAATCTGCCTATGCGTCCTCACCATTTAATTGTTATTTCTTGATGAGAAATTCAGTACTAATGTTGTACAAACTTTTTTTCTAATGTCTGCAATTCTAAACCTGTCTCTTCTTCATACTCCCAGCATTCCGTGTAGACACTTCATCTCTGCCGTGACTAGTTTTCTTCTATCATTGTATTGGGGGAGGAGAAGGTTAGACTTGTGTACTCTAATGATCAGTAGAACTATTCTAACAAGGTCACCCAAGCCCGACAGGTCAAAGAAGAGAAGTCAGACTAAATGTGGCCTCCTACTCCTCTAGGTTGAGGGTTGTTGCGATAGGCTATCTACCCATCCATTTAAAAAAGGGTGTAGTTACAGAAACCAAATTGTTCAAAAGTAATCACTCTTAAAGTCTCAGAAGGACTAGGCCTTGACATAACCAATTAGCAACAGAGATCTCCGGTTCTATCTATTCTCGTATCCTATTGTGTCTTTCGGCGCCATGTCGAAAAAAAGACACATGGAGCGAGCCTTCCTATGCGCTTTGTACAAGGTGGAATTTAGTGTCTTGGATATTCCGTTGATCCATCTCTTACATGGTCGTCCTCTTGGTATGTTGACGTTGTATTTGAGTACTAGTACTCTTTGTATGAGACTGTCTTGTGGTAACCTTGATGAGTGTCTGAACATTTGATCTGTTGTTTCTTTATATATTGTAGCACCAGCAAGGATCTCACTCTTCTTCTGATTTTGTCGTTTCTGATCTTATCTCTTCTGGTAACATTTAGAAATCGTCGTAAACACTTCATCTCTGTCGTTTGAAGTCTTCTTTTCTCATTTGTTGTCAGTGTCCAGATCTGACACTGCTAGCACAGAGTTGGTAAGAAAACTGTGTTGTCTGTGTCCAGGTCTGACACTGCTAGCACAGAGTTGGTAAGAAAACTGTGTTGAACATTGCTCTTTTGGTGTCCATTGCTACATGCTTGTTTTTCAGTATTGGAGTCATTTGTCCAATAATCTGGTTTACCTTAGTACATCTGTGAGGGACTGCCTAGAGTAGTTGATAGTAGCTCGGCCTGCTAGCTGTTAGACGCCTATAGTCGGGTTGAACCTATTCCGGCATTTGTTGAGTCCCTGGTCTTACTCAGGACGATAACATGAGTACCTCTGAAGTGGAGAAAATCTGCCTGTATGGCGAGGGAATACTAATTACCAGTACATTGAGCACACGGCTGCCAGTGTAAAGTAATTTACAATATGCCGCTGCTGCCATTGTAAGAAATTGGAAAAACAGATTTTCACGCAAAAATCAGTTTCAGAGATGAAACTCGTCTGAGTTGAAAGCGGACGAAAGAAAAACAAAAAAAAAAAAAAAAAGTACATCTGTGTTGCATTTACACTGTCATTCTTCCATTAGATGAGATCATGCTGACTAAATATTTAAATTTTCTGATTTCAAGATATATTAGTCACACACTATCATTATTTTCTTTATACAGGTGATGATTCTCCTACAGCGAACTAACAATGACTGGTGGCAAGTGAGAAAGGCAGA
The DNA here is from genome assembly GCA_020796225.1 of Arion vulgaris. Classification (NCBI taxonomy): domain Eukaryota; kingdom Metazoa; phylum Mollusca; class Gastropoda; order Stylommatophora; family Arionidae; genus Arion; species Arion vulgaris. The sequence continues at coordinate 69,380,139 of CM036759.1, forward strand.
CACAACTGAAGGATTTGTTCCAGCAAATTATGTCAAGGAAGTTGAGCCTAAAGTTGTCCAGAAAAGTGTCAAGCAACTGGTGAAGGTGCCAGAGAAGGTGAAAGTCAAGAAGATTGTCATGAAGAAAGAGGTGGTGAAAAAGAGGAAAGAGAAATCAGCCAAGCTGCGTAGAGCACCATCAGGTAATATCATCTTTTTTTTATCATCATTGAAAACAGTATCTAGAGTATTAATATTTTTCTTCTTTTGTCGTCACACTGCTACCCGGTTTTTGCCCAGTGTACTGGTTTTCTATTTTGTTTTGAATTGCTCCAGTGACTTGGTGATGGTTATTTTGCTTTTTTGACATTGTTTTGATATACCATCTAACCATATTTTTCCTGGTCTTCCTCTTGCCTTCTTTACTGATGTTCTGTTATAGAAGACTGTGCATACAGTGGAGGTTAGTTGCATTCTTATTAACCCCTTGTGGACCAAATGACACACTACATGGCTTTGGGTTGGACACCTTTTTACCAGGAGCCACACAAAAAGGCATTTTTAAATTCTAAAAACATGCTTGTAAAAACATGTCTTTTACTCTGGTCCACCAAGAGTTAAGTGGCTGAATTACTTCATTCTTTGTTTCTCAATGTAATTCAAGCAATGTTCTATCCCAACTTTCTAAGCTAAACTAATCTTGCCAAACTTCTATTCTTGGTGTTGTGCAAGAAATGATTGATTTCCTTCATATTTTCAGTTCGTTCCAAAGGCAACTTACATTTTGACAAGGACAATGTGGAATCAAGACAGAAGACTCTTACAACACAATATGCTAAGCTCAGCAAACTATCTCAGGTTTGATTCTTTTGTTTTCAACTATGATCTTCTAAAATCAAAATAGCAGGCTCCTTCAAAGTGCAGAATCAAAGTAAATGGGTTGTTGCTAAGCAAATTCATCATTTTAAAAACATAATAATTCTGCTAGCTTCAGATGAAAGATGTAGATTAGAAATAAAGAATAGAATAGATCAAGAAAAAAATAAATGAGATAACTGAGAACAAGTCATTGTATGTTGAAGTCAGAAAGATAGTTTTTCAGTGTTACCCTAAGTAAGACATACCCTAAGTAAGACATACCATAAGTAAGACATACCATAAGTAAGACATACCCTAAGTAAGACATACCCTAAGTAAGACATACCATAAGTAAGACATACCATAAGTAAGACATACTCTAAGTAAGACATACCCTAAGTAAGACATACCCTAAGTAAGACATACCTAAGTAAGACATACCCTAAGTAAGACATACCCTAAGTAAGACATACCTAAGTAAGACATACCCTAAGTAAGACATACCCTAAGTAAGAAATACCCTAAGTAAGACATACCCTAAGTAAGACATACCCTAAGTAAGACATACCCTAAGTAAGACATACCCTAAGTAAGACATACCTAAGTAAGACATACCCTAAGTAAGACATACCCTAAGTAAGACATACCTAAGTAAGACATACCCTAAGTAAGACATACCCTAAGTAAGACATACCTAAGTAAGACATGACTCTAAGTAAAGACATCCTAAAGTAGACATAAATGGGTGTGAAGCATGCATCATAAGAAACATGCTCTAAGTTAGAGAATGTTGAAATAAGTACATAGTCAAGAACAAATACTAAGTAAGACAGCTCTAAGTAAGTACATGCCCTAAGTAAGACATACCCTAAGTAAGACATACCCTAAGTAAGACATACCTAAGTAAGACATACCCTAAGTAAGACATACCCTAAGTAAGACATACCTAAGTAAGACATACCCTAAGTAAGACATACCCTAAGTAAGACATACCTAAGTAAGACATACCCTAAGTAAGACATACCCTAAGTAAGACATACCATAAGTAAGACATACTCTAAGTAAGACATACTCTAAGTAAGACATACTCTAAGTAAGACATACTCTAAGTAAGACATACCTAAGTAAGACATCCTAAGTAGAATACCTAAGTAAGACATACCTAAGTAAGACATACCCTAAGTAAGACATACCCTAAGTAAGACATACCTAAGTAAGACATACCCTAAGTAAGACATACCCTAAGTAAGACATACTCTAAGTAAGACATACTCTAAGTAAGACATACTCTAAGTAAGACATACTCTAAGTAAGACATCCTAAGTAAGAACATACCTAAGTAAGACATACCATAAGTAAGACATACCTAAGTAAGACATACATGACATACCATAAGTAAGACATACTCTAAGTAAGACATACCTATAAGACATACTAAGTAAGAATACCTAAGTAAGACATACTCTAAGTAAGACATACCCTAAGGAAGACATAGTCAAGTTTCACTAGACAGGCAATTGAGTGGAACCCGCAAGGAAAATGGAATAATGGATGTCTTATACAGACATGGAGACAATGTCTTTTTGAGGAACTGAATAATGCTGGACTATCCTAGGAGGCCTTAAAGTAAACATCCAGAGATCAAGAAAAAGTGGCAAACAACTGTTGAAACCCTATGCTCCACTAGGAGCGGAGAGGAATAAATGAAATGAAAAATGACATAAAGCTCGTAGTGACATGGATGCGAGCCATGGACAAGAAATAAACGGACACACAATTTATGGAAACTACTGAGATGCAGTTTTACAGAAGGATACTGAAGATTCCATGGGCTGCTAAAATGATTATTGTTAATGTGTTGAAAGAAAGTTCCATGGATTGCTAAAATTATTATTGTTAATGTGTTGAAAGAAAGTTCCATGGATTGCTAAAATTATTATTGTTAATGTGTTGAAAGAAAGTTCCATGGATTGCTAAAATGATTATTGTTAATGTGTTGAAAGAGAGAATAAAGCAGAATGAAACTTATTATCAAAATAGAAATAGACAATCATCATTTCTCAGACATGTCAATGAGTAAGGGAAATTGTTAGATCACAGTGACAAATGACAAAGTCAATAAGAAACTATTCAAGATGGATAGAAAACTCACAGATTGAAAAAGAATAACGAGCACAGAGCAAGAGGAAGACCATGAAAAAGACAAAGTGATGGCATCAAGAACAGCCTTAAGGAAATAACTGCTTACAAAGTGCCTTAATACAAGCTCACTACATATCCCCACCCCCAACACTTCATCTACCATGAATGTTTTGATATTGTTTCAATACCACAAAAATTACTATTCTGAAAACTTGTTCATATATTATTGCAGACAAGAAAGATAAGCCTCGAAGATGCTGTGAGGCTTTTCCATTACTTCAGTGAATGCAATGAGTTTGAGGCTTGGATGAGGGACAAGGTATGTTGTATATGCTATATATCTTATTGTTATTTTCTGAAGAGTCATAGTTAGTCATCAGATCATCTTCATTGCACAAGAAACAAGTCCAGGAGTGCTTTGGGGATCACTGTACACTGTGGTGTAGAGACTCGTTCCAAAGCTACTTAACTCTTTCCACACAGTTATTTCCTCAACTTTTAAGCAGTTAATTCAAGGGAAGTAAAAGAAAATAAAAAAAAAATAAAACGATCCCAACTATTCGTCAATAAATAAACATATACATATTATTATATACTAAATTGAAGAAAACTGGACAACCCAATAGAATAACCAGGTTGAAAAGTAGTATAAGTAAAACAGTAGAAGTAATACAAGAAAGACTTCTTATAAGGAAGCAACTCTATGGTGCAGGTGCAGCTTATGGCGTGCAATGGACTTCGCCATGGCGCAGTGTGCGGCTTCAAACGTGAAAGAGTTAAGGAATATAAATGTGATATATATATATATATATATATATATATATATATATATATATAAAACATGGTCGTCTGTAAATATAAAAAAGACCATTCATGCTCTGTCCTCCGTTGCAGCAGCCATCCCAAAGTCCATTTGCTCACAGTACCATGAGAAGTTGATTACTATATCTTCTCTCTCTACCACAAAGACAACACTGTCTGGCATGTATATGGTCATGGTCTTATTTATATTTACAGACGACCTTTTAGTGGTAACTATGTAACTATATCGATTTATGATACAGTATAGAATTATATAAATATATACCCAAGATAAATTTGCTAATGTAGTGTTACGTTAACATTTAGCGGTAGTCAGGATGTGTTTATTGTTTATTAATTTTTATATAAACTTTTCTAATTCTTTTTTATGTCTTTTTATAACAGGAAGTAGTATTGCAGAGCAGAGAAAGTTTAGCAGAAGATATGGAGGCTGTCAAGAAGAAGTTGGAGGTGAGAAAGTGTTTACTGTTGTGTTATACATTCAGACAACCCATCTCATGGTTTAGACAAACCATACAAGAAGAAGTTGGAGGTGAGAAAGTGTTTACTGTTGTGTTATACATTCAGACAACCCATCTCATGGTTTAGATGAAACCATACAATAAGAAGTTGGAGGTGAGAAAGTGTTTACTGTTGTGTTATACATTGAGACAACCCATCTCATGGTTTAGATGAAACCATACAATAAGAAGTTGGAGGTGAGAAAGTGTTTACTGTTGTGTTATACATTCAGACAACCCATCTCATGGTTTAGATGAAACCATACAATAAGAAGTTGGAGGTGAGAAAGTGTTTACTGTTGTGTTATACATTCAGACAACCCATCTCATGGTTTAGATGAAACCATACAATAAAAGTTGGAGTGAGAAAGTGTTTACTGTTGTTTTATATTCAGACAACCCATCTCATGGTTTAGATGAAACCATACAATAGAGAAGTTGGGGTGAAAAGTGTTTACTGTTGTGTTATACATTCAGACAACCATCTCATGGTTTAGATGAAACCATACAATAAGATTGTGAGGTGAGAAGTGTTTACTGTTGATTTATCATTGAGACAACTCCATCTCTGGTTTAGATGAAACCATCCCAATAGATTGGAGGTGAGAAGTGTTTACTTGTTGTGTTATATATTCAGAAAACCCATCTATGGTTTAGATGAAACCATACAATGAAGTTGGAGGTGAAAGTGTTTCTGTTGTATATACATTCAGACAACCCATCTCATGGTTTAGATGAAACCATACAATAAGAGTTGGGGTGAGAAAGTGTTTACTGTTGTGTTATATATTCAGACAACCCATCTCATGGTTTAGACGAAACCATACAAGACCGAACAAGAAGAAGAAGAAAAGTTCTACATTTACTATTGTTATTACATTGCTTTGTTCTCATTTCTGAGAGTATGCTCGGGACTATCTTCTTCTCTTAACTCCCCTTGAAGCATATCTCCTCCAAACAGATCTGTCTTGAGCGAGACAGTTTAGTTCATTTCAGGTCTTTCCCACCTCTTCTCTATCTCTGTCTATAGTTCATCTCCATGTCTCTCTAGGTCGTTCCCTACTTCTCTTGCTCCCCCGGATTTAATTTCAAAGCCACATGTGGGTGTCTGGTTTTCTTCAGTTAATGTGTGTCCAACCACTTCCAGCTCCTATTTTTGATTCCCTTATTTTATGTTGGGTGTGTGTATGAGGCAGATGAAACTAAGACTTTTTGCGCAAAGCTGTTACCACAAGTCTGCAGGTCATCGGTTTGGTCGTCAGTTTTATTTTATTCCTAACAGAAAAATATTTTGGCCTTACCAAGTGATTGAGGGACGGGATGTTTTAGAAATCACTACCTCATTTAACCACTTGACCACTGCATCAATATATATATATATATATATATATATATATATACACATACAGTGTGTGTGTGCGATGAGTTACTGTAAGGTTATAGAAAGAAGTAATTTTTTAAACAGTTATTAGTTACCAAACTGACGTCACAGCACTCTGGCAGACCCATAGGTGCTCAGTCTCCCACAACAAATATTGAGGGTATGCATACTAATGGTTCCTGTGGCTCGCTGTTTATACACACTCCCCTCTCTACCACTCAAGCCATATGGGATCAATCAAGTGATTTTAGGAGTTTTACACATTGTACAAGTAGAGATGAAGCTTCAGGGGCAGACTGAGCATCTATGGGTCTGCCTGGAGTGCTGTGATGTAAATAACCTAAGTGATGGTTGATGTTTAACATTGTCATGTTTCTATTTAGAACTTACTGACAAGCTTGGCTGCAAACAAAGGTCGTCTTGACGCCATTAACCGATTAGCAGAATCAATTATCCAATCTGGCAGCTCTCAGACAGATAAAGTCAAGAAACGTCAGAAAGAAATCAACGACAGGTAGGAAACTTTATTCCAAATTTTGATGTTAATTTCACAGGAAGATTTTGATGCTGTACTAAGAAGTGTAATTCTCTTGTTGTTGGCACCAGGAAATATCTTAACCTTGTTTGAAAAAAGCTGTTTAGATTTCATTGTTTTTCATAAGTATTCATTAGTCACCACATAAACACTTACTGTTCACTAATTTACTCAAATAAGCCTGAAGGCAAAGATTGACTTCATTGTACAGGTTTGACCCCATCATGGCTCCATCACTGTCATCTAAGATCAACGCATCCATCACACAGCCATCACACATGCCATCTACCAAGTGTGTTGCACAAACTCCTTAGCTCCAACAGCAATCTTATAGCTCTCATGAAAAAATTGCACGTATGGCCAGGTCCAGATTTGGAACCCCAACCTTCAGAATGACAGGCAAACATCTTGGGGTAGAGACTCACACTCTACATCCAACAAATTAAAAGACCAAAATTAAAGTTTATAATTTAGTTTAGTCGTCGGATCATCATCATGGCACATCTATAAGTGCTCCGATCTACTCCGTATGTCTCTCAACATGTGACAACTAATGGCACCAGTTCTTTGTTGGTTTACTATTCTTTCGCTACCAGTGTAGCGCTCTTGTCTAGCTACACCACATTTGACTTGGCTTTCTTGCAACCCTGTTAGGGTTGTAGATATAGTGGCCTTAGGACACAAGATGTGCCCATGAATGCTCACCTACATCGCATCCAACCAAAGATTGCTCCACAATGTCAACTGTGTGACTATTCAGAAGAAACTCACACACCATCTCTTCCAATGTCCTGCGCTCAGTGACCTACACCACAAGTACCTAGCCCATACACAGATGTTGAAAACACTTTCTATGCTAACACACCACAACTCAGACAGACCTGTAAATTCACTACCATGGCTGCCTCAAGTCGAAGGGCAAATGCTCAGATGACTGCTGGATCAGAAAAGTAAAAGTAAAGTAAAGATGCATTGGTGTGGTCTAGTGATATGAATACTGTGTTTTGAACTTGTATTCCGGTATCTTCTCCTGGAAAACCACTTCATGTTAATATAGATTGTCTGTTGTGGAAGTAATGTTTATTTGTAAAATCTGTTTATATTTTCTAAAAATCTGTAACAAATCTGAATATGACCCACAGATGGGGCAGACTGAATCACTTGAAAATGGAGAAGGAGAAGAATTTGAAAGGAGCATCAAGGTAATTACAGTAGACACTTGAGCTTGTCTGCATTAATATGTTTGTTTGTTTGTTATTTGTTTTCTGTGTATCACTGCTTGTCTCTCTTTTCTCTTCTCTTTCTCTCTCTCTCACTGTTTGACATATGTTTTGATTCCATTACATGAAATTGATTTAATTTCATTTTATAACATTATCTTTTTTACATTGTATGATACTGCCTTGATTTCATTGTTTTAACACTGGGGACAGAGAATTAGGGAGATTATCATCACCACACTGGGGACAGAGATAGGGAGATCTATCATCACCAACACTGGAGACAGAGAGTAGAGATCTATTATCACCAACACTGAGACAGAGATAGGAGATCTATCATCACCAACACTGCGAAAGTTAGAGAGACATCATCACCAACACTGGGGACAGAGAGTAGGGAGGACATCATCACCAACACTGCAGAGTTTGAGTCTTCATCCGCACTGGAAACAGAGAATTGAGATCTATCATCACCAACATGGACGGAGATGAGAGACTCATCACCAACCTGCAGAATTGGGAGACATCATCACCAACACTGGACAGTAGTAAGAGATCTATTATCACAACACTGGAGACAGGTAGATCTATTTTCACCAAATCTGAGACAGATAAGAGACTGATATCACCAACACTGGGAAGAGTAAGGAGATCATATCACTAATGTTTGTGTGAGCAGGTAAGTATGATCTATTTCACCACTACTGTGGAGCATAGTGGAGATCTGTTATCACACATTCTGGGAGACAGAGTAAGGAATCTTTTCATCAACACTGGGAGACAGAGGTAGGAGATTTATCATAACACTGGGAGAAGAGTAAGAGATCTATTATCACCAACACTGGAGACAGAAGTAAGGATCTATTATCACCAACACTGGGAGACAGAGAGTAAGAATCTATTATCACCAACACTGGGACAGAGAGTAAGGAGATCTATTATCATACACTGGGAGACAGAAGTAAGGAGGATCTATTCACAGTCACTGTGAACAGAGTAGAGTACTTACACAACTAGTTTGGGACTTGTAGTTAGAAATCTTATTGATCAACACTTGGGAGACAGATAAGAGATTTTTCATTCGTACATTGGGAGAGAGAGTCAAGTCTACTTGTATAGCACTGGACAGAGTGTAAAGTTTAATGTTCACAACTACTTGTGATGACACTGACTACAGTATGTTTCTGTGTTACATACATGGAAAGTGTACAAGTCTATCCTAGACTGAGCAGAGTACATGATTTTTCACTTCTACATGGGAGCATGAAAGTCAATCACTTGTGATGAGACTGACTAAGAGATTTTTCTACTGGTACATAGATTGAAATCTATCAAACACTTTTGAGACACTGAGCTAAGAGTTTCTTCTTTATCACATTAGCATTGAAAGAAGTAGGATGACTATGATACAGTACCTTTTGTTACATTAGTATGAAATTTCAAACACTGGAGACAGACTACATGTAGTCTCTTTATCACAAGCACTTGAAATGTTCAAGTCTACTGGATGAGCTACTAGGCGTCAATCCGAGTTTCTTCTTGTGTTAAATTATCATTAAATCAGCTACAGTTAACTTTCTTGTGATGAGACTACTGACTACATGAGTTTCTTGGTTACATAGATTGAATGTTCAAGTCTACTTATGAGCTACTAGCTAATGTATGTTTCTTCTTGTGTTTCATTAGTATTAAATGTCAAGTCTACTGTGATAGAGCTACTGACTAGCATGTATGTTTTTTCTTTGTTACATTAGATTGAAATGTTCAAGTCTACTTGTGATGAGCTACTGACTACATGTATGTTTCTTCTTGTGTTACATTAGTTGAATGTTCAAGTCTACTTGTGATGAGCTACTGACTACATGTATGTTTTCTTCTTGTGTTACATTAGTATTGAAATGTTCAAGTCTCTTGATGAGCTACTACTACATGTATGTTTCTTCTGTGTTAATTAGTATTGAAATGTTCAGTCTACTTTGATGAGTATCACATGAGCTTGGTTACTTAGCATTGAATGTCAAGTCTACTTGTGATGAGTACAAGTTGGATAAAGAGAAGAAAATGCATTAGCCAATGATGGTTGCTAAAGATACAAGGCATAGCATTACAAAAAACATGTGAGAGTTGTTCATGTCTAATTGTGTGATTGATTGAATATGTGTATAGTTGATGTAGTTGTGTCAATATAGGTAGAGCATATTCTGGACTTTCTCATCAGCCATTTGTCCTAAAGATCTCTATCTCCTCAGTGTAATATTCAGGTTTTTGATATCCTGCTGCTACCTGTCTTGGCATCACTGTCTTGTACCTCAGGGAAACCCTGCTTTCCATTACCGTTCTTCCAAACCACTGATCGTTTAATGTGGTCAAATATTTCATCTTCGGGATGTGGTCTTATTTATGAGCCAACACTTCGATTTGCAGATCTTGAATGATGTCTTTGTTTTTCTCTGTCGAGGATGTATTAAGAACTTGTGTACCACTTGTCCTAGCTTCCATTTTATGTTTGTGTTATGGTCCGATTCAATCCATATGTTGCACAGAATATCATGTCACATATATTTGTTTCATCATCATCATATAGTGCCATCTCAGCAATGAAGGTTGACGATAGATTATTAGAAAATGTTGTTTCTTGCTCTGGTGTACATTCAGACAGACTGTTGTCTGTGCAAGTTCTTGATGTTTCTTGATTTGGAAATAGTCATATTATCTACTTCTTCTTTTCTATAATTTGTTTCAGTGAAAATAGGTTAGAGAATATTTTGGTCTTCTTTATCTAATGTGTCTTGTAAATTGATGTTCATTTCTGAAAGGTTGGTCTTGATGTTGTCACTCCATCTTTTATGTGATCTTCCTTTTCTTTTACTTTTAAAAATTGTTTTCAGTAGTAGTCATGATAGAGATGAATTGTCTATGCAGAATGCTGAGAGTATCAAAATAGATCGGTTTAGAAATGAAGACATCAGGAACAAGTGGGTACAACATCATCAGTACCAGAAAAAGGCAATGTTCAACACAATCTCCCACATTATGCTATCAGTGCCAAACCTGGATGCTGACATCAAAAGATAGGAAAAAACTAGTCACGACAGAGATGTAGTGTCTATGCAGAATGCTGGGAGTAACAAGAAGAGACTGGTTGAGAAATGAAGACATCATCAGGAAAAAGTGGTACAACATCAGTACTGAACTTTATCATGGAATAACAAATTGAATGGTTCATTACATAAACAGGTTACCAACAGACAGTGCACCTCAAAGAACAATGTTGCTCGATACAATGGATACTATGGTCTCTCTGCAGTGAACAAGTTGCCATATTTTGCCTCCGTCGCCACAACAAACTCAGAGCCACATGTTCCATAAATTTAAAATTAGCCTATAGCCTGTGCCCTGCAAAATAGGCAGACATGAAGCGGAACATGTCTTGCAAGACTTCAAGCGTTAGCAGGTATAAGGAAGAGTCATGCCTAACACACAGAGCTCGCAGCTATTCGGAGGACGGAGTCCTAAAAACAGTAAAATTCATGATAAAGTTGGTCCATCAGTCTAGGCGGAACGCAAAGGAAGGATACAAGCAAAAACTGGCCACGCAAAAGGTGGACCTCAGAGATAACAGAGGTGACGAAAGACACTATTTAGGAAGACAACACAAGGCCTTGTTCTAGAAATCTCTTCTTACCCTGATGCTGTGTGGCAAAACATGATTGGAGAAAAGATAGACAGAATGATCCCTCCTTGTAACTCTTCTAGAAGCTTTGTTGTAATGCTTGTTATATGAAGTCAGTGCCCTTGTCATCATCCTTGTATTTCTCGTGTTTCTGTCCTCAAGCTGGCTATTATTTCTTGAGCTGGGAATATATTGAAATAAAATTAATATTTTCTTATTGTACTGTTTCTCCACATGTAACTATAGCAACTGGAGAGAGAGTTGGTTCCAATGGAAGAGAAAATGAATAGAATGAACTACTTAGCTGATTCGTAAGTAGATCACATTTTTTTTTACTTTCAACACTTAATAGTCTACACTGTAATTTCAATCACATAAACAGATTACCAACAGACAGTGCGACAATTCTTTTCTACCTTGCAGCAGGGTAGACACCAGCACAGCACTGTATATCCACAACGATCCCTATCTACTTTACCAGACTCAAGAAGTCAGTCTTAGAATTTTTTAGGAGTTAAGTTTGGACATGCCAGACAGTGTCGTCTTCGTGGTAGAGAGAGAGAAGATATACTAATCATCTCATTGTACTTTGGAATGGTTACTGCAGCGGAGGACAGAGCATACATGGGAATGTCCAATTTGCCATGACCTCGATCAAATAACATAACACTCTAATTGCTGTTTTTTTGTCTCTTGTTTACACTTTATTATTTATATATTTTGTTACAAATAATTCATTAGAATCAGGGATAGAAACATTGTGTTGAGAACATTATTTTTATGTAACTTGAAACAAGTGCTTACCAAAATAAAGGTTGTTGGAGCTTACAATGAACAGACTCTTGGTAAATATAAGACCTGTATCACGGTGCAGAACAAAAATGAATGTCTAATGTTTTTTGATGATCTGTACGCCAGAGGGAGCTGATAGGTTTATTTTTGTTTCATTTGTTTATACCATTAGATATGAACATAGATCCAGGAATACTGTCCTGGGCATGCAGGTGTTTACGGTAATGAGAGAGCGGACAGGCTTGCATCAACAGCATCGATTATTGGGGAGTTGAAGATGGATAAGGGGATATTCTTCGGTCTCTTCACGACTCTGTTGGATGAGGACACTAAAATCGATGTTGAATCGATCAAGCGATTTAAGCAGTTTGGAGTTACCCGTTGTTCAAGTCGAACTGGATGCCTGAGAGGCAGAGTGAGAGGTGTATTTAATCAGCGAGCCACAGGAACCATCAGTATGCATACTCTTCGATATCTGTTGTGGGAGACTGAGCACCTATGGGTCTGCCCGGAGTGCACTGACGTCAGTTTAGTAACCAATAACCAATAACAATGAACATAAAATGTGACAAATTCAGAAGTGATGAAATCAGAGAAATGTCTGGTCAACTTCTAGTAACAACTGTTATAAGAAATAGAAGATGGAGATATGTTGAGCATACTCTGAGAAGAAATGATTAAAGAATACCAAAGCAGGCATTGAAGTGGGAGACAAAGGATTCAAGAAAGAGAGAACTCCCTAGGGTAATCCTGAAACAAACATACTGAGAGAAACAAGACATATTGGACTCAATTCCATGAAAGAGATTGAGCGAGTTGCATGGATAGAGCTGTATGGAGAAATTACTTGCAGTCTCTATTTAATGTACGAGAGGAAAATATAAAATAATTAGATATAACACATTATGGTACTGATTACATTATTCGTGAATTAATAATCTGTCAATGTTCTTATGTTCTAGTGTGAGAACATCATACCCAGATGAAGCAGGATATGTTAATCAGAGACAGAAAGATTTGTCTGGAGAATGGGGAGATTTGAAGGTATGACCATAGAAGGTTGAAAAGTATACAGTGTAGAATAATTTTAAACTCCAGGCGCCCTGTGTTGCCAGGGCAGCCAGGAAGCAAGAAAGTAACACTGCCACCTACAGGCATGTCATAGAGGCGACTGGTAGGGGCCTAGAAGCTACCTAGTAAATAAGCGTGCAGAAATCGAATGTGCTGGTCTACTTGTAGGCGCATAACTGGCACAATGTACAATCGCTCTTAGGCTCAGATTACATACAGATCACAAAGAGTGGTCGATATGGAGGTTGAAGAAGAATTGCAGAGTGATTTATAATGTTGACAGTGGTTCATCATTAGTCTGTGATCTATAAGTGAACTGATATTATTAGTGCAGTGATTGTATAATGTTGACAGTGGTTCATCTTGTGGCAAGTGATTGTATGCATGATTGAAACAGTGGTTCATCATTAGTCTGTGATCTATAAGTGAACTGATATTATTAGTGCAGTGATTGTATAATGTTGACAGTGGTTCATCATTGGTCTGTGATCTATAAGTGAACTGATATTAGTAGTGATGATTTATATGTTGACAGTGGTTCATCATTGGTCTGTGATCTATAGTGAACTGTATTATTAGTGAGTGATTGTATATGTTGACAGTGGTTCATCATTGGTCTGTGATCTATAAGTGAACTGATATTATTATGCAGTGATTATAATGTTGACAGTGGTTCATCTAGTGCAGTGATTGTATAATGTTGACAGTGGTTCATCATTGGTCTGTGATCTATAAGTGAACTGATATTATTAGTGCAGTGATTGTATGATGTTGACAGTGGTTCATCATTGGTCTGTGATCTATAAGTGAACTGATATTATTAGTGCAGTGATTGTATAATGTTGACAGTGGTTCATCATTGGTCTGTGATCTATAAGTGAACTGATATTAGTAGTGCAGTGATTGTATGATGTTGACAGTGGTTCATCATTGGTCTGTGATCTATAAGTGAACTGATATTATTAGTGCAGTGATTGTATTAGGAGTGGTGTTCTGCTAGTAAACTGTGCTTCATTAGCGGATTATTATGATTCTCATGATAAAGTTACTAAAAAGAAAGTACAAATTATTCCGTTAGTAAACAATAAAGAGAAAATAATTTAGATACTTAAAAGTAAAGAGAAAGTAATTCTTTTGTTCGTTTGTTTTCTCCAATTCTGTTTTACCTCACAGGATCAGGATAAGAAGAGATTTCTAGAACAAGCTTTTGTGTGCAATTCATAAATAGTGTTTTCACTGCATCTGCTATTTCAATGTCCACCTTTTGCATGGATGGCCTGTTGCTTTGTATCATTTTATCAGTAAAGTAGAAACAAGAAAATGCTTCTTTAGTTGCACAATATTACAAAAAATTGTAATTGACATTGATATTTTTGTTGCTTTTAGGATCAAGCTCGGTTAAGAAAAGACAATTTACATGATGCACACAATCAGCAGAGATTTAATGATAATGCCAAGGATCTGGTAAGTAGAAAGTGTACATGGTTGTTTAATGTCGTAACAATTATATAATTAAACCGACAAGTTTGAAACTTTAGGCGTTAATTTCTGAGAACTTGTCTAAGAATGATATAATCATTTATACAGATGGGTCAGTGATTCAACATGGTTGGAGCTCATTGGCTTTCACTTCTCAAGCCAGAGGGGATGTTGTGAAGGAAGACAGTGGTTGTTTGCCGTAACTACGAACAGTTTCACTATGGAAATCGTGGCAGTAACTAAAGTGATGGTCTGGCTGGAATCACAGACCTTTATCCATGTATATTTTCTCAGTGACTCAATGAGTATACTCAAGGAAGATTGATACCGGATGGGCTTGAAGACAGTGGATGTCGTCGCTGAGGTGGTCTAAGCTGACAAAAATCAGTTTTATTTTTGTGCCATGGCATGCAGGTGTATGGGAAAATGAATGTGCCGATAGGCTTGCAGATATGGCTGCTGTAAAAAGCAGGCGAGCAATGGACCAGGCTGATATTATAAATTCCCTAAGATAGAGAGGATGGGTACATGATTCAATGAATAGTGGTGAATCTACAACACTAACTGCAAGAATTCCAAATCAAATGTGGTGTAGCTAGACAAGAACAATATGTTGGTAGCCAAAGAAGAATAGTAAACTAACAAAGAACTGATGTTGTTAGTCTTCACACTCTGAGAGACATACTGAGGAGACCAGAGCACTTATGGACTAATTGGTTCGACATGCAGTGATGATGGTCCAATGAAGAAACTAATTTATATATATATATCCTTTTTCATTTTTACAGACGGTCAATTGGCAAGTGTTTTACTGTGACAACTTTAGAGTTTACACATATTTCTCTTGCCTTTCAGCTCATCACTAAGTCTCTTTGCAAAAGATTCTGCACCTTTATATAATGTTTTCTACACAACTCTGTCATCAGCAAGTTTTTCCCATTTGTTAGGACCGGTAGAAAAGTTCTCCATTGAGGCATTGCTGACTTTCTTATATCTGAGCAGTGGTCTGTCTGGTGACTCTTCCCCTCCAAAAGTTCACAGAACAGCATTTGTTTTGGTATGGGGATATTTTCTATTCTCACATGCCCCAACCATCTTAGTCGTCCACTGCTGAGCATGCCTACAATGGAAGACAAGTTTGCACGTTACAGTACTTCAGGGTTGGTTATCTTGCAATTATGAACCTGCTGTTCATAATTTTGCAGAGACATTGAAGGTGAAAGATGTTAGGTCTCCTTTCCTACATCAGTTATGAGGACTATCATCATAGCACTCCAGACACATCCATAGTTACTCCGATCTCCGACTGAACAAATCCAGCAGCGACCAGCGAAAGATGTTAAGTCTCCTTTCCTACATTGATTGTCACCTCAATAACGTATTTTATTGTGTTTATTCGTCAATATCTTTATTCACCAGCTTCTGTGGGCTAGTGGAGTTAAGAGAACGCTAGCCAGTGCTGAGATGCCCCATGATATAAAGAGTGCAGAGATCATGCTGAAAACACATGATGAGGTTCTGGATGACATCAAAGCTCACAAAGAAAAGTAAGAAAAATATGGAATATTTAAAAGATGAATATATTTTTAGCATTATATTTGTAAAAGTCAATGATTGCAATATAATACCAACATTCTTCATATAGTACATCCTTTGCAGAAGGGGTCTTGTGTGGGTCCTGTGGGGTCTCTGTGGGGCTGTGGTGGTGGCTCTGTGGCACGTAGAGGTTAGGTGCTCACCTCTCATGCCAAAGGTACTGTGTTCGCTTCCTCGTGCAACCATTGCGATATTTCTCCAGAGATGTCTGATCTCAGTGTAGGTGAGATTGAGTTCCTTGTCCTATCGGAGACGGGTGATGAATGCATGATGAGCACTTTAAAAGAACCTTTGACAGTTGAAAATAGAGAAGAGCTGGCTGGAAAGCAGCTGCCCAGGTAAAATCTACAAACTGCAAGATTCTCCATCTTTAGATGGTTCTTTCTTCTCACCATATCGCTAAGGATGTCAATAATGTCCTGTTCTCACTGCCGTCTTGGTTGTGTCATGTTCTCACTGTCGTCTTGGTTGTGTCCTGTTCTCACTGCCGTCTTGGTTGTGTCCTGTTCTCACTGTCGCCTTGGTTGTGTCCTGTTCTCACTGCCGTCTTGATTGTGTCCTGCTTCATCTTTCAGGAATCATGCACTCAAATATTTGTATTATATTCTTATTGTATCATTATATGTTACATAGAGCCTGCAAGCAATTTTTCCATACTGCTCTGTCTTAGACAACTTGTTCAACCTCTTTCCTGGAAGTGAGTCCGATATTTCTCGCCTATCTCTGCAAAATTCATTTTGAGTTTCCGTGCGTTCTCTCTTCTCAAACCTTTGCCTCCCACTTCAATGCCTGCTTTGGTATTCTTTGATCATTTCTTGTCACAGTATACCTAACATATCACCATCTTCTCCATCTTATAACAATTGTTAATAATAGTTGACTAGATATTTCTCCGATTTCATCACTTCTGAATTCATCCCATTTTATGTTTATTATTTGTCACAGACATCTATTTTCAAAATGTTTAAACTATTAGTCATATTATGGTGAGCAAATGGACTTTGGGATGGCTGCTGCAGTGGAGGACAGAGCACAAATGGGAATGCCCAATGTGACATGATGTCGCTCGCATAACTTAACATAACATTAGTCATATTATAATGACTTGTCATCTTTCTTGCTCAGAATAAAATCTACCCGTGCTCTTGGCAAAGATATTGTTGCCAAAAATCCCAAGGCTACAGATGTCAGTGACAAAGTGAAGAAACTGGAAGATGAAGAGAAAGCTATTGATGATCTGTGGGCAGCTAGACAGAAGCAGCTACAGGATGCATACAACTTACAGGTAAATGTTACAGTATAATTTTAAAGTAGGTAAGAAAACAAAGATCAGAATACTAAGAGCATGCATATTCCCAGTGGCAACTATGGGTGTGAAGCATGAACATTTAATAAGGCAGTGGAAAAAACATATAATGCTTTTGAATATGTGTTACAGAAGAGTCCTTCATATATCTTGAACAGAGAAGAGAACAAATAGATCTATCCACAAAGAACTCAAAATCAAAGAAAACTGGCTGATGCTACAAATAAGAAAGAGATAATTGAGATATTTTGGATATATAAAAAGACATGAAGGGCTGGAGAAGACCATCATGGAAGGAGGCATACTGGCAAAGAGAAGAGGAAGAAGACCACGGAGAAGATGGATTCAGGATGTAACTGATGGTTTGAACATTTCCGTCTACAATCTGGACATCTGTGACAAATAAGAAAGAGAAAATTGAGATATTTTGGACATATAAAAAGACATGAAGGGCTGAAGACCATCATGGAAGGAGGCATACTGGCAAAGAGAAGAAGAGGAAGACCACAGAGAAGATGGATTCAGGATGTAACTGATGGTTTGAACATGATGGCTGCAGAGGCGCAGGACATCTGACCTATGAGAGAGAGAAATTCCTTAGAACTGCTGGGGTGGCAAAGTTCTGCTCAGGACAAGCTATTTGATGATGATAATTTTAAAGAATTTCAAATGTGATGTATGTTACAATGTAAATGGAACAATTTGCTGGGGGTGATGCATGAGTACAGGTAATATACATGTGATGGCAATAAATTCCTTCATACAATTTGTTAGCATGAAATGAAATAATATCTATTTATTTAATGTTGTCTCTTGTATAAACATCACTTGTATTTTGTGCAGTTAGTAATTTCAGTGAAAATATATTTAATGTTGTCTCTTGTATAAACTTCACTTGTATTTTGTGCAGCCGGGTAATTTCAGTGAAAATAGGTTGCAAAGCTAATAAAAAAATAATATGGCACCTTTGACTGATGTTTGTATGAAAGATTGCTTTCTTTCACCAGGTTTGTTGCCATTTAGGCAAGCCTTACTTTGACTTCAGAAGTACTTGTAAGTTATGTCCTCAAGTAAAGAATCAAAGTTTCCTTGTCCAACCATATACCATGTGCACACCAAGAATTTTTGTCCTAAACTAGCCTCTAACTTCAGAATTTCCATGGCACACGGTCACTACCGCAGAGCATTTTCAACTTTGCTAATGCCAACCCCAGTAAAGCTAGTTGATATATATATTTCAGTCAGCACATTTCATATTTTTATAATTAACACACACATATGGACTTTGCTAATGTTCTGATTTCACTAAGAAAGAACGGGAGTGTAAATAATACAAGTATCAAGGGTTAATCTGCAATTGTAACTAGACTTCAAGAATACAAGTATCAAGGGTTAATCTGCAACTGTAACTAGACTGCAAGAATACAAGTATCAAGGGTTAATCTGCAATTGTAACTAGACTGCAAGATTACAAGTATCAAGGGTTAATCTGCAACTGTAACTAGACTGCAGGAATACAAGTATCAAGGGTTAATCTGCAACTGTAACTAGACTGCAAGAATACAAGTATCAAGGTTTAATCTGCAACTGTAACTAGACTGCAAGAATACAAGTATCAAGGTTTAATCTGCAACTGTAACTAGACTGCAAGAATACAAGTATCAAGGTTTAATCTGCAACTGTAACTAGACTGCAGGAATACAAGTATCAAGGTTTAATCTGCAACTGTAACTAGACTGCAAGAATACAAATATTAAGGTTTAATCTGCAATTGTAACTAGACTGCAAGAATACCATCTCAAATAGGATGTAGTCAGACAAGTGTACTTGCTGGTAGCCACAGAAGAATAGTAAATCAGCACAGAACTGATGTTGTTGATCGTAACACTTGTGGTACATCTTACGGTTGTGATCGGAGAACTTATGGATTGATGGTTTCCTACGAGATCAACAATATAAAGAAGAGTTGGAGGGAGCTGCAAGAGATAGCTAGAGATAGGAGGACTTGGCATGAGTTGGTTGAGGGCCTATGCCCCAATCCGGGGTAAAAGGCAAAGAGAGAGAGAGGTTTCCTTTGCAGTAATGATAATCTGTCAATTAATGATGCATTGTCAATTAATGATGCATGATGATACTTTGCTTACTTGTATGAAAATCTATCTTGAGTTTGTATTTACGAGTACAATTTTGTGTGACTTGACTGGACTCTTGTTTCTAGATCTTCAACCGAGAGTGATCAGATTGATGCAGGACCAGCAGCCATGAAGCATTCCTAGATTTTGATGATATGGGGGTAAGAAAATATTGTATAATTAAATCTGAAATCTTATGACATAACACAAACAGGGAAACAATTCAAACTTTTAAGTATATATTTATGTTTCTTGTGGCAATATATAGATATTTAATCATTAACCGTAACTTCTTCTTTTGTCATCACACTGTTACCTGGTTGTTGCCCAGTAACACAAGCATTAAATAAGAAAATATTGTATAATTAAATATGAAAACTTATGACATAACACAAACAGGGAAACAATTCAAACTTTTAAGTATATATATATTTATGTTTCTTGTGGCAATATATAGATATTTAATCATTAACCGTAACTTCTTCTTTTGTCGTCACACTGTTACCTGGTTGTTGCCCAGTGTTGTCACACTGTTACCGGGTTGTTGCTCAGTAACACAAGCATTAAATTAGAAAATAAAATCTTCTGAAAAATAATGTCTTCAGAAAATTCTTAGAATGCTTCAAGCAAAAAAGAAGAGAAAAAGAGTTGTAGGAAACTCCCAGGGAAGCACAGTCTCAATGAATATGATCAATAAATAGAACAAGTATTAGGGTTTCCGAAAAACAACAGATTGCTAAACACAGGATTCGAACAACACATCTTTGTTTCTTATGGCCCTTAGTGGCCTAGCGCTTTCAACCAGTACCTTGGAGATATTGTTTACTTAGAAACTTGTGAGTAGTGTAATTATATTGTTTTACTTCTATCTTCAATTATGTATTTTATATTGGTGTACATTTTAAAAAAAAAATATTATCAGAGCACAGTGGATGATGTTGATGGTCTGTTCAGACATCATGGAGATTTTGAAAAGAAATTGAAGGCACAGGATGACAAGGTCAAAGCTCTGAATGAACTTGCAGACAAGTTGGCAGCAGAAGGACACCCTGACAGTGACAAGTAAATTCTATCTTCTTAATGACATTACTTCTGCCCTTTTTTGTTTGCTGTTGAAATTTGTTTTTTTATTCATTTTTTCATATTATCTTTGTTTCTATTTATCTGTTTTCATTTGTTAAACAAATTCTCTTCTTACCTTCAACTCCCAACGGAGCACAGGTCTTCAACAAACTTCTTCCAGCTCTTCCTCTCTTGCTATCCCTTCCAATTCTTTCCATGTTTTACCTTTCCTTTTCATATCAGTCTCCAGCTCTCTGATCCAGGTATTTCTAGGCTTTCCCCATCTTCTCTTTCCCTGCGGGTTCCAAAACAGTGTCTGTCTTTCAATGCTTCCAGTTGGTCTTCTCAATGTGTTTCCTATCCCTCGCCAGCATCTCTTCATGAGCTCTTTCTCCACTGGTTAAACAAATTACTGGTGTATAAAAGCTGTGGATATTATTTACATTTGTAGGGAAGAGATGTTAATAGAGATAAAGTGTCTACACAGAATGCTGGGAGTATCAAGAAGAGACTTGTTTAGAAATGGGGACATCAGGAAAACAAAATTTACATAACATCATTACTGAACTTCATCAAGAAACAACAAATTAAATGGTTCGGCCACATGAGCAGACAGTGAAAAACACTTTATGAAAGGTACACAAAAGCCCATTCTAGAAATCTCTTCTTATTCTGTCTCTGTGAAGCAAAACAGGATTACAGAAAAGAAAAAGAAAGGGGAATGTTAATGTTTTCAGATATGAGAAAATAATAGTTTTATTCAACAATTGCAAAGGAAATGCTGACAGGTAATTACAACTTCTATTTGAGGTAGATAGAACATCTGATCTTGGAACACAGTTCATGATTTAAACCTGATATGGTGTCATGATGTGATGTCCTGATGTGGTATCCTGATGTGGTGTCCATTATTATGTTTACGAGGTCTTTGTGGCTGAGTGGTTAAACCATTGCCTTGCACTCTCCAAAGGTTGTAGACTCAAATCTAGACCATGCTGATTGTTCGCAAGTGTAATTTTTCTAGAGACTCCTTGGATTGTTGCAGGACCTACGAAGTTCATGTTTTGTGCAACACCTCGTAGGGGTGTGCCATTTCTGCCTAGAGGGACACAGCCATATGGGTTAAGACCTGGTGCAATGAAGTCAATCCTTTGATTTTAGATCCTCTATGTTTATGGTAAAATATAGTGTGACTTGTTTGAGCTTCCAAAGTTTAAATTTTTATTAATAACTTATTATAGTAGTAATTTTGGAATTTATGCAGCCATTTTATCTCTTATTTCTCTAAGGATTGACAAAAGAAGAAAGGCAGTTCTAGAAAGAAGACAGAAAGCTAAGGATAAAGCTGGACAAAGACATCAGGATCTATTAGAATCTCAAGCGTTTCAGAAATATAAGAGAGACGCTGGCGAGGTAATGTATTCTTTAGTATCGTTATACAAAAGGCCTAAACATACTTAAATCAATCTATCAAGTGTCCTGCCTGCCGGCATAGGCGATCATGTCTCTCCATAACTTTCTCTCCTTGGTGCAGGTGATCAGTTCTGATCTTTTGTTGAACCATGATGTCAGACCATCCAACATCTTCTTCTTCCACAATCTCTCCTTTCCTGAATTTTACCTGTAGGTAGTCACCAAATATTCTGAACCTTCAC
Source organism: Arion vulgaris (assembly GCA_020796225.1). NCBI lineage: Eukaryota > Metazoa > Mollusca > Gastropoda > Stylommatophora > Arionidae > Arion > Arion vulgaris. The sequence continues at coordinate 69,402,342 of CM036759.1, forward strand.
TTCGCATTATATGCCCGAAGATACTTGACTGTCTGATTCTTATTCTTTTGATAAGGTTTCTTTGTGTGCAGACCTGATTAAAATCCTCATTTGTTTTCTTTGCTGTCCATGAATTTTCAGCATTCTTCTGTAAAACCACATCTCTGTGGACTCCAATGATCGTATTGATTGAGTGTTCATTGTCCATGATTTGCTGCCATACATATTGGATCAATATAGCACTGAAGTACCTGTTTTCACATTGTCATTGGTAGTGAGTTCACGAATAGAGTGTGTAAAATACACAAGAAATTTATAAAATAGAGATTTCAAATCTGTCAATTCTGAAATGTGAAATAGTGTTCTGGTGCTGAATTTAAAAAAACTAAAATCGGATTTTGAAAGAGCACCCTCCATAACATTTTGGCTTATAAAAAACTTGTTAAATTGTGGACTTAATGTGCATATACTAAAGGTTAATATCATCATCATCATCATTGGCCTCTTTGTCTCAGAAGATGATAGGTATGCATCCCATAGTTTGTTCTGTGGGTAATCATGTCCAGCTGTAATGGCCTATTCTAGAATGACAATCCTTGAAACTGGAGACTTTAGCTGATATATACAGTATATATATATGGAACTGCAGTAAAACTATTTGATTGGCAAAACACGTAATTACAAAGTACTGTAGTTTTACAAATTACAAAAACAATGACAAAATACAGCAACGTTTCGACCAACAAGGCCTTTATCAAGCAAGCGAACAAACAGGAGTGACAAATTAAAATGAAACACAAATGGACGACCAAATACAAACGTATCTAAGGAAAATCTGGAATAAAACGAATAACGAAATAAATGTAACACAAAAACACACATAAAAACTAGAAATAGAAAGGAAAAGAAACAATGAAACATCTAGTAAATATATAACTTGAATACATGCAACATATACCATATAGATTACAAAGCATAAAGGGAAGAGAAAGTACTAAGAAGCATAAGAATGGAATATAACATGAATACATGCAACATATACCCATATAGATTACAAAGCATGGAAGAGAAAGTACTAAGAAGCATAAGAATGTAATACGTTGAGCCAGCGTGGTCGCAGGTACCATACAAAGAAATCAACCGATTCTCCAGAGCAAATCGACTGCGATCATCCGAGGAACATGATCGGATGGCTGTGACCTGGACATCGTGAGCACCTAAATGGCCAGTGTCATTGAAATGGGTGGCTACAGGGTCACAGAGCATTGACGTATGTCGCGTAAGTGTTGGGCGAATCGGTCACTGAGCCTCTTGCCTGTCTCGCCGATATAAGCCTTGTTACACCGCCTACAGATAATAGCATAGATAAGATTACGGGACTCGCATGTGAACCCATCGTCAATAAGAACGTGCCTAAAGGAAAAGATACATGCAGCGTCTGTATCACATAAGCACCGTGTTGCAACGCCGACCACACTGGACAGTGCCAAAATGAGTCTGGATATTGGACTTAAGGCGACTGTGTACCAACATATCCTTAAGACTTCTGTCCCGTCTGTAAGACACCAAAGGATAGTTGGGGAAGACAGAACGGGTCTCAGGATCTGATCTAAGGAGAGACAGATGACGGAATAAAACATTTTTCACCAGGGAACTATGGGGTGGTAAGTTAAGATAAGTTTTACTCTGTCAGAGTTAGTAGTCCTATGCTGACTGGTAAGGGCCTGCTGGCGAGTGATTTTCTGAACTCGATGCATAGCCGAGACAAGCACCCTCTCTGGGTATAGGCGCCTACGAAAGAAATCAAGCATCTCGCGAGCTCTCTCAAGAAAATCATCGTCCTCACTACAAAGGCGACGAAGGCGTAAGAGCTGCGAGAATGGCAAGAGTCACGACAAGCCGGGGATGGGAAGAAGTATAGAGGAGAAAACTATGTGCATCAGTAGGCTTGTAATATACTGATGTATAGATAGTGGATAGGCGTAAGGTGATAGTAATGTCAAGAAAGTTGACACAAGTAGTGGAGATGTGAGAAGTAAAACGAATAGAAGGGTTGAAAACATTAATGAAATTAATGAAGCGTGACAAATCGCTTCAGGCATATCAGTGATGCCAATACAGTCATCAATGTATCTGTGATAGACAGACGGAAGGGGCCATAAATGTAGTCCATACTAGGTGTTCGAGATAGCCCATGAAAAGACAAGCATAACTAGGTCCCATTTTAGTACCCATGGCAACCCCACTGATCTGCTCAAAGAATTGGTCATTAAACTGAAAGGAGTTAAGAGTGAGAACTAGTTCCGCAAGACGAAGGAGAGCAGAAGTTGACACAAGTGGATTAGTTCTTCTATTGAGAAAGAACTGAGAGCTATAAGGCCGTCAGGATGAGGTATTGAAGTGTACAATGAGCACACATCAAGGAGGAAGAGACGGTAGGTTCTCTCGGGTAGCAACTCAATGGTAGAAAAGACAGACAAAGCGTGGTTTGTATCCTTCAAAAATGACCGGAGTGTGGTGACTATGGGATTAAAGATGCTATCAAGGAATTCGGAGATGTGTTCCGTAGGGCAGGAGCAAGCAGAAGCGATAGGCCTACCGGGATTGTGGAGTTTATGAATTTTGGGGAGCATATAGAAGGCGGGTTTACCCAAACAGCTATCAATCACACAGAGTGATGATGCACTGGATGGAAGGTCGTTCGTGGCAATTAAGTTCTTAATGACTTCACGAACCTTATTATTATTAGACTGAGTGACATCAGTAGGGCTGGGTTTATAAAACTGAGTGTCACGCAGTTGGGTATGACCTTCCTGAAGGTAAAGATCTTTGCTCCAGACGACTATAGCTCGGCCTTTGTCGGCGGGTTTGATAACAATGTCATCACGTCGACGGAGGTGTGATAGAGCACGAAACTCCGACGGTGACATGTTAGACTGCCAAAGGCGTTTTGGTGGAGCAGTCAATATCATGTATAGTATTCTTGATGTAGAGATCAAGAGCGTTAGAGGCACCAGGTTTGGGTGTCCAGTCATGTTTACGAGGAGAAAACTTGGAAAACATACTCGTGTCAGGACATAGGTCAGAGTCAACCTGGTTCTGAAAGTGAAATTTCAAGCGCAAGCCACGGTGAAACGAGTCACATCTTGAAGAGTTGAGTAGTGGTCAATGGTGGGTCGGAGAGGAACAAACTTAAGACCCTTACTTAAAACAGATCTCTCGTCCGATAATGGAAGGTCTGGAGGAATACAAACCACCTGTGTGGGAGGAGAAGATCGTAGTGGACAATTGGAAGAGTGGTAAAAGGTACAGGGCGAAGAAGGTTAAGTTTTGTTGGTGATGGGTGCAAAGAAATTCATACAGTTGTCTGTTAAGTACATGGATAATGAAACGAATAAAGGAGTAAAGGAGCATATTGTTAGAAGTGAGAAGTCGTAGACGCTGAAGAAGTTGGGACTGGGAGGAGTCCAAGTCAGACAGAAGATGTGTATGATTAGCAGCAATACAACGCATACGCTGTAGAGCACACTTAGCTTCCAACTGTTGTAACATGCGCTGCTCCCTAGGGTATAATGGTCCTGCAGATGGGTGAAAGTTAGAGGTAAAACCTTTGGGAATAACCCTAAGTCGCTGACATGTAAAAAGAAAATTTCGATGAGAACAAAAGCGGGTTTTCTTTAAAGTAACCATGGCAAAACTAGTAGCCGTAAGACGAATATCGGTCGGCAAGAGACTAAAGGAAATAAAGATATAGTGACGAAGAAAATTCAATACGTACTGTAAGGAAGGCATAGTAATAGAAAAATCAACACTAGTACAGCTATTATATATTAAAACAATAGTGACAGGAAATTACATACACCACACACATATAACTACTAACACTTACCTAATACGTCACAACGAAGAGTTGCAGAGAAATGTCTAAATATTCAGTATATATATATATGGAACTGCAGTAAAACTATTTGATTGGCAAAACACGTAATTACAAAGTACTGTAGTTTTACAAATTACAAAAACAATGACAAAATACAGCAACGTTTCGACCAACAAGGCCTTTATCAAGCAAACGAACAAACAGGAGTGACAAATTAAAATGAAACACAAATGGACGACCAAATACAAACGTATCTAAGGAAAATCTGGAATAAAACGAATACGAAATAAATGTAACACAAAAACACACATAAAAACTAGAAATAGAAAGGAAAAGAAACAATGAAACATCTAGTAAATATATAACTTGAATACATGCAACATATACCCATATAGATTACAAAGCAGGGAAGAGAAAGTACTAAGAAGCATAAGAATTGAATATAACATGAATACATGCAACATATACCCATATAGATTACAAAGCATGGGAAGAGAAAGTACTAAGAAGCATAAGAATGTAATACGTTGAGCCGCGTGGTGCAAGGTACCATACAAAGAAATCAACCGATTCTCCAGAGCAAATCGACTGCGATCATCCGAGGAACATGATCGGATGGCTGTGACCTGGACATCGTGAGCACCTAAATGGCCAGTGTCATTGAAATTGGTGGCTACAGGGGTCACAGAGCATTGACGTATGTCGCGTAAGTGTTGGGCGAATCGGTCACTGAGCCTCTTGCCTGATATATCTGAGCTGATATATAGGATGGTCTCCCTACCCTCTGCGCTCTATCTTGCCTCCATATATGATTGTGTTTTTCTTTTGAGCCATCCTCACTGCTGCTTGCCATGCCTGCCTCTCTTTGGCCAACCGCTCCCAATATTATTTGTCTATGCTGCAGGAAGTTAGATCACGCTTGCAGGTGCCAATGAAATGTAGTAATGGGCGCCCATACTGTCTAGTACCAGTTGCAAGTTGACCAGCAGGAAGTTAGATCACGCTTGCAGGTGCCAATGAAGTGTAGTAATGGGCGCCCATACTGTCTAGTACCAGTTGCAAGTTGACCAGCAGGAAGTTAGATCACACTTGCAGGTGCCAATGAAGTGTAGTAATGGGCGCCCATACTGTCTAGTACCAGTTGCAAGTTGACCAGCAGGAAGTTAGATCACGCTTGCAGGTGCCAATGAAATGTAGTAATGGGCGCCCATACTGTCTAGTACCAGTTGCAAGTTGACCAGCAGGAAGTTAGATCACGCTTGCAGGTGCCAATGAAATGTAGTAATGGGCGCCCATACTGTCTAGTACCAGTTGCAAGTTGACCAGATAGAAGGTCCTTTGGAATTCTACCAATGCTGTCCCATAAATAAATTGCAATCATCATCAAATAGCTTGTCCTGAACAGAACTTTGCTACCCTAACAGTCCTTCTGAATTTCTCTCTCTCATAGGCCAGTTGTCCAGCAGATATGCTCAAACCATCAGTTACATCCTGAATCCATCTTTTTCAATGTCTTACTAAAAGTTAATAGATGCTTTAGGGGTCAAAGGCTCATGAGGTCATGGTGGTAACATGAGCCAGGGTTAGCAGGGCGCTAACCAAGACCCTGCCCCCAACCTCCACGCGGTGACCTGGAAACAGACTCTGGTTCCGGTCTGGCTAAGAGGGCAGGGATCGGGGAGAGAAAACTACTGGTAGTGGTAGCAGTGCAAGTACGGAAACACGATAAAGATACATACAAACAAAATGCACTAATCTCCTGACCGATGTCCAACAAGATATTGCCCAAGTCCCTGACGCAAAGAAACAGCAACGAACGACTCAGACATGGATGAGAGGTGCATCCAGTGACCAAGCGTATGCCCACGTAGGGCGAAGCTCGAAGCCCTGAGGAGAGGGCAAACATTGCCAGCCCGTCGGCAAGAATAAATAAGACAGGACCGTAACGAATAAAAGTCTACCCTCGTGTTGGTGCGAGAGAAGATTGCAGCTGACCTAGCATTGGTAGCCTGGTGCAGACACATGTACTGGGCAAGGTTTGCCGAGCGCAAAGAACAAGTTGCGTTTTAGTGCATAACGAAACTACCCCCCTGGGAAAACCGTGCAAGGTACTGTGCGACTAAAAATTAACATCCCCGGAAGAACTGAGGATGGTGATTCCTAACGGGACTGCCAGCCATGGGGCAACCGGCAATGTTCGATGCAGTTGTAACTAACATCCCCCGGGAAAAACTGGGGCGGGTGATGGCGGCAGCAAAAATACACAGTTACGCTGATAGCGCCGACTGAAACGACACTCTACATTGTTTGTACTCGGCCCATGCCAGTGCTTTCGACGTTAATTGCAAATTGCCACGTACCAATGCGCGTCTAGAAAAGGCTGAGAATGTTCCTTCTCCGGATCAGACTCAAAATGTCGGTAAAGCAAGGCCGACAATGTCACGGACCTGACAGGAAGTCCGGTCTGAACATTGGCGAAGGCCGATACTTTACACGGTGTCTTATACGAGTAAGACGCCGTCCGAGGATAAGCTTACAAGCCCCGAGAAATATTTCTCAGTCAGAACGGGCATGAACAGCGTAACTCACTGTCCAGCGTAGATCACAAAGCCCAAAAAAACGCAAAGCTGATCGTACTAGGAAAGCTCACCCTAGTAAATCAAAAGCTGGCTGAAAACGAACACCCCACCGAAGGATAAGCAACTGGGCTCCAATAGGTGCTGAAGGCTGGTGCACGTACATTACGTTCGGACGTTTGGCTGTTTATATATCACAATGAGAATGATTAAAACAGGCCTAGAACGATCGAAGAAGAAGAAGAAGAAGATGCTTTAGATTTTATGCTGCATAGAAATTATACACTGAAGTTTCCCATCTTGAAACATAGAAATTATACACTGAAGTTTTCCATCTTGAAACATAGAAATTATACACTGAAGTTTTCCATCTTGAAACATAGAAATTATACACTGAAGTTTCCCATCTTGAAACATAGAAATTATACACTGAAGTTTCCCATCTTGAAACATAGAAATTATACACTGAAGTTTCCCATATTGGAACATGGCTATCTTCAGTTCTCATTATCATATCACATCCACTAATATCATCTAATATTATCTCTTTATTTACTTTCATCAGCTTTCAGACTGGGTTAGAGAGAAGATGAAAACTGCCTACAGACGTCATACAGAGATCTCAGTAACTTACTAGCTAAACTTCAGAGGCATGCAGCCTTCGAGGCTGAACTAAAAGCTAATAATGAACGTTTGGAAGATCTGAACAAGGTAGATATTCTTACAGAGATCTCAGTAACTTACTAGCTAAACTTCAGAGGCATGCAGCCTTCGAGGCTGAACTAAAAGCTAATAATGAACGTTTGGAAGATCTGAACAAGGTAGATATTCTTACAGAGATCTCAGTAACTTACTAACTAAACTTCAGAAGCATGCAGCCTTCGAGGCTGAACTAAAAGCTAATAATGAACGTTTGGAAGATCTGAACAAGGTAGATATTCTTACAGAGATCTCAGTAACTTACTAACTAAACTTCAGAAGCATGCAGCCTTCGAGGCTGAACTAAAAGCTAATAATGAACGTTTGGAAGATCTGAACAAGGTAGATATTCTTACAGAGATCTCAGTAACTTACTAACTAAACTTCAGAAGCATGCAGCCTTTGAGGCTGAACTAAAAGCTAATAATGAACGTTTGGAAGATCTGAACAAGGTAGATATTCTTACAGAGATCTCAGTAACTTACTAACTAAACTTCAGAAGCATGCAGCCTTCGAGGCTGAACTAAAAGCTAATAATGAACGTTTGGAAGATCTGAACAAGGTAGATATTCTTTAGCTAATCACAGTAGGTGCTGTGGTTTTGTATAAGTCAGAACAGTCTGTGGGAACAGTTTTGTGTGAGTCTGTCGCCCGTGTGTTGCAGGGGACCGAAGAGGAGCAAAGAATAGTAACACTGTGACCTACAAGATAAGATGTAAGAGGGGACTGAAGTAGGGGCCTAGGGAAGCTACCACATTAAAAAAAGGGGGAACAGAAATTGGACGAGCTGGTCTACTTGTAGGCGCATGACTGGAACAATGTATAATCACTCTTAGGCTCAGAGCACATACAAATCACCAGTGATTTAACAAGTGGTCAATATGGAGCATTTGAAGAAGAAAAAGAAGAATGCATTTGTTAAGATAATGAGAACCATAATAGCATATTGGTTGTTCCCAGTGGGTTTTGTTGTTGTTGTCAGAATGATGGCGCTCATAAAAAAAATGAGAACCATAATAGCATATTGGTTGTTCCCAGTGGGTTTTGTTGTTGGCAGAATGATGGCGCTCATCAAAAAAGTTATCTATACACAAAGCTACAAATAGCTGTGTGTTGTACTTATTCCATTCATGACTTGAATATTAGACATAAAGTTATCTGTGCAACACATGAGTCAGGAGTAATAAAACAACTGATAGACTGACTGGCATGGCTATGATATCAAGGAGCTGCAATAGATTGAAATGACATTCTTAGCGCACTGCAAGAGTCATTTCGAACATAGAAGTTTCAGTGTTGGGAATCCCAGTCGCTGACCAGACTAAGAGATATGGGTGACGATATTGGTGCAACCAGAAAGAACGACATACCAAATATGCAAAAAGATTAATTAATCAACATCGAACTAGCGTGTTTGATCACTGGACGTTGCTGGATCTGTTGAGGTGGAGATCTTATCCTCCATGGACATGTCCGGAGTGGTATGATGATAGTCCTCATATAACTAATTGCTGCTGGATCTGTTGAGGTGGAGATCTGATCCTCCATGGACATGTCCGGAATGGTATGATGATAGTCGTCATATAACTGATAACTGCTGTACGATGTCCTGACCACATACATGACTTGAATATCAGACACATGTTATGTGTATATACAAACAGCTGTGTGTGTTGTACTCATTTTTATTAAAAATGTTCTTTTCTTCTGTCAATCATTTGCAGACTGGTGATTCACTGGTTGCAGAGAAACATCCCAACTCTGATGAAGTGAAGAAAATCAAAAATACCCTCAACAAACAATGGACTGAGTTAAATGACAAAGTACTTGACAAAGGGAACAAGTTGAGACAAGCTTCAGCTCAACATACACTTAACAGGGCACTAGATGATGCACAGGTAGGTGGTCATGTTTTATTGTTTAGCTCAACATGTACTTAACATGGCACTAGATGATGCACAGGTAGGTGGTCATGTTTTATTGTTTAGCTCAACATGTACTTAACAGGGCACTAGATGATGCACAGGTAGGTGGTCATGTTTTATTGTTCAGCTCAACATACACTTAACAGGGCACTAGATGACGCACAGGTAGGTGGTCATGTTTTATTGTTCAGCTCAACATACACTTAACAGGGCACTAGATGACGCACAGGTACATGGTCATGTTTTATTGTTCAACTCAACATGCACTTAACAGGGCACTAGATGACGCACAGGTAGGTGGTCATGTTTTATTGTTTAGTTTAGAGGACACCTCATTGTCCACTTTGTTTCCGAGCCATACAACAGCACTGATTTCACATTTGATTGAAAGATTTTCAGCTTTGTGTTTGTTTTGATCTCCTTCGACTTCCATATATTACTTAATGCAATAAAGTTTCCCTTGCTTTTTGTATTCTTATCTTGACATCTTTGTTTGTTTCCCATTCTGCGTTTATGTTGCTACCAAGATATGGGTATACTTCTCACTATTAAGGAAACATTGACCATGACAGTGGAGAAGGTGACAGAACTGGCTAGATATAGACACATTTTTCAGTCGGGCTGTGATGATAGCAACTTTCTACAACAAACGTTTTACATGACTAATATTTACTTTGAGTTGCCATTTCAAATATTCTATTTTCTGAATGTGTTTTGTTTGATCTTCTCTTTACCAAGACTAAACTGGATGAGATGGAAAAGTCTGTAGCTCAAACAGATCTGGGTTCAGATCTCCGAGGAGTAAAGAAACTACTAAAGAAACACCAGGTAATGACATTTTTGTCTCCCAAAATATTACTATTCAAGATCATTACAATTTTATTACTTTTGTGATGTGTTGTAATTTGTTTTGTTTACATAAATGTAAGATTTTCTGTTATACAACGGCAGGAGTAACAATGAGATCAAATTGTAAATGAAGAAAGTAGAAGAAGAATATGAATGAAACCAGTTATACAATTTATAAAAGAACAACAAATGAAATGACTTGGTTGCCTGACAAGAATTGTGAAATATATTTCAGACCATAACAGCTCTGAATCGACCCAGCCTCAGTTAGGTACCAGGTAAAAGCACTGAGAAATAAAGACAGCCGACATGATGTTGACTACATCACCTATTGTTTCCATCGTGTGCAAATTAAAAAATATGGACCTAACACTATTATACAGTATATATTGAGGTTTGAAAAAGGGATCCTATATTGTTTTACTTGACCTGACCAGAATGAATTGGTATCATCTACCACATTGAAATAATATAAACACAGAGCAAGAGGAAGGCCACACAAAAGATGGAGTGACAGCATCAAGAACAGCTTTAGAGAAATGAATACCAACTAACAAAGTGTGTTAGATAAGGTGTACAGAAGATGATAACATCCACCCAACACCCCAGTAAGGTAGCATTGATAACATCTCCACCCAACACCCTAGTAAGGTAGCATTGATAACATCTCCACCCAACACCCCAGTAAGGTAACATTGATAACATCCCCACCCAACACCCCAGTAAGGTAACATTGATAACATCTCCACCCAACACCCCAGTAAGGTAACATTGATAACATCTCCACCCAACACCCCAGTAAGGTAACATTGATAACATCCCACCCAACACCCCAGTAAGGTAATATTGATAACATCTCCACCCAACACCCCAGTAAGGTAACATTGATAACATCTCCACCCAACACCCCAGTAAGGTAACATTGATAACATCTCCACCCAACACCCCAGTAAGGTAACATTGATAACATCTCCACCCAACACCCCAGTAAGGTAACATTGATAACATCCCACCCAACACCCCAGTAAGGTAACACTGATAACATCTCCACCCAACACCCCAGTAAGGTAACATTGATAAAGAAGAGAAGCATAAAAGATGTATCAGATTTATTTCAATGCTTATTGTTCTATTAGAATAGACAACCAATTAAATACATGAAAATTAGTCACGACAGAGATGAAGTGTCTACGCAGAATGCTGGCAGTATCAAGAAGAGACCAGTTTAGAAATGAGGACAGCAGGAAAACAACAAATTAAATGTTTCGGCCACATAAGCAGATTACCAACAGACAGTGCACCTCAAAGAGCAATGTTACTTAAATACAGTGGATACAAAACAAAAGGCTGTCCACGTAAAAGGTGAATCTCAGAAATAACAGGGACGGTGAAAACACTATTTATGAAGCACACTCAAAAGCCCGTTCTAGAAATCTCTTCTTATCCTGACACTGTGAGACAAAACAGGATTAGAGAAGTGCACACAAAAACCTGTTCTAGAAATCTCTTCTTATCCTGACACTGTGAGACAAAACAGGATTAGAGAAGTGCACACAAAAACCTGTTCTAGAAATCTCTTCTTATCCTGACACTGTGAGACAAAACAGGATTAGAGAAGTGCACACAAAACCTGTTCTAGAAATCTCTTCTTATCCTGACACTGTGAGACAAAACATGATTAGAGAAGTGCACACAAAACCTGTTCTAGAAATCTCTTCTTATCCTGACACTGTGAGACAAAACAGGATTAGAGAAGTGCACACAAAAACCTGTTCTAGAAATCTCTTCTTATCCTGACACTGTGAGACAAAACAGGATTAGAGAAGTGCACACAAAACCTGTTCTAGAAATCTCTTCTTATCCTGACACTGTGAGACAAAACATGATTAGAGAAGTGTACACAAACTTGTTCTAGAAATCTCTTCTTATCCTGACACTGTGAGACAAAACATGATTAGAGAAGTGCACACAAAAACCTGTTCTAGAAATCTCTTCTTATCCTGACACTGTGAGACAAAACATGATTAGAGAAGTGCACACAAACTTGTTCTAGAAATCTCTTCTTATCCTGACACTGTGAGACAAAACAGGATTAGAGAAGTGCACACAAAAACCTGTTCTAGAAATCTCTTCTTATCCTGGCGCTGTGAGACAAAACATGATTAGAGAAGTGCACACAAAAACCTGTTCTAGAAATCTCTTCTTATCTTGACACTGTGAGACAAAACAAGATTAGAGAAGTGCACACAAAAACCTGTTCTAGAAATCTCTTCTTATCCTGACGCTGTGAGACAAAACATGATTAGAGAAGTGCACACAAAACCTGTTCTAGAAATCTCTTCTTATCCTGACGCTGTGAGACAAAACAGGATTAGAGAAGTGCACACAAAAACCTGTTCTAGAAATCTCTTCTTATCCTGACACTGTGAGACAAAACAGGATTAGAGAAGTGCACACAAAACCTGTTCTAGAAATCTCTTCTTATCCTGACACTGTGAGACAAAACAGGATTAGAGAAGTGCACACAAAAACCTGTTCTAGAAATCTCTTCTTATCCTGACACTGTGAGACAAAACATGATTAGAGAAGTGCACACAAAAACCTGTTCTAGAAATCTCTTCTTATCCTGACACTGTGAGACAAAACAGGATTAGAGAAGTGCACACAAAAACCTGTTCTAGAAATCTCTTCTTATCCTGACACTGTGAGACAAAACAGGATTAGAGAAGTGCACACAAAAACCTGTTCTAGAAATCTCTTCTTATCCTGACACTGTGAGACAAAACATGATTAGAGAAGTGTACACAAACTTGTTCTAGAAATCTCTTCTTATCCTGACACTGTGAGACAAAACAGGATTAGAAAGTGCACACAAAAACCTGTTCTAGAAATCTCTTCTTATCCTGACGCTGTGAGACAAAACATGATTAGAGAAGTGCACACAAAAACCTGTTCTAGAAATCTCTTCTTATCTTGACACTGTGAGACAAAACAAGATTAGAAAGTGCACAAAAACCTGTTCTAGAAATCTCTTCTTATCCTGACGCTGTGAGACAAAACATGATTAGAGAAGTGCACACAAAACCTGTTCTAGAAATCTCTTCTTATCCTGACGCTGTGAGACAAAACATGATTAGAGAAGTGCACACATAAACCTGTTCTAGAAATCTCTTCTTATCCTGACACTGTGAGACAAAACAGGATTAGAGAAGTGTACACAAACTTGTTCTAGAAATCTCTTATTATCCTGACACTGTGAGACAAAACAGGATTAGAGAAGTGGACACAAACTTGTTCTAGAAATCTCTTCTTATCCTGACACTGTGAGACAAAACATGATTAGAGAAGTGTACACAAAAACCTGTTCTAGAAATCTCTTCTTATCCTGACACTGTGAGACAAAACATGATTAGAGAAGTGCACACAAAACCTGTTCTAGAAATCTCTTCTTATCCTGACACTGTGAGACAAAACAGGATTAGAGAAGTGCACACAAGGGCCCGTTCTAGAAATCTCTTCTTATCCTGACACTGTGAGACAAAACAGGATTAGAGAGTGCACACAAAAACCTGTTCTAGAAATCTCTTCTTATCCTGACACTGTGAGACAAAACAGGATTAGAGAAGTGCACACAAAAACCTGTTCTAGAAATCTCTTCTTATCCTGACACTGTGAGACAAAACAGGATTAGAGAAGTGCACACAAAAACCTGTTCTAGAAATCTCTTCTTATCCTGACACTGTGAGACAAAGCAGGATTAAAGAAAAGATAGAAAGAAGATTAAAATAAACAAAGAAATATTTCTGGTTTAGTAGATTTTACACTCCTAACACTTGACTTGCAAATTATGTTTCAGAATCTGGAAACTGACATTGCAACTTTGTCGGACACTATCCAGGATATTGTTGCTCAGGGCAAGGAAATGGCAGCTGCTGGTCATTTCAATTCTGCAGGAATACGACAGGCTGTTGATGACTTCAACAGAAGGTACACATATATAGGGTTATATATTTGTTTAAACTAGTGTAGGTAGTTGAAAGGCTTTTGATATCCTTAGTGCAATTAGAGCATTATATGCAGACTTTCAGTGCCAAGTAGTTTGCAATAGCTATCTGTTTGAGTGCTTCAAGATCAAAACAGAAGTTAGGGTTCTATTCTTTCACCATTCTTGTTTAACCTTGCCATAGACTGGTTGATGAGACATAAAGGATAACAGTAGAGGCATCTTATGGACACTTATCTGATTACTGGAAGATTTGGATTATGCAGAAGATGTTGTTTTGCCAGTGGCCAGTTGATATGAGAATGCTCAATCCAAAATAGATACACTTTCCAGAACAGCTCAAACAACAGGACTCAAAATTAATATTGCAAAAATCAGAAAACCCAATTATGTTACAAAATGGAAATCATAGAGGAAGTACAAGATTGTGTGTTTATACCTAGAAAGTATAGTATCACAAGATGGTGATTTGGAAAAGGAAATCATAGATAGAGGAAGTACAAGATTGTGTGTTTATACCTAGAAAGTATAGTATCACAAGATGGTGATTTGGAAAAGGACATCTTTAGAAAAATCAAGAAAGCAAGTCAAAACTTTTGCCATACTCAACAAAATCTGGAAAGCCAAAGGATTGAATATTAAAACAAAACTGAAAATATATAGAAACAATGGCCTGTGAGTGTCATTATAGAGTAGATTTATTATATTTGTGCTTATTTATGCGTATATATTCCTTTCATGCTTTTGTAATCACCAGATTTGAGCGATTGAAGCCAGCTGTAGCCTATCGTAAAAATAGACTGGAAGAGTCGCTAGAATATCATCAGTTTCTGTTTGATGCTAATTCTGAAGTTCAGTGGATCAAAGAACATATGTCTACTGCTGCATCTACGGATTATGGCAAGAGCTTGGTGGATGTACAAAAACTTCACAAAAAGCATCAGGTATGTGGATTGTTCATATCTTTGTGTTAGTTTGTTTAATTATAGCAAGAAATCGAGACTGCTACCTGGTTGTTGTCCAGTGTTATGGTTTTCTGTTTTTGTCTTGCGCAGCTCTAGGGCTTGGGTGATTTTTGCTTTTTGACAGGATTCTTCTATGCCATTTAACCATCCTTTTTGTGTTCTTATTTCCCCCTTCTTTCCTAATGTTCTCTCGTAGAAAAGTATACAGTGGAGTTTAGTTTGCATTGTTATTAAGTGGTTGAATCGCTTTATTCTGTGTTTCTCAATGTAAGTTAAGCAATGTTCTGTTCTGTGCCAACTTTCTTTCTTATGCTGATGTTGGTGACTCTATCTTTTCTGGCGTTGTTGATAACTTTTCACAGATGCCGCATTTCACATGCAGTTATTTGTTTATTTGTTTTTGGCGATTAAAAACTTTTATAGAATATTAATTACATTTCTTTGTATAACATTTCCTGTCTTTCTGATACCAGGACCTGGACAGAGTAATTATAGGCCACCAGGGAGCTATAGACAAGATCACAAATGAATCTGACAGACTTGTGGGTGCACATCATTACAACTCTAGGGCCATCAGGGACAAGAACCAAGAAGTTCAAGTGTCATGGGATGATCTTTTAAAGAAATCTAAGAACAGGAAAAAGAATTTGGATATCACTCTGCAGACTCAGAAGGTATGTTTTTCTTTCGGGCATGATAATAATCATAATAATATTAGCCGTCCATTGCAAGTCAGCCTCAGATGTGTGATGCTGAACCTCTGGTGTGTGCAGAGATGAAGGAAGAGTCCAATCCACGTACACAATTCCCTACCATAGGTGGAGGTGTACAGGATATTATGCAAATCTCAGCTAACTTTTGATGAAGGTTTCAGTTTGTGTATCATGTTCTAATGACTATCTTCTTATTAGAGCTATTTAGGGTACAGTCACCAATAGTGAAGTTGATAGAACTCTTCGTTGGTGACCATGTGTTCTAATGACTATCTTCTTATTAGAGCTATTTAGGTACAGTCACCAAAGCGAGTTGGTAGATCTCTTCGTTGGTCACCATGTATCGGGAAAATTCTGGTGTTCAAGGCTAGCTTGGTGCAAATAATATTTGGTGTGCGTTTACAGAAGAATGCTGAAAATTCCATGGACAGCCAAGAAAACAAATGATGAGGTTTTAAATCAGGCCTGCACACAAAGAAACCTTATCAAAAGAATAAGAATCACACAATCAAGGTTCTTTGGGCATATAATGCGACGAGCAGGTTTAGAACATTTGATGACAACAGGTAAAATTCAGGGAAGGATAGATCGTGGAAGACAGAGGGAGAAGAGGATGGTCTGATATCGCGGTCCACAAAAGATAGGCATCATAACTGATTATCTGCACCTAGGAGATAGAGTTGTGGAGAGACATGATCACTGACAGGCATGACACTTGATTGATTGATTGATTCATTGTGCTGTTGGAGCATTGGTTCCCTGATCCTTTACATGAGGATCTAAATAACAAGAACATCTGATGTTAAAGTAAGAAATGTTTGAATGACGAGGGACACTGATGATAACGAAAGCAAGTCTACATGCAAAAATCAGTCAGAGATGCCATATTAGTCGCCTGACAACACCTGAATTCATAGTGGACAGAAAAAGACAGCCTATCAGTAAAAATGTCTTGTCTCTCTGATAAATATGATTTCATAAATACAAGTGTTGTTAATTTTGTTAATGCTATATGTCTGTAAAACTGTTAGATCTAGCTTCTCATTTTTCCCCATTCATATCAACTTTAGCACCCTCAGACTTAAAATAAATCAGCTTGTCTTTGGGATTTTGTGGCATCCAAGTATCTCTTATAAGTACTTTCATATAACATAAATTGCATGTTAGCTGTCTCCAAATAAAATAGGTCAGCTTGGGAATAATCTAGTGCAGATTTCTGCTGGTTCAGTTTCTGGGTATGGTAATCTAATCACCTGCTTGACTATTAACATATTAAGATATGGCATGTGTTGATAGGGATATCTACAAGTATGGACAAGATATGTGTACAGCCAGTGAGCTACAGGAACTATAAGCATGGATACCCTTCCCTGTCTGTAGTTAGAGATTGTACATCTGATAATCTGAATGAGCTGCAGTGACATTGATTCCACTAACAAGCAAGTCACTAGCTGGACACTTATAACAAACTAACATCCTAGGCACTAATATAACAGTTCTAAATAAAATGATAAATCGTAGGTCCTTTGTTCAATTTGAGCATGTAAAAGAACTCCTAGCAGTTCTAAATTGAGAAGAGCAGGCTGGAAAGCCACTGCCTAGGCCAAATTAATTAGAAAGATAAAATAAAAATTCCTGCAAAATATTTTCCCTATTTTCTAAATTACATTGTGGGCTCTAGCCAGTGCTACAGAGTTTGTGCATTGTCGCTGAGATCTTCCTGTGTCAGAAAGAGATTTGAGCACACATGGCTACTCACCGAAGGACAATGATGATGGTCCAATCAGGCAATCAATGTTTCTCCATCAGAGACTAACAATCTGACATTGAGAACTTCTACCATCAGACACTAACAATCTGACATTGAGAACTTCTACCATCAGACACTAACAATCTGACATTGAGAACTTCTACCATCAGACACTAACAATCTGACATTGAGAACTTCTACCATCAGACACTAACAATCTGACATTGAGAACTTCTACCATCAGACACTAACAATCTGACATTGAGAACTTCTACCATCAGACACTAACAATCTGACATTGAGAACTCCCACCATCAGACACTAACAATCTGACATTGAGAACTCCCACCATCAGACACTAACAATCTGACATTGAGAGCTCCCACCATCAGACACTAACAATCTGACATTGAGAGCTCCCACCATCAGACACTAACAATCTGACATTGAGAACTCCCACCATCAGACACTAACAATCTGACATTGAGAGCTCCTACCGTCAGACACTAACAATCTGACATTGAGAACTCCCACCATCAGACACTAACAATCTGACATTGAGAGCTCCTACCGTCAGACACTAACAATCTGACATTGAGAACTCCCACCATCAGACACTAACAATCTGACATTGAGAGCTCCTACCGTCAGACACTAAAAATCTGACATTGAGAACTTCTACCATCAGACACTAACAATCTGACATTGAGAGCTCCTACCGTCAGACACTAACAATCTGACATTGAGAACTCCCGCCGTCAGACACTAACAATCTGACATTGAGAACTCCCACCGTCAGACACTAACAATCTGACATTGAGAACTCCCGCCGTCAGACACTAACAATCTGACATTGAGAGCTCCCACCATCAGACACTAACAATCTGACATTGAGAGCTCCCACCATCAGACACTAACAATCTGACATTGAGAACTCCCACCATCAGACACTAACAATCTGACATTGATAGCTCCCACCATCAGACACTAACAATCTGACATTGAGAGCTCCCACCATCAGACACTAACAATCTGACATTGAGAACTCCCACCATCAGACACTAACAATCTGAGATTGAGAACTCCCACCATCAGACACTAACAATCTGACATTGAGAACTCCCACCATCAGACACTAACAATCTGACATTGAGAACTCCCACCATCAGACACTAACAATCTGACATTGAGAACTCCCACCATCAGACACTAACAATCTGACATTGAGAACTCCCGCCATCAGACACTAACAATCTGACATTGAGAACTCCCGCCATCAGACACTAACAATCTGACATTGAGAACTCCCACCATCAGACACTAACAATCTGACATTGAGAGCTCCCACCATCAGACA
Source organism: Arion vulgaris (assembly GCA_020796225.1). Taxonomy (NCBI): domain Eukaryota; kingdom Metazoa; phylum Mollusca; class Gastropoda; order Stylommatophora; family Arionidae; genus Arion; species Arion vulgaris. The sequence continues at coordinate 69,421,038 of CM036759.1, forward strand.
CTAACAATCTTGACATTGAGAACTCCCACCATCATACACTAGCAATCTGACATTGAGAACTCCCACCATCAGACACTAACAATCTGACATTGAGAACTCACACCGTCAGCATTTCATTGTCACAAACAACACATAAATATATTTATTATGTTCACATCTGCAATACTTGAACAACTCATTCTAACAATATAATGTTCACATCTGCAATACTTGAACAACTCATTCTAACAATATAATGTTCACATCTACAATACTTGAACAACTCATTCTAACAATATTATGTTCACATCTGCAATACTTGAACAACTCATTCTAACAATATTATGTTCACATCTGCAATACTTGAACAACTCTAACAATATTATGTTCACATCTGCAATACTTGAACAACTTATTCTAACAATATTATGTTCGCATCTACAATACTTGAACAACTCTAACAATATAATGTTCACATCTACAATACTTGAACAACTCTAACAATATAATGTTCACATCTACAATACTTGAACAACTCATTCTAACAATATAATGTTCATATCTACAATACTTGAACAACTCATTCTAACAATATTATGTTCACATCTACAATACTTGAACAACTCATTCTAACAATATAATGTTCATATCTACAATACTTGAACAACTCATTCTAACAATATTATGTTCACATCTACAATACTTGAACAACTTATTCTAACAATATTATGTTCACATCTGCAATACTTGAACAACTCTAACAATATTATGTTCACATCTGCAATACTTGAACAACTCATTCTAACAATATTATGTTCACATCTGCAATACTTGAACAACTCTAACAATATTATGTTCACATCTGCAATACTTGAACAACTTATTCTAACAATATTATGTTCGCATCTACAATACTTGAACAACTCTAACAATATAATGTTCACATCTACAATACTTGAACAACTCTAACAATATAATGTTCACATCTACAATACTTGAACAACTCATTCTAACAATATAATGTTCATATCTACAATACTTGAACAACTCATTCTAACAATATTATGTTCACATCTACAATACTTGAACAACTTATTCTAACAATATAATGTTCACATCTACAATACTTAAACAACTCATTCTAACAATATTATGTTCATATCTGCAATACTTGAACATCTCATTCTAACAATATAATGTTCACATCTACAATACTTGAACAACTTATTCTAACAATATTATGTTCACATCTACAATACTTGAACAACTTATTCTAACAATATTATGTTCACATCTACAATACTTGAACAACTTATTCTAACAATATTATGTTCACATCTGCAATACTTGAACAACTTATTCTAACAATATTATGTTCACATCTACAATACTTGAACAACTTATTCTAACAATATTATGTTCACATCTGCAATACTTGAACATCTCATTCTAACAATATAATGTTCACATCTACAATACTTGAACAACTCATTCTAACAATATAATGTTCACATCTACAATACTTGAACAACTCATTCTAACAATATTATGTTCACATCTACAATACTTGAACATCTATTCTAACAATATTATGTTCACATCTACAATACTTGAACAACTTATTCTAACAATATTATGTTCACATCTACAATACTTGAACAACTTATTCTAACAATATTATGTTCACATCTGCAATACTTGAACAACTTATTCTAACAATATTATGTTCACATCTACAATACTTGAACAACTTATTCTAACAATATTATGTTCACATCTGCAATACTTGAACAACTTATTCTAACAATATTATGTTCACATCTACAATACTTGAACAACTTATTCTAACAATATAATGTTCACATCTACAATACTTGAACAACTTATTCTAACAATATTATGTTCACATCTACAATACTTGAACAACTTATTCTAACAATATTATGTTCACATCTACAATACTTGAACAACTTATTCTAACACTAACAATCTGAGATTGAGAACTCCCACCATCAGACACTAACAATCTGACATTGAGAACTCCCACCATCAGACACTAACAATCTGACATTGATAGCACCCACCATCAGACACACAATCTGACATTGAGAACTCCCACCATCAGACACTAACAATCTGACATTGAGAACTCCCACCATCAGACACTAACAATCTGACATTGAGAACTCCCACCATCAGACACTAACAATCTGACATTGAGAACTCCCGCCATCAGACACTAACAATCTGACATTGAGAACTCACACCGTCAGACACTAACAATCTGACATTGAGAACTCCCGCCATCAGACACTAACAATCTGACATTGAGAACTCCCACCATCAGACACTAACAATCTGACATTGAGAGCTCCCACCATCAGACACTAACAATCTGACATTGAGAGCTCCCACCATCAGACACTAACAATCTGACATTGAGAACTCCCACCATCAGACACTAACAATCTGACATTGAGAGCTCCTACCGTCAGACACTAACAATCTGACATTGAGAACTCCCACCATCAGACACTAACAATCTGACATTGAGAGCTCCTACCGTCAGACACTAACAATCTGACATTGAGAACTCCCACCATCAGACACTAACAATCTGACATTGAGAGCTCCTACCGTCAGACACTAAAAATCTGACATTGAGAACTTCTACCATCAGACACTAACAATCTGACATTGAGAGCTCCTACCGTCAGACACTAACAATCTGACATTGAGAACTCCTGCCTCAGACACTAACAATCTGACATTGAGAACTCCCACCGTCAGACACTAACAATCTGACATTGAGAACTCCCGCCGTCAGACACTAACAATCTGACATTGAGAGCTCCCACCATCAGACACTAACAATCTGACATTGAGAGCTCCCACCATCAGACACTAACAATCTGACATTGAGAACTCCCACCATCAGACACTAACAATCTGACATTGATAGCTCCCACCATCAGACACTAACAATCTGACATTGAGAGCTCCCACCATCAGACACTAACAATCTGACATTGAGAACTCCCACCATCAGACACTAACAATCTGAGATTGAGAACTCCCACCATCAGACACTAACAATCTGACATTGAGAACTCCCACCATCAGACACTAACAATCTGACATTGAGAACTCCCACCATCAGACACTAACAATCTGACATTGAGAACTCCCACCATCAGACACTAACAATCTGACATTGAGAACTCCCGCCATCAGACACTAACAATCTGACATTGAGAACTCCCGCCATCAGACACTAACAATCTGACATTGAGAACTCCACCATCAGACACTAACAATCTGACATTGAGGCTCCACCATCAGACACTAACAATCTTGACATTGAGAACTCCCACCATCATACACTAGCAATCTGACATTGAGAACTCCCGCCATCAGACACTAACAATCTGACATTGAGAACTCACACCGTCAGCATTTCATTGTCACAAACAACACATAAATATATTTATTATGTTCACATCTGCAATACTTGAACAACTCATTCTAACAATATAATGTTCACATCTGCAATACTTGAACAACTCATTCTAACAATATAATGTTCACATCTACAATACTTGAACAACTCATTCTAACAATATTATGTTCACATCTGCAATACTTGAACAACTCATTCTAACAATATTATGTTCACATCTGCAATACTTGAACAACTCTAACAATATTATGTTCACATCTGCAATACTTGAACAACTTATTCTAACAATATTATGTTCGCATCTACAATACTTGAACAACTCTAACAATATAATGTTCACATCTACAATACTTGAACAACTCTAACAATATAATGTTCACATCTACAATACTTGAACAACTCATTCTAACAATATAATGTTCATATCTACAATACTTGAACAACTCATTCTAACAATATTATGTTCACATCTACAATACTTGAACAACTCATTCTAACAATATAATGTTCATATCTACAATACTTGAACAACTCATTCTAACAATATTATGTTCACATCTACAATACTTGAACAACTTATTCTAACAATATTATGTTCACATCTGCAATACTTGAACAACTCTAACAATATTATGTTCACATCTGCAATACTTGAACAACTCATTCTAACAATATTATGTTCACATCTGCAATACTTGAACAACTCTAACAATATTATGTTCACATCTGCAATACTTGAACAACTTATTCTAACAATATTATGTTCGCATCTACAATACTTGAACAACTCTAACAATATAATGTTCACATCTACAATACTTGAACAACTCTAACAATATAATGTTCACATCTACAATACTTGAACAACTCATTCTAACAATATAATGTTCATATCTACAATACTTGAACAACTCATTCTAACAATATTATGTTCACATCTACAATACTTGAACAACTTATTCTAACAATATAATGTTCACATCTACAATACTTAAACAACTCATTCTAACAATATTATGTTCATATCTGCAATACTTGAACATCTCATTCTAACAATATAATGTTCACATCTACAATACTTGAACAACTTATTCTAACAATATTATGTTCACATCTACAATACTTGAACAACTTATTCTAACAATATTATGTTCACATCTACAATACTTGAACAACTTATTCTAACAATATTATGTTCACATCTGCAATACTTGAACAACTTATTCTAACAATATTATGTTCACATCTACAATACTTGAACAACTTATTCTAACAATATTATGTTCACATCTGCAATACTTGAACATCTCATTCTAACAATATAATGTTCACATCTACAATACTTGAACAACTCATTCTAACAATATAATGTTCACATCTACAATACTTGAACAACTCATTCTAACAATATTATGTTCACATCTACAATACTTGAACATCTCATTCTAACAATATTATGTTCACATCTACAATACTTGAACAACTTATTCTAACAATATTATGTTCACATCTACAATACTTGAACAACTTATTCTAACAATATTATGTTCACATCTGCAATACTTGAACAACTTATTCTAACAATATTATGTTCACATCTACAATACTTGAACAACTTATTCTAACAATATTATGTTCACATCTGCAATACTTGAACAACTTATTCTAACAATATTATGTTCACATCTACAATACTTGAACAACTTATTCTAACAATATAATGTTCACATCTACAATACTTGAACAACTTATTCTAACAATATTATGTTCACATCTACAATACTTGAACAACTTATTCTAACAATATTATGTTCACATCTACAATACTTGAACAACTTATTCTAACACTAACAATCTGAGATTGAGAACTCCCACCATCAGACACTAACAATCTGACATTGAGAACTCCCACCATCAGACACTAACAATCTGACATTGATAGCACCCACCATCAGACACACAATCTGACATTGAGAACTCCCACCATCAGACACTAACAATCTGACATTGAGAACTCCCACCATCAGACACTAACAATCTGACATTGAGAACTCCCACCATCAGACACTAACAATCTGACATTGAGAACTCCCGCCATCAGACACTAACAATCTGACATTGAGAACTCACACCGTCAGACACTAACAATCTGACATTGAGAACTCCCGCCATCAGACACTAACAATCTGACATTGAGAACTCCCACCATCAGACACTAACAATCTGACATTGAGAGCTCCCACCATCAGACACTAACAATCTTGACATTGAGAGCTCACACCATCAGACACTAACAATCTGACATTGAGAACTCCCGCCATCAGACACTAACAATCTGACATTGAGAACTCACACCGTCAGCATTTCATTGTCACAAACAACACATAAATATATTTATTATGTTCACATCTGCAATACTTGAACAACTCATTCTAACAATATAATGTTCACATCTACAATACTTGAACAACTTATTCTAACAATATAATGTTCACATCTACAATACTTGAACAACTTATTCTAACAATATTATGTTCACATCTACAATACTTGAACAACTTATTCTAACAATATTATGTTCACATCTACAATACTTGAACAACTTATTCTAACAATATTATGTTCACATCTACAATACTTGAACAACTCATCAATATTATGTTCACATCTGCAATACTTGAACAACTCATTCTAACAATATAATGTTCACATCTACAATACTTGAACAACTCATTCTAACAATATTATGTTCACATCTGCAATACTTGAACAACTCATTCTAACAATATAATGTTCACATCTGCAATACTTGAACAACTTATTCTAATAATATTATGTTCACATCTACAATACTTGAACAACTCATTCTAACAATATAATGTTCACATCTGCAATACTTGAACAACTTATTCTAATAATATTATGTTCACATCTGCAATACTTGAACAACTCATTCTAACAATATAATGTTCACATCTACAATACTTGAACAACTCATTCTAACAATATTATGTTCACATCTACAATACTTGAACAACTCATTCTAACAATATAATGTTCACATCTGCAATACTTGAACAACTTATTCTAACAATATTATTTTCACATCTGCAATACTTGAACAACTCATTCTAACAATATTATGTTCACATCTGCAATACTTGAACAACTTATTCTAACAATATTATGTTCACATCTACAATACTTGAACAACTTATTCTAACAATATTATGTTCACATCTGCAATACTTGAACAACTTATTCTAACAATATTATGTTCACATCTACAATACTTGAACAACTTATTCTAACAATATAATGTTCACATCTACAATACTTGAACAACTTATTCTAACAATATTATGTTCACATCTACAATACTTGAACAACTTATTCTAACAATATTATGTTCACATCTACAATACTTGAACAACTTATTCTAACACTAACAATCTGAGATTGAGAACTCCCACCATCAGACACTAACAATCTGACATTGAGAACTCCCACCATCAGACACTAACAATCTGACATTGATAGCACCCACCATCAGACACACAATCTGACATTGAGAACTCCCACCATCAGACACTAACAATCTGACATTGAGAACTCCCACCATCAGACACTAACAATCTGACATTGAGAACTCCCACCATCAGACACTAACAATCTGACATTGAGAACTCCCGCCATCAGACACTAACAATCTGACATTGAGAACTCACACCGTCAGACACTAACAATCTGACATTGAGAACTCCCGCCATCAGACACTAACAATCTGACATTGAGAACTCCCACCATCAGACACTAACAATCTGACATTGAGAGCTCCCACCATCAGACACTAACAATCTTGACATTGAGAGCTCACACCATCAGACACTAACAATCTGACATTGAGAACTCCCGCCATCAGACACTAACAATCTGACATTGAGAACTCACACCGTCAGCATTTCATTGTCACAAACAACACATAAATATATTTATTATGTTCACATCTGCAATACTTGAACAACTCATTCTAACAATATAATGTTCACATCTACAATACTTGAACAACTTATTCTAACAATATAATGTTCACATCTACAATACTTGAACAACTTATTCTAACAATATTATGTTCACATCTACAATACTTGAACAACTTATTCTAACAATATTATGTTCACATCTACAATACTTGAACAACTTATTCTAACAATATTATGTTCACATCTACAATACTTGAACAACTCATCAATATTATGTTCACATCTGCAATACTTGAACAACTCATTCTAACAATATAATGTTCACATCTACAATACTTGAACAACTCATTCTAACAATATTATGTTCACATCTGCAATACTTGAACAACTCATTCTAACAATATAATGTTCACATCTGCAATACTTGAACAACTTATTCTAATAATATTATGTTCACATCTACAATACTTGAACAACTCATTCTAACAATATAATGTTCACATCTGCAATACTTGAACAACTTATTCTAATAATATTATGTTCACATCTGCAATACTTGAACAACTCATTCTAACAATATAATGTTCACATCTACAATACTTGAACAACTCATTCTAACAATATTATGTTCACATCTACAATACTTGAACAACTCATTCTAACAATATAATGTTCACATCTGCAATACTTGAACAACTTATTCTAACAATATTATTTTCACATCTGCAATACTTGAACAACTCATTCTAACAATATAATGTTCACATCTGCAATACTTGAACAACTTATTCTAACAATATTATGTTCACATCTACAATACTTGAACAACTCATTCTAACAATATAATGTTCACATCTACAATACTTGAACAACTCATTCTAACAATATTATGTTCACATCTGCAATACTTGAACAACTTATTCTAACAATATTATGTTCACATCTACAATACTTGAACAACTCATTCTAACAATATTATGTTCACATCTGCAATACTTGAACAACTCTAACAATATTATGTTCACATCTGCAATACTTGAACAACTCTAACAATATTATGTTCACATCTACAATACTTGAACAACTCATTCTAACAATATTATGTTCACATCTACAATACTTGAACAACTCTAACAATATTATGTTCACATCTGCAATACTTGAACAACTCTAACAATATTATGTTCACATCTGCAATACTTGAACAACTTATTCTAACAATATAATGTTCACATCTGCAATACTTGAACAACTCTAACAATATAATGTTCACATCTGCAATACTTGAACAACTCATTCTAACAATATTATGTTCACATCTACAATACTTGAACAACTTATTCTAACAATATAATGTTCACATCTTCAATACTTGAACAACTCTAACAATATTATGTTCACATCTGCAATACTTGAACAACTTATTCTAACAATATTATGTTCACATCTGCAATACTTGAACAACTCTAACAATATAATGTTCACATCTACAATACTTGAACAACTCTAACAATATAATGTTCACATCTACAATACTTGAACAACTTATTCTAACAATATTTTGTTTCAATTTTCAGTATTTCTCTGAATGTGCTGAAGTGGATGCTTGGATAAACGACAAAATGGCAGTAGTTACAAGTGATGACATCGGCAAAGATGAAAATGCTGCTGATAAGTTGCTGACCATCAACAATGTTAGTGCAATTTACTATTTCTTTTATTGCCTACTATCATGATCCATCATCTTGTACAGAGCAAAATGTTGCTACTCTAACAGTCCTTCAGAGTTTCTCTTTCTTATAGGCCAGATGTAGTGTCTCTGCTGCCGTCATGCTCAAATCAGCAAGTCCATAATGAATCCATCTTCTCCTTGATCTTCCCTCTTTTTCTCTTTGCCAAGATACCTTCTTCCATAATGGTCCTCCACAACCCTTTGTGTCTTTCTTTTTTATGTTCCCAAAATACTTGAATTGTTTCAATCTTATTTGCAGTATCAGTCAGTTTTCTTAGATTTTTTGAGTTCCTTCAATTTTGGAGTTCCTTCAATTTTGGAGTTCCATAATTTTGGTCAGCAGGACTCGAACCTTGAAATTTCCACTGCATGTAGTCACTAATGCAGAATTCTTATGAACTTTGCTATGCGGAGGCTCCAATATGTCTAGTGATATGTCTTTGTGTACAGTTGAGATACAGTAGGATTTATGCGATGACCACAAGTACTTTGACAATGAAGACACGGGCGGTTACAGAGGCGGTGAAATGGTTGACATCTCATAACTATTCTCATGTTTTCATACTCAATGACTCCATAAGCATGATTAGAAGTCGAATTCAGAATGGTGAGATGAAACTAGGTGGAGGTACTTGTACAGACAGGTATCAGAGAAATCACATTCATTTTTGTCCCTGGACACACAGGAGTCAGTGGTAATGAACTGGCTGATAGATTGGCTGGCTTGGCTACAATATCAGGAGCTGCAATGGACCAAAATGACATTCTTAACGCATTGAGAGTCTTTCCGAACAGAGGAGCTTCAGGGTTGTGAATCAAACTCGCTGACCAGATGGAGAGAGATATGTGTCGATATTGATGCAGCCTGAAAAGAATGACATACCAAATATGCAAAGAGATTTATTAATCAACATCGAATTGGCTTGTTGGATCGCAAATATGCAAAGGGATTGATTAATCAACATCGAACTGGCTTGTTGGGTCGCTGGACGCTTCTGGATTTGTTGAGACAGAGATCGGAGCACTTATGGATGTGTCCGGAGTGCTATGATGATAGTCCTCATATAACTGATCCATGGAATTCTCTCTATGATTTTAAATACAAGTTAATATTTGTGAATATTTTTTTTCTGTCTGTCAAAGTCTCCATACAGTTTTATATGATATCTTTGAAAGTAAACTATGCATTCTTGTTTCTTCCTTCTTATACAGGTACTGGAGACAGATATCCAGACATACCAGGCTATTGTAAATGGACTAGGAAAAGAGTCTACTCGACTTTTCAAACTTGGATACTCAGATCCCCAGGCACTGAAGAAAGCTCAGGTATAATTGTGTGAGATTGAAAGTGATATGATTTTACTGCCAACTTCTCTAGTATTGTTTGATATGGAATTAGGTGTGAGTAAACTTGTGAGGTAATTCAGTGTACTTTGCAGTGAAGATGTGAGAAACCACACTCAAAATAAAAACTAAATTAAAGAATGTGTATTTATTTGGAAAACCTTTTTCTTTAAAATTCAAGGTTTCATTTTCTCATTAGGACAGACTCGGCTTGCAAATAACACAAACATATCCCAGGATTCTTGTACATTTTATTTTCTGTAAGTTCTAAATAATAAAATCAAGTTCTCTAGATGTAAATCTTTATAACTGGGTCCAAGTGGGTATAAATGGGTCTAAGTGGTTACGCCACTGCAATGCGCTCGAAGCTCATGAATTTGAATCCAGATCACGCTGTTCTGTTTACAAGTGCATTTTTTTTAGAATCTCAGATTGTTGTCAAAGCTACAGAGTTTGTGCTTTGTGCAGTCATCGTGACCAGGTAAAGTGTCATTTCTACAGAGAGGGGGGGATCAATCCATATGGAAAAAAAACCTTGGTGCAATGAAGTCACTGTTTCATCTTTAGACTATCTTTAGTTGAGAATTTCTCAAAACTTCCAAATAGCAATTTGTGTATTTGCATATCTGTAGTTTGGTATTTTAATACAATTATTTGTATATTCTCAGGAACAACTTCAAGATAATTTGAGCAAACTCAAACGATTGGCAGAAGAAAGATGTCATAATTTAGAGAGATCAAAGAGACTGCATGCATACATTAGAGAAGCAGACGAGTTAGAGGCATGGATTAGTGAACAGATGCAGACTGCAACATCTGAAGAATATGGCCAGGATTATGAGCATCTTGAGGTCAGACAAGTATATTTGTAAATGTGTGGGTTGTTAGTGTTCATTACATGACATAACTATTGGCATTTTAATGTAAATTGTACATATTAATTAAAATTACTAACCCTCTGTGATCACTTTAGTTTATGGTCATCAGTCTTATCTCATATTTCATTGTTAAATCATATCCTCCTTTGAAAGGTAGACCAGGTTTTGTATCAACTGTATTTTCACCATTATTTGTAATTTATTATATGTGCTTTGTACATACTACACACTGGACACGAATAGTTGCACAAATGCAGAGACACGCACATATTAATATTTTAAAACTCAGTTCTAATAGTTCATTAATATAAATTAGTTCTAATAGTTCATTAAGGGGTTATACTACTGACGGTTGGGTCATTATATGTTAATTATATCGATTTTTCAAATTCATCATATTATGTTAGTATTGCATCTCTACAATCAAATTACTTAAAGAGTTTTTATTTATGATCCCGAAAAATGCTTCAAAATCATTTTTGAACAGCCCTACCCTCTAAAAATTCGTTATAGAAAATGTCTACAATTCTCTTTCTTTTGTCCCTAGATACAGTGTATTGCATTCAATTAATCCAATCGAGTCATGTATCATTGTAAAGCTTGATCTGAGTACTAACAGATATATTATATTTAATTAGGATAGGAAATGAGTGTATGCTCTAACAGACGATTTCCCTGACAATTTAAACTAAATTCACATTACATTTTTAAAACGCAGTTTTCTCCCATTTGTAAATTTTGTTAACGTGGGTAATGTACGTTTTCCACAGTGAAAGAAATCTTCAAGATATCAATATGAGATTAAGCGCAGACATGTATCTATTAATATGGAAGGGACTAGACAACAGAAAATGCACCTTTCTCAAGCGAATAAATATATATATGAATTTTTAAATTAACCAATGGGTCCTATTTTTGGCTGTGAATTGGGTAGGTCTTATTCGTTGCACCCCAGAGATCAGTTACATGTTACAGAACAATTTAAAGTTGTCAGGTACCTAGAATATTGGTATATTTAGGCTGTGCAGTCAAAAAAATTGCAATTGTTATTTATTTCACTCTATTTGGAGACCGTCATGACGTTGTTTACGATCCAACATGGCTGCCGTTTCCATGGCAACCCGATAATTTATTAATGCGAAAGATATATAAATTTTCATTTTAGACCACTCTAGTAGTAACTGCTATGTATCACATAATTTTATTGAGAGATAAGAAAGTTGAGAAATCCTGTAGCATAACCCCTTAATATAAATGATAATTTCTGGATATGGTTCTTGATTTACTGTAATAATAGCAACCTATGTTAAACCCTTCTCTCATGCATGAATTTTTGTAATGAGTACCATCTCATCCACCATTTTGACTACACAGTAGAAATACAAGTTAATTTACTGCTCTGGCAACAGATACATCATCCACAGCAAGTCCTTAGCAGTAAACTGCTTGCATTAGAGATCAGAAACATGCATGTGTAGCTGTGAAACAAACAAATATGCTGGAGGCTGCTGGATTTGTTGAGGTGGAGATCAGAGCACCTATGAGCATGTCCGGAGTGATATGATGATAGCCCTGATATAACTGAATAAGAGAAAAGAGTTAGTGTCACAGTCTCATAAAACCATCCAGATAGACAAATTTAAATTCAGAAATTGCATTTCAAATTTTCTTCCATATCAGATCTTGCGCAGCAAATTTGATGAGTTCAAACGGACAGTTGATGCAGGAACTCAGAGGTTCAACATGTGTGAGAGACTGACTAAGTATTTGATTGATGATCGTGGTCCTCACACTAAAGATGTGACAGCCAGACAAGAACATCTCAGGTATGTAGTTATATTACAATTCACCTTTATTAATTTAACCTACGGCCATTGGTCATTTTCAGCTGAAAATCGTAGCATATTCTCAATAGCAGACCATCAACCACATTAACTCTTTCCACGCTTTAAGCCGCACACTGCGCCACGCGAAAGTTCGTTGACCTTTAAGCCGCACACTGCGCCATAGAGTTGTTTTCCTTATAAGAAGTCTTTCTAGTTTTACTTCTACTGTTTTACTTATACTACTTTTCAACCTGGTTATTCTATTGGGTTGTCCAGTTTTCTTCAATTTAGTATATAATAATATATATATGTTTATTTGATTGACGAGTAGTTAGGATGTAATTTACAAATTTTTTTTTTACTTCCCTTGAATTAATTGCTTAAAATTGAGGAAATAAATGGGCGTGGAAAGAGTTAAACGAGTCGTTGATTTTCTAGGCACCACTTATACCTTCAGTAGTTTGCCATTACTTTCTGAACGGGAGGTCTATTTTTACCTTTGGAAAAATCCAGGCAACAATTTGCTTCCAAACTTTCCCACCGTGGGGTTGAACCAGGACGCTTGGGTTATACATGTAAAAATAGCTGTTTATTAAATTTAAGTTGAGTAAACTAATAAAATCTTCAACAAATTGAAAAACTGGTTTTGATTAACACAGAATTTTGACTTGAAATAATTGTTCCTAACATAAAAACTACAATATAATGATATTTATTCATAAACAAATAATAAAATGATCCTAGGTTGTGTAAATATGGATGAAGTATCAACAGAAACATTTTGTTTTAATTTTATTAATTTTTTCCTCCTTGCGAAAAATCATTTTGCATTTCACTTTTACTATTCAGAAATATATTTTACCAATGTAAATAGAGCATTTAATTTGAAATATTTTCATATATGGTATATGTCTCATATATATGTGTTAGTGCAGATACACTTCTCTTAGCTATGTTAGAGGTTCCATGACAATTGCACACACGACAAGTGCACAATTGCGCACATAGAAAACTGAAAACAAATAAATATTATAGTGTTTTAATCTAAAATTAAATGAAACATGGTAAACAGACACGTGACATTAATAATATTTAATTTCCATAAACCCTTACTATAAACACAAATTGTTGACCAGGACAAGGAGGAAATGTGTAACTGTACAACAGAGTAGAAATATATCTCAAAACTACACAAGAATAAAATCTGATATAGAGTCTTTGTGTTTATAAACAGTAAATCTACTATGATTTCCTGTGTTCAGTTCTCTTTGTGTGCAATTATATATGTGTGAAATTGTCATGTGTTCAGTTGTCTGGTTACCCTATGTTAGTACAGATACACCTAACTTTGCAATGTTGTATTCCTGCAGAGCATCATGGAACACACTATTGGAAAACATAGACAACAGAGATCAGAAACTTCATGGAGCTGGAGAAATACACAGATTTAACCGAGATGTAGAAGATGCCCTCTCAAGAATTCAAGTAAGTCTTGTATGATTATTGTTTGAAGATATGAGATGTCATTGGGCTTCATTTTAAAGGAAGAGTTGCGGTTGTTGTCTATCTCACTCTCTCATCTTGGTTTATCTATGTTCAGCAGTAAGACTTGGTCACTATTGTCAGCCTCACTCTCTCATCCTGGTTTATCTATGTTCAGCAGTAAGACTTGGTCACTATTGTCAGCCTCACTCTCTCATCTTGGTTTATCTATGTTCAGCAGTAAGACTTGGTCGCTATTGTCAGCCTCACTCTCTCATCCTGGTTTTATCTATGTTCAGCGGTAAGACTTGGTCGCTATTGTCAGCCTGACTCTCTCATCCTGGTTTTATCTATGTTCAGCAGTAAGACTTGGTCGCTATTGTCAGCCTGACTCTCTCATCCTGGTTTTATCTATGTTCAGCAGTAAGACTTGGTCGCTATTGTCAGCCTCACTCTCTCATCTTGGTTTTATCAAGACTTGGTCACTATTGTCAGCCTCACTCTCTCATCTTGGTTTATCTATGTTCAGCAGTAAGACTGTGCATTGTCAGCCTCACTCGCTATTGTCAGCCTCACTCTCTCATCCTGGTTTTATCTATGTTCAGCAGTAAGACTTAGGCACTATTGTCAGCCTCACTTCATCTTGGTTTATCTATGTTCAGAGTAAGACTTGGTAGCATGTCAGCCTCATCGCATTGTCAGCCTCATCTCTCATCCTGGTTTTATCTATGTTCAGTAGTAAGATTGGTGCTATTGTCAGCTCACTTCTATCTTGGTTTATCTATGTTCAGCAGTAAGACTTGTCATGTGTCAGTCTGCATTGTCAGCCTCACTCTCTCATCCTGGTTTATCTATGTTCAGCAGTAAGACTTGGTCACTATTGTCAGCCTCACTCTCTCATCCTGGTTTTATCTATGTTCAGCAGTAAGACTTGGTCACTATTGTCAGCCTCACTCTCTCATCTTGGTTTTATCAAGACTTGGTCACTATTGTCAGCCTCACTCTCTCATCTTGGTTTTATCTATGTTCAGCAGTAAGACTTGGTCGCATTGTCAGCCTCACTCTCTCATCTTGGTTTATCTATGTTCAGCAGTAAGACTTGGTCCTATTGTCAGCCTCACTGCTATTGCTCATCTTCATCTTGGTTTTATCTATGTTCAGCAGTAAGACTTGGTCGCTATTGTCAGCCTCACTCTCTCATCCTGGTTTTATCTATGTTCAGCCATAAGACTTGGTCACTATTGTCAGCCTCACTCTCTCATCCTGGTTTATCTATGTTCAGCAGTAAGACTTGGTCACTATTGTCAGCCTCACTCTCTCATCTTGGTTTTATCAAGACTTGGTCACTATTGTCAGCCTCACTCTCTCATCTTGGTTTATCTATGTTAAGCAGTAAGACTTGGTCACTATTGTCAGCCTCACTCTCTCATCTTGGTTTATCTATGTTCAGCAGTAAGACTTGGTCGCTATTGTCAGCCTCACTCTCTCATCTTGGTTTATCTATGTTCAGCAGTAAGACTTGGTCACTATTGTCAGCCTCACTCTCTCATCTTGGTTTATCTATGTTCAGCAGTAAGACTTGGTCGCTATTGTCAGCCTCACTCTCTCATCTTGGTTTATCTATGTTCAGCAGTAAGACTTGGTCACTATTGTCAGCCTCACTCTCTCATCTTGGTTTATCTATGTTCAGCAGTAAGACTTGGTCGCTATTGTCAGCCTCACTCTCATCTTGGTTTATCTATGTTCAGCAGTAAGACTTGGTCGCTATTGTCAGCCTCTATGTCAGCTCCTCTCATCTTGGTTTATCAAGACTTGGTCACTATTGTCAGCCTCACTCTCTCATCCTGGTTTTATCAAGACTTGGTCACTATTGTCAGCCTCACTCTCTCATCCTGGTTTATCTATGTTCAGCAGTAAGACTTGGTCACTATTGTCAGCCTCACTCTCTCATCTTGGTTTATCTATGTTCAGCTGTAAGACTTGGTCACTATTGTCAGCCTCACTCTCTCATCCTGGTTTTGTCTATGTTCAGCAGTAAGACTTGGTCACTATTGTCAGCCTCACTCTCTCATCCTGGTTTTATCAAGACTTGGTCACTATTGTCAGCCTCACTCTTCATCTGGTTTTATCAAGACTTGGTCACTATTGTCAGCCTCACTCTCTCATCTTGGTTTATCAAGACTTGGTCACTATTGTCAGCCTCACTCTCTCATCCTGGTTTATCTATGTTCAGCAGTAAGACTTGGTCACTATTGTCAGCCTCACTCTCTCATCTTGGTTTATCTATGTTCAGCCATAAGACTTGGTCACTATTGTCAGCCTCACTCTCTCATTTTGGGTTTTTATCTATGTTCAGCAGTAAGACTTGGTCACTATTGTGAGCCTCACTCTCTCATCTTGGTTTATCTATGTTCAGCAGTAAGACTTGGTCACTATTGTGAGCCTCACTCTCTCATCCTGGTTTTATCAAGACTTGGTCAAGACTGCTAGAAACAGCCATGATGATCCAATGACCGGGGCATTCTGAGTGTATTTTAGGCAGTGTCTTGTTCCAACCTACTTTTTGATTCTATTTCTCTCTCTATCTCATCAAGTGTTGTTTTGGATCTTCCAGAGACAGTGCAGTTCACATGTGATTATTTTCTGCGACACATCTTCTTCTTCTTCTTTTGTCATCACACTGCTACTGGGTTGTTGCCCAGTGTCGTGGTTTTCTGTTTTTGTCTTGCGCTGTTCTGGTGGCTTGTGTGATTGTTATCTTTGCTCTTTCACAGGATTCTGCTATGCCATCTAACCATCTTTCCGTGGTCTTCCTCTTGCCTTCTTTACCGATGTTCTGTTGTAGAAGACTGTATATTGTGGAGTTTGGATGCATTCTTATTAAGTGGCCAAACCACTTCATTCTTTGTTTATCTATGTAATTCAAGCACGGTTTTGTGCCAACTTTCTTTCTTATGCTGATGTTGGTGATTCTGTCTTTTCTTGTGTTGTTGGTAACTTTTCGCAGGCAACACATTTCACATGTAGTTATTTTTGTGACTGCGCTTTGCTCAATGTCCATGTTTGGCTCTGGTAACACAAAGTAGGTATAAAAATGCTGTTGATCATCTGTTGCTTAGCTGCCTGTGAAATTTTTGGGTGCCTTAACGATGGGGCTAGCTGGTAGGTTACAGCATTTGCTTTTTGTACTCTAGCCTCTATCTCTCTATCCAGTTTTCCATCTTCTGTGAATATGCTTCCTAAGTTTATTTTATGTCATTGACATGGATATACACCCCCAAAATAATTGTATTAGAACAGTGTTTCCCAAACTGGAGTCCCCAGGGGTCTGCGAAGTGCTCACAGGCGGTCCTCAAACGTTTGAAGAAATATTATGATCTTTGACATTTCAAACAGAAAAATACATTTGTAAAACATGTATAAAAACATTGGTAAACTAGTTCCGCTGTGAAATCAAAGGACCCGGATCAGACCAGAGTCTAAATGTCTGACAAGACAAAATGAGAGATCATTTTAAGTTTCCCACAGTCTGAGAAATTGAAGCCAGCTTGACTGTTGGTGTAGTGTAATAATAACTCCATCGCTAGAAGATTTTCGTATATATAAACTTTTGGGTGTCCGCAGCAGCAAAATATATTTTAAGGTGGTCAGCGGTAATGCAAAGTTTAGGAACCGCTGGATTAGAACATTGAATTCAAGTTAACCCTTTAGCTGCTAAGGACGTATATATACGTTTTTCCCATTCACTTCTAAAGACGCATTAACAAGTCTGTTATTATCTCTCCTCTGTGGGCTAAAGACGTGTTAACACGTTATACATTTCTATTGTCAAGGCTATAGGCGTACATTCACGTTTGTGACCTAGAAACAAAGAGTAGATATTTTTAGCTCAGCCTTCAGAAAGTATGTAGCAGCGAAAGGGTTAAGAGAATAAGAAACACTGTTTATTTTTGGTTCTTTTTTATGAAAGACAAATATAATAATGTGTGTGATGTTACTAGCAATGTCAAAGCAGACAAGAATACTTCAGTGCCATATTGAACCAATACTTTCAGTGCTATATTGAACCAATACTTCAGTGCTATATTGAACCAATACTTCAGTGCTATATTGAACCAATACTTCAGTGCTATATTGAACCAATACTTCAGTGCTATATTGAACCAATACATGGTTCAATAAATGGTACACCACCTGCCTTGAGTATTGCACAAATCATGAATTCGTAGCTCCTCCAACAATCCTAGGGTTTCTGGAAAAAATGCACTAGTGAACAGAATAGCGCAGTCCAGATTTGAACCCACTACCTTCGTAAGGAAAGGACTTAGCCAGACCTGATATTGTTGTTTAAACACATTGCAATTGGTGAAGAAATTAATTGTTTCGTTTACAAATATTTCATACATGATATATTATGTGTTCATACTTGATTATAATTTTGTATTAATTCAAAGTTTGTGAAAAATTCAATGATATAAAATATTTTCTTTTTTGTTACAGGAAAAGAGTTCCAGCATTCCAGATGACTTGGGTAGGGATCATAACTCTACACTAACATTTTTGAAAAAACATGAAGCTTTTGAAAATGAACTTGTGGCTCTTGAAGGACAGGTTTGTTCTTTTTTCTGCCATCTTTAACCAATAGTTGACATAGAAATATGCAGCATAAATTAGATAGATATATTTTCCACAATTATATTCCATTATTTTTATATCTTAATTAGTAATCTATACTATCTGTCTGATATTTCTGGCAAAGTTGTTTTCTAAATCTATCGTTTCATTTCTCTAATTCTGTTTTACCTCACAGCGTCCGGATAAGAAGAGATTTCTTGAATGTGCGTTTGTGTACGCTTCGTAAACAGTGTTTTTTAACCACCTGTTTTTGCTGAGGTCCACCTGTAGCGTGGATGGTCTTTTGTTTTGTATCCACTGTATGGGAGCAACATTGCTCTTTGAGGTGCACTGTCTTTTGGTAATCAGGTATTATGTGGCCAAACTATTTAATTTCTCACCATGCTCACCAGATGTTGGATTGATAGTGTTAGTTAGTATGTCACTCTTTAACATGCTCACCAGATGTTGGATTGATATGTCATTAGTATGCACTCTATTAACATGCTCACCAGATGTTGGATTGATAGTGTCAGTTAGTATGTCACTCTATTAACATGCTCACCAGATGTTGGATTGATAGTGTCAGTTAGTATGTCCTTATTAACATGCTCACCAGATGTTGGATTGATAGTGTCAGTTAGTATGTCACTCTATTAACATGCTCATCAGATGTTGGATTGATAGTGTCAGTTAGTATGTCACTCTATTAACATGCTCATCAGATGTTGGATTGATAGTGTCAGTTAGTATGTTACTCTATTAACATGCTCATCAGATGTTGGACTGATAGTGTCAGTTAGTATGTCACTCTATTAACATGCTCATCAGATGTTGGATTGATAGTGTCAGTTAGTATGTTACTCTATTAACATGCTCATCAGATGTTGGATTGATAGTGTCAGTTAGTATGTCACTCTATTAACATGCTCATCAGATGTTGGATTGATAGTGTCAGTTAGTATGTTACTCTATTAACATGCTCACCAGATGTTGGACTGATAGTGTCAGTTAGTATGTCACTCTATTAACATGCTCACCAGATGTTGGATTGATAGTGTCAGTTAGTATGCTTACATCTCATGTTATTTTTTAACCAAACAGATGTCTTCTTTTGCAATTTCATTGTCATATCATCCATATTTCATTGTTAAATCATCCATATGTCATTGTCAAATCATCCATATGTCATTGTTAAATCATTCATATGTCATTGTTAAATCATCCATATGTCATTGTTAAATCATCCATATGTCATTGTTAAATCACCCATATGTCATTGTTAAATCATCCATATGTCATTGTCGAATTACCCATATCTGTCATTGTTAGTATATTCTGAAGATTGTCTTGTTTGTTCATGATTCAAATATTTCAACTTCTCCACCAACTTTCAGCTACAAGTCCTAATTGATGACTCTAACCGTCTACAAACTACCTACCCTGGGGAGAATGCGGAACAGATTGCTCAGTTACAGGCAGCAGTTGTTGATGACTGGGGAGAGCTGCAGACAAAATCTGACCAAAGAAAGACTCTGCTCTTTGCTGCAGCAGATTTGCATAAATTTATTGCCAGTGTAAGTTGTCATGTCATTAGCTAGCCATACTTGTGTGTTTATACTAGGAAGCCATTATCATACTTTGAGGTATGTTAGTGGAATATATTGTTAGACCTGTATTTTTCATTGACCAACGACACACGACGGGTGATGTGGTCAACATCCATGCCAGCAGACTTTACTTTCATTGACCAACGACACACGACGGGTGATGTGGTCAACATCCATGCCAGCAGACTTTACTTTCATTGACCAACGACACACGACGGGTGATGTGGTCAACATCCATGCCAGCAGACTTTACTTTCATTGACCAACGACACACGACGGGTGATGAGGGTCAACATCCATGCTAGCAGACTTTACTTTCATCGACCACGACACACGCGGGTGATGGGGTCAACATCCATGCTAGCAGACTTTACTTCATTGACCAACGACACACGACGGGTGATGTGGTCAACATCCATGCCAGCAGACTTTCATTGACCAACGACACACGCGGGTGATGAGGTCAACATCCATGCCAGCAGACTTTCATTGACCACGACACCGACTGGTGATGTGATCAACATCTATGCCAGCAGACTTTTACTTTCATCGACCAACGACTCACGACGGGTGATGAGGTCAACATCCATGCCAGCAGACTTTCATTGACCAACGACACCGACGCGTGATGAGGGTCAACATCCATGCCAGCAGACTTTACTTTCATTGACCAACAACACCGCGGGTGATGAGGGTCAACATCCATGCCAGCAGACTTTACTTTCATTGACCAACGACACCGGCGGGTGATGAGGGTCAACATCCATGCCAGCAGACTTTACTTTCATTGACCAACAACACACGACGGGTGATGAGGTCAACATCCATGCCAGCAGACTTTACTTTCATCGACCAATGACACACGACGGGTGATGAGGGTCAACATCCATGCCAGCAGACTTTACTTTCATTGACCAACGACACACGACGGGTGATGAGGGTCAACATCCATGCTAGCAGACTTTACTTTCAAGTGCTTTTCTGGTTACAAAATGAGGCTGGGTTGACCTGAGAGTAAAAAAATAATTCCACTCCACTGTGAAATTGAACCTGGACTACACATCTAAGAAAGTAGAGCTGCACGTACCACTATGCTGTCATGGCTCTCACCAGGCTTATAAATGTCTATTATTCATGTCCTCTCGTCAATGCTAGACTTTCAGAAGTTGAGTTTTGTTCATTGATGTTTGACTTTACCCTTGTATAATTTTATGTTAGTGTAATATTGTAATATATCTATAAGTTTTATCAAATGGAGATATTCAGAAGTGATTAAATCAGAGGAGTGTCTGGTCAACCACTAGTAACTATTGTTATAAGAAGAAGATAGAGATATGTTAGGCATACCTTGAAAAGAAATGTCTGGTCAACCACTAGTAACTATTGTTATAAGAAGAAGATAGAGATATGTTAGGCATATCTTGAGAAGAAATGTCTGGTCAACCACTAGTAACTATTGTTATAAGAAAGAGAAGATGGAGATATGTTAGGCATATCTTGAGAAGAAATGTCTGGTCAACCACTAGTAACTATTGTTATAAGAAAGAGAAGATGGAGATATGTTAGGCATATCTTGAGAAGAAATGTCTGGTCAACCACTAGTAACTATTGTTATAAGAAAGAGAAGATGGAGATATGTTAGGCATATCTTGAGAAGAAATGTCTGGTCAACCACTAGTAACTATTGTTATAAGAAAGAGAAGATGGAGATATGTTAGACATATCTTGAGAAGAAATGTCTGGTCAACCACTAGTAACTATTGTTATAAGAAAGAGAAGATGGAGATATGTTAGACATATCTTGAGAAGAAATGTCTGGTCAACCACTAGTAACTATTGTTATAAGAAAGAGAAGATGGAGATATGTTAGACATATCTTGAGAAGAAATGTCTGGTCAACCACTAGTAACTATTGTTATAAGAAAGAGAAGATGGAGATATGTTAGACATATCTTGAGAAGAAATGTCTGGTCAACCACTAGTAACTATTGTTATAAGAAAGAGAAGATGGAGATATGTTAGACATATCTTGAGAAGAAATGTCTGGTCAACCACCAGTAACTATTGTTATAAGAAAGAGAAGATGGAGATATGTTAGACATATCTTGAGAAGAAATGTCTGGTCAACCACTAGTAACTATTGTTATAAGAAAGAGAAGATGGAGATATGTTAGGCATATCTTGAGAAGAAATGTCTGGTCAACCACTAGTAACTATTGTTATAAGAAAGAGAAGATGGAGATATGTTAGGCATATCTTGAGAAGAAATGTCTGGTCAACCACTAGTAACTATTGTTATAAGAAAGAGAAGATTGAGATATGTTAGGCATATCTTGAGAAGAAATGTCTGGTCAACCACTAGTAACTATTGTTATAAGAAAGAGAAGATGGAGATATGTTAGGCATATCTTGAGAAGAAATGTCTGGTCAACCACTAGTAACTATTGTTATAAGAAAGAGAAGATGGAGATATGTTAGACATATCTTGAGAAGAAATGTCTGGTCAACCACTAGTAACTATTGTTATAAGAAAGAGAAGATGGAGATATGTTGGGCATATCTTGAGAAGAAATGTCTGGTCAACCACTAGTAACTATTGTTATAAGAAAGAGAAGATGGAGATATGTTAGACATATCTTGAGAAGAAATGTCTGGTCAACCACTAGTAACTATTGTTATAAGAAAGAAGATGGAGATATGTTAGACATACCTTGAGAAGAAATGTCTGGTCAACCACTAGTAACTATTGTTATAAGAAAGAGAAGATGGAGATATGTTAGACATATCTTGAGAAGAAATGTCTGGTCAACCACTAGTAACTATTGTTATAAGAAAGAGAAGATGGAGATATGTTAGACATATCTTGAGAAGAAATGTCTGGTCAACCACTAGTAACTATTGTTATAAGAAAGAGAAGATAGAGATATGTTAGGCATATCTTGAGAAGAAATGTCTGGTCAACCACTAGTAACTATTGTTATAAGAAAGAGAAGATAGAGATATGTTAGGCATATCTTGAGAAGAAATGATCAAAGAACACAAAAATCAGGCATTGAAGCAGAAGGCAAAGGGTTCAAGTAGGAGATGACACCTTAGGGAAACCCTGAAACGAACTTCTGCTAGAGTTGATTCTCTCAGTTTTATCCAGCTGAAGTTGCATAACCTGACTTTCTGATTTGAAATTGTCCATCTTGAATGAATAGACACCTATTCTGTTAAGTTTTTCTCATTATTGACTACTATGTTGTTGATGAATGATAAGTAGAAAATATACAGCAGAAAGACATATTATGCATGAATTCACTATTAATAACACTGCGAAAATGAGTACTCCAGTGCTATATTTAACCAATACTGTATGGCAGTGAATCATGGATAATGTACAAGCAATCAATAAGATCACTGGAAGCCACAGAGGTGGTTTTACAGAAAAAGGCTGAAAATTCCACCAACAGCAAAGATAACAAAGGATAAGGTTTTAAAACAGGCCAGCATGCAAAGAAACTTTATCAAAAGAATAAAAATCTGACAATCAAGGTTCTTCGGGCATATAATGCGAAGAGGAGGCTTAGAACATTTGGTGACAGCAGGTAAAATTCAGAGATGGAGAGATTGTGGACGACAGAGGGAGAAGATGTTGGATGGCCTGAGATGATGCGACAAAAGATTGACAGCAGAGCTGATTAACTGCACCAAGGAGAGAGAGTTGTGGAGAGACATGATCACCTGTGCCGGCAAGCATGGCGCTTGATTGAATATAGCAGAATCGTTATGCAGTTCTTTAGATGAAATATTTTAACATATTTTACCACTAAAATTCTTCTTTCAGGCAAGAGACCTCCTTGGTTGGGCTAAAGAAACAGAGAGAGAGATGAAGATGGACCATAATGTCAGAGATGTGAACGGAGCAGACATGTTGAGACAGCGACATGAGGAGATCCGATCAGAGATTGAAGCCAGACAAGATACTTTTGATTCAGTTATTGCCACCGGAGAATCTCTCGTCGAGGCAGATCATTATGCTAAAGATGAGGTATTAAATATGTCATTAAGTGCGCACTTTACTCTTTTGTAGTAGCGTCCTTTTTGTCCCCCGAAGCAGTATATATATATTTCCATTTTACTTAACTGATTGCTGCTGTGAACGTAAAAGACACTTTTTACTCAAGGTGACGAGCCGCTGTGAGAGTCATTGGTTTCTTTCCTAGCTAAACTAGTTTTATATTTACATTCTCCTTTTCCATTTCAGTACAAGATTTTAATTTACAGACAGGAAGCTTGTTCACGAACCACATGTTATCAGTTGAAGAAAAACAAAAATTATAGTTGTCAATATTTATCATGTTTTCAAACCAGTGACCAAACTGTATATATGGCCCTTTTCATCTTTACAGACGGTCAATAGGCAAGTGTTTTACTGTGACAACTTCTGAGTTTTCGCTTTTCTCTCTTGTTGTTCAGCTCGTACATAAGTCTCTTCTCAAAGATTCTCGCCCTTCCGTAATTTGGCTTTCCACACAACTCTGTCATCTGCTAGTCCCTCCCATGTGCTGGGATCTATAGAAAAGCTTTTCATTGAGGTTTTGCAGACATCTTTATATCTGACCAAACTGTACACAATTGTTTACCATGGCAACAAGTGATATGGTCATAGACAATAAGAAGTATAAATTATTGACTAAATATTGCTCAATTTTTGTTTTCTTGAGTATATGCCACACGGTAACCACTAAGTGAAAGGTATTCAATGTTTTGGAAATTCAAAACTTGAACATAAGTTGAGACATTTTTATATATTTTGAATGCTTTTCGGTTGTAAATTATAATTTTACTGTGACAAATTTCCTATTAAAAATTTACAAACAATCGTTTTAGATCTATCTTAATGAAACTTCATTTACCAACAAAATAGTATCATAAAAATTTGTTAATAATTCAGAAAACTGCCGCTGAATTTGTACATACACCTACAATGAGAAAATGGGACCAAAATTTAATTCAGCTACAACCTGTCTTTTCTTCAATTCAGTAGCTAATCAGTTAAACATTGACAAGAGAAATTGAAAAGTTGCCAGGATACACATATCCATTTTCTGTGTGCCATTTCTCCTACATGGTCATTGTTTTGTCTATAAAAGTATGCATTCTGTAACTGATAAAGGCTTTTTTGTTGAAACATTGATTTTGTCTGTTGTTGTATCTTATTAAATAACCTTCTTCCGTGAATTTTCCATATCGACCACTTTTTAAACCACTCTTTGTGGTTTTATGGGATCTGAGCCTAAGAGTGATTGTGCCAGTTATGCTCCTATGGGTATTAAATAAGCTTACTTTGAACATTTTATATTTCACTATTTGTTTTATAGTTTTACTTTCTTCAGTATTGTATTGAAACCAATGTTTCTCTCTGGATCCAATTCCAATGTTTAAGACTTCTGATTAGAAAAGCACATCAAAATTACATGTCTGACATCAGTCAATACACATGTTTTAATTTTGTACCACCAGATCAAGACTAAGGTACACCAGGTAGAAGAGGCCAGAGAGCAGCTTCATAAGACATGGCTGGAGCAGAAGGACCTGTATGACCAGGTGTATGACCTCAATATCTTTCTCAGAGATGCTGAGCTGCTCAACAGGATTAGTGCAACACAAGAGGTGGGCATTTGTGTTTTGTTCTTTTTATACCCTTTTTTTTCATAACCTTATTAGATAAACATAACATATGAAAATGCACATGCTCAAGCCAAGTCATTTTGTCTAAATAGGGTCTAACGACAAAGAATTGCCTTCACTTCACCGGGTCTTCCCATATAGTTCCGTCTCTCTTTGCATAACTGGCAAGCCACCTGCAGAGAGTGTTGTACAAAACAAAGCTTCCTCGCTCCAGCAATGGTACTAGGTAACTCTGGAAATAAATTCACATGTGAACTGAATGACGCAATCCAGATTCACTCATAATCTTCAGAACACAATCATGCGTCTTAACCACATTGTCATCGACACCCATGTGCCTTGGAACAAATATGAATGTAATTGTACAAATTGTTGACCTCTGTCATGATTTAGTCTATTATCTGTACACAGAACTAGTCACTTCAGTCACAGTCAAACTGAATGTTTACATAATTAAACAGTGTCAAGTTCCCAGTACAGTTTGTTCTCTAGTCACCCAGGCTGTAATGATTTAGTCTATTATCTGTACACAGAACTAGTCACTTCAGTCACAGTCAAACTGAATGTTTACATAATTAAACAGTGTCAAGTTCCCAGTACAGTTTGTTCTCTAGTCACCCAGGTTAAAAAGTAGTATCTGAATGCTCTGAGTTGTGCACAAATTAAAAATCACTAGAACTACTGTGTAATACTGAAATCAACGACATGCATCAAAAAGCAATGAAATCAACGCGACATGCATCAACAATAGCAATGAGGAAATCAAAAGGAGAAGATGGAAGGGTTGGAACATACATTAAGAGTGCAGAAGACCATACACCCACATGTGACTGAAATTGAATCCAGGAGAAAAGAGGGATAGGGGAAGACGTAGAGATGAACTATAGATAGAGAAAGAGAAGAAAGGGAAAGACCTGGAACAAACAGCTGACTTGCTCAAGACAGATCTGGTTAGAGGAAATTTGTTGATGCCTTATGTATGCTTCAAGGGGAGTTACTAGAAGAAAGAAGACAAAATCTCTTTATTACACAGGAAGAAGATCTCAGTGGCAGTGCACAGACCCTATAGCACGCAGTATACCCGATGACATTTTTAATATGGTGAGATTTTGTTGGAGTTTTTAAATTACAAAATTGTGTATTTTTTAATTTTAGGAATTTGTTATTTAATATTACTGTTATTCATCCTCAGGTGTACCTCAATAATCCTGATTTAGGAAGTAATGTTGAACATGTTGAGGCTCTGAGCAGGAAACATGAAGCTTTTGAGAAGGTCCTGGATGTTCATAGTGATAAGGTACACTTCATTTCATCAAAACCAACATTTCTGTTTTTGGATGTAGTATGCAGAAATGTATGCACATATTGTTATGGTAAATAAATAGACGGACGTTAAACAAGTTGTAACATATTTTTTAGTATTACTGAAGTAGTGAAATCTTGAGAAATTCTTTTCAACAAAATGTCTACTCAAATAAGCACTATTACTTGCATTACTTACACATCCTCTCTTCCTTAGGATTCGATTCATGCACTAGAAGTAATTTCAGAGAAACTTTCACTTCTCTAACACTCATTTGTCTTTAATTCTAGTTGAGCCACCCATCCTGATTTCTTATCTAACAGCACAGACTTACAGTGATATACAAACATCACATTTCATCACATAGTCAGTGATTAGCTGTTTGCTTTCATTGTCTGTACAATCATTGCACTGGCAGAAAAGTAAAAAAAAGACTTATTCGTACAAATTAACAAAAATAATAATCAATACACAGCATACATTTCAGAGCCAAAGGTCCTTTATCAAGCAAAGGATATACCAGAAGTGAAGAAATTCACTTTATTTTAGGGCAGTTAGGAATTTATTGTCTAATTGTAGTTATGTCTGCCATGTAAGAAATAGATTTATTCACTTCTCTTGTATCCTTTACTTGATAAAGGCCTTTTGGTTGAAATGTTGCTGTATTGTTATTGTTTTTGTAATTTGTAAGACTACAGTACTTTTGTTGTTTTTAACTTGTTTCACCATTGCCACATAGTTTTACTGCAGTCTTCCCCCTATATCGATCATTGCACCAATCTCTGCACTGACTCAAGCTTGTAGAAGTATGGATAGTGCCAAAGTCATCAATGTGGTGCATGCTTTTTTATGTTGTTATGGGCACACATCAGACACTGGACCAATTGTGAGAATTAGGAGTTAAGTTTGGGCACACCAGAAAGTGTTGTCCTTATGGTAGAGAGAGAAGATATACTAATCAACTTCTCTTGGGTGTAGGATGAGCAAGTGGTGTTTGGAATTCCTGCTGCCGCGGAGGACGGAACATGCATGGGAATGTGCAATGGAGGACGGAACATGCATGGGAATGTGCAATGACATCGATTGAATAACATAATCTCTGCATTCTCCACTAAGAACAATGATGAGTTTTTGATAATCTCCATCCCATAGGGCTAACCTATTTTTCCCTTTTCTTATCGTTTAACATTTATCACCAGTCCCATTATCTTTTCATACTTTGCCATCCATGACATTCCACACTTTCTTCTTGTGCCCTTGTTATCACCTGTTCTTTTGTATACAAGCTGAAGGATTTACTTCATTACGCAGTTTTACTCCATATGGCTTAGTCCCTCTCTGCAGACAGGGCATGCCAGCTGCCCAGAGTATTACACAAAGCACAGACTCCATAGCTCTGGCACAAGTTATCTTATTTTGAAGCATACTATGATGAATCGTCTCTCTTTTTATTGATTAAATATAACTATATCGTTGTAACAAGGTTGCACTGATTAAATTCTACGATGCTAGATACAGCTCTCGGTAGGTAATATCTTCAGAATATTCTAGAATAAGCCATTCTAACAGCGAGTTGTTTTTTTCTCCCAATTTATAAACGACAGCTAAAAGGAATACTGGACCATGGCAATCAGCTTGTTGAAACTGACCACTTTGAATCTACAAATGTGCAGCAAATAACAGCAGAACTGTCCAACAGGTTAGTGTAGTTTTTAACATAAAAATTATGTAACTAATTCTTTACTCATGAAGAATATGCTTGTGTATATTGGGTTGTCTCTTCAAGAGATCAAAACTCTCATACAGAGAAAATCTCTGTTGAAATGATACAACACAAACACCCAGTCTCACTACCAGAGATCAAGACACATATCAAATGAAAATACTAAGAAATGGGGAGGCAACAAACCCACAGCAAACAAGAATCTTTTACCTCAGAAAAGACATTACAGGCTCAACCATGACATGAACAGAATAACGACTGCTCAGACTGCACATTGTGCCTGTCAGACAGAAACACAGACTCCAGAGCACATTCTGTGGTCATGTGCATCATACATACACAAATGAAATGAAACATGGCCTCATGATGAAGCTTACAGAGCTTCTTTTTCTAACGCTCCATATCCACCACTTTTTAACCACTCTTTATGATTTGTAAGTGATCCTAGTCTAAGATTGGGCTTCGTACGTTGTGCCAGTACATCCGATTTCTGTGACGTTTTTTATTTACTAGGGTAGCTTCCTAGGCTCCTACCTCAGTCGTCTCTTACGACATGCCTCGTAGGTTACAGTGGTGCTATTCTTTGCTCCCTTGGAGCCCAGACAGCACACAGGCAGCTTACACAGCAAGTTATAAGTGGCTTCATAGAGACAACCCATCTCATAGTTAAGATGTGAGCCCAGACAGCACACAGGCAGCTTACATAGCAATTATAGTGGCTTCATAGAGACAACCCATCTCATAGTTAAGATGTGAGCAGACAGACACAGGCAGCTTACAGCAAGTTATATGGTTTCATAGAGATAACCCATCTCATAGTTAGATGTGAGCCCAGACAGCACAGGCACTTACAGCAAGTTATAATGGTTTCATAGAGACAACCCATCTCATAGTTAGATGAGCATATAAAACCAATCACAAGAAGAAGAAAGTACTGCTGTCTTTGTCTATGTCCCAGTATATTTACAACTATTTCTAATATGTTTCTTGTACATATGCTTTCTTTGTCTATGTCACAGTATATTTACAACTATTTCTAATTTGTTTCTTGTACATAATTGTATCATAGAATATAATCATTTGATTTTCAGACGTAAGAACATCCATGAACAGTCTTCTATCAAGAAGAATAACCTCAAGGATTCTATGATGTATCAACAATTTTGTAGAGATGAAGCAGAGGTCAGTAAATGTTGTTGTTTGTGTGTACATGACGTTCAATATATTATTATATCCTTTGTTCTAACATTAATCATTCAATAAAGTTCCATGTCTGCCGGTGTAGAAGTAGTAATGTTAGTGGTGGTGCTAGTAGTAGGAGTGGCAGTGGTAGTAGTAGGGATGTTGATGGTGAGGTAATAGTAGTGATGTTAGTGAAAGCGGTAGTAGTAGGGATTTTAGTGGTAGTAGTAGAGAATGTTAGTGGTAGTAGTAGAGAATGTTAGTGGTAGTAGTAGGAAGGTTAGTGGTAGTAGGAGTGTTAGTGTTGGATGGTAGTGGTAGAGATCTTGGTGACAGTAGTAGTGTTATTAGTGAAAGCGGTAGTAGTAGGGATTTTAGTGGTAGTGCTAGTACTTGTAATGTTGGTGTTAGTAGTAGTAGTAGTAGTGATGTTAGTGGCAGTAGTAGTGATGTTAGTGGTAGTAGTAGTAGTGATGGTAGTAGTAGTAGTAGTAGTGATGTTAGTGGTAGTAGTGATGGTAGTAGTAGTAGTGATGTTAGTGGTAGTAGTAGTGATGGTAGTAGTAGTAGTGGTGGTAGTAGTAGTGATGATAGTGGTAGTAGTAGTAGTGATGTTAGTGGTAGTAGTAGTGATGTTAGAGTAGAGTGTAATGTTAGTGGTAGTAGTAGTGATGTTAGTGGTTATGTAGTAGTAGGTGTTAGTGGTGCATAGTGATGTTAGTGGTAGTAGTAGTAGTGTGTTAGTGCAGTAGAGTGATGTTAGTGGTAGTAGTAGTGATGTTAGTGGTAGTAGTAGTGATGTTAGTGGTAGTAGTAGTGATGTTAGTGATAGTAGTAGTAGTGATGTTAGTAGTAGAGTGAGTAGTAGTAGAGGATGTTAGTGGTAGTAGTAGTGATGGTAGTGGTAGTGATGATAGTGGTAGTAGTAGTGATGTTAGTGGTAGAGTAGTGATGTTAGTGTAGTAGTAGTAGTGATGTTAGTGGTAGTAGTAGTGATGTTAGTGGTAGTAGTAGATGGTGAGTGTAGTGTGGTAGTAGTAGTGATGTTAGTGGTAGTAGTAGTGAGTAGTGGTAGTAGTAGTGATGTTAGTGGTAGTAGTGATGTTAGTGGTAGTAGTAGTGATGTTAGTAGTAGTAGTAGTAGTGATGTTAGTGGTAGTAGTAGTAGTGATGTTAGTGGTAGTAGTAGTAGATGTTAGTGATAGTGGTAGTAGTAGTAGTAGATGTGTCATGTTGAGATCTGAATATTGTTGTCAGCAAATCCTGTTTTCTGTCTACAGGCTGAGCACTGGATTGATGAAAAACTGAAGGTTGCCTACGAGGATGACTTCAAAGATGTCACAGACTTGTATGATAAAATGAAGAAACTGCAGAAACATCAAGCCTTCCATGGAGAAATTGTGGCCAACACTGACAGAATAAACAGTATTAAGGAGGTAATAAGTAGCAGTATTATTCAATCTCACTGACAACTAAACAACAGATGAATCATTCATTTTCATAACATGCTCTGTGTTACCAGATCCAAACATGGACAATGAGCAAAGCACACTTGCAAAAATCATCACTGGAAATGTGATGCCTATGAAAATGTAGAAAACATCACCAAAGGACAGTCACCAACATCAGCATAAGAAAAGAAACTTGAAAACAGAATATTTTAGCCTTTGAATACTACATTGACAGAATAAAGAACTTTGAAAGTAAGGTAGAGACCACATTAATAAGAGAATCCTATCAAAAGGCACCACTGAAATACAGAATCTTCTAAAAAAACAGAAACATGCAGGAATGAAGGCAAGAGGAAGACCATGAAAAGATGGGTAGATAGCAGAATCCTATCACAAAAAAAATAACTATCACACAAGCCAAATGATCGCATGACATGGAATCTTGAGAAAAGAAAACCAGATACATTGAGGGCTATAGAGCTTTTAAACCGTTCACTAGTTTAGGCAGTCATTGCAAGAGACAAGATCAGTATAGACAAGGCAGTTTTTAATTAACATAAGTGATAGAGAAAGAGTTTATGTTGTTTGGTATTGTAGAGAATCAATGCATCACAATGCAAGGTAGTCATTGCTATATTTGAGAAAAGCTGCAGGATCAGGACTTGAGTATAAGAATGAAAGATTAAGAAAGCAGTTATTATATTCTTTAAGTGATCTTCTGTCGGCAGTTGTTGTATCACTCTTAATTCTTACTTCAAAACCTGCGCCACTATGAGATGAGATGATACCATCTATTGTCATTAGAAAATGAGGAACTATAACCTAATTGCTTGTACAGTTTGAGAGTATATCATATATTGATGTTTCATTTTGTTGTTTTCAAACCCCAGGAATTATGGGTTTATTTTGCCATTTTTTCCCGTATTAAATGGGAGAGTACCAGGCTTTCTTGAGAGCCAGAAACCCCAACAACTCTAGGCATGTAGGGCTATGCTTAGGTGAGACTACACAGGTAGGGTCTATTGGTGACCACTGCAGACTCCTCATTTCTAGCGAAGTTTGCTCTAGAAAGATCACTCATTAACCACGCTGATCAATCTGCATGTGATTATAGTCCGAGGACTACTTTCGTGATTCCTTTAGAACAACCACTCTATGTGACTGTTGATGATTTTACCAGAGAAGGTACTGAGCTATCACCTGCACGGACAGACCAATTGCGCTGCTCAACGCATCAATTTTCACTTTTATTTTGCTTTTTTTTATCTAGGCAGGAGCATTCACTAACTTGGACGCACTAGAAAACTCTTTCAGTCAAAAATAGTTTAAGGTAAGATAAAAAAACAGTTGACCAGGAAGAAAATCCTTATAGCAATTAAATTTAAATACCTACATGTTTTTACCATCATTAAAAATGATATCAAAGACTCTCGCTGGTACAGTAAAGTTTATGCACTGATATCTTTGTTATAAGATGACATCAACCAACACAGAATGGAAGTTTGTTAGTCTAAACATACTGAAATATGTGCTTAGGAGGGAGGAGATGCTAAAGCCAAATTTTAGATGGATAATGTCTGATGTGCGATGAAGATGATTTTCAAATGAACAACGTATAAACAAGAAATTGGAGCATATATATTTATTCATCTTCTTCTTCTTTTGTCATCACACTGTTACCGGTTGTTGCACTGTGTCATGGTTTTAAAATATATATTTATATATGTGGTTATCTTGTGTGTGCTTGTTCTAATGCACTTTATAAGCTCTTATTAATTTTCTTAAGGC
This sequence comes from Arion vulgaris, assembly GCA_020796225.1. Taxonomy (NCBI): domain Eukaryota; kingdom Metazoa; phylum Mollusca; class Gastropoda; order Stylommatophora; family Arionidae; genus Arion; species Arion vulgaris. The sequence continues at coordinate 69,455,069 of CM036759.1, forward strand.
TGTTCTTGATGCCGTCTCTCTATCTTTTGTGTGGTCTTCCTCTAGCTCTGTACTCGCTATACTTTTTTCTGTGTGGCTCTCTGCAGTAGACAATATCAGATTTAATCAATATATTTTTTCACCAAAGTGCAATATTGATCAGCCAATCAATCATCTTGTGGTTTAATTCTCAATGATTTAATATGAATCTATTGTTCATGAGCTTCTTGTAGTTTACAGTAAGGAAAAGGTCAACAGGTCAGCGATGAAAGTGTGGATAATAAGGATATGGATCAGTTATCAGTATACAGATATGGATAAGTGGGAATGGGGCATAAAATGAATCCACTCAACAACTGGTTGTATGCTAATTTCTTTTCAGGTTGGAGAAGTCTTGATAAAGAAACGTCACCAATCACATCCAGAGATAAAACAGTCTATCACTCGGTTAATGTCAAAATGGAGCGAGCTGCTTCAAGCCTCCGCCAACAGAGGGAAAGGTCTAGAAGAAGCCAAAGATATTCTAGAATTCATGGAACAAATCGATAAAGTTTTGTTGTGGATTAAAGAAAAGGTAAATTTGTTGCACACTTTCTTTATTGAGTTTATGTAAATAATAAATGTTACGATAGAGGGGGTTTTTTTTTTTTAAAAGTAATGATTCCATGGGCATAACTTTGTCACTAGAGTTCAGAGGCAATTGACACCAATGTGAGAATATTGTATAAGTAAGTGTCTTTCAGGACATGAAGTGTCACATGTGTGGAAAGTGGTGCATGTGCACAACAGTATATGAAATGGCGACATACATGAAAATTCTGTTAACTCTTAAACGTTCATGGGTTTTAAGGTTTTTTTGTTATTTGTGAAGGCCTGCTCTATTACTAGAAGCCATATGTACTCCATGAATTAAACATAGGCATGTTATATATGGTTGGAAAGCTAATTGAATGTACTATCAAGATATGTGGTTTTAATATCAGTGTCATGTAATATGTGATATCAGTGACCTAATTTTGGTGATGCTAAAAATAGATTTTCCTGCAAATTTTAAATCATTATTCAGTCACAAAGAAGGAAAAATAAGTATGAAATATATCATGAAAACTATTAAAACAGTCTTTTAGTACCTTCATATTTACACAATATATCCAAACATGAAGTTGTTTGGACAATAAATAAGGCAGTAATTAGGACATTTGTAACGTCTAAATATTTCCATATATTGAGACACCAATTAATAAATAATAAATAAATAAGAGAAAATGATGCAGAACTTGTCTAGTAAGTAGCACATAAAGAACTAACACTTATAGTCTTCATCAGAACATTAATCTGAGTCATTAGATACCATTTTATAAGCAAATGTGAGGTTTTTGACAAGAGAAAGTGAAAAAAAAGTCTGCAGAGATTATCCAAAATGGCAACCGATCGGAAATGTCGGTGTAATAACAGCATGCTCTTACTACTGAAGTTGGAGAAAGTTCGCCTGAATGGCTAGGGGCACCATAGAAACGGAAGTAGGCTTTAACGCAAAAATCAGTCAGATGCGCCATACCAGGCTCCCTGACTACGCATGAATTCATAGCGGGCGAACACAAAAGAAGAACAGCAAAAAACATGCTTTAATCAACGAGATTAGCCATCTTAAAAATAAATATATATTTTTTGTTAATTTATTATGGCAATATCATATGTTTTACATTATAATACATATATTACATGCATTTAAATGCATAAATAACGCACAAATATGGCTAGTTCCCGAGTCATGTAGCCATCTCATTTATAAATGAGATTTTCTTAGTACCGAACGTTACATGGTTAAACCATTTCAATTGAAGCAGTCATTAAATTCCACAGGCTCATGTTCTCCTGTCCTACATTGCCCAAAAATGCAGTATTACAGACAGTTAAAAAACCCTAACAAATTTTATGCGTGTGTGTGTGTTTATGTGATCATAATTTTGAAAACTCTGTGTGATATTTGTACTGTGAAAACATATTTCATTGTAGGGGAAACAAAGTGTAAATTAATCCATGTTTTTAATTACAGGAGTCCCTTGTCCATCAGAATGATCTCGGTAGAGACTACGAACATTGTTTGGAGTTACAGAAGAAGGTCAATGATCTGGAATCAGCAGTAAGTATGGTATCTTATGTCCATGGAATGTAACTGTTACCAAAATCTGAGTTTATATGATCTCCTCTTGGTTGACTTGAACTGTCCACAGTTGAAGGTCACACATATATTTGCTTTCTAGTAACTGTATGTCACATAACCCTGACATGAATGTTTCTGAATGTTAACTGATTGTGTATGAGACGTCGCTTTAAAAAATCCGCAAGTCTTATCACCGGACGCTCGCGCTTGAAAGATTGGACATATTTTGTTCCTTTTCCATTACTTTTCCCTCCTTTTCAACTTTTTATTAACTGAAGACTATGTAAAGTGAAGTGTAAAGGATAACGAATACATATCGTTGTGGCTTATGTTAGAAGTAGAAGTGAGACAAAGTTTACCATTCATTCTAGGATACTCTGTGACAAAAAAAACTAGAGATTTTACCAGAGTGGTCATGATGCTAATTTGTACAGTTAATAAACAATGTATCCGATCACAATTTTCGGAATGTTTATGTATTCATATATGAATTACCAATATAAAGAGAGCAGTCGTACTTGTTTATTCAACCTATTGTTTTTCAAGACCCTTGGCAAGTTGGATATTTGCTCTTCCATTTTCAATGTTTATTTCTAATGAATGCTAATATGTTTCCTGTATAAAGCACCAGCAAAATATTACAATTAAAAATATTGAGAACATGCATTTTCCCAGTGGCTACTTATGGTTGTGAATCATGGACCATTACACAAAAAACAGGAACGAAAATCCAGTCCTTCGAAACTAAATGCTACAGAAAGATCCTACGAATACCATAGACAGAAAAAGAAAGAACACTGATGTCCTGAAAGAACTAAATGTTAAAGTGAATTGGCTGATAAACAACATACTATACAGAAAAATTAGATATTTTGGTCACATCAAGTTTCATGATGGCCTGGAAAGAACAGTATTAGAGGGCAGGGTCCTAGGACGCAGAGGCAGACCATGAAGAAGATGGCTACAAGATATTAAAGAAACCATGAATATGACCATCGACTAAGTGGGTGAACTGGCTAGAGACAGTGAATTTCAGATGTGCTGCAAAGAGAGCAACGTCCTATAAAGGATACACACCTTGATGATGATAATTAACACTGCGTTATATTTGCTAATACTGGAAATATCTTGTGAAACCCTGAGAAAAATGTCTGAAGATAAATTTAGCGTATGTCCAGAATCTTACCTGACATGACTATGGAAATCTCTGTTTAAAAATTATAAAACAAATTAGTACATTTTGATATACCAGTCTTGTTGTATCTCTTCAGGGTATCACTGTGGATGAGAAGAGGATTAAAGCTATCAATACACTTGCTGACAGATTGATATCTCAGGGCAGAACAGACACCAAGCAGGTGACAGAGAAACGATCTGACATGAACCAAAAGTAAGATTACTACCTGCTAAACATTTGATCTATTATCATCATCATCAGGTTCCATGCTGGCTGACATAGACGATCATGGATCTCCACAAATCTCTGTCCCTGGTATTTGCTATCATCTCAGATTTTGTTGTTCTTCCATGCCATGAAGTCAGACTATCCAATATTTTTTCTCTCTGTCTTCCTCTGTCTCGTCTCCCGCTCAATTTTTACCATTTATCATAACGTGTTCTAAGCCTCCCTTCTCATTACATGTCCGAAAAATGAAGATTGCCTCTTTCTTATAATGACAATAAGCTTTCTCTGTGTCTTGTCCTTATTCAACACCTTCACATTTGTCATTTTAGCAGTCCATGGGATTCTTATCATTCTTCTGTAAAACCACATATATATGGCCTCCAGAGATTGTTCTATATGTTTGTTTACAGTCCATGACTCACATCCGTATCTCAGTGTTAGTTCTATGTAGCCCTGAATAACGCTCACTCTGACCTCAGTTGACAGTCATTTGTTGCATATAATGCTTCTCATTTTCTGGAACACTGCTTTAGCCTGCCCTATTCTGCTCCTTATTTCTGATCTACAACTGCCATCTGATGTTATCAGGACTCCGAGGTACTTGATGTACTTGTCTTAGCTTAGCTGTGACTTATGTATGCATTAGTATTGTGTGCTGAATATCATTTCTTTACATCAAAAACACTGGGAAATTTAAATTGGAGATTACATCCACTATATCCATGAGAATATCAGATTACATCCACTATATCCATGAGAATATGAGATTACATACACTATATTCATGACTGTGTTTGTCACACTACATTCATGACTGTGTTTGTCACACTATATTCATGGCTCTGTTTGTCACACTACATTCATGGCTCTGTTTGTCACACTACATTCATGGCTCTGTTTGTCACAATACATTCATGGCTCTGTTTGTCACACTACATTCATGGCTCTGTTTGTCACACTACATTCATGGCTCTGTTTGTTACACTACATTCATGACTGTGTTTGTTACACTACATTCATGACACTGTGTTTGTCACACTACATTCATGGCTCTGTTTGTCACACTACATTCATGACACTGTGTTTGTCACACTATATTCATGACTGTGTTTGTCACACTACATTCATGACTGTGTTTGTCACACTATGTTCATGACTGTGTTTGTCACACTACATTCATGACTGTGTTTGTCACACTACATTCATGACTGTGTTTGTCACACTACATTCATGACTGTGTTTGTCACACTATATTCATGGCTCTGTTTGTCACACTACATTCATGGCTCTGTTTGTCACACTACATTCATGGCTCTGTTTGTCACACTACATTCATGGCTCTGTTTGTTACACTACATTCATGACACTGTGTTTGTCACACTACATTCATGGCTCTGTTTGTCACACTGTTTGTCACACTACATTCATGACACTGTGTTTGTCACACTACATTCATGACTGTGTTTGTCACACTATATTCATGACTGTGTTTGTCACACTACATTCATGACTGTGTTTGTCACACTACATTCATGACTGTGTTTGTCACACTACATTCATGACTATGTTTGTCACACTACATTCATGACTGTGTTTGTCACACTACATTCATGACACTGTGTTTGTCACACTACATTCATGACCGTGTGTTTGTCACACTACATTCATGACTGTGTTTGTCACACTATATATATTCTCTAGATATGAGGCCGTTCTTTTTTTTTCTCTCTAATCCTGTTTTGCTTGACAGTGTCAGAATAAGAATATTGGTTATTGGTTACTAAACTGACATCAGTGCACTCCGGGCAGACCCATAGGTGCTCAGTCTCCCCAACAGATATCGAAGAGTATGCATACTGATGGTTCTCGTGGCTCGCTGATTAAACACACCTCTGACTCTGCCTTTCAGGAAAAGAATAGATTTGTAGAACAGACAAAAGTGCGCACTTTATAAATAGTTCTTTCCCTCGCCTCTGTTATTTCTGTGAACAATCTTTTGCTTTGTATCCACAGTATTGGAGTAGCATTGCTCTTTGAGTTGGCACTGTCTGTTGGTAATCTGTTTATGTGGCTGAACCATGTAATTTGTTGTTTCTTGATGAAGTTTAGTACTGAAGTTGTGCCCACTATTTTTCTGTTGTCTTTATTTCTAAACCAGTCTCTTCTTGTTACTGACAACATTCTGCATAGACACTTCATCTCTGTTATGACAGTGTCCAGGTTTGACACTGATAGCATAATGTTGAGAAGAAAGATTGTGTTGAACAATGCTTATTTAGTGTTCATGGTGACATGTTTACATTTTAAAATTGGATCATTTTATCTTATGATTTAATTTACTTTATTACACCTATATTGGACTTTGTTAGTTATACTTTCATTTGCTGACAAAATTCTCCTAGGTATTTAATGGGTATTTATTGTTGGAGATATTGATATCATTTTCCTCTCTAGTGAATGTCATTACTTCAGTTTTGTGAAAGTTTTTTCTCATATTGTAATCATTGCATGTTAAATGGAGACTGTATGTCCCACAGACCAAAGTATATTCACTACGTACAATACACTATCTGTAACATTATCTACAACTTAATATATGTAACATTATCTACAACTTCATATATGTAACATTATATCTTGTAACACTAGATACAACACAACATTTCAGAATATAGATTCTGAAAGGGAAAAAATAAATGTGACAATTTGTACATTATGAGAAATTAATATTCCCAGATGGCAGAATCTACAGGGAGCATTGAATGATTATAAAGCTCGCTTGGCTGCAGCTCTGGAGATTCATTCCTTCGCACGAGATGTGGATGACATCAATGACCGCATACATGAGAAATCGCAACTGCTGTCTGTGGAGGATCTAGGCAAAGATCTTCAGGCTGTAGAAGCATTACAACGTAAACAAGAAGAGATTGAAAGAGATATGACAGCTCTGCAGAACCAGCTTGAGGTTTGTTGTTAATAAATTATCAGTTATAGAACCACCATCATAGCACTCCAGGCAGACCATTAGGAGCTCAGTCACCACCTTTTCATTTATTTAAAGTCCATCATCATTGCACTTTGGTGAGTAACCATGTCTGCTCTGATCTCGTTCTTAAACAGGAAGATATCTGCGGCAGTGCAGGAACTTTGTGTAGCTACTTCGAAATCTCCAGCTTTAATTTTTAAGATGGTTTCATTTTTTGAAGAAATGTTATTTTAATTTTGTGTAATGACTTTTGCAAGATCAGCAGCTTTCCAGCCTGTTTTTATAGACTTTTAACTGGCAAGAGTTCGTTTACATGCTCAACTTGGACAAGGTGTCAACATATCATTGTCCGTCTATGATAGGTCTATGAAATCGATCTCATCAACACTGAGATCATGGATATCTGGAAGAATATCCCGATTGCTTCACACAGCAAACAAACCAAGTACCCTTGCTTATCCATGCATATAAAGTCGAGACAGTTTCTAGAGACAGAATTTCTGAATGCTGTTTATCAATTCGGTGCAAATAAACTCAGTTTTATAGCATGTTTTTTACTATTTGTTCTATATTTCTTATTTACGTAACTGTATTTATTAATGTTGCTCGGATGCCTCATAAACGTATCCCAAAATAGTTGATGTACGGCGAGCTTGAAGAAGGCAGATCAGCTGGTGGACAGAAGAAAAATACGCTCTAAAGACACTCTGAAAGTATCTATAAAATGTTTCAATATAGACACCACATTCTTGGAATCCCTGGATCAAGATCGCCACATACGGCGCTGTAACAACACATGACGAACTTGCATATTTGAGAATTGTCGTGTTGTTGAGGCACAGAGAAAGTGAGCTGCACAAATAGAAAGACATCTAACCTTGATCATGTATACCCCACCTATGGTAGGAGAATTATGTTTAAGGATTGGACTCTACAGTCACCTTCGCACACACCAGAGAGGTGCAACAGCACACATCTGAGGCTGTTGTCATCATCGCTTGTGATCGATGGCTATTATTTATTATACAGAATGGCACAATGAAAAACAGAGTGTTGATTATTGAAAAGAAATTCTACTGATATAAGATTACTGGTAAGCCTTACAGTTTATGTTGGACTGGTTTATAGTTATGAATTGATTCCTTTTTTTGGGTGCCTTGATTATGTAGAAAATTGAGACCCAAGCCAGCAAACTATGCCAGAAATACAAAGACAGAGCCAAAGAAATCGAACTGAAGAAACAAGAGGCTGATGACAACTGGGAGAAATTAGAAGATTTATCAGATAACAGGTAAGATGTCACTATGAATTTTCTCTTTTTATTCGAGTTTTTATATTGAGTATAGGCTGCGAAGGATTGCAAGAGCTGAGATTGAAGATTGGAGTGACCAGGAAAGAACAACACAACAGTTATATAAGTAGGTTCATCAATCACATGGAACTGTACGGTCAGTCGCTGGAGATTGTTGGAGATATTGCGAAGGAGTTCGGAGCACCTATGGACATGTACTCCGGAGTGCAATGAAGATATTCCAAACTGAAACTGAATTATAAAGTGTGTTGTTCTTGTTAATATATTTTCAAAACTTGTGAAAATGATGTACTTGTCCAATAAAGAAAATCTAGAGACAGACTTCATTGCACCAGGTTTCCCCATATCCTCTGCCCCTTCCCGAAGAAATGGTCTGCCACTTGCCTAAAGTATTACGCAACGAGTAAACTGTCTAGCTCCTGCAACAATCCTAGGGATCTCTGGGAAAAAATGCACCGTGAACACACCATTCAAAACACAAGGCAATCTGCTTAACGACTTAGCCTCAGAGACTCAAGTGCTTGTCAAGTATGGTTATGCTAAACAGTAAAGTTTACAATTTTTCCTATGTTTAGATACTATAGGGAATGGTTCCAGACAGCTACAGATGCAGAGATAAGAAACCTAATGGTTAGCTACACTCATACAGGTGACTTTGTCATCTATACAAGTGGTTCCACCTGAGTGCTTACCAGGGCCCAATTTGGGCTGTAAAGAATAGAACCACTGTTACCTGCCACGCATGTCGTAAGAGGCGACTAAGGAGGTTTGGCTGAAATTGGTTGCATGTGTCTGCTAGGGAATGCTTGCAGAAAACAGATGCATCATGCCGTAAGGCGCATAACATGGTGAAACAACCTCTCACAATGAGGACTGGGATAACGGGTTCTACGGTCACCAATCTGCCTCGGAGATTTAGCCGACAGTAAGAATGTCAGACCTACCATCACGAGGATGGCCAAAACTTACTGGGGAAGAGGTCGGCACAAACGGCGAAGCAGAATTCATAGGAATTATATCCTATAGAACTGCCCCAAGTATGCAGACTTGAGAAGAAAGAGGTGGCCCACTTACACCAGCGTACAAGACAAACTGTATGGCGTGGCTGATAATCTGAGGCAGACGGCTGCCTTTAATAGAGAATGCAAAATCCCAATCTAGTGAGAACGCGGAAGAAGAAAACGAGTGGTTCAATAATTTGGTGTGTGTAATCTGGATGGGATTATACACTACAGGTGAACAGAAGGAAAAACTGAACAGTCAATTCAACCACTTTCAGCATGACAGTATAGAAAACTGCTGTCTAGGAGATAGAGAGATGTGTCAATCAACATCACTTTGTCACAATGAGAGCAAGAAAATAATTTATGATGGTTGCTGCATTTAGAACAAAGCATATCGCCCGAGTGGATACTGGAGCCCAAATTGGGGTGTAAAGAAAAGAACCACTGTTACCTGCCATTCATGTCGTAAGAGGCACTAGGAGGTTTGGCATGGGGCTAGCTACCCTACATCATAAAAACACTAGTTGGCTACAGAACGGAGGGGAACCGAGTAACGCTGGCGGAAACCGGACACATCGCCGAAAGATAAGCACCAGAGCTCCAAATGGTGCTGAAGATGTGACGTAAAACACACCAATGCTAAGCTGCATGAATCAGATTTCCACATGAATAGAATTTATGGGGAGATCTGGTACATCGTCTGGCGGTGATCGCAGAGAGAGAGAGCAAAGCATATTTGGATTTGTGCAATGATGTCGATTGAGAAAAATAACTGAAAGTCTCCTTTTGTTTAGTTTTTAAGATATCATTTGTAGTCAAATTCTAATTGTCGACATTTTTATTTATCTGCAGAAAGGCAAAGCTTGCAGAGTCATACCAACTACAGAAATTCCTTTCAGATGCACGAGAACTAGTAAGTCTGTTATGTTTTTGAAGACTTAGTTATTGATTTCAAAATCTGACGTAAAATCTTCACAAAATCTGACTGGAAGTTTGCAGTCAGATCTGCACAAAATCTGACTGGAAGTCTGCAGTCAAATCTGCACAAAATCTGCAGTAGACCCAACCTCAACTGGGTGCCAGGAAAAGCATTGGAAAATATATGTGAATGACAAAACTTTTTAACTTACTAGAATGAATTGTCAAGAGAAATTAAAATTAGATACATTGTTTCTTTGCAAAGGAAACTTTTATCCATGGCAGCATCTTACATACTCCAATACAACAACATGATAATCTTTGTGTTAGTAGCAAGTACTGGAGTATTTTGTTGTTGACTAGTTGTGTTGTTAAAACTAGTTGTGTTGTTGACTAGTTGTGTTGTTGTTACTAGTTGTGTGAGTTTTACTAGTTGTGTAGTTTACTAGTTGTGTTGTTTACTAGTTGTGTTGTTGACTAGTTGTGTTGTTGACTAGTTGTGTAGTTTACTAGTTGTGTTGTTATCAATATGATAATAACTCTAAGAAATGACACAACTTCAGCTCTTGGCTATATTGCTCAGAAACATAGACAGCCGCCCACTCAAAGCATGAGAGGAGATTCAACATCTTTCACCTTCGATGTCTCCGCAAGATTGTGAACATCAGATGGTACAATAAGATAACCAACTCTGAAGTACTGCAACATGTAAACTTGCCTTCCATCATGGGCATGCTTAGCAGTAGAAGACTTAGATGGCTAGGGTATGTGCGAAGAATGGACAATAGCAGCATACCATAACACATGCTGTTCTGTGAGCTTTCAGAGGAGAAGAAGCACCGAGGCAGACAACTGCCCAGATATAAGATGTCTGCAAGGCCTCAATGAAGAACGTTTCTATTAGTCCCAATTGGAAAAATTAGTGTATGGCCGAGTTATATGGAAAACAACATTACGCAAATGTGCAGAATCTTTTGTAAAGAGACTTAGAGATGAACTGAAAGACAAGAGAGACATGCACAAACTTAGAAGTTGTCACAGTACAACACTTGCCAAATGACTGTCTGTAAAGATGAAAAAAGATACACATATCAATATGAATCTAGCAAATCTGTGTTACAAAATGAAATATAGCATATGCAATGAATTGGCAAATATAATCTTATTGAGTCTTTATTTTCTTTCTCTCCAGATCAACTGGTCCAGTGATATGACAAACAGAATGAATGCACAAGAACTGGCTAAAGATGTTACAGAAGCTGAGAATATGTTGCAGATGCATCATGAGAGAAAGGTAGGATGACAGGTTTTACATTCATTTTTACAAGCAGATATTATTTGTTAGCCAGTGGGCAAAGCAGTCACAAAAAATTACAGAACTTGAAGTACAATGCCTACAAACAGTTATCAATAAACACTAGTCAAAACAGTCACCAGCATCAGAAAGAAAGTCAGGATAGAACCTTGCTTGCATTACATTGAGAAACAAAGAATGAAGTGATTCAGCTACTTAATAAGAAGGCAACCAAACTCCACTGTATACAGTCTTCTACAACAGAACATCAGGAAAGAAGGCGAGAATGAGACCACAAAAAAGATGGATTGATGGCATAGCAGAATCCTGTCAAAAACAAAACTAACCATCACCCAAGCTACCAGAGTAGTGCAAGACAGAAACTACAACACTTGGCAACAGCTCGGTAACAGTGTGACGACAAAAGAAGAAGAGTGGGCTATTTTGTAGAAGTTCCAATTTTTGTTGGTGGTGGTTTTATATCAGATGTCCGAATCTGGTGTCACCAGTACTTAGATTGACCAATGCTCATAGTCATCTTCCAGTTAGTTCTGTCCCTGGCCTGGTATTCTCTTCCTAGTTTAATATATTCATGGCAAGCCCTTCCTCAAGTCACATTTTTTGTTTACAGAAAGCCAGTTCTCAATAAAAGTTATCCTTAAGAACCATGTCATCATCCATTGAGTACAAGTGACCAAGTCATCATCCATTGAGTACAAGTGACCAAGTCATCTAAGTTGACAGTAAATGATAACAGAGTAGGAGGTCTCTATGGCTAAGTGGTTAAGTGACTACTTTTGGGTTCCGAAGGTCGTGAGTTCAAATCCAGACCGTGTCGCTCTGTTCGCAGGTGAATTTTTTTCAGGTGTTGTCGGAGCTACAGTTTGTGCTTGGTGCAATATTTTTGACACACGGCATACTATTTCTACGGAGAGGGTCCAAGCCATATGGGGTAAATTCTGGTACAATGAAGTCAATCCGTCGGCTTTAAACCCTTTAGATAAGAGAGTTTGGATGTCTCTGTGGCGTGGAGGTAATATGCTTGCCTATCGCCTCAAAGGTTCTCAGTTCATTCTCTGCATGGAGCAAGTATGATGTTTTTTTAGAGATCCTAATTCCTAAAATGTAGGTGAGATCAATCAAGTTTCTAGTTCTACTGGGGATGGATGGTAAAACAGAGGTCATGTGTTCAAGTTAGGTTTGTAAAGGAACCAATGATAAGAGTAGACTGCAAACATGCTGCCTGGTCAAAATTAATTTGAAAGATTAAAATAAAAAATTCCTATACAAATTGTCTCCATCTTCAAAACTACATCGGGTACCATCTTCGGTTCTTCTTAGTTTTGTACCATCTCCAGTTCTACTTAGTTTTGTACCATCTCCGGTTCTACTTAGTTTTGTGCACCTTTTCTGAGATCTTCCTGTGTAAGAAAGAAATGAGAGCACACATGATTGTTCACTCAAGTGTAGTGATTACGGTCCTACCAATCAGTCATATTTATAGTAACAAAACATGTTGAAAGAAAGTAACTTAAACTGTCAATATTTGCAGGCTGAGATTGAAGGTCGCAGGTCACATTTCTCATCTGTGAAGGAGCATGGAAACAACCTGATCAATAGTAAACATTATGCCAGTGAGGAGGTCCAAAAAATGGTGAAACAGCTGGACACCACTCGTCTTTCTCTCAACGGAGCATGGGATAAAAGAAGCAACATACTTACACAGTGTCATAATTTACAGGTAAGTTAACTTACACAGTGTCATAATTTACAGGTAAGATACTTACACAATGTCATAATTTACAGGTAAGTTAACTTACACAATGTCATAATTTACAGGTAAGATAAATAGAAAGTCACATTTTAGAGAAACTAAAAGTAATTATATTTCCATGATTTGTATTCTTTATACAAGAAATAATGAAAGGAAGGCAGACCAAGAAAACGATAGAGAGATAACATTGAAGTAGACATTTACAATATTCCACCATCTCAAGGCTAACAGGATGCCATCATTATCATCATGTATAAGAATATCTTTGGTAGCAGCCGATGGAGGAGGAGAAAATATCAGCTTTCTGACCACAACTTAGGCTTCTAGTTTATGTGTAAATGACATATGACGATACTGAAAATATACTCAAGAGTTTTGGGAGAATGTAATATCAGATTGCTCAAGTTGTAATATCAGATTGCACAAGTTAAGATGCAACATCTGTTTGCAGAAACAAATGAGTATTATATTGCGACATCGTTGATTAGATAAAGACAAGCAACTCCAGCACTAAGTAGAAGAAGAAAATGTTTGAACAACAGAAAGATATACAGTTGTTAACTGCTAATCTTGTTATTTGTTTGATGTTATCAGGTGTTCAACTGCTAATCTTGTTATTTGTTTGATGTTATCAGGTGTTCAAAGAGACAGCTGAGCAAACTGAAACTTGGATTGGAACAAAAGAAGCTTTCCTTGCTAACGAAGATGTCGGGGTAAGTTGAAACTAATGTTTGCACTATGTTCATGTAGCATTAACTTGCGGAGCTTCACTCATATCGTTACCCTTCTGAAAGAATCTCTATCTCCAGCTAGTTCTCTCACCTCCTCTGATACTATATTAAATCTTATCAAGAAGCATAATAATTCATTTTCCAAGATATGATAGTGTTCACAAGCCTATATTCATCAATGTTCCGCACCTGTAGTATGTCTATATTCATCAATGTTCAGCACCTGTAGTATGTCTATATTCATCAATGTTCAGCACCTGTAGTATGTCTATATTCATCAATGTTCAGTACCTGTAGTATGTCTATATTCATCAATGTTCAGCACCTGTAGTATGTCTATATTCATCAATGTTCAGCACCTGTAGTATGTCTATATTCATCAATGTTCAGCACCTGTAGTATGTCTATATTCATCAATGTTCAGCACCTGTAGTATGTCTATATTCATCAATGTTCAGCACCTGTAGTATGTCTATATTCATCAATGTTCAGCACCTGTAGTATGTCTATATTCATCAATGTTCAGTACCTGTAGTATGTCTATATTCATCAATGTTCAGTACCTGTAGTATGTCTATATTCATCAATGTTCAGCACCTGTAGTATGTCTATATTCATCAATGTTCAGCACCTGTAGTATGTCTATATTCATCAATGTTCAGTACCTGTAGTATGTCTATATTCATCAATGTTCAGCACCTGTAGTATGTCTATATTCATCAATGTTCAGCACCTGTAGTATGTCTATATTCATCAATGTTCAGCACCTGTAGTATGTCTATATTCATCAATGTTCAGGACCTGTAGTATGTCTATATTCATCAATGTTCAGCACCTGTAGTATGTCTATATTCCTCTTCTTCTTTGTCCAAGATATCCCCTAAGATGTCTGTAGCAATCTACTGCAGAAGACTTGATTTCCCTCTTTAATACATATGCTATAGTTGATTACTTATATTCATACACTGTTACATGAGAAATGCTTGCCCTCAGTAGCATCACTTTTGTCTTCCTGACTGTGTCATGCCACACATAGTAACTGTAGCTTAAGTGGTAGTGAGCTTGATCACAAACCCAAGCGTACCTGGTTCAACCTCTGCGGTGGGCAAATTTGGAAGCAAATTCATTTCCATAGGATCTTTACGAAAGGTAAATATAGACCTCACCATTAAGAAAGCAATGGCACACTACTGAACGTATAAGTGGTGGCTAGAAAATTGACAACTCATTTACTGTGGTTGATGGTTAAGTCCTGCAAACGATATACCACGATATTCATTTCAGTATACATAAAACTGCAGCATAGAAAAACCACCATGCTCTAAAATCACAGATCTCGCAACATAACAATCTTATTCTGATACAAAAGCTAATTTGTTTTGAAGATCTAACCAGATTTCTGTATCTAATTACTGCATTCTCAGTCTTCTTGAAAATATATTTTTGTTTGTTTTTCTCTTTCATTTCAACATCATCATCCAACAAATAACTTGTCATGAGCCGAACTTTGTCACCTTTACAACCATTTGACATTTATCTCTCATTCTGAATACATCTTATCTGTGGTCTTACTCTTCTCATTGCTGACAAATGTTACATGTAGATCTTCTTCATGACAAATGTTACATGTAGATCTCCTTCATGACAAATGTTACTTGTAGATCCCTCCTTCATGACAAATGTTACTTGTAGATCTCCTTCCTTCATGACAAATGTTACTTGTAGATCTCCTTCATGACAAATGTTACATGTAGATCTTCTTCATGACATATGTTACTTGTAGATCTCCCTCCTTCATGACAAATGTTACATGTAGATCTCCTTCATGACAAATGTTACATGTAGATCTCCTTCATGACAAATGTTACTTATAGATCTCCTTCATGACAAATGTTACATGTAGATCTTCATGACAAATGTTACATGTAGATCTCCTTCATGACAAATGTTACTTGTAGATCTCCTTCATGACAAATGTTACATGTAGATCTTCTTCATGACAAATGTTACTTGTAGATCTCCATTCTTCATGACAAATGTTACTTGTAGATCTCCTTCATGACAAATGTTACTTGGAGATCTCCTTCATGACAAATGTTACATGTAGATCTCCTTCATGACAAATGTTACTTGTAGATCTCCTTCATGACAAATGTTACATGTAGATCTCCTTCATGACAAATGTTACTTGTAGATCTCCTTCCTTCATGACAAATGTTACTTGTAGATCTCCTTCATGACAAATGTTACTTGTAGATCCCTCCTTCATGACAAATGTTACTTGTAGATCTCCTTCATGACAAATGTTACTTGTAGATCTCCCTCCTTCATGACAAATGTTACTTGGAGATCTCCTTCATGACAAATGTTACTTGTTGATCTCCTTCCTTCATGACAAATGTTACTTGTAGATCTCCTTCATGACAAATGTTACTTGTAGATCTCCCTCCTTCATGACAAATGTTACTTGTAGATCTCCCTCCTTCATGACAAATGTAGATCTCCTTCATGACAAATGTTACTTGTAGATTTCCTTCATAACAAATGTTACTTGTAGATCTCCTTCCTTCATGACAAATGTTACTTGTAGATCTCCCTCCTTCATGACAAATGTTACTTGTAGATCTCCCTCCTTCATGACAAATGTTACATGTAGATCTTCATGACAAATGTTACTTGTAGATCTCCTTCATGACAAATGTTACATGTAGATCTTCTTCATGACAAATGTTACTTGTAGATCTCCCTCCTTCATGACAAATGTTACATGTAGATCTCCTTCATGACAAATGTTACTTGGAGATCTCCTTCATGACAAATGTTACTTGTAGATTTCCTTCCTTCATGACAAATGTTACTTGTAGATCTCCTTCATGACAAATGTTACTTGTAGATCTCCCTCCTTCATGACAAATGTTACATGTAGATCTTCATGACAAATGTTACTTGTAGATCTCCTTCATGACAAATGTTACATGTAGATCTTCTTCATGACAAATGTTACTTGTAGATCTCCCTCCTTCATGACAAATGTTACATGTAGATCTCCTTCATGACAAATGTTACTTGGAGATCTCCTTCATGACAAATGTTACTTGTAGATTTCCTTCCTTCATGACAAATGTTACTTGTAGATTTCCTTCAGGACAAATGTTACTTGTAGATCTCCTTCCTTCATGACAAATGTTACTTGTAGATCTCCTTCCTTCATGACAAATGTTACTTGTAGATCTCCTTCCTTCATGAGAAATGTTACTTGTAGATCTCCTTCATGACAAATGTTACTTGTAGATCTCCTTCCTTCATGAGAAATGTTACTTGTAGATCTCCTTCATGACAAATGTTACTTGTAGATCTCCTTCCTTCATGACAAATGTTACTTGTAGATCTCCTTCATGACAAATGTTACTTGGAGATCTCCCTCCTTCATGACAAATGTTACTTGTAGATCTCCCTCCTTCATGACAAATGTTACTTGTAGATCTCCCTACTTCATGACAAATGTTACTTGGAGATCTCCTTCATGACAAATGTTACTTGTTGATCTCCATCCTTCATGACAAATGTTACATGTAGATCTCCTTCATGACAAATGTTACTTGTAGATCTCCTTCATGACAAATGTTACATGTAGATCTTCTTCATGACAAATGTTACTTGTAGATCTCCCTCCTTCATGACAAATGTTACTTGTAGATCTCCATCCTTCATGACAAATGTTACATGTAGATCTCCATGACAAATGTTACTTGTAGATCTCCTTCATGACAAATGTTACATGTAGATCTCCTTCATGACAAATGTTACTTGTAGATCTCCTTCATGACAAATGTTACTTGTAGATCTCCTTCATGACAAATGTTACTTGTAGATCTCCTTCATGACAAATGTTACTTGTAGATCTCCTTCATGACAAATGTTACTTGTAGATCTCCTTCCTTCATGACAAATGTTACTTGTAGATTTCATTCATGACAAATGTTACTTGTAGATCTCCTTCCTTCATGACACATGTTACATGTAGATCTCCCTCCTTCATGACAAATGTTACTTGTAGATCTCCTTCCTTCATGACAAATGTTACTTGTAGATCTCCTTCCTTCATGACAAATGTTACTTGTAGATCTCCCTCCTTCATAACAAATGTTACTTGTAGATCTCCTTCATAACAAATGTTACTTGTAGATCTCCTTCCTTCATGACAAATGTTACTTGTAGATCTCCCTCCTTCATCACAAATGTTATTTGTAGATCTCCTTCCTTCATGACAAATGTTACTTGTAGATCTCCTTCCTTCATGACAAATGTTACTTGTAGATCTCCTTCATGACAAATGTTACTTGGAGATCTCCATCCTTCATGACAAATGTTACTTGTAGATCTCCCTCCTTCATGACAAATGTTACTTGTAGATCTCCCTCCTTCATGACAAATGTTACTTGGAGATCTCCTTCATGACAAATGTTACTTGTTGATCTCCATCCTTCATGACAAATGTTACATGTAGATCTCCTTCATGACAAATGTTACTTGTAGATCTCCTTCATGACAAATGTTACTTGTAGATCTCCCTCCTTCATGACAAATGTTACTTGGAGATCTCCTTCATGACAAATGTCACTTGTTGATCTCCTTCCTTCATGACAAATGTTACTTGTAGATCTCCTTCATGACAAATGTTACTTGTAGATCTCCCTCCTTCATGACAAATGTTACTTGTAGATCTCCCTCCTTCATGACAAATGTAGATCTCCTTCATGACAAATGTTACTTGTAGATTTCCTTCATAACAAATGTTACTTGTAGATCTCCTTCCTTCATGACAAATGTTACTTGTAGATCTCCCTCCTTCATGACAAATGTTACTTGTAGATCTCCCTCCTTCATGACAAATGTTACATGTAGATCTTCATGACAAATGTTACTTGTAGATCTCCCTCCTTCATGACAAATGTTACTTGTAGATCTCCCTCCTTCATGACAAATGTTACATGTAGATCTCCTTCATGACAAATGTTACTTGGAGATCTCCTTCATGACAAATGTTACTTGTAGATTTCCTTCCTTCATGACAAATGTTACTTGTAGATCTCCATCCTTCATGACAAATGTTACTTGTAGATCTCCCTCCTTCATGACAAATGTTACTTGTAGATCTCCTCCTTCATGACAAATGTTATTTGGGAGATCTCCTTCATGACAAATGTTACTTGTTGATCTCCATCCTTCATGACAAATGTTACATGTAGATCTCCTTCATGACAAATGTTACTTGTAGATCTCCTTCATGACAAATGTTACTTGTAGATCTCCCTCCTTCATGACAAATGTTACTTGGAGATCTCCTTCATGACAAATGTCACTTGTTGATCTCCCTCCTTCATGACAAATGTTACTTGTAGATCTCCTTCATGACAAATGTTACTTGTAGATCTCCCTCCTTCATGACAAATGTTACTTGTAGATCTCCCTCCTTCATGACAAATGTAGATCTCCTTCATGACAAATGTTACTTGTAGATTTCCTTCATAACAAATGTTACTTGTAGATCTCCTTCCTTCATGACAAATGTTACTTGTAGATCTCCCTCCTTCATGACAAATGTTACTTGTAGATCTCCCTCCTTCATGACAAATGTTACATGTAGATCTTCATGACAAATGTTACTTGTAGATCTCCCTCCTTCATGACAAATGTTACTTGTAGATCTCCCTCCTTCATGACAAATGTTACATGTAGATCTCCTTCATGACAAATGTTACTTGGAGATCTCCTTCATGACAAATGTTACTTGTAGATTTCCTTCCTTCATGACAAATGTTACTTGTAGATTTCCTTCATGACAAATGTTACTTGTAGATCTCCTTCCTTCATGACAAATGTTACTTGTAGATCTCCTTCCTTCATGACAAATGTTACTTGTAGATCCCTCCTTCATGACAAATGTTACTTGTAGATCTCCTTCATGACAAATGTTACTTGGAGATCTCCCTCCTTCATGACAAATGTTATTTGTAGATCTCCCTCCTTCATGACAAATGTTACTTGTATATCTCCCTACTTCATGACAAATGTTACTTGGAGATCTCCTTCATGACAAATGTTACTTGTTGATCTCCATCCTTCATGACAAATGTTACATGTAGATCTCCTTCATGACAAATGTTACTTGTAGATCTCCTTCATGACAAATGTTACATGTAGATCTTCTTCATGACAAATGTTACTTGTAGATCTCCCTCCTTCATGACAAATGTTACTTGTAGATCTCCATCCTTCATGACAAATGTTACATGTAGATCTCCATGACAAATGTTACTTGTAGATCTCCTTCATGACAAATGTTACATGTAGATCTCCTTCATGACAAATGTTACTTGTAGATCTCCTTCATGACAAATGTTATTTGTAGATCTCCTTCATGACAAATGTTACTTGTAGATCTCCTTCATGACAAATGTTACTTGTAGATCTCCTTCATGACAAATGTTACTTGTAGATCTCCTTCCTTCATGACAAATGTTACTTGTAGATCTCCTTCCTTCATGACAAATGTTACTTGTAGATCTCTTTCCTTCATGACACATGTTACATGTAGATCTCCCTCCTTCATGACAAATGTTACTTGTAGATCTCCTTCCTTCATGACAAATGTTACTTGTAGATCTCCTTCCTTCATGACAAATGTTACTTGTAGATCTCCCTCCTTCATGACAAATGTTACTTGTAGATCTCCCTCCTTCATGACAAATGTTACTTGTAGATCTCCCTCCTTCATGACAAATGTTACTTGTAGATCTCCTTCCTTCATGACAAATGTTACTTGTAGATCTCCTTCATGACAAATGTTACTTGGAGATCTCCATCCTTCATGACAAATGTTACTTGTAGATCTCCCTCCTTCATGACAAATGTTACTTGGAGATCTCCTTCATGACAAATGTTACTTGTTGATCTCCATCCTTCATGACAAATGTTACATGTAGATCTCCTTCATGACAAATGTTACTTGTAGATCTCCTTCATGACAAATGTTACTTGTAGATCCCTCCTTCATGACAAATGTTACTTGTAGATCTCCTTCATGACAAATGTTACTTGTAGATCTCCCTCCTTCATGACAAATGTTACTTGTAGATCTCCCTCCTTCATGACAAATGTTACTTATAGATCTCCTTCCTTCATGACAAATGTTACTTGTAGATCTCCTTCCTTCATGACAAATGTTACTTGTAGATCTCCTTCCTTCATGACAAATGTTACTTGTAGATCTCCTTCATGACAAATGTTACTTGGAGATCTCCATCCTTCATGACAAATGTTACTTGTAGATCTCCCTCCTTCATGACAAATGTTACTTGGAGATCTCCTTCATGACAAATGTTACTTGTTGATCTCCATCCTTCATGACAAATGTTACATGTAGATCTCCTTCATGACAAATGTTACTTGTAGATCTCCTTCATGACAAATGTTACTTGTAGATCCCTCCTTCATGACAAATGTTACTTGTAGATCTCCTTCATGACAAATGTTATTTGGGAGATCTCCTCCTTCATGACAAATGTTACTTATAGATCTCCTTCCTTCATGACAAATGTTACTTGTAGATCTCCTTCCTTCATGACAAATGTTACTTGAGATCTCCTTCATGACAAATGTTACTTGTAGATCTCCTTCCTTCATGACAAATGTTACTTGTAGATCTCCTTCCTTCATGACAAATGTTACTTGTAGATCTCTTTCCTTCATGACACATGTTACATGTAGATCTCCCTCCTTCATGACAAATGTTACTTGTAGATCTCCTTCCTTCATGACAAATGTTACTTGTAGATCTCCTTATTTCATGACAAATGTTACTTGTAGATCTCCTTCCTTCATGACAAATGTTACTTGTAGATCTCCCTCCTTCATGACAAATGTTACTTGTAGATCTCCCTCCTTCATGACAAATGTTACTTGTAGATCTCCTTCCTTCATGACAAATGTTACTTGTAGATCTCCTTCATGACAAATGTTACTTGGAGATCTCCATCCTTCATGACAAATGTTACTTGTAGATCTCCCTCCTTCATGACAAATGTTACTTGGAGATCTCCTTCATGACAAATGTTACTTGTTGATCTCCATCCTTCATGACAAATGTTACATGTAGATCTCCTTCATGACAAATGTTACTTGTAGATCTCCTTCATGACAAATGTTACTTGTAGATCCCTCCTTCATGACAAATGTTACTTGTAGATCTCCTTCATGACAAATGTTACTTGTAGATCTCCCTCCTTCATGACAAATGTTACTTGTAGATCTCCCTCCTTCATGACAAATGTTACTTATAGATCTCCTTCCTTCATGACAAATGTTACTTGTAGATCTCCTTCCTTCATGACAAATGTTACTTGTAGATCTCCTTCCTTCATGACAAATGTTACTTGTAGATCTCCTTCATGACAAATGTTACTTGGAGATCTCCATCCTTCATGACAAATGTTACTTGTAGATCTCCCTCCTTCATGACAAATGTTACTTGGAGATCTCCTTCATGACAAATGTTACTTGTTGATCTCCATCCTTCATGACAAATGTTACATGTAGATCTCCTTCATGACAAATGTTACTTGTAGATCTCCTTCATGACAAATGTTACTTGTAGATTTCCTTCCTTCATGACAAATGTTACTTGTAGATTTCCTTCATGACAAATGTTACTTGAGATCTCCTCCTTCATGACAAATGTTACTTATAGATCTCCTTCCTTCATGACAAATGTTACTTGTAGATCTCCTTCCTTCATGACAAATGTTACTTGGAGATCTCCTTCATGACAAATGTTACTTGTAGATCTCCATCCTTCATGACAAATGTTACATGTAGATCTCCTTCATGACAAATGTTACTTGTAGATCTCCTTCATGACAAATGTTACTTGTAGATCCCTCCTTCATGACAAATGTTACTTGTAGATCTCCTTCATGACAAATGTTACTTGGAGATCTCCCTCCTTCATGACAAATGTTACTTGTAGATCTCCTTCATGACAAATGTTACTTGGAGATCTCCCTCCTTCATGACAAATGTTATTTGTAGATCTCCTTCCTTCATGAGAAATGTTACTTGTAGATCTCCTTCCTTCATGAGAAATGTTACTTGTAGATCTCCTTCCTTCATGAGAAATGTTACCTGTAGATCTCCTTCCTTCATGAGAAATGTTACTTGTAGATCTCCTTCATGACAAATGTTACTTGTAGATCTCCTTCCTTCATGAGAAATGTTACTTGTAGATCTCCTTCCTTCATGAGAAATGTTACTTGTAGATCTCCTTCATGAGAAATGTTACTTGGAGATCTCCCTCCTTCATGACAAATGTTATATTTGTATTGACCAAAAAATAGTTGATTAAAAATACTTTAGGCTTTTATTTATTTCAGACTCTACAACTATATTCCCTTCCTGGACATTCTGGATTCATTTTGTTTAGTTAATTCAAAAACGCATTCCAATTTGAGTTACTGAGACCACATAATATTTGACACTAACATTTGTTCTGGGGGGGCCTCCCACCTTCTTTCTTTGCTATTTGCCTTACTTGAATTCAAAGAGCTATTTTTGTCAAATAACACTGCAAAAACGAGTATTCCAGTGCTATATTGATCCAATACTTATGTATGGCAGTGAATCATGGACAATGAATAAACAATCAATAATATCATTGAAAGCCACAGAGATGTGGTTTTACAGAAGAGGGCTGAAAATTCCATGGACAGCGAAGAAAACAAATGAGGTTTTAAATCAGGCCTGCACACAAAGAAACCTTATCAAAAGAATAAGAATCCGATAATCAAGGTTCTTCCGGCATATAATGCAAAGAGAAGGTTTAGAACATTTGGTAACAACAGGTACAATTCAGGGAAGGAAAGATCATGGAAGACAGTGGGAGAAGATGCTGGATGGTCTGACATCATGGTTTGACAAAAGATTGTTGTCAGAACTGATTACATGCACCAAGGAGACAGAGTTGGGGAGAGACATGATCGCCTACGTCGGCAGGCATGGCACTTGATTGATTTGTCAAATTACCGATAAGTCTGTGATGTTGTATGCTGTGGTCTCTCTTTAATTTTGAACATAGCTCTCTAACCAGATTAGCTGATGACAATAATCTATTATTAACTCTTACATTTCAGAACTCGTTGTATAGTGTTGAAAGTCTGATGAAGAAACATGATGGATTTGAAAAGACAACCAAAGCTCAGGAAGACAGAATTGAGGATCTCAAACAGTTTGCAACTGACCTGTGTGCTGATAGTCACTACGCCACAGATGAGATTAACTCACGGTGCCAGGCTGTACTTAACAGAAGAAAACGCATGTGGGAGACATCACAGGCTCGTAGAAAGAAATTAGTGGATTCCAGAAATTACCAACTATTTTTGAGGAATTTGTATGAGGTAAATTGTGATATTAATTTGAAACATTTTGAAGTAACCCTTTCATTCCGTATTTTTTTCTATACCTCCGCCTCATTTATCACTAGTGTATAACTAGGGAACACAAGGAAATTTTGCTCATTGAGGCACACTGTCTGTTGGTAATCTGTGTATGTATTCAAACCATTTAATTTGTTGTTTCTTGATGAAGTTCAGTATTGATGTTGTACCCACTGTTCCTGATGTCTTCATTTCTAAACTCTTCCTGACACTCCTAGCATTCGGTGTAGACACTTCATCTCTGTCTTGATTAGTTTTCTTCTATCATTTGATGTTAGCGTCCAGGTTTGGCACTGATAGCATAATATGGGGAGAAAGATTGTGTTGAACATTGCTCTTTTTGTGTTCATGATGACCTGTTTGCATTTTTAAATTGATGCCATTTGTCATATGATTTGATTTGCTTTACTGCATCTGTGTTGGCACTCTGTATACAGAGATGTTTGGGGATTTTGCTATTCCATCATCCAGCACTCCATTTAGGTCAGTTCATTTATATTTCAGTTATATAAGTATATAGATATGCTTTGAGCAGTCGAAGATTTCCCGCCGACTTACTCGATCAGTCGAGAGATTAGAATAGAAAAACTGACCTACGGAAGTCCATCCAGACTGCATATCGTCTTACATTATTTTCTAGTGATATTTTTATTTATTATTTGGTAGGTGTCTGCTTGGATCAATGAAAAGTTACAGGTAGCTCTAGATGAATCCTACCGAGATCTGACAAATCTACAAGCTAAGCTACAGAAACATTCAGCTTTTGAGGCTGAGCTGTCGGCAAATAGAAACAGAGTCGATGCAGTCGTTGAGGTAAGTGTTTGATATTGTTCCATGTTTTCTGCTACCTCAATGAGTTGGTTTAATCACAGAAGGTGATTGATAACAAAAAGTGTAGTCATATGATAGAAGTAAATGATAACATAAAGTCTAGTCATATGATAGAAGTAAATGATAACAAAAAGTGTAGTCATATGATAGAAGTAAATGATAACATAAAGTCTAGTCATATGATAGAAGTAAATGATAACATAAAGTCTAGTCATATGATAGAACTAAATGACAGGGAAAAAAGGTTTAATGATAGAGGTGAATGTCAACAATAAGGATAATAAGACCAAATTAATTGATAGCAGGAAATGTTTTTTGATGAGAAGTGATAGGAGAGGTTTTATGAGTGAGACAAATTGATTATCAAATGTGATATTTCACAAAGTGGGGTTAGTAATAAAATGGCTATCAGAGGTAATAAATAATTGCAGAGTGTTTTATGATAAACAGGCTCACTCACAGAAGAATAGGTAAGTTAACAGGAATTGTTCACATGGCAGTTGGTGGTTGTTCACATGGCAGTTGGTGGTTGTTCACATGGCAGCTGGTGGTTGTTCACATGGCAGCTGGGGGTTGTTCACATGGCAGTTGGGGGTTGTTCACATGGCAGTTGGTGGTTGTTCACATGGCAGCTGGGGGTTGTTCACATGGCAGTTGGGGGTTGTTCACATGGCAGCTGGTGGTTGTTCACATGGCAGCTGGGGTTGTCACATGGCAGTTGGTGGTTGTTCACATGGCAGTTGGTGGTTGTTCACATGGCAGCTGGGGGTTGTTCACATGGCAGTTGGTGGTTGTTCACATGGCAGCTGGGGGTTGTTCACATGGCAGTTGGGGATGGCTGTTGTTGAGAAATGTGTTGATGATATAGAAGTGTTAAGAACTAAGATCAAAGTGTAGTACCCACTTGATCATGGTCAAAGCATGAAAGCCTTCATTCAGCCAACAGACAACTAAATACATTGACACAAGTTTTGAGCAGCTCTCATTCGAAAGAATGACAATGCTCAGAGTTTCTACAACATTCAACCTGTAACTGTCCACCTGCTGGCACTGTTGGATAAAGACTTTTAGAAAAAGAATAGATGATATAACAAATCCTAAATGCATGTTATTTCTTCTGACAGGAAGGCAAAAATTTAGTGGAGGAAAACACTATGCTAGAACAGACATTCACAAAGGCTGGAAGAGTTGGAGCCTCTTGGCAAGCATTGATAGCAGCCAGTGCAGAAAAGAAAGACAGATTGCAAGATGCTTACCAAGCAATGTTGTTCAACAGGTGAGTATTGTGGTGTAACTGTGGTCAGTGAGATGTTGTTCAACAGGTGAGTATAGTGATGTAACTGGTTAGTTAGATGTTGTTCAACCGTGAGTATAGTGATGTAACTGTGCCTGAGATAATTAAGGCACATAAACTGAACAACCAATAGTTGAGAAAAGAAAACCATTTGTACTTGTTGATAGTCGGTAGTCAGAAATTTGCAAAATATAACGATTTGCCAGTTGTTGTTTTTTTACCCAGGCATAATTGTTTTTTTTTTACTCTGGGTGAAATTTTTTTTTTTACTCTGGTGTAAATTTTTTTTACAATGGGCGGAATTGCTTTAAAGACTTAAGTATTGCAATTGACCCTGTCGTGGGAGAGATTAGTGTAATGCACAAGTGTTGACATATCGACTCTGCCACATGATGCTTATTGGTTCAATCGCACAGGACCCAACTTTCTATAACATGAAAGTTTCCAACTTTCCTCCTCCTGAACACTTCTTCTTCACCCTTCGCCCCTAGGGAGGCATAGGTCTGCAACCAAGGCCTTCCAAGTTTGCCTATCCAAGGCCATCCTTTCCAGATCTCTCCACTCTCTCCCCATTTTCTTGCATTCTGTCTCCAACTCCCGTCTCTACATGTTCCTGTGTCTTCCCTACCTCTATTGCCCTGGGGGTTCCATCGGAGAGCCTGTGTGTCTCATGATACTGTTAGGGGGTTTACTCAGTGTGTGTCCTATCCATCGCCACCATCTACTCCTTATCTCTTGTTCCACCTGCCGTTGTCCTGTTCTTATCCCAGAGTTTCCTGTTTGTGGTCCTGTCATACCATCACAGATGGAGTATCCTGCGCAGTCTTCTGTTGATGAATGTCTGCAACTTTTTGATGTTCCCTTAGTTGTTCTCCATGTCTCCGCTCCATATAGAAGGACAGCCTTGACATTTGAGTTAAATATCCTTATCTTAGTTTTATTCCTGATCATTCTTGAACTCCATATGTTCTTCAGAATGACAAATTCTGATCTTGCCTTTTGTATTCTAACCCTAACATCTTCATCTGAGCCACCTTGAACCTCCTGAACACTATGAAATAGAAATGTGAAGTGAAGTGACCACATACCGTAAGGTCTGAGAAGGCTATGTGTAATTGTATTCATATATTTATCATCTAAGTAAAAAAGATGAGCGCAAACAAAGCAAAGCATGCAAATTATTTCTCAAATATGTCAATCTATTGATGCACTTCAACTTTTATCAAATTTGATTCAATCCAGAGTTGTGTCCGACTTGGCAGTGTGGATGGATGAGATAGAGAATCAACTGATGTCAGAGGACCATGGCAAGGATCTCAGTTCTGTCAGTAGCTTGTTGAACAAACACAGGTATCACTGATAAATTTGGTATATCCACAACTTTATGGCTGTTGTTAATCTTTGTATTGAAAATCTGTAGATTTATTACTAGGTTGGTGTAAATAATATGTTGGGCTTGCATAACATAGTTGATAACGACTTTTTCTAGAGGACCCCTTGGGAAATTCTAGTGATCTTCTCTTTGAACGCTCCATATCAACCACTTGTTAAACCACTCTTTGTTATCTGTATGCCATTTGAGCCTAAGAGCGATTGTACGTTGTGCCAGTTCTCCGCCTGCTAGTAGGCCAGCACATTCAATTCTCAGAGGCTTTTTATTTACTAGTGTTGCTTCCCTAGACCCCTACCGTAGTCACCTATTACGACATGCCTTGTAGGTTGCAGTGTTACTGTTATTTGCTCCCATTGCGGGCCCAACGACACACAGGTAATACTGGTTTTCAGTGTTTAAGGCGCACATGTGTTCACATTTTGTCTTCGATCACCAACAAATTACAATTGAGTCTTCTTAGAGAAAAATGCATCGAGATATGCTGTGTTTAACATTCCGAATATCCAGAACGTCAAGTTCTAAGGATTAAGGGAACAACCCTTTGAGACAAACTGTGAGGGGCACATGAAGACTTCAAGCTTGCATTGTTCTTTTCATGTCTCATTCTGGAATGGAAGCATAGCTGAGAGTTCATCACAAAATAACAAGAAGATAGAGGAGAAAAAAAGAGTGTAGTTATTTATGTTATAATAATAAAATCTGGAGTGAGACATATATCAGACTATGTAAATGATGAGATTACATCATAGTCACTCGAATAGTTAGATCTAGGTAAGAGGACTGTGATTATATCTCTCTATCTTTATTGATATTTCTGCCATTCTATCTGTTTATATCTGTCTCTCTAGCTCTATCAATATAACTGTATCCAGGATATAAGACAAAAAATCAGAATTAGTCTTACAGTGGATACCAGCACACTGTCACATCCCAGGAAATGAAAAGTTGACAAACTCGCAATGGCTGGAGGGAGTCTAATACAACACCGCCCAATACAAAGCTTTACAGAAGCAGAGACATCCATGAAACAATCCAGAAAAATGATGTCAAGAAAAACAAATTGAGGAGACAACCCAGAGTACAACAGAATAATACACTAAAGCGCAGACCACAGTCTTCAAACGGGACACTCGGATCTCATAGTACACATCTATAGAATTGGTATCATGGACTTGGCTGCCTGCACCTGTGGAGCACCAAAGCAGTCTAGAGAACATCCTGCAAGACTGCCTGAGCAACGTGAGAATGCAAATCTGGCCAACAGAAACAACACTACAAAACAAATTATGGGGACCGGTGAAGACCTCAAGTGCACCACCATGTTTATGACACATATCGGAGTAGTCGTATAGCTAAAAGTTGATCACAGAAGAAGAATATCTCTATCTCTTTATATTTATGTTTCTTACAGCAATTGGAACTGGATATTGCATCTCACAAAGAAAAAGTCACAGACATGTTGGATGCTGCTCAGATGTTCAAGGAAGCAAAACATTTTATGAACAAGGAACTACAGACCAATGCTAGAGAGATCTCAGACAGGTATATACATTTCTCACTTCTGTCTTGTTGTCGTTGAAAGTAAAATAGAACTTAGTTGACAAAGTGGTAATCACCAACTAATAAGGGTTACATTTCCAGTACAACTCAGTTATCAGTTAATCAGTATGACTCATTCTCCAGTCAACTCAGTTGTTATTGGAATTGTTGATGATGCTAATGTTTTAGTGCTCTGACAAAGGTCACTAACTTTAATTTGAATCAATTTTCTTCCCCCAAAAAATTTAATTAAATAAAGTATTAGCAAGTAAGTGCACATTTTCATTCTCTCTGTACATAGATACAATTCCTTGCTGGAGCCATGTCATATCAGGCGAGAGAACCTTGAGGAAGCTCGAAGAATGTACCAGTTTTTCCGTGATGTTGAAGATGAACTGTCATGGATACAAGACCGACGTCCTCTGGCAGAAATGCAAGACCTTGGCCACTCTCTTCCATCAGTTCAGAACTTGATGAAAAAACATCAGGTAAGAAACAAGAATTTGAACACTTAATTTTTTACTAGAGTTCATAACTCATCAAATTAACATGTCATTTGCAGAATGTTACTCTCATAACCGCCTACCTGAATGACTCTCAATCTCTAGTAAGTTCTCCTGCCTCCTCCATTGTCATGTTCAATTATTCTTTAATGTTCTAAGGACTGTCTGTGGTTAAGTAGTTAAGCCCTTGCCATTCTCTCCAAAGGTCATGGATTCAAATCTGGGCAGTGTGGTTCTGTTCACCAGTGCATTTCTCACAAAAAGATCCCTAAGATTATTGCTGGAGCTATGGAGTGTGTGATTTGTGCAATAATCTCGGCAAGTAGCGTGCCATTTCTGCTCAGAGAAGTACTGAGCCATATGGGTTCAAACCTGGTGAAATGAAGTCAATCCTTTGACTTTTGATGATCCTTTTAATGTTCTGTTGCCACTGTCATCTTGCTCCTCTCCTTTCACATCATCTTGCTCCTCATCTTTGACATCATCCTGAAACCATGCCCTCCATTATTGATCTCTTTAAGTCATGTATTTTTATGCCAAAATTCATCTTGTCTCCTTTCATCATGCTCTCTTTGTGACATCTCATCCTGAAACCATGCCCTCCATTATTGATCTCTTTAAGTCACTGTGATGTTTAATGTGGCCAAAATATTTCAGTTTACAAATAATTGTCATCCTATATCATTCAAGCATTAGCTTGTAGGATGTCACTCAGCGCCCCGGAGAACTCTTATCAACCTATAGCCAGTTCTCCTGCCTTTTTGCGTCATGTTCAAGGTTTCTTTAATATCCTATTGCCAGACTTCGTCCTGGTTACCCTAACCTAGTCTGCCAGGAACCACACCTAGTCTGCCATGCTCCCACCTTGTCTGCCATGCTCCAACCTTGTCTGCCAGGAACCACACCTAGTCTGCCATGCTCCAACCTTGTCTGCCAGGAACCACACCTAGTCTGCCATGCTTCCACCTTGTCTGCCAGGAACCACACCTAGTCTGCCATGCCCCAACCTAGTCTGCCATGCCCCAACGTAGTCTGCCATGCCCCAACGTAGTCTGCCATGCTCCCACCTAGTCTGCCAGGAACCACACCTAGTCTGCCATGCTTCCACCTTGTCTGCCAGGAACCACACCTAGTCTGCCATGCCCCAACCTAGTCTGCCATGCTTCCACCTTGTCTGCCAGAACCACCCCAGTCTGCCATGCCCCAACCTAGTCTGCCATGCTTCCACCTTGTCTGCCAGGAACCACACCTAGTCTGCCATGCCCCAACCTAGTCTGCCATGCCCCAACGTAGTCTGCCATGCCCCAACGTAGTCTGCCATGCTCCCACCTAGTCTGCCAGGAACCACACCTAGTCTGCCATGCTTCCACCTTGTCTGCCAGGAACCACACCTAGTCTGCCATGCCCCAACCTAGTCTGCCATGCTTCCACCTTGTCTGCCAGGAACCACACCTAGTCTGCCATGCCCCAACCTAGTCTGCCATGCTTCCACCTTTGTCTGCCAGGAACCACACCTAGATCTGCCATGCCCCAACCTAGTCTGCCAGACCACCTAGTCTGCCATGTCCCCAACCTAGTCTGCCATGCTCCAACCTTGTCTGCCAGGAACCCCACCTAGTCTGCCATGCTCCAACCTTGTCTGCCAGGAACCACACCTAGTCTGCCATGCTTCCACCTTGTCTGCCAGGAACCACACCTAGTCTGCCATGCCCCACCTAGTCTGCCATGCCCCAACGTAGTCTGCCATGCTCCCACCTAGTCTGCCAGGAACCACACCTAGTCTGCCATGCTCCCACCTTGTTTGCCAGGAACCACACCTAGTCTGCCATGCCCCCACTTAGTCTGCCAGAAAACCACACCCAATTATTTCTCTCTTGAAACCATTGTGATGTTTACAGTCTCAGCTTAGAATATCTTCATTGCACTCTGGACATTCCATAGGTGCTCGATCTCCTTCGCAATATCTCCAAATGCATCATCACCACTACCGCATACACACCACCTACCATACACCCGCATACATATGTGGTACACATACATCCCCATTACAGCAATATCCAGTATTTGTATTGCTCTGTCTCTCTCTCTCTCTCTCTCTCTTTCTTTCTCTCTGTTAAAAGAATGACACTCTATTTTAGTTGATCAATTCTGCTATTTACTTCCTGCTATACCATACACATTTTTATGTTGTCAGCAATGCAACAAAATTATCTAAAAACAGTTTATCTTTACTTTGTTCTGTTGTATAGAGTTTCTAATAATGCATAGTTGATTACTTTGTGCTGCTACTACTTGGATATCAGTTCGATGTAGAAGAACTTTACACATCAGATCTGCTGTATGACATTGATGAGGTCGAAGAAAATGATGATGATGAAAGTGAAGAAGATGCTACTGACAGTGAAGAAAACATGAGTTTTGAAGAGGTTTGCTTGACATTGTTCTGGATTACAAGTCTTTGAAGATGTTTGTTGTCACATCTGAGTGCTTCACTGCAACATTTTGTAGAACTGTTTTATCATTTTGTTATTCTGAGAACTTTTGCTTCATTATTTGAAGTTTTTACGTTGAGTTACATTTCACCTGCGTGGAGTTACATTTCACCTGCGTGGAGTTACATTTCACCTGTGTGGAGTTACATTTCACCTGCGTGGAGTGAATTCACTTTTATATTTCACATTTCATTCATATTTGTAGATCACAAACTCAGTGTTTACGTCACTTACCAGATATATGTATACAGGGCAGAGCTGTATATTTTCTCGGATGCAAATCTTCGAAATGTTGCCCCTTAAATTTATTGCTTTCAAATAACCTTCAATTGTGTGATTTTTCTTAAAAACTGCACAAAGTGTACAAGTATTATTTTTATTTTGTAAATATAAACTAAGCCTACTTAAAAATAATAATATCAACTATTGACTACAACAATCTACTACAGTTTTACCCTTCTAACTTGAACTTTAGCAAATTTGTTAATTAGAGATGTGTAGTCTAGAGTGGCAGCAAATGTAGATTCAATAGAAATTAATGACAGATTTCTAAATTTTTTGGGCTTGGGATTTTGTTAGTTATTCTTCCATTTGCTGAAAACAAATGCTTCTAGGTATATAAAGTCTTGACTTGTTTTAATTGATGTTTGTCGATGGAGATATTGGTTGCAGTTTGTTCTCTAGCAAATGTCATTAATATATGTAATACATATTAATATCACATATATCATACCTAAAACACTGTCAACATTCAAAACTTTTTGTTCAATTTTTCTACTTTTCTGTCTTTAGGCACTTGAGTCTGAAATTGTTGCACATGAACCTCTGATTGAGGCTGTGGCAGCGTCAGCGCAACAGATGATTCGTGGCAAACACTTTGCTGCTACAGATATTCAGTCACGCTTGGAGAGCTTACACAAGAACTTGACAGACCTCAAGAAGAAAACATCAGATAGGAAGAGTAAGCTGAAAGATGCATTGGAAGCTCAGAAGGTATACACTAAAATTGTATTAATTGTTATTTTTTTGTCTTCATTCTTTTCAATGAAGGACAATGCAAGTTATAATGGGCTCCTGGGAGGAGGGTACAAATGGTTAACCACTGGGAGGTTTTCCTAACTGAAACATCCTGTGTTTGACTTCTTGGTAATGTGAAAAGCTTTTCTTGCTTTGGAGAAAATAAAACCGAAGACCTGTACATGCGTGGTGACCACCTCAAATAAGAGACCTTCATTTCTCAGTCTTATAGAACCGCTCAGCATACTCTCAGAGAAAATTATAACAATTTCTGCTTCTTCTCTTCCACCATTGACTTCTTTATAGAAATGTTGGGGAAACGAGTGATCTTGTGTGTGCTTGTTCTTCTCTTCCACCATTTACTTCTTTATAGAAGTGTTGGGGGTGAAATGAGTGATCTTGTGTGCTTGTTTTAAGGCACTTTGTAAGCTGATATTCATGTTCAGATACGGCTGTTCTTAATGCCGCTACTCCATCTTTTGCGTGGTCTTTCTCTTGCTTTGTACTCATTATACTTTTTCTGTGTGGCTCTCTGTGGTAGACAATGTAACAATGTACGATAAGAAAATTTGTTTGTATATGTAAATCATATGTAACTATGAGTATTGCTTTGTAAAAACTGAAAGTAATAACTAACCTATGGAAGGGAACTGATATAAGAACAAAAATCAAGATCTTAAGAGCTCATGCTTTTCCTTGGCAACATATGGTTATGAGGCATGGACCATTGACAAAGCGATGGAGAAGATCATTAACTCTTTCCATGCCCATTTATTTCCTCAATTTTTAAGCAGTTAAGAAGGGAAGTTAAAAAAAAATTTTAATTACGATCCCAACTATTCAATAAAAAACATATATATATTATTATAAGTTTTAGGAAAACTAGGCATGAAGAAACAATTATTAAGAGAAATAAATTCAGACAAGTAAAGTATTTTGGGCACATAAAAAGGCATGACACCATGATAAAACATTTACTAGAGGGGAAAGTTGAGGGAGAAGAGCAAGAGGAAGACCGAGAGATAAGTGGAGGGAAACTTTAAGAAATGGACAGGTTACAGTCTGGCAGTGCAACACCAAGGCGAAAGACAGAGGATGCTGAGATTCATTGCAGCCAACCTTCGATGTGGAGACGGCACCTGATGATGATGATATTATTATATACTAAATTGAAGAAAACTGGACAACCCAATAGAATAACAAGGTTAAACAGTAGAAGAAGTAAAACAGTAGAAGTAAAACTAGAAAGACTTCTTATAAGGGAAGCAACTCTATGGCGCAGTGTGTGGCTTAAAGCGTGCAACGGACTTCCGCCGTGGCACATTGTGCGGCTTAAAGCGTGGAAAGAGTTAATGTCTTTGAATACAAATGCTACAGAAAGAGTAATTAGAATATTATGGACAGAAAAAGAACAATGCTTCTTGTCTGCAACAGCTAGATATTAGAGAAAGATGGCTATTAAAGAGCATAACATCACGGAAAATTAAATATTTCGGACACATCAAATGACATGAGTGCCTAGAGAAGATAATTTTGGAAGGAATGGTGCGTGGAGGAAGAATGAGAGGAGGAAGACCAAGAAGATGATGGGTGCAAGATGCCATTGACGATCTGAGAATAATAAAACAAAGCATATAGGACAGTTACTTCTGTTGTGAGTTTAGAGGTTGACCGCTTATTGACAACCTGCCATATCTCGAAACTCATTTTTCTAAGGAAAATATCATTTTTATATTCTTCATATCCATTCACCTTAAATGTAGATGAGATCATATTCCTAGTCCTATCAAAGACGGACAATAAAACATGTTTATGTTGAGAACATAAAAGAGCTCATAGTATTTGAAAATCAGTTATAGTAGGCAGCAGAGTCACTGCCTGGGCAAAATAAAATTCCTACATAAATGTTTACATTCTTCAAAACTACATAGGAAACCCTCACTTGTGCTACAGAGATTGTGTACATTGTTACTGAGATCGTCCTGTGTAAGAGAGATCAGAGCACACATGGTTATTTGCCAAAGTGCAATGATAATCATTCAATCAATCAATCAATATGTTAAAAGATTACCACAGCAGATAAACAATGTGTCAACTGTTTGTATTTTAGTTCTACACGGAAGTCAGTGAACTGGAACAGTGGATGAATGAGAAGCTTCCACAGTTGACAAGCTCAGATCTTGGCAAAGATGAAGATTCAGTACAGGTAAGGAGATCAAAAGTACAAGTAAAATGTATACCATTCACATGTGTTCTCTCCAGAGATCCAACATAGATACAATAAATTAAATCACAAAACAAATGGTACCAATTTTGATATGCAAGCATGTCACAGTGAACACATCTTTCTCCTGATACTGGGAGGTACAACAGGATTCAAAAAAGAAAATATGTATATGTGAGACTAACAATATGTCATCTGTAAATGAATAGGTCAATAGGTTTGCTGGCTTGTAGAAAACATATGAGCAATAATCAGACTTGAAATTCTGAATGCCATAAAGATTCAAGAAATGATGGTAAATCTGCAACCCTAACCAGACTGCAAGAATATAAAATCAAATAGAGTGTAGCTAGAGAAGAGCACGATGCTGGAAGCCGCAACGCATAGTAAACTTTCATAGAACCGGTTATGTTAATCAGCACATGTTGAAGGACATCTTGAGGTAGAAACCAGATCATAGAACGTATGTTAATCAGCACATGTTGAAGGACATCTTGAGGAAGAAACCGGATCATGTATTAACAAATTGGTTCTATGTGCATGTTGTTGATATGTTGACTAAACTATGTGCAATGTTGTTGATATGTTGACTAAACTATGTGCAAGTTTTTGTTGACTAAACAATGTGCAATGTTGTTGATATGTTGACTAAACTATGTGAAATGTTGTTGATCTGTTGACTAAACTATGTGCATGTTGTTGATATGTTGACTAAACTATGTGCAATGTTGTTGATATGTTGACTAAACTATGTGCAATGTTGTTGATATGTTGACTAAACTATGTGCAATGTTGTTGATATGTTGACTAAACTATGTGAAATGTTGTTGATCTGTTGACTAAACTATGTGCATGTTGTTGATATGTTGACTAAACTATGTGCAATGTTGTTGATCTGTTGACTAAACTATGTGCAATGTTGTTGATCTGTTGACTAAACTATGTGCAATGTTGTTGATCTGTTGACTAAACTATGTGCAATGTTGTTGATCTGTTGACTAAACTATGTGCAATGTTGTTGATCTGTTGACTAAACTGTGTGCAATGTTGTTGATCTGTTGACTAAACTATGTGCAATGTTGTTGATCTGTTGACTAAACTATATGAACTTGTATCGTGTCAGTGCACAAGAAACCTTATCAAAGAATAGAATGTAATCAAAGTTTGGGCATATAATGCGTAAGAAGGTTTAGAACATTTATTTAGTGACAACAGGTAAAATTAAGGAAGGATATATCGTGGAAGACAGGCTGAAGATGATGAATGGTTAGCCTTCTTGATTCAACAATAGATCAACGTCAGAACTGGTCAACTGCACCAAGGGGAGAGAGTTGTGAGAGACATAGATCACCTTGACTGAGAGGCACAACTTGATTGATTATATCACTGTTTGTTTCAAAATATTTTCTGTTCATTGTTATGAACAAGTTTTCTTTTTTCTTCAAGTAATGAGCTATCATAAAACACATTAATAATAATAATTATAAAATAATGTGTTTAAATTAACATTTTAACTTTTGCTTTTCTGTAGGCCCTGACCAAGAAACTTGATGCATTGGAAAGAGACATTGATAACTTTGCTAAGCATCGGAGAGTTGTCAGCACTAGTAGAACACTGACTGACAGACAGCATTACGACTTGAGAATATCAAGAAAAGTCAGGTAGTCATTATATATTGATATATATATATATATATATATATATATATATATATATATATATATTAAAGGTTTTAAAGATTGAAGAGTCTTTAATATAAATATATATGTCTTCGTATCATTATACGTTACATAGGGCATGGCAAGAAATTTCTTCATGTTGCTCTACCTAGGCAACTAGCTCAACATTTTCCATGAAATCGAGTCCAGTATTTCTTGTCTGTCTCAGCAAAGTTCATTTCAATGTTTCACTATGAAGTCCTCTCTTTCTTGAACCCTTAGCCTCCCACTTCAATGCATGTTGTTGGTATTCTTTGATCATTTCTTCTCAAGATGTGCCCATCCGAGGCCTCCGATAACATACAGCTGTCGGCCTCAGGTAAAAATTCTAGGAAACAAGACCACAACCATCACATGACCCTGACATTGCAGTGTTGTTGTATAAAGAGGAATTCATGTTAAAAACAAGACAACATGCTAAATCAAGGTTATATAATGTGACAAGTTAGTTTAACACTCAAGAATATCAGTTTTATGAATGTTTGTCAGCAATAAATGAACATGGACACATATAACTGAGTACAATTACAACAAAGCTTACAGTGTTCTACCAAACATATACAAAAACCAGCCACCATTAACCAGGAATTTTGGTCTGAGCTAGTCAGTCTTATTTTGCCGGGGGCCACAGCCCAACATAAGGTAGCCATAAGCTTACTGTTTTATCTTTGTTAGCTCACCAACTGGAGAATGACTTGAGTAGTGTTACATTTTCTGATGAATTGCTATTGAGATTTCTAGACTGTTTATGTACACTAAAACAATGTTTCTATGTTTTTTTGTTTTTTTTTTTAGAATAAAATTTTGTGTCTTAACATATTCTTGTATATCTATTATATGTTTAGCACCCGAGTGCACCATTTCACATCAAATTGAAATATCAAATTGAAAGTGTGAATATTTAAAAAAAACAATATTATGGTACCTGAAGTGGCTTGTTGAAAAATTGCTACTGCTCATGTGGTTTATCAAGTGTATTGTCATATTGTACGAGTTAATAGCATGTTAATAGAGTTAATAGACGAAAAGGCCTTAAAAAAAATATATATATATATATATATATATATATATATATATATATATAATAGCATGTTTATCTGCTAACGCATTATGACAATGTTGTTTTCTTTAGTTTATCAATGAATTATATAATTTCTTGTTTTATCAAAATTGTCTACAGTAACGACATTAATATTTCCAACATCTTCATATATATAACAGGCTGAGATTGAGATTCAGTATTCCAGACTGCAAGATCTGACTACACAGCGGAGAATCAAGTTGGTGAACAGCCGCAAGTTGTATGAGTTTTACCATGCAGCAGATGTGGTTGAATCTTGGATTGCTGAGCGTATGGTCATTGCATCCTCGGAGGAATACGGACAGGACTTGGAACATGTTGAAGTGAGCAGTTTGCTGTTGTTTTCTATTTCTGTTTAAATTTTAGTAAGTTGTAACCTAGAAGTTTAATGTTACCAATGAAATTCCATGTTTTTGATTTTTTTACAGGAGGCAACAGAGAGTTGTTTCCCAAAAAAACAATTAGCAAATCCACATTCAGCCAAAAATTGTTAATGTATCAAAGTAACCAGCAATGCTAACTACAGCAATTTAGAAGATAATGCCAAAATTCTCGTCACTTTTGTTGTACATCTTTCAACAGCCAGAGACTGGGATCAGTAGCGAATAACTATTGAGACCTTATGCTCCACGAGGACGGAAAGGAATAAACAATCATATATTTCTTTTTCTTGAATGTTCCATATCGACCACTTGTTAACCACTCTTTGTGTTTTGTATGTGATTCAAGCCTAAGAGCGATTGTACATTGTGCCAGTTATGCACCTACAAGTAGGCCAGCACATTTCATTTCTGCAGCGCTTTTTATTTACCTAGGAGACGAAAGAGTTGGCCCACTTACTCCAGCATCCAACACAAACTGTGTGGCGTGGCTGATAGTCTGAGGCAGACGGCTGCCTTTATTAGAGAATCCGAAATCTCAATCTAGTGAGAACGAAGAAGACAAACTGTGTGGCGTGGCTGATAGTCTGAGGCAGACGGCTGCCTTTATTAGAGAATCTGAAATCTCAATCTAGTGAGAACGAAGAAGACAAACTGTGTGGCGTGGCTGATAGTCTGAGGCAGACGGCTGCCTTTATTAGAGAATCTGAAATCTCAATCTAGTGAGAACGAAGAAGACAAACTGTGTGGCGTGGCTGATAGTCT
Source organism: Arion vulgaris (assembly GCA_020796225.1). Classification (NCBI taxonomy): domain Eukaryota; kingdom Metazoa; phylum Mollusca; class Gastropoda; order Stylommatophora; family Arionidae; genus Arion; species Arion vulgaris. Next base: position 69,494,364 of record CM036759.1, read on the forward strand.
GAGGCAGACGGCTGCCTTTATGAGAAATCTGAAATCCTCAATCTAGTGAGAACAGAGAAGAAGAAGATTTCCCTAGACCACTACCTCAAGTCACCTCTTACAACACGCTGTGTATGTCGCGGTGCTAGACCACTACCTCAAGTCGCCTCTTACAACACGCCGTGTATGTCGCAGTGCTAGACCACTACCTCAAGTCACCTCTTACAACACGCCGTGTATGTCGCAGTGCTAGACCACTACCTCAAGTCGCCTCTTACAACACGCCGTGTATGTCGCAGTGCTAGACCACTACCTCAAGTCGCCTCTTACAACACGCCGTGTATGTCGCAGTGCTAGACCACTACCTCAAGTCGCCTCTTACAACACGCCGTGTATGTCGCAGTGTTACTATTCTTTGCTCCCCTTTATGGCCCCCGGAAACACATGGGCGGCCAAAACATATATTTGAATTATATGATTTCAGTTTATTTAATTAAATAATCTTTGATATTTTTGCTTTCACTTATTTCAAAAAGAAATATCAGTTGTTTTGTTCCCTAAACTTTTCTAGATGCTACAACAGAGATTTGAAGATTTTCTCCATGACTTGACTAGCAATGCTGACAGAGTAACACATATTGTAACCATGTCCAAATCTATGGTTGATGCTGGACACTTTGAAGCACAGGGTATCCAAACAAGAACAAAAGCTATTGAACGTCAGTGGGCAGAGCTGAAAGAAATATCTCAAGCCAGACAGGATGTAAGTATTTGCATACCATACTTGTCTGATTAATATAAGGAAGACTGTAGAAAACTATATAGCAATGTTGAAACACTTATAACTACTGATATAAGGGTAGACTGTAGTAAAACTATATAGCAATGTTGAAACACTTATAACTACGATATAAGGAAGACTGTAGTAAAACTATATAGCAATGTTGAAACACTTATAACTACTGATATAAGGGTAGACTGTAGTAAAACTATATAGCAATGTTGAAACACTTATAATTACCGATATAAGGGAAGACTGTAGTAAAACTATATAGCAATGTTGAAACATTTATAACTACCAATATAAGGGTAGACTGCAGTAAAACTATATAGCAATGTTGATACATGCCTTACTTGTCTGATAACATTAACATCCACTTCGAAGTTTAAGATTAGAAACCTTGATAGACAATATCTGTTGATACTGCAACTTGCCAGTTTGGACCTTCTGTGACATTGATTGAGAATTGAGCACAATAATTGTGACAGTAAACAGTCTCATGTGGGTGTATGTGTTTGTGGCAATGAGAAAGTGTACAGACTTGTACCAACAGCATTGATCATCAGGGAATTGAAGATGGATTGGGTGGGGGGATGTCCTTCTGTTTCTCTGCGACTGTCTGTTGGATGCACACATTAAAATCATATCTAATCTATCTAGCAATTTCAGAAGTTTGGAATTACACACACTCATGCCGAACTGGAGTATTATTTAGCCACAGTAAAGCAAGGATCAAGACAATCTCCTGTAGAGGTACCTAGAGTGATTAGTGAGGACACTCCAGACTTGTCTATAGGGGCTTTATATTTAGACTTTCAGACTGTTTACACATTCATTCAACTGTATAGTAGTAGAATTTCATCAAGTAATATATATATTGATATCAACAGGCTTTGCTTGGTGCTAAAGAAGTCCACATGTACGGTCGAGATGCTGATGACACCCTGGAGTGGATTCAAGAAAAGGACTTGATTGTTAGCAGTGAGAATTATGGTCATGACCTTGAGAGTAGCCAGGCACTTATTAGCAGACATGAAGGACTGGAGGTGAGAGATTGATGTGTTTTTCAATAGTTCAGGATTTATAAATAACTTATTGATTGTGATTGATAGGTAGGTCCATCATCACTACACTTCGGTTAGTAACCATGTGTGCTACGATCTCTTTCTTACACAGGAAGATCTCAGCTGTAGTGCACAAACTCTGTACCACCGACAAAGGTCCCCGATGTAATTTTGAAGATGGTGAAGATTTTTGGTAGGAATTTTAATTTTTTAATCTTTTCGAATGAATTTTACCAGGACCTGCTCTTCTCGATCTTGAACTGCTACGGGTTCTTTTACACTCTCAAATTGAACTCCGGACCTATGTTTTATTGTTCATCTCTGATAGAACTTGGAACTTAATCCCACCTACACTGAGATCATGGATCTCTGAACAAATATCTTGATGGCTCCATGAGGGAACAAGCTGAGCACCTTTGGCACATTTGAAATATAACTATAAAACAAAACTCATTGTAGATGAAACAAATCTGTATGTGATCATAGAATCCTAAGTCTTTTATTTTAGTTAAATTTTATTAGTGTCTTAATTGTAAAGTACAGCATTTGATTTCTCCCATCTAGAGAGACATGGCAGCTATCAGTGAACAGGTAGAGACCATTACCAGAGAAGCTGAGCGCCTGATTAGTACATTCCCGGATGCTCAAGAACACATTGCAACCAAACATGAAGAAATGGTGGGAGCATGGAACACACTGGTTGAAAAAGCTGGCCACAGGAAGGAAAAGCTTACACAGGCTGAGCAGCTACAGTCATACTTTAATGACTACAGAGAACTTGCGTAAGTAATACAATTATTCGTTTACTAAGTTAATCATATCTTATCTTAACCACATTTGCAGTGAAGTGTCGTGGGGAGAGTTAGTTTTCTATCTTGTGCCAGGCGTGTTGCCTTGATGTTGTCAGTCCATGCTTTCGCAGGGACTCTGAGATGTTATCTATCCATTGTGTTCTTGGCCTGCCTCGTGCTCTGCGTCCTGAGTGTCGATTATTGTAGGCATGTGATGGTAGTAAATGTGGTTCCATTCTCATTAGATGGCCGAACCACTTGATTCTTTGCTTCTCGATGTACTGTATGCATGGTATAGTACCAACGATGCTTCTGATATTCTCATTTCTCACTCTATCTCTCCTTGTAACGTTGACAGCTTTTTGTAGACATCTCATTTCACATGTTGTAATCTTTCTTTCTTGTGTCTTAGTCAGGGGACATGTTTGGCACTGATAGCAGAGAGTTGGAATAAATATGCAGTTTATCAGTTGTCGTTTGACTGCCATGTTAATGCCTGGATGTTTTAATAGTGGTGACATTTGGTATGTCACTGCGTTTGCCTTCTGGCATCTAGTCTGGATTTCTCTGATTAATTTAGTAGACTAATTTAGTAAAATATACTAATTAGACCGTAAAACTGTATTTTACTTAAATCACACAATAAAGGTGATCGCACACTTTTATTTTAGATTTGACTTTTTAAATTTAGTTCTGCCAGGATGTAACTTTCATTTTGTAACAAAATAAAACTGTTGTAAAAATTCATGTGACGGTTTATGCAGTACGTTTATATGCAGTGCACAGTTTATGCAGTGCACAGTTTATGCAGTGCACAGTTTATGCAGTGCACAATTTATGTAGTGCACAGTTTATAGTCTTCTTCTTCACCATTTGCCCCTAGGGAGACATAGGTCCGCAATGAAGACTTTCCAAGCCTGCTTATCCAAGGCCTTCCAAGCCTGCCTATCCAAGGCCTTCCACGCCTGCCTATCCAAGGCCTTCCAAGCCTGCCTATCCAAGGCCATCTTTTCCAGATATCTCCACTCTTTCCCCACTTTCTTGGATTCCGTCACCAACTCCCATCTCCAGGTGTTTCTGGGTCTTCCCTTACCTCTATTGTCCTGGTGGTTCCATCGTTGATGCTGTTAGGGGCTTTCCTCAATGTGTGTCCTATCTATCGCCACCTTCTGCCCATTATCTCTTGTTCCACTTTGCCGTAGTCCCACTCTATCTCACAAATCCATGTTTGTGGTCTGTCATACCATCGCAGATGGAGTACCCTCCGAAAATTTTCTCATGTTGGTTTTTAAGCAGCAAACAATTAATAGTAACGGACAAATAATAATAAATTTTAAGCAGTGCACAATTAATAGTAACAGACAATTAATAATTATTTGTTTTTCAAATACCTTCTATTTCCTTGATCTGAAAAGTATTTCTCACTTTATCGGAACAAGGTCATCAACTTGTGTCTCTGTCGTAGCAGTTTGTGTTTAAATTTGTAATTTTAATTGTTAGTTTTTTTATGTGCAAGTGTCCTTCTACTATTGCTGTCTTTCCTTGTTCATTGTAGTGATGGATAAGTGAATTACTGCTGATGAGTTAGTTCATGATTTGTTCATTCTAGTGCATGTATAAGTGAGATGATGGCTATAATTACTGCTGATGAATTAGCCCATGATTTGTTCATTCTAGTGCTTGGATAAGTGAGATGATGGCTATAATTACTGCTGATGAGTTAGTTCATGATTTGTTCATTCTAGTGCATGGATAAGTGAGATGATGGCTATAATTACTGCTGATGAGTTAGCCCATGATTTGCCGGGAGCTGAGGCAATGATGACTAGATATAAAGAACATAGAGCTGAAGTAGACAGCAGACAGGAAGCATTTAATAAGTTCAACCAGACTGGTCAAGCATTCATCAACCGGGGACATTTCCTTTCAGAGGAGGTTTGTTCAATATGGAACATTTTTAAAATCTATATTTTCACAGATTATCTCATGTTAGTTATACAATATTATCTCATGTTAGTTATACAAGATTATCACATTTTTGTTATAGTTACCAACATTATCAGATTTTTGTTATACAAAATTATCAGATTTTTGTGTATTACACGATTATCACATTTTAGTTATACAAAATTATCACATTTTTGTTATACAAAATTATCACCTTTTAGTTATACAAAATTATCACATTTTTGTTATAGTTACCAACATTATCAGATTTTTGTTATACAAAATTATCAGATTTTTGTGTATTACACGATTATCACATTTTAGTTATACAAAATTATCACATTTTTGTTATACAAAATTATCACCTTTTAGTTATACAAAATTATCACATTTTTGTTATACAAGATTATCCCTTTAGTTATACAATATTATCACATTTTAGTGTATTACAAGATTATGACATTTTGAATATATTTGATTGAATGCTTCAGTAAGAAATAACCAAAACATGAAATGAAAAGTGTAGTATATCCTTTACTGGACATCGTCATCAACTACAGTAAATAGGTTGTCTATTTTCTAGGCACCACTTATACGTTCAATAGTTTGCCACTGCTTTCTGAACAGTGAGATATTTTTTTACCGTTCTTTTCGAAAGGAACAAATATGTTTCCAAATTGCCCAGCGCTGAGTTTGAACCAGGACGCTTGTGTTGTGATCGAGCTGACTACCGCTCAAGCTACAGATGCCAACACAAACTAATAATGTGAACTAAATTAATCTGACATGTGTAGCATTAATAGTGTACTTTAATAATTAATCTTAGCTTGAGAAACCATATTTAAACTATAATTGGCTCATGTAATTGTTTTAGATTCAAGAGAAAATCACCAGACTGGAACAGTCTCGAGAAGGTCTCATGAGAACACTGGAACACAGAAGAAATTTGCATGAGAAGAATCTCGAGGCCCAGGTAAATATTGCAAACATAGTCTGACTTGAGTTATAAGTTAATAGATGTGACTTGCAGTTCAACATAACTTCTAGAATATGTTCTCCAACATATGCCATATAATAAATGTTCTTCAGTGAGTTTTATATAAGAAAAGTTGTCCCATAATGTGGAAGTATCAAACAGAATCAATAAGATTGTCATGCCCATACGCTGCCACGACTCACAAAGAATAGTACCACTATGGTTTACAAGGCACGTTGCAAGAGGTGACTGAGGTAGGGGCCTAGGGAAGCTACCATAGTAAATAAAAAAGTCACAGAAATCTGATGTGTTGGCCTACATAACTGGCACAATGTACAATTGCCCTTAAACTCAGATCACATACAGTGGTTTATCAAGGGGTCGATATGAAGCGTTTGAAGAAGTTCTCTGAGGTGACTAGGTTTCTTCCAACATCTGATGTCAGCATCCAGGTATCTGGACTGATATCAAGTCCTGGCACTGATAGCATAATGTTGAAAGATTGTGTTGTACAATGTCAGTAGCTGTCTCTCTATATGTTCATATATATATTTTAACTTAACATTGAACAAGTACATCATTATTGCGTTCAATTTTCAGAAACTTCTTCATGAGATTGAGCAGATTGAAGCCTGGATGGCCTTGAGAGAACCATTACTTAAGGGAGGTAAATATGGTGATTCTATCCAGGGTGTGGAAGAGTTAATCAGACGACATGCAGACTTTGAGAAGACGGTTGATGCTCAGGAAGACCGGGTTAACAATCTGTGTAAAGATAAGGTGAGTGTTTCAATCTTAGTGGATCAGGGCAAAACCATTTCTTTTCAGAATAAAATATGCCCTTTAGTGTGGCTTGTCACTTCACATTTCTTAATCGAGAATGTGGGGGGTAGGTGTTCCAGTTTTCCAATTGTGGAATCTCTGTTGTGCAAATTGTACCCACAACCCTTTTGTGCTCAGTTCATAAAGTGAACACTATGCTGTATCTTCTTTTGGCGCAACACTGTTACTGAGCTGTTGCCCAGTGTCTTTGTTTGCTCTTTTTGTCTTGCGCTGCTCTAGTGACTAGGTAGTTATTTTTGCTTTTTGACAGGATTTTGCGATGCCATGTTTCCATCTTTTTATGTTCTCCCTCTCACTTTCTTTCCCGATGTTCTATTGTAGAAGACTGTATACAGTGTAGTTTGGTTGCATTCTTATTAAGTGGCCAAACCACTTCATTCTTTGCTTCTCAATGTAATTCATGCAAGTTTCTGTACCAACTTTCTTTCTTATGCTGATGTTGGTGACTGTAAAATCAATGGAAAGGGTTAATTTTGAAATACATTTAAGAAATGAAACAAAAGCATGAAGAACCAACAAAACTGCATGCAAAATTGTCAGAACATACAACAAAATTGTCAGAACATACAACAAAATTGTCAGAACATACAACAAAATTGCAGAACATACAACAAAATTGTCAGAACATAAACAAAATTGTCAGAACATACAACAAAAGAAAAATATTTTTAACTGCAAAAATAATATATTTCATGTTACAACTTATTTAAATATTGAACATATTTGTGAGAGCAGTTCTAGAATATGACAAGATCTATATTCAAATTAAGACTATAATATATATATTCTATTTGTATGTTCAAGTAATAGTGATGAATCTACAACACTAACCAGACTGCAAGAATACCAAGTCAAATGTGGTGTAGCTAGACAAGAACATTATGCTGGTAGCCAAAGAAGAATAGTTACTGCCCATAGTACTGCTTTTTAGGGCTGTAGACGGGAGTAATGAGAGCCTGAAGAATTTAGCGGCCACAAGGAAAGTGCAGTCGCCGTGAAGCTGTTCAGGTTATGATTTTTTATTTATGCCCACAACAGAAAAAATCCTTGGCCTTACCGTGAATTGAACACAGGTCTCCCGCGTGGAAGCTGTGCTCTAACCCATTTGTCTGGATGCTCCTCATGCAGAAAAGTAAATCAACAAAGAACCAGTTTTGTTAGTTGGCACACACTGAGAGACATACTGAGGAGGAGGAGGAGATCGGGGCACTTATGGACTAATTGCTTCGATGTGCAGTGATGATGATCCAACGACTAAACTATTCAATTTAAATACCTTTTATCTTGATTGATTGATTGATTGATTGATTGATTGATTGATTGATTGATTGATTGATGTGTTACTAAAATGTATTTGAATCTTCAATTTTACTTTTATCAAAGGTTGAAAAAGCAGTTAAAGAACAGAAACTTCTAGAACAGCAACAACTGGTAGAAGATGAAGCTAGGAGAGAAAAGGATAGACAAGATGATGTACGCAGAAAGGAACAGGAAAGAATATTAGATGTAGGTTGTATCAAGTATTCATCATCATCATATCACTTGTCTTGAGCAGAACTTTGCCATCCTAGTAGTTCTTCAGAATTTCTCCCTCTCATAGCCTCTGCAGACATCATGCTCAAACCATCAGTTACATCCTGAATCCATCATTTTTGTGGTCTCCCTCTTCTTTTTGCCGAGATGCCTCATTCCATGATGGTCTTCTCCAACGCATTGTGTCTTTTTGTATGTCCAAAATACTTCAATTTTCTTATTTGTAGCCTCAGCCAGTTTTCCTTGATTTTGAGTTCTTTCTGGATAGATATATTTGTTCTCTTCTCTGTCCATGATATACGAAGGACTCTCCTGTAACACTTATATTCAAAAGCAGATATATGTTTTTCCACTGTCTTGTTAAATGTCCATACATCAAACCCATACGTTGCCACTTTACCACTGGCATATTCCACAAAACTATACATTCTTTGCTTTCAAAATATAAGTGACTCTTATCTTAATAATGTTGTAAACATATTATTCAATCTATGATGCTCGTCCATCACTGGCAATGATGATGCTAGTCCATCACGGATGATGATGACCACCATTTTTCATCCCAGGGAATGTAGTTGCGTTATGTTTGTCTGTGTGTGCGTAGATGACTAGTGACCCCGATGCCGGCTCGAAATGTTCTATTACAATGTGGACAAGGAATACTTGCAATTATGGGTAGTTTTACTGCCTTTCTAGTTTGACGTTTCTGTTGTATCCATGCATTTCTACCTGCCTTGAAGGCCGGAAGAAAGACGTGTCAAAACCTTCAAAACAGAAGAAAATCGGCAGTAGACTGGAAGACAAACATTGGATACAAGTATGGAAAAGACTTCCTCAAAGACCTAAGCAGAACAGCCCAGGTCATTATATTTCGACTATGCACCGGACACTGCAGACTCAACAAACACTTATATAGAGTAGGAATAAGTCAAATAGCTCTCTGCCAGTGTCAGCAGGCGGAACAGACACCAGAGCATATCCTGCAAGACTGTCCTCCCTTGAGGAGCTGAGAAGCAACATGTGGCCACACCCAGTCAACCTGAAAACTAAGCTTTGGGGAAACCTGACAGACCTGAAGCTGACTGCCCAGTTTGTGGTCCACAGTAAATTAAGTGCATGACCAGAAATCGCTGAAGAAGAAGATCGCTGAAGAATAACATCCTTTTTTGACCATCCTGGGAGCATTTATCGCTACGCAGCTCACCATACAAATCTTTTGGGTATCCTGCAAACTGGCAATCAAGCCACAAGTCCTGCCCATCATGTCTTTGCTTGATAAAGGTCTTTTTGTAGAAACATCAATGTATCTGGTTTCTGTGCTTTGTAAAACTATTTTACTTTGTTTTTACATGTTGAGCCTATGCTACATAACTGAACTGCATTCTTCCATTATATTGATGTTTGTTTGTTTGTTCTAGAAGCAGTAACACATTGTTAACAAATGAATAAGATTTGTTTCAGTAAACAATGCAACCTTTTTGTAATTTCTTCTACTAAAACTTAACCTCATGTCTCCCACCAGGAACGAAGAAGAGAAGAAGAACAAAGAAAGGTCAAAGAAGTTCTTCTAAGGAGACAAAAGGAAGAGAGTGATGATGATGATGATGACAAAAGTATGTATGAAAGAAAACTATTTTCAAGTGTTCAATTGCCTTTCATTAACATATTTCAAATATTGTTTTCAAAACATTCATAGACAGATTAAATAACAAACAATAAATATCTTGTTATGAAAAAGAACTATTTTCAAAGTGTTCAATTCTTCACTTAACCTATTTCAAATATTGAAAACAAACATTCATGAGACAGATTAAATAACAAACAATAAAATATCTATGTATGAAAGAAAACTATTTCTCAAAGTGTTCAATTCTTCATTAACATATTTCAAATATTGTAACACAAACATTCATGAGACAGATTAAATAACAAAGAATAAAATATCTACTGAAATATTTGTTACCATCTTCTCAATTACATTGGAGACCCACTCTCTGATGCTACAGAGTTTGTGCTCTGTTGCTGAGATATCTTCCTGCGTAAGAAAGAGATCACAGCACATATCATTACTCTCTGAAGTGCAATGATGATGGTCTTATCAATCAATCTATTACTAGAGATTAACCAGCAATGGTGCCATGTCCCGTTATAATTCTACAAGCATAAGTATAACAGTACGATTCCTAAAGCAATAATACTACAATACAGTGGGGTTCGAAGCAAAAGGTCATCCACGCAAAAGGTGGACCTCAGAAATAACAGATACAGATAAAAACATTTATGAAGCACACACAAAAGCCTGTTCTAGAAATCTCTTCTTATTCTAGTGCTGTGAGACAAAAACAGAATCTAGATGTAACATTATTGATAGCTTCTTGAATAAACGGAGGGTTACTCAACAAAATTTCAATATTGAAATACAATTTTGTAAATAGTTTTATAATAAGTCTACAGATGAAGATTGACTTCATAGCTCCAAATTAACCATTTCCCATATATGGCCTCCGTCACCTTCAGGTGAAATGGACATGCCATCTGTCAACAGTATTCACAAAGCTGACATTTTGTGCTCAGCATAATTCTAGGGATCTCATGAAAAATTTCATTGTGACTCAGTCAATTCGAACCCGACCTTCAGAATGGCAAACGTCTTAACCATTTCTCCATCAATATGACATCACCCTTTCCCTATGCCAATAGTGGGACAAACATCTTAACCATTTCTCCATCAATATGACATCCCCCTTTCCCTATGCCAATAGTGGGACAAATAGTTGCAGACTCGTAGTTTTAATAATTGTTATTTTCTTAAGATTGTTTTTGAACATTGTTTAAAGAGTTATGGAGGCAACAAACCCACAGCAAACACCCACAAGATCCCATCAGCAGAGGAAACAGAAAACAGCTCACAACAATCTTTCGCCTCAGAACAGGACACTGCAGGCTCAACCATCACATGTACAGAATAAAGCCAGCTCAGACTGCACAGTGTGTATGTCAGACAGAAACACAGATTCCAGAGCACATCTTGCAGTCATGTCCATCTTACATACACCAACGAAAAGAAACATGGCCTCATGAACGAAGCTATGGGAAACTCACTAGGAACTCCAACTGATATGCAACTTAATAGAGGCAACCCATCTCATGGTTTAGACGAACGTATAAAATTGAACACAAAGAAGAAGAACATTAAGTTTTGATTTGTGTAAATCTGTTAATAAACTTGTTCAGCTTAAGTTCTTGATATATCATCATCAAATAGCTTGTCCTGAACAGAACTTTGCCACCCCAACAGTCCTTCAGAATTTCTCTCTCTCTTAGGCCAGATGTCCTGCTTCTGCAGCCGTCATGCTCAAACCACCAGTTACATCCTGAATCCATCTTCACCGTGGTCTTATCTTTCCTCTTTGCTGGGATGCCTCCTTCCATGATGGTCTTCTCCAGCCCTCCGTGTCTCTTTATATGTCCAAAATACTTTAGTTTTCTTTGAGTTGAGTCCCTTCTGCATAGATCTTCTTCTTCGATCGTTCTAGGCCTGTTTTAATCATTCTCATTGTGATATATAAACAGCCACACATCAGAACGTGATGTACGTGCACCAGCCTTCAGCACCTATTGGAGCCCAGTTGCTTATCCTTCGGTGGGGTGTTCGTTTCAGCCAGCTTTTGATTTACTAGGTGAGCTTTCCTAGAGTCGATCAGCTTTGCCGTATTTTGGGCTTTGTGATCTCGCCGGACAGTGAGTTACGCTATTTATGCCCGTTATGACTGAGAAATATTTATCGGGCTTGTAAGCTTATCCTCGGACGGCGTCTTACTCGTATAAGACACCGTGTAAAGTATCTGCCTTCGCCAATGTTCAGACCCGAACTTCCTGTCTGGTCCGTACATTGTCGGCCTTGCTTTACCGTACATTTTTGAGTTTGCTCTGGAGAAGGAACATTCTCAGCCTTTTCTAGACGCGCATTGGTACGTGGCAATTTGCAATTATCCTCGAAAGCACTGGCATGTGGCGTACAAACAATGTAGAGGGTCGTTTCAGTCGGCGCTATCAGCGTAACTGTGGATTTTTCGCTCGCCGCCATCACCCACCCCAGTTATTCCGGGGATGTTAGTTATGACTGCAATCGAACCTTGCCCGGTTGCCCCAAGGCTGGCAGTCCCGTTAGGCATCGCCAACCTCAGTTCTTCCGGGATGTTAATTTTAATCGCACAGTACCTTGCACGGTTTTCCCAGGGCGGGTAGTTTCGTTATGCACTAAACGCAACTTGTTCTTTGCGCTCGGCAAACCTTGCCCAGTACATGTATCTGCACCAGGCTACCAATGCGGGGTCAGCTGCAATCTTCTCTCGCACCAACACGAGGGTAGATTTTTATTCGTTACGGTCCTGTCTTATTTATTCTTGCCGATGGGCTGGCAATGTTTGCCCCCTCCTCAGGGCTTCGAGCTTCGCCCTACGTGGGCATACGTTTGGTCACTGGATGCACCTCTCATCCATGTCTGAGACGTTTCGTTGCTGTTTTTTTGCGTTCAGGGACTTGGGCAATATCTTGTTGGACATCGGACAGGAGATTTGTGCATTTCGTTTGTATGTATCTTTATCGTGTATCCGTACTTGCACTGCTACCACTACCAGTAGTTTTCTCTCCCGATCCCTGCCCCTCTTAGCCAGACCGGAACCATAGTCTGTTTCCAGGGTCACCGCGTGGAGGTTGGGGGCAGGGTCTTGGTTAGCGCGCCCCTCGCTAACCCTGGCTCATGTTACCACCATGACCTCATGAGCCTTTGACCCCCTGCATAGATCTATTTGTTCTCTTCTCTGTCCATGATATACAGAGGATTCTTCTGTAACACTTATATTCAAAAGCACATATATGCTTTTCTACTGCCTTGTTAAATGTACATGCTTCACATCCATACGTTGCCACTGGGAATATATATGCTCTTAGTATTTTGATCTTTGTTTTCCTATAAGTTCCATTCCATACCGTTGTTAGTTGCTTAATTTTGTTGTTGTTAATCCATGATATATTACGCTACAGATAATACCTTAATTATGTATTATAATTTATCACAGGAATGATGAAAGGCTGGATAGGTCAACTGTAAAGAATCTCATTGGACGGTCACAGAGTATTAAGATGACAGCAAGACCAGAAGGTTCCAGATCAGATGTTCAGAGAGCAATTAGCTTCCGCACCCGCACAGATCATTCAGCTATCTCTCCGTTATCACTGCAGAAAGCAGCCAACTTTAGACAGGTAGTATGGATTGCTTAATTGTCATCATGTGCACACCCAGTAGTTTTAGTTTACTCGTCAAAACATCACTGCACATAAAACCAATTAGTCCATAAGTGCTCCAATCTCCTCCTCAGTATGTATCTCAACATGTGACTACTAACAACAAAACACGTAAAACAAAAGTACTGTAGTTTTACAAAAACTATCAATACACAGCAACGTTTTGACCGAAAGGTCTTTATCAAGCAAAGCCTCTGGACTACTAATGACACCAGTTCTAGTTTAGTTTAGCTGTTGGATAATCATCCCTGCCCATCCAGTTAGTCCATAAGTGCTCAGACCTCTTCAACTAACAACCTGTTGCAACTAACAACCTGTTGCAACTAATAACACATGTACTTTGTTGGTTTACTATTCTTCTTTAGCTACCAGTAGAGTGATCTTGTCTAGCTACATCACACTTGACTTGGAATTCTTGCAGCCTGGTTAGTGTTGTAGATTCACCACTATTGCTTGAATCATTTACATATTTTCTCTCTCTTAGTGAATTCAGAATATCTGCATGGTCCATTGCTCACCCTTTTTCCAGATGTTTAAGAAAGCTATCTTTCGTTCTTTCCGCTTAACATGCTGACACAAATAAATATTTTTGTCAGCCTACCTAATGTTGGAGAGGTGAACTCACTAGAAATCAGTATTTTCAGGAAGGCTGGGATGAGACAACGGTGACTAAAGACACGATGCATGATACAGACTGAACATTGTAAAATCAGTCTTGTATTTAATAAGTTTTTTTACAATTATTTCTGTTGAATTCAGCAATTTCAAGTGAATTCAGTAATGTTCATTAAGTGTAGATTTTGTTGTGGAGGATTTGGATCCAGTGCTGAGTGCATAAAATGTGATATATATATATATATATATATTATATATATATATATATATATATATATATATATGATAATATATATATATAGGATAACTAGTGATATGCATGGTACCTATAGGGTTATGTAGCGATTAGTGTTACATAGCTAACTAATTTATAGAATATCTAGTGTTATATGTAGAACGCATTAACTCTAGTGGATGGCAAAGTCACATTTTAAAAGCGCTTTCACGTTTTGATAACCAAGCCATAGCATGGCGAATGTAACAGTTCACTTCATACGCCACTTAGTGTGGCGCTTGTCACTAAGGTAATCTGAAATAACATCATTTAAATAATATTGTTTTCTTTATCTATTTAGGCAGTCTGGACGACGACACATCAATAAAATCAAAACACTAAGTCACACCATCATCTCCAACTACAACAGCGGTTAGTTTTGGGGATATCACGTTGCCATCTCCGTAGACAATATCACTTGCTGATGTGAAACTCTGCAGCTCAGAACTGAAATGCCTCCTCCCTGCCATCTCTGCCTCAACATCTGCTTTGTTCAGCCCTACCTCACCTTCATACCAAAAAACTATCTCATGGCCCTACAGGCATGACACAGAAAAAAGTTGATGTTGTAAGTATGAAGGTCATTTAGAATGATACTTGAGAATCTGCAGACTTTAAAGTGTTGCACCTATTTCTTACAAGTTGCACTGATGGTATAGTACTCAGGCAGACCCATTAGTGCTCAGTCTCCCACAGATGTTACAGGTATGAATACTGGTGGTTTGAATGGCTCGTTGGAATTCCCTCTCTGCCCTCAGGCGTCCAGTTCTACCTGAATAACATGAAAGTCAAACTCTAAATTGTTGGATAAATTCAACATCAATTTTAGTCTCTTGTACCAACAAACTGAAGGATGTCTCTATTACCATCTAGATACTGTTCCAACAAGCAGTCACTAACAAACTGAAGGATGTCTCTATTACCATCTAGATACTGTTCCAACAAGCAGTCACCAACAAACTGAAGGATGTCTCTATTACCATCTAGATATTGTTCCAACAAGCGGTCACCAACAAACTGAAGGATGTCTCTATTACCATCTAGATATTGTTCCAACAAGCAGTCACCAACAAACTGAAGGATGTCTCTATTACCATCTAGATATTGTTCCAACAAGCAGTCACCAACAAACTGAAGGATGTCTCTATTACCATCTAGATATTGTTCCAACAAGCAGTCACCAACAAACTGAAGGATGTCTCTATTACCATCTAGATATTGTTCCAACAAGCAGTCACCAACAAACTGAAGGATGTCTCTATTACCATCTAGATATTGTTCCAACAAGCAGTCACCAACAAACCGAAGGATGTCTCTATTACCATCTAGATATTGTTCCAACAAGCAGTCACCAACAAACCGAAGGATGTCTCTATTACCATCTAGATACTACTTGATGACTGATGCTGTTGATGCAAGCCTGTCCACTCTTTCATTGCTGCAAACATTCACATATCCAGAGCAGTCAATCTAAGTATGCTTCTGATGTTTACCTCCAAACAATATCTCAAACAGCATCCAACAACTAACCGTATCACTTCAATATTGATTGATGAGCCTACTCGTATACCTATTGTGCTATTCTGTTCTGTCCACTTGCAATCTAGCAGTTGATATGGAATGGTTTAAATAAAAATCCTCTTCGTGGTCACACTCTATGAAGCTTTCAGAATATCAGCTCTATCCATTGCCAGACCCCCTGGTATGGTGGCAGAGCCTGTCTGATTTCTCATTACCATTGACACCTGTGTGATCTGGAATGAAGATGAGTGTAATTCTGTTAATTGTTGATGCTTGTAGTGATTCAGTTCATTGTCTGCGGACTGAACCAGCATCCGCTTTTCGGATCATACTCAATGAATTACTCAAAATGAATGCAATTTTGTGTCTCCAGCCAGAGTAGTGCCTTAGTCACCGCCAGCACCTCCATTGTCATGCCTCTTCATATTATATTAAGAAGAATTACTTGTACTCATGTTTTTCTTGTCACCCACAATTCATTGGTAGCTGTTTGACTGTTTTCTGTTTCAGATCAAGGAAGAGAGTAAGAAAAGTAAACGGACACCAAGTTTCAACATTCGTCGAAGAACACACAGTTTCAAAGATAAATACAAACTCCCTGAGAACTTACCACCTGCAGAGCTAGAGGAAATTGTTGAACGTAAACAAGAACTACAGTCTGGTGGTAAAAAAGCCACAATTAGATCATGGAAGAGCTTCTACGCTGTTTTGTTTGGACAACTGTTATGTTTCTTCAAGGACAAAGAAGGTTATTACTCACATTATTTGTTTTATTATCATTTATTTTGTCATTTTTCTGTCATCAATAAAACAGAATCTACAAATTTCTATATTCATCTTTCGTCTATTCTCCAATCCTGTTTTGTCTCACAGTGTCAGGATAAGAAGAGATTTCTAGAACAGGTTTTTGTGTGCACTTCTCTAATCATGTTTTGTCTCACAGTGTCAGGATAAGAAGAGATTTATAGAACAGGTTTTTGTGTGTACTTCTCTAATCATGTTTTGTCTCACAGTGTCAGGATAAGAAGAGATTTCTAGAACAGGTTTATGTGTACACTTCTCTAATCATGTTTTGTCTCACAGTGTCAGGATAAGAAGAGATTTCTAGAACAAGCTTTTGTGTGCACTTCTCTAATCATGTTTTGTCTCACAGTGTCAGGATAAGAAGAGATTTCTAGAACAGGTTTATGTGTGCACTTCTCTAATCATGTTTTGTCTCACAGTGTCAGGATAAGAAGAGATTTCTAGAACAGGTTTTTGTGTGTACTTCTCTAATCTTGTTTTGTCTCACAGTGTCAGGATAAGAAGAGATTTCTAGAACAGGTTTATGTGTGCACTTCTCTAATCATGTTTTGTCTCACAGTGTCCGGATAAGAAGAGATTTCTAGAACAGGTTTATGTGTACACTTCTCTAATCATGTTTTGTCTCACAGTGTCAGGATAAGAAGAGATTTCTAGAACAAGCTTTTGTGTACACTTCTCTAATCTTGTTTTGTCTCACAGTGTCAGGATAAGAAGAGATTTCTAGAACAGGTTTATGTGTACACTTCTCTAATCATGTTTTGTCTCACAGTGTCAGGATAAGAAGAGATTTCTAGAACAGGTTTTTGTGTGCGCTTCTTTAATCTTGTTTTGTCTCACAGCGTCAGGATAAGAAGAGATTTCTAGAACAGGTTTATGTGTACACTTCTCTAATCTTGTTTTGTCTCACGGTGTCCGGATAAGAAGAGATTTCTAGAACAGGTTTATGTGTGCGCTTCATAAACAGTGTCATTTGTCATCTGTTATCTCTGAGGTCCTCCTTTTGCATGGCTTTCCTTCTTGCTTTGTATCCATTGTATTGGAGTAACAGTGCTCTTTGAGGCACACTGTCTGTTGGTAATCTGCTTATGTGGGTAAACTATTTAATTTGTTGTTTCTTGATGAAATTGAGTACTGAATGCTGTACACATTTTTCCCGGTCTCCTGTTGTTTTCTTTATGGCCTCCTAAGATAGTCCAGCATCCCTTAGTTCCTTAAGATGAATAACTCTCCAGGTATGGTTTGGACATGCTCTTTTCTGTTTTCCTAGCAGGTTTCCCTCAAGTGCTTGTCTAGTGACACTCGACTGTATCTTCCGTAGGGTATACCTGATCCATCGCCATTTTCTCCTCTTAATCTGGGTCATCATGGGCTCCTGTTCTTAGCCACAGGTCTGTCCTGCGATCTCAGTCTGAGAATACGTACAAATAAAGAGATTCTTTTAGTAGTGTTTAAAGAGAGTACAAGTTTTGTTTGTTTGTTGAAGGTTTATAACTGAGCTGCCTGATTGTTGTAGAAAGATGTTTAACATTTTGTTTGCTGATCTCAAATCCTGAACAATGCCCCAGTAAACATATCCAGAGATGACTTGTGTGGAAGTGAAACACAAATCCTAAACAGTAGCCCCAATAAAACAGAGACAACTTGTGTGGAAGTGAAACAAAGTGACATCATTCATTATAGTATATGCTTGTCACCTCAAAACTCTAGAAATCTAAAAGTTTTATTTTTTTTCTCTCCAACATTCAGCTTATGAAGAAAGTCAAGCTGCAGCAACCCCTATCAACATACATCGTTCTGTCAATGAAATAGCTTCAGACTACACCAAGAAAAATAATGTTCTACGTCTTAGATTGCATGATGGAGCAGAGTTCTTATTGCAGTTTTCCAATTTAGAAAGTATGAGAAACTGGCATACCAAGATTCAACATTTTGCTGGTAAGTTCTAGTTGTCCATAAGTTTGTATTTACTTACATTTTCTCCTTTTCAAAATCGAAACAATTCTAATAATGTTGTTGGTGTTTCATTTCAAGTTGAAATATTCTCTCAATTTAAAGTTACATTAACAAAAGTTTCAACAATTTTGTTTCATGTAGATTGTGTGTTTGCAATTTTGAAAAAAAGACAATATAATTTGTATTTATTTTTGTGTGTATTTGCAATGTCGCTTTCTTGTCTTACTTTTTTACTTAACTCTTTTGGACCAAATGCCACATTATGTGGCTTTGGGTTGTATGCCTTTTTACCAGGAACCACACTAAAGGGCGGTTTAAATTCTAAAAACAAATGTCTTATAAAAATATGTCTTTTGTCTTGGTACATTAAGAGTTAATGAAGTGATATGATAATGAAAAAATTGGAGTGAGAATGTTAACAAAGCAAATTATTGCTTAATCCATTCACCCTTCTGAGCTGATGCACAGGCTGGCGGTATTGTTTAAGATGATGCATAGCCTCTATGCTTGCTTATTTAGTATATATATATTGCAATATAAATGTGTCCGCAGGGTTAACAAAATGACAGAATGATAAGGGTTAAATAAATTGGGTACATGTGTGACAGATCAACTCAAAAGTCTTGACAAATTGCCAGAATTTTAGATATGCATACTAACCATTAGTCCCAATATGTACATAATATTAGACAAATATTAGTCCAGTATTAGTTATAGAGTACCATGTAGTGTTAACCGTATGTGTACATAGTATTAGTCATATGTTTACACGTCACTAGTCATATGTTTACACGTCACTATTAATAGGTTTATACATCACTAATCATATGTTTACACACCATTAGTCATACGTTTACACATCACTAGTCATATGTATACCAAGTATTAGTTATATCTGTATACATAATTAATCATATGTGTAACCAGAATTCGTCATATGTGTGACCTGATGTCATATCCAGAGTTAGTCAGTTTTGTATTCAGAAATAGTCGTGTGGACCCATAATTTCACAACCCAAGTGTACCTGGTTCAAACTCCGCTGTGAACAGTTTGGAAGCAACTTTGTTCCCTTGGCAACCAATGGTAAAAATAAACCCCACAGAAAGCAATGGCAAACTAATGAGCATATAAGTGTCGCCTAGAAAATTGTCGACTCGTTTAATGTGGTTGATGGCAATACCCTTTTTTTTTTTTTTTTTTATCCAGAAGCACTTGAGCTTTCAGCTCATTGGCATGGACATCGTAACCCTTCGGTTCGGTGCCATGAACACCGTGAATCTGGGGAACCTGTGGCTTTTCTGCTAGCCCACTGAATTGAACCCGCACTCACAGAGGTCTAGTCATCCGCAGTCCACGGCTCGAACACGCTGGGCAGGCGGGCATGGCGACGCCTTAAAGAATATGTCACGATTTTTATTTCACCAGAATTAGTCATATGTTCCAGGAACTAGTAAACCCTGATCTAGTGATATGTTCCAGGAACTAGTAAACCCTGACCTAGTGATATGTTCCAGGAACTAGTAAACCCTGACCTAGTGATATGTTCCAGGAACTAGTAAACCCTGACCTAGTGATATGTTCCAGGAACTAGTAAACCATGATCTAGTAATATGTTCCAGGAACTAGTAAACCATGATCTAGTAATATGTTCCAGGAACTAGTAAACCTGATCTAGTCATGTTCCAGGAACTAGTAACCTGACAAGTAATATGTTCCAGGAACTAGTAAACCCTGACCAAGTCATATGTTCCAGGAACTAGTAAACCCTGATCTAGTGATATGTTGAAGGAACTAGTAAACCTGACCTAGTGATATGTTCCAGGAACTAGTAAACCTGATCTAGTGATATGTTCCAGGAACTAGTAAACCTGACCTAGTGATATGTTCCAGAACTAGTAAACCTGACCTAGTGATATGTTCCAGGAACTAGTAAACCCTGACCTAGTGATATGTTCCAGGAACTAGTAAACCATGATCTAGTAATATGTTCCAGGAACTAGTAAACCATGATCTAGTAATATGTTCCAGGAACTAGTAAACCCTGATCTAGTCATATGTTCCAGGAACTAGTAAACCCTGACCAAGTAATATGTTCCAGGAACTAGTAAACCCTGACCAAGTCATATGTTCCAGGAACTAGTAAACCCTGATCTAGTGATATGTTCCAGGAACTAGTAAACCCTGACCTAGTGATATGTTCCAGGAACTAGTAAACCATGATCTAGTGATATGTTCCAGGAACTAGTAAACCCTGACCTAGTGATATGTTGAAGGAACTAGTAAACCCTGACCAAGTAATATGTTGAAGGAACTAGTAAACCCTGATCTAGTGATATGTTGAAGGAACTAGTAAACCCTGACCAAGTAATATGTTCCAGGAACTAGTAAACCCTGATCTAGTCATATGTTGAAGGAACTAGTAAACCCTGATCTAGTGATATGTTCCAGGAACTAGTAAACCTGATCTAGTGATATGTTGAAGGAACTAGTAAACCCTGATCTAATGATATGTTGAAGGAACTAGTAAACCCTGATCTAGTGATATGTTGAAGGAACTAGTAAACCCTGATCTAATGATATGTTGAAGGAACTAGTAAACCCTGATCTAGTGATATGTTGAAGGAACTAGTAAACCCTGACCTAGTGATATGTTCCAGGAACTAGTAAACCATAATCTAGTGATATGTTCCAGGAACTAGTAAACCCTGACCTAGTGATATGTTCCAGGAACTAGTAAACCCTGATCTAGTCATATGTTGAAGGAACTAGTAAACCCTGACCAAGTAATATGTTGAAGGAACTTGTAAACCCTGATCTAGTGATATGTTGAAGGAACTAGTAAACCCTGACCAAGTAATATGTTCCAGGAACTAGTAAACCCTGATCTAGTGATATGTTGAAGGAACTAGTAAACCCTGATCTAGTCATATGTTCCAGGAACTAGTAAACCCTGATCTAGTGATATGTTGAAGGAACTAGTAAACCCTGATCTAGTGATATGTTCCAGGAATTAGTAAACCCTGATCTAGTGATATGTTGAAGGAACTAGTAAACCCTGATCTAGTCATATGTTCCAGGAACTAGTAAACCCTGATCTAGTGATATGTTGAAGGAACTAGTAAACCCTGATCTAGTCATATGTTCCAGGAACTAGTAAACCTGATCTAGTGATATGTTGAAGGAACTAGTAAACCCTGATCTAGTCATATGTTCCAGGAACTAGTAAACCCTGATCTAGTGATATGTTGAAGGAACTAGTAAACCCTGATCTAGTCATATGTTCCAGGAACTAGTAAACCTGATCTAGTGATATGTTGAAGGAACTAGTAAACCCTGATCTAGTCATATGTTCCAGGAACTAGTAAACCTGATCTAGTGATATGTTGAAGGAACTAGTAAACCCTGATCTAGTCATATGTTCCAGGAACTAGTAAACCTGATCTAGTGATATGTTGAAGGAACTAGTAAACCCTGATCTAGTCATATGTTCCAGGAACTAGTAAACCCTGATCTAGTGATATGTTGAAGGAACTAGTAAACCCTGATCTAGTCATATGTTCCAGGAACTAGTAAACCCTGATCTAGTGATATGTTGAAGGAACTAGTAAACCCTGATCTAGTCATATGTTCCAGGAACTAGTAAACCCTGATCTAGTGATATGTTGAAGGAACTAGTAAACCCTGATCTAGTCATATGTTCCAGGAACTAGTAAACCCTGATCTAGTGATATGTTGAAGGAACTAGTAAACCCTGATCTAGTCATATGTTCCAGGAACTAGTAAACCCTGATCTAGTAAACCCTGATCTAGTGATATGTTGAAGGAACTAGTAAACCCTGATCTAGTGATATGACCACCTGTCACACATATTTGATTGATTGATTGATAGATAGGACCATCATCATTGCACTTTGGTGAGTAGCCATGTGTGCTCCAATCTCTTTCTTACACAGAATGATCTCAGTGACAGAGCACAGACTCTGTAGCGCCGGCAAGGATCTCAGAAATAATTTTAGAAGATGATGAAAATATTTTGTAGAAATTTAATTTAAAATTATAATGAATTTTATCGGGCAGCAGCTTTCCAGCCTGATCTCAATTTTGAACAGCCAAAGGCTCAATTTGAACACAGGACATGCGTTTTATTGCCCGTCTCCTTAAGGACTAAGAACTTGATCTCACCAACACTGAGATTTGGTGTACAGACACGCATCTTTCTTCTTCTTCTTCTGCCAACATTCTTCACGCCAATTTGATCATTCTTATTGTGATGTATAATTGGTCCACTGGCAAGAACGGAGTGATCTACGCGGACGATTGTGCGCCCATGGTGACTCAGGCCCGCCCGTCCGTTTCAGCCAACTTTTGATTTACTAGGTGAGCTTTCTAGGTCGATCCTTCGGATCTACGCCTTTTCGATCAACTTTGCCGTATATTTGGGCTTTGTGATCTTCGCCAAGACAGTGAGTTACGCTGCTTTACCCGTTCTGACTGAGAAATATTTCTCGGCTTGTCAGCTTGTCCTCGGACGGCGTCTATGCGATAAAACACCTGTAAAGTATGCTTGCCAATGTTCAGGACCCTGGCTTCCTGTTTGATCCGTACATTGTCGGCCTTGCTTTACCGTACATTTTGAGTTTGATCCGGGAAGGAACATTCTCAGCCTTTTCTAGAGCGATCGTGCGTGGCAATTTGCAATTTCCTCAAAGCACTGGCATGGGGCCGAGTACAAGCAATGTAGTGGGTCGTTTCAGTGGGCTATAAGCTAACTGAGGATTTTGCGCCTGCCATCACCGCCCAGTTATTCCGGGGATGTTAGTTACGACTGCAATCGAACCTTTCCCAGTTGCCCCAAGGCTGGCAGTTCCGTTAGGCATCACCAACCTCAGTTCTTCCGGGATGTTAATTTTAATCGCACAGTACCTTGCACGGTTTTCCCAGGCGGAGTTTCGTATGCACTAAACGCAACTTGTTCTTTTGCGCTCGGCAAACCTTGCCCAGTACATGTATTTGCACCAGGCTACCAATGCGGGGTCAGCTGCAATCTCTCTCGCACCAACACGAGGGTAGACTTTCATTCGTTACGGTCCTGTCTTATTTATTCTTGCCGATGGCTGGCAATGTTGCCCTCCTCAGGGCTTCGAGCTTCGCCCCACGTGGGCATACGTTTGGTCACTGGATGCACCTCTCATCCATGTCTGAGTCGTCTTGCTGTTTCTTTGCTGTCAGGGACTTGGGCAATATCTTGTTGGACATCGGACAGGAGAATTGTGCATTTTATTTGTATGTATCTTTATCGTATTCCGTAATTGCACTGCTACCACTACCAGTAGTTTCCTCTCCCGATCCCTGCCCCTCTTAGCCAGACCAGAACCAGAGTCTGTTTCCAGGGTCACCGCGTGGAGGTTAGGGGCAGGGTCTTGGTTAGCGCGCGCCCTCGCTAACCCTGGCTCATGTTACCACCATGACCTCATGAGCCTTTTGACCCCAGACACGCATCTATTTTCCTATATTGGAGTTATTTATTACTAAACCTACATTATTGCACTCCGGGCAGATCCATAGGTGCTCAGTCTCCCCAACAGATATCAAAGAGTATACATATTGATGGTTCCCGTAGCTCACTGATTAAACACACTCCTCACTCTGCCCCTCAGGCATCTACTTGTACAACCTGTATTGGAGTAATATTATCAAAGTTTTATTCACAGGTTTGTTTTTAATTAACATATCCCTGCAAGTCACTTGGCATGCTTATGTTGTTTGTTTCTGTATGTGTGTGTGTGTGTGTGTGTCTCGTTTGCTTAATGCTGCTATAAATGGCAATGATAAACTTACGTTTTCAGAGCAGGAATCCATGTTTGGCAATCTGAATCTAGGTCATCCCGAGCTACCAGATGAGGAAGGTGATGAGAGACAAATAACATTTGTGTGATTTAGATTTTGTTTGGGGTGCTTTTTCTATTTTGGTTGTGGCTAGGTTTGAGTGCTTCTTTTTATATTACTATGATGATATGTTGGGATTTCTTTGCAAGCATGTAGAAAGTAGCTTTTATGTGATTGTAGAATATATTATTGATTGTGTAGATGATTGATTGATTGAATGATTGTAGATGAAGCTTAATCAAATATTATTATTTTGAACATTGCCAGATTTTTGGGGTAATTTATTGGTTACATGAACAAATGTACATTATTTTAAAATATATTTAACAAAATAATAAATAAATATATATATTCTCGCCCGTGTGTTGCTGTAGCCCGCAAGGCGAGCAAAGTATAGTAACACTGTGACCTACAAGGCCTGTCATAAGAGATGATTGAAGTAGAGACCCAGGAAGCTACCTAGTAAATACAAAGCTTCACAGAAATTTGGTGTCCTGGCCTACTTGTAGGCGCATAATGGTACGCAGAATACTAAAAATAAACTGGCAGGACAAAATTCCAGACAGCGAAGTCCTCACAAGAGCAAAGATCCCAAGCGTCAACACCCTGTTGCAGAAGGCCCAACTGAGATGGGTCGGTCACGTTGCTCGAATGCCTGATAAACGCATCCCAAAACAGTTGATGTATTGCGAGCTTGAAGGGGGCAGACGTTTAGCAGGTGGACAGAAAAACGCTTTAAAGACACTCTTAAAGTGTCTCTGAAATGTCGATATAGACAATACGTGCTGGGAATCCCTTGCGCAAGATCGCCAAATGTGGCGCTGTAACAACAAAGAGGAACCCGAATAGCTGAGAATCATCGTATTGTTGAGTCACAGAGAAAAACGAGCAGCGCGAAAAGACAGAGCACACAACACGCACATGTCTAACCTTGATCATGTATGCCCCACCTGTGGTCGGGATTCTGTTCTAGGATTGGACTCTACAGTCACCTCCACACACCAGAGAGGTGCAGCAGTACACGTCTGAGATTGTTGTCATCATGCTTGCGATGGACGGCTATTACAGGCGCATAACTGCACAATGTACAATTGCTCTTGGCTCAGTATCACATACAAATCACAGAGTGATTTAACAAGAGGTCAATATGGAGCATTCGAAGAAGAAATTATAATGTCATTTTTGACAGAAGATATGTTACTATTTTTGAGACATAGAAATTATGTCAGTTCATCCTATTGACCACTATGATGGTTTTTCATATTAAAATACTAGTATTATAGAAGAGTTGTGATGAGAACTCAGTGGGGTTCTTGGTATAGAAAGAGTTAAAGATTGAAAAGGTAAAATGTTTTGTAGCAAATTTCTTCATTTGTGTGTTCTAGCAATCTCTCATTACTTTTTGCCTTGGGGACTGTTGCAGATTTTTCCAATTTTGCTTGTGTCATTTTGATTGTGCTTATTCTTAGAATATAAGAGCTGCAGTAGCGTAGTTGTTAGTGAACTTGCTTCTTAAGCTAGTGGTCCTGGTTTCATTCCACAGTGTGTGTGGAATATTTTTCCAACTATAACGGCACTCAGGTAAACCAAGCCTCAATTGAGTACCAGGAAAAGTGCTGGGAAGTAAAGGCAGTCGCATGATAGTTGACCATATCACCCATCGTGTGCTGACGGTCAATGAAAAATACAGGCCTAACACTTTATTACCCAATGTACCTCAGGTTATGAAAAAGGGTCCCTCTACTTATTTTCACTTAGAATACAACAAAGTTAGAATACGACAAAGTTAGAATACGACAAAGTTAGAATACAACAAAGTTAGAATACAACATAGTTAGAATACAACAAAGTTAGAATACAACAAAGTTAACCGACAAACTATTCTGATGATACTAGTTTCCCAACAAGCCTCTTCATGAATCGAAACATTAAATAAAAACATATTTCACAAGATCCATTTGATGCTCTTTGTGTAGAATTTTGTGAGTAAAATACAATAAATTTATGAAAGAGAGCTTTCAACTCTGCTCGCAGTCTCTCTCTATCTCTCTCGCCCGCACGCACGATCACCGCCCAGACCGATGTACCAGATTTCCCCAAAAATTCTATTCATGTGGAAATCTGATTCATGCAGCCTTAGCATTGGTGTGTTTTACATTACATCTTCAGCACTATTTGGAGCTCTGGGGCTTATCCTTTGGCGGTGTGTCCGGTTTCAGCCAGCGTTAACTCGGTTTACTCTCCGTTCTGTAGCCATCTAGTGTTTTTTACGGTGTGGGGTGGCTAGCCTCACACCCAACCTCCTTAGACCCCTCTTACAACATGCATGGCAGGTAACAGTGGCTCTATTCCTTGCACCCCAATTTGGGCCCCGATAACCACTCAGGCGGCTCGCAGTCTGATATATAAACTAGAGCTTTCAACTGTGTACACTCTGATATCTCTTTCAACTGTGTACACTCTGATATCTCTTTCAACTGTACACTCTGATACTCTCTTTCAACTTGTGTACACTCTGATATCTCTTTCAACTGTGTACACTCTGATATCTCTTTCAACTGTGTACACTCTGATATCTCTTTCAACTGTGTACGCTCTGATATCTCTTTCAACTGTGTACGCTCTGCTATCTCTTTCAACTGTGTATGCTCTGATATCTCTTTCAACTATGTACGCTCTGATATCTCTTTCAACTGTGTACGCTCTGATATCTCTTTCAACTGTGTGCACTCTGATATCTCTTTCAACTGTGTACACTCTGATATCTCTTTCAACTGTATACGCTCTGATATCTCTTTCAACTGTGTACACTCTGATATCTCTTTCAACTGTGTACACTCTGATATCTCTTTCAACTGTGTACACTCTGATATCTCTTTCAACTGTGTACACTCTGATATCTCTTTCTTCTATATTCTTCCAACACTCCATATCAACTACTTGTTCAACCACTTTTTGTGATTTGTATGTCAGCTGAGCCTAAGAGCGATTGCACGTTGTGCCAGTTATACACCCACAAGTAGGCCAGCACATATGATTTCTGTGACGCTTTTTATTTACTGGTTAGCTTCCCTAGGCCCCCACCTCAGTCGTCTCTTGCGACATGCCTTGTAGGCCGCAGTATTATTATTCTTTGCTGCCCGCAACACAGGCACAGTCGTATCTGAAATAGAGCTTTCAACTCTGTGCAGTCTGATATCTGAAATAGAGCTTTCAACTCTGTGCAGTCTGATATCTGAAATAGAGCTTTCAACTCTGCACAGTCTGATATCTGAAATAGTGCTCTATGACACTTACTAGAGTAGCTTCCTTAGACCTGTACCTCAGTCTCCTCTTACGACATACATTGTAGGCTGCAGTGTTACTATTC
The DNA here is from genome assembly GCA_020796225.1 of Arion vulgaris. NCBI lineage: Eukaryota > Metazoa > Mollusca > Gastropoda > Stylommatophora > Arionidae > Arion > Arion vulgaris. The sequence continues at coordinate 69,522,009 of CM036759.1, forward strand.
TTTGCTCCCTTGCAGCCCGACAACACGCAGGCACAGTCTGATATCTGAAATAGTGCTCTGATATAAAAGATATTTAACAATACGTTTTGTTAAAGAACCTTCCATTTCAAATGTTGCCCGTGTGTTGCCGAAGCTCGCAAGGAGAGCAAAGAATAGTACCACAGTGACCTACAAGGCATGTCTTCTTAAGAGGCAGCTGAGGTAGGGGGCCTAGGAAAGCCACCTAGTAAATAAAAACATCATAGAAATCCGATGTGGTGGCCTACTTGTGGGTGCACAACTGGCACAATCACTCTTAGACTCAGATCATATACAAATCACAAAGACTGGTTAACAAGGGGTCGATATGGAAAGTTAAAGAGGAAGAAGAAGAAGATTTAAAATCTGATTTGGAAAAAGAGTACATAAAAATGTGGTTTTTGTGAGCTTAAACTTAAAGGTAAATTATGAATTCAGTTGAATGGGATCGAGAGAGAGAGAGATTCAGTTGAATGGGATAGAGAGAGGTTCAGTAAGCGAGAGATTCAGTTGAATTGAAGATTTTATATTTTTTAAATAGAAAACGAAAACATGATCAAATAAATGACAAGAATCAAATGATATATGTAAGTATATCTGTTACAGATTGACTTGTTGACAGATTTGTTGTTGTAACTCGAAGTTCTATTTTACACATTACTTTTTCTTCATTTGAAACATATTTCCTGATTCAGCAAAAACATAAGACAATAAAAGAATGATATTTTTGGGAAGAGTTTATATTGATTGTGTTTTTTAGTCAATTAGTTTTAACCTGTGTCCAGAGATGAGGAGAAGTGTGGAGAGATGAGGAAGTTGTGGAGAGATGAGGAAGATGTGGAGAGATGAGGAAGTTGTGGAGAGATGAGGAAGTTGTGAGAGATGAGGAAAATGTGAAGAGATGAGGAAGTTGAGAAGAGATGAGGAAGGTGTCGAGAGATGAGGAAGGTGTGGAGAGATGAGGAAGATGTGGAGAGGTAAATAACATATGTCTGATTTAGTTTCTGTTTTGTCTGCCTTTTTTCTATTTTTGTTGTGGCTAGATTCAAGTGCTTCTTTTTATATGACTATGATGATATGTTGGGATTGGGATTTCTTAGCAAGCATGTAGAAAGTAGCTTTTATGTGATTGTAGAATATATTATTGATTGTGTAGATGATTGATTGATATTGAAATTGTAGATGAAGCTTATCAAATATTTTATCTTCAACATTGTCAGATTTTACAAATTATTTGATTGGTTACAGGAACAAGTGTACATTATTTATTTATATATATTCCTCTCGTACTGTTATATGTTACATAGTGCTTGCAAGTAATTTCTCCATACTGCTCTATCCTGGGCAACTCGCTCAATCTATTCAATTGAATTGAGTCCGATATTACTAAATGATATATAGAGTATTATATTTTCACTGCATCATTTATTCAGACAATTTTACTGTTACTTTTCTATTTGAGGCAATCATTTTCTTTAATTAAAAAAAAGAATTTGATGGGATATTGAGTTCCTAGTCCTATCGGAAAGGATGATAAAAAAGGTCTTTTGTTCAAGTTCTATCTTTTTCCATCTCAATCCTGTTTTGCCTCACTGCCTCAGGATAAGAACTTCATTGCTTAAAAGCAACCATTCTTTTGACTTCTTTTGTCATCACACTGTTACTGGGATGTTGTCCATTGTCATACTTTTCTGTTTTTCTCTTGCAATGCTCTGGTGGCTTGTTGGCAGGATTCTGCTATGCCATCTATCTTCTTTTTGTGGTCCTTCTCTCGCCTTCTTTCCTGATGAAGTAACTGAACTAAAACTTTTAGAAGCAACATAGGGAAATGGTAACAGCTAGCAACATTCACAAACAAATGTGTTTCAATCACACTGACAAGGGAGTTGTTTACATTTTAGATATTTCACCTAGACTGAATGTAAGTGATAGTTCTCTGTATATCTTGGAAAGAGAAAACATCAAATAGATTTAGAGAAAGAGAAGAAAACAAATAGATTTAGAGAAAGAGAAGAAAACAAATAGATTTAGAGAAAGAGGAGACAACATATAGATTTAGAGAAAGAGGAGACAACAAATAGATTTAGAAAAAGAGAAGAAAACAAATAGATTTAGAGAAAGAGAAAACAACAAATAGATTTAGAGAAAGAGAAAACAACAAATAGATTTAGAGAAAGAGAAAACAACAAATAGATTTAGAGAAAGAGGAGACAACATATAGATTTAGAGAAAGAGGAGACAACAAATAGATTTAGAAAAAGAGAAGAAAACAAATAGATTTAGAGAAAGAGAAAACAACAAATAGATTTAGAGAAAGAGAAGAAAACAAATAGATTTAGAGAAAGAGGAGACAACATATAGATTTAGAGAAAGAGGAGACAACAAATAGATTTAGAAAAAGAGAAGAAAACAAATAGATTTAGAGAAAGAGAAAACAACAAATAGATTTAGAGAAAGAGAAAACAACAAATAGATTTAGAGAAAGAGAAAACAACAAATAGATTTAGAGAAAGAGGAGACAACATATAGATTTAGAGAAAGAGAGCAACAATAGATTTAGGAAAAGACAAAAAAAACAAATAGATTTAGAAAAGAAAAACAACAAATAGATTTATAGAAAGAGAAAAACAAATAGATTTAGAGAAAGAGGAGACAACATATAGATTTAGAGAAAGAGGAGACAACAAATAGATTTAGAAAAAGAGAAGAAAACAAATAGATTTAGAGAAAGAGAAAACAACAAATAGATTTAGAGAAAGAGGAGACAACAAATAGATTTAGAGAAAGAGCAGACAACAAATAGATTTAGAGAAAGAACTCACAGAAATATCGCAGATGTTAAGAATGAGAGAAAGTAAAGGTTGGATAACTATTATGCATCATGGCAAAAAAAAAACAAGAAAGAGAAGATTGAGGATGTAACGGATGATGTGAGTATGATGACTGCAGAGATGGGACATCTGTCACATTGAGAGAGAGAGACAAATTTCTGAAGGACTGTTAGGGTGGCAAACAGAACAAGCTATTTCACGAGGATATACAACATTTTTAGTAACAAATTTGATCCACTCTTCTACATCTGAGATCTGGGCTGTCTCTGTGACATTGAGGTACGATGCTCACCTATTGCTTCAAAAGTGCCTGATTTGTGTAATGTGTGAACAATTAGAACATTTTCTCAGTGATCCATGATCTCAATGTAAATGTGATCAAGTTCCTAGTCCTATTGGAAATTGATGATAAAACATAGTTTATGTGCTCGCATTTTGACCACATAGAAAAATTGATGGCAGTGTAAATTTCACAAGAGTAGACTGGAAAGTGGCTGCCCGTGTCAACATTCATTAATAACATTTGAAATAAAATTCCGACAAATTAACTCTGTTCTAAAACTTACTTTGGAAACCTCACACAGAGACATCAAGTTTTTACATAAACACATCCTTTGTATACTTTGTGAATATACTTTCCTGAGCTTCTGTAGCTTAAACAGTAGTGAGCTCGATCTAGAGTACTTTGTGAATATACTTTCCTGAGCTTCTGTAGCTTAAACAGTAGTGAGCTCGATCTAGAGTACTTTGTGAATATACTTTCCTGAGCTTCTGTAGCTTAAACAGTAGTGAGCTCGATCTAGAGTACTTTGTGAATATACTTTCCTGAGCTTCTGTAGCTTAAACAGTAGTGAGCTCGATCTAGAGTACTTTGTGAATATACTTTCCTGAGCTTCTGTAGCTTAAACAGTAGTGAGCTCGATCTAGAGTACTTTGTGAATATACTTTCCTGAGCTTCTGTAGCTTAAACAGTAGTGAGCTCGATCTAGAGTACTTTGTGAATATACTTTCCTGAGCTTCTGTAGCTTAAACAGTAGTGAGCTCGATCTAGAGTACTTTGTGAATATACTTTCCTGAGCTTCTGTAGCTTAAGGGGGACTCTGGTCTGGAAACTATTTTCTTTGCTTTGGTATTAATGTAGAATTTGTATAACAATTTTGAAAGATTATGACTTAGAATAGTAGAAAAAATTAGAAAAAAAAAAGTCAGCGCTTGCCATGGAAACAATACAAAATGGCCTAAGCACAAAATTTCAAATTCCTAAGGCTCTGAAGTTAATGAATATAAATGAATTCTGTTTTCACTCTAAGGTGCGCAATTGTAATATCTACAAAATTACTGATCCTTTTAGGATATATTAAATATTACATTTTTATGAATTTTTGTGTAAACACACCCTCCAAAAACAGCTTTTTTGACCACATTTTGAGGAATTTTTACCAAAAATTAAATATTTAATATATCCTAAAAATCATGTGTAATATTTTAGATATTACAATTGCACTTAGAGTGAAAACAGAATTCATTTACATTCATTAGATTCAGAGCCTTAGGATTTGAAATTTTTTTTTTGCGGCCATTTTGTATTGTTTCCATGGCAACACTTTGACATTTTTTTTTTTACTAATTTTTTCTACTATTCTAAGTCATACTCTTTCAAAATGCTTATACAAATTTTATATTAATATGAAAACAACGAAAATAGATTCTTGATTTTCAAGACCCGAATCCCCCCTTAAACAGTAGTGAGCTCGATCACAACCCAATAGTACCTGGTTCAAACTTTGCTGCCGGCAGTTTGGAAGCAATTTTTTTCCAGTGGAATTTTATGAAAGGTAAAACACAGACCTCACCGTTCAGAAAGCAATGGCAAACCACTGAACGTATAAGTGGTGGCTAGTTGGTGACTCATTTACTACGGTTGATGGCTACATCCTGTAAAGGGATATGCCACAATTTTCATTTTTCATACTTTCCTGGACGTTGTGATTTTTGCTTTATATGAGATCAAGCTACAGTATAATTCAGTGGGTGTGGTACAACACGGTGGGGTTTTGTGTTTGTTTGAAACATACCAGTGTCTCTTCTGTACATATTTGTGTAGTTTTGAACAATATGTATGCACCTTCTGTGCTTGGAAGAAGTCAGAATATCACTGTAATCAGATTGAATGATTGATTGATAGGGTCATCATCATTGCTGTGACATAGGGTAATCATGTATACTGTGATCCCTTTCTTACACAGGAATATATATATTTATATGTGTGGGTACATAGAGGATTAGTACAGAGGTTGAAGAAGATATGTTAGGCTAAGAATAATGGATGATAGAATAAAGTGATAGAATGGTGCACATGTACTGCCAAGTATGAAGTATTTTTTTTTTTGAACCAGAAGCACTTGAGCTTTCCTTCGGCTCGGTGCCATGAACACCATAAATTTGGAGAACCTGTGGCTTTTCTGCCAGCCCGCGGAATTGAACCATACTCACACGGGGCTTGTATGAAGTATAAGGACAGGACACATGTACGGTCAAATAAGAGGTGTAGCACAGGAACCAACTGCACACACACTCTTTGACCTCTGTTTGGGAACATGAATCTTCCTCGGGAACACTAAACGTCCTTTGGTAAAAGAACCCAAAGTTCTTTGAAGCTGTATATGTTTCTTCTTCTTCAATCTTTCAATATTAACCACCTGTTCAGTTATATGAGGACTATCATCATAGCACGCCAGACACATCCATAGGTGCTTCGATCAAGAGTGAAAACTCGCAGCCCTGGTTAGAAGAAGAAGGTGCTTCGATCTTCGCAAATCCAACAGTGTCCAATGAACCAACGCACCAGTTCGATGTTGATTAATCAATCTCTTTGCATATTTAGTATGTCATTCTTTATGGGCTACACCAATATTGACACCCATCTCTCTCAATCTGGTAAACCACTTGTTAACTACTCTTTGTGATTTGTATGTGATCTGAGCCTAAGAGTGATTGTACATTGTGTCAGTTATGCGCCTACAAGTAGGTGAGTACATCCAATTTCTGCAACCCTTTTTATTTACTATGGTAGCTTCCTTAGGCCCCTACCTCATTCGCCTCTTACGACATGCCTTATAGATCGTAGCAGTGTTATTATTCTTTGCCACCTTCAGGACCCGGTACCACACAGGTGACTATGACATCTGCATGGGAACACCGAGCATCCTAGGGTCATATATCTAAAGTTCTTTGAAGCTCTATATATTTAATTAACCAATAAACAGTAACCAAGCAATTATGATGGTAAACAATGCTTAAAATATTTCACTTTATCAACCGTTTTAGCTTCAAGTTTAATCTTTCCAGATTTTTGGCTTGTAGCTGTCAAAACTAATTATATTTGTATTATTCACTTAGAGATGTGGATATGAGTATTATGTGAGAGAAGTTTTAATATTTTGACTGTTTACAATTTACATCCTGCTTGACTTTTCTTATTGATTGTTTGATGCAGTGATCTGGAGAGATTTCTTTGGTGATGTGGAGCTATTGCTTATATCTCTTAGCATGTGTTGCAAATATTTCATTCAGAATAATTTCATTTATGTCCTGCTAGACTATTTGCTTTCGCTGCAAAAATTAAAGTATTTCATGAATAATATTTACAGACACATAAACAAAATGTTGTGCTAGACTATATTTGCTGTCGCTGTATAAATTAAAGTATTTCACATTGAATAATATTTACAGACACATAAACAAAATGTCGTATTAATTCAAATATTTCTCATCTTCACATTTCAACAGCATTTGTCGATATCTTTTCAATTATTTGTTTTGTGTGTGCATGTTTAGTTTAATTTTGTTATCTTAACTCTTTCCGTATGCAGTTATTTGCTCATTTGTACGCTGTTAATTCAAGAAAGGCAAAAAAAAGCATTTTTATTTTAAAAATTGCAACGGCTCGTTAATAAAGAAATATATATATATGTATATCTTATATAGTAATTTGAATAAAACTGGACAACCTATTAGAATAACAAGGTTAAAAAGTAGTAGATGTAAAAATAGTCAAAGTAAAACTAGACAAATTTATATAAGGGGAAATAACTCGAATGGCGCAGTGTACGGCGAATGGCTTGGAAAGAGTTAACTGGCATGTGTAGCTTGTATAAGAAGTAAATTTAATATAGTTATCCTGAGGTCAAATCACATTCTGTAATTTTATGAAAGATAAGGTTTAACCGAACGGGACTACAGAGCCGATATATCGGTTCATGATGTTGCAAAACCGATATATCGGCTTTTATATGTATATTGACGAAAATGAATGTATCTGCCCAACCCCTTTACTGAAGTTTAAAAATCTTCAGAAACAGAAAGTACTTATATGTAGGTACATTTCTAACTCCTTTTAACAAAGATTTGAAAGCGGGCAAGCAATGTATTATTATGTTGAAATCGAGTCATATATTTTTTTTAACGCTGTTTCCGACATTTATCAACATTGTCATAAAGAGTAAAATGAGTTTATACTGTGCAATCTTGAGTATTGTTAGATCCAATTATAACTTGTGATAGTAATGAAGAAGAATTAATTGATGGTAATAACGACATTTCATTGTTTATGGAATGTAGTATCGATAGTTGTAATTCTAAGTCTAATGTTATAATTACATCTAAAGAATGGGCGTTGAATATTCCATTTGTTGACATGTCTGCACTAAAAAGTGAATATTATAAAAACTACTGCACGTAGTTAGATGCAACTTATAGAGTATGTTCGCACATGGATTATCTTCATTTAACTGCTACTTCTGGAAACATCTATAAATAGTAAGGTGTAATACAAACCCGAAGGTATAAATATTTTTTATGATTTTTATTTTTTTCAGAATAGTCATGCTACAATAACCTAATTTTCTCAAACGTACATCACCTGATGTAAAATGTTATTATAAAATTATTTTAGTAAATCAAAGAGATAGCATGTCTTTTGCTTGTTGATATTGCTGTATATATATCATGTTAAATACAAGACTTGTGTTCTGAAGACATGCTGCAGTATTTACCTTTTTCTGATAAACTGTTTATATTTGTTAACTTAGTCATTAGTTACATATTTCTGATAACAACAATGATAGTAATAATAATAATGATAATAAAATAATAATAATAATAAAGTTCCCAACCCACTAGAGTTTTAGCGATAGGGATGCTGCGATGAAATCGCCAACATATTAGTTAGTTTCTCTAAAGATTTCTCCTCTGCAAAGTGGATGAGTGAGATCTATCTCCTCTGCAAGGTGGATGAGTGGTAAAAATGATTTTCCTAAACAATCCTTGCTGTAATCAACCATTGTTTTGTTTTTGCTTTCCTTTTCTTCTCACATCGTTGAGTGTTCCCTGAAGAACCATTTTTTTAGATTGAGTCATGTCTTCTGACATGTCTGTACAATGATTGTTACCACAGCCATAAATGCTTCTAAGTGACATGTCAGCATAGTTGTGTTATTCCTGACAACATTTGTTTTGTTTTATTGTAAGAGATTCCTAGTAGCATTTTACAAACATTTATTTTAACAACAACGTCAAGCATGACTATGGAGATCACTGCTGCCTCCAGGGCTATCTTGTGGGTGACTGAACAACAAGCTACCCGTATGATTACCATATCAGACTCAATGAATATCCTTCATGCACCAAACACAATGAGGACATCAGAAGCAGAGTGGGCATAACTTCATGCACCAAACACAATGAGGACATCAGAAGCAGAGTGGGCATAACTTCATGCACCAAACACAATGAGGACATCAGAAGCAGAGTGGGCATAACTTCATGCACCAAACACAATGAGGACATCAGAAGCAGAGTGGGCATAACTTCATGCACCAAACACAATGAGGACATCAGAAGCAGAGTGGGCATAACTTCATGCACCAAACACAATGAGGACATCAGAAGCAGATGGGCATAATTCTGCACCAAACACATTGTAGGACTTCAGAAGAGAGTGCATAATTCATTACCAAACATCAATTTAGACATCAGAAGCAGAGGGCATGAACTTCATGCCAAACACAATGAGGACATCAGAAGCAGAGTGGGCATAACTTCATGCACCAAACACAATGAGGACATCAGAAGCAGAGTGGGCATAACTTCATGCACCAAACACATTGAGGACATCAGAAGCAGAGTGGGCATAACTTCATGCACCAAACACAATGAGGACATCAGAAGCAGAGTGGGCATAACTTCATGCACCAAACACAATGAGGACATCAGAAGCAGAGTGGGCATAACTTCATGCACCAAATACATTGAAAACAACAAATGCAGTGGTTTGGACATTTAATGAGAATGAAATACAACCAACCACCAATAACAGCATACAATAAAAAGAGATCGGTTACTAGAGCCAAAGGAAGACCTAGAAAAAAGATGGATAGATAAGATCAAGACCACACTACATAATCACAGATATAACATGTCAAGGGCGACTCATCTGGCCCTGGAATGCAAATTAAAGATCCTCCCTACGCTTAACAGCAAGAGTGAACAACCAATTCCATCATCCACCTGGGAAAAGACAATAGATCTAATATAACAACATTTGTCACTGAATGAAGTGAATTGTATTGGTGTTATGATAACTAGTTTACTAGACAATTTGCAGACCTTCATGTTTACAATACCCAACATGGAGTAATCCAAATGTTTACAATACCCAACATGGAGTAATCCAAATGTTTACAATACCCAACATGGATTAATCCTAATGTTTACAATACCCAACATGGATTAATCCAAATGTTTCAATACCAACATGGATTAATCCAAATGTTTCAATACAACATGGATTAATCCAAATGTTTACAATACCCAACATGGAGTAATCCAAATGTTTACAATACCCAACATGGATTAATCCTAATGTTTACAATACCCAACATGGAGTAATCCAAATGTTTACAATACCCAACATGGATTAATCCTAATGTTTACAATACCCAACATGGATTAATCCAAATGTTTACAATACCCAACATGGAGTAATCCTAATGTTTACAATACTCACCATGGAGTAATCCTAATGTTTGCAGATATCGATAATCCTAAAATTTGTATTTGATCTTCAAAGATTATTGTATTCCTCTTCTACAGTAACTTGTTATATAAGGCCTGCAAGCAACTTATCCTGAACTCCTCCCATTTTATGTTGGTTATTTTCACAGACATTATCTACATTCTACAACTGCATTCAACTTACTTTCTGTATCTTATTTTCCAACTCTCGCTGGCAGATGTTAGGAAGGATTGATACAACATTGGAATTGAAAATCCATAATTTAGTTTTTAAACTTAAAACTTGCAGTTCCATATTTTATTTACTCTTTTAGAAGCTTATTTTTAATTTGCTTAAAAATTTTAGGGCAGAAAATATTCAGGATTAACTCATTACAAAAATAAAAGTATATTGGTCTTTATTTTGTAAAAAATACTGGTCTAGATTTTTACAGTACAGAAAGTCTATTGGCTGTTTAGTTGTGTAGTTTGTATTTACGTGTTTCACCATTGTTTAGTTTGACAACATGTAAAATTTATGAATATTATTTTTAACATACAAATTACCGTTTGAAATGAAGTAATTTGACCTCCGAGCTGTAAGTTGATACATGAGATGTTGAACCATTATTTACTAAGATATCTTGTTTATATTGTGTGTGTGTGTGCTTATTATAACCTTGATGCTGTTGAACTTTAACCGTGACCTTATGTTGACCCGTCACCTTTTATATATCTTTACCCATAATCCAATTCTAGATCTGGAACCATCTGAGCAATTTTCTCGGGCTGGAGATCACAGTACTAGCGCATCTCCTCGTGAAACAAGTCCTTCTCCACCTCCTCGCACCACAGCATCTAACCAGCCAGCATCCCATCCTGCTTTACCCCCAAAACCTCTCCCCAGATCATTTGAGCCTGTGGCAGAAGTTTCCAGACATTCTTATGGAGAAGAAAAATCACCACCACATTCCAGAACTTCCAGTCTTCCATCCAACAACCTGTAGGTAGTGAAACTGTCAAATAGAATAGTTTATACATAAGTACTATCATAAGTATTATCACTCTGAAGTCAGACAAGGCAGCTGTATGAAGGGTTCAAAATAGAATAGTTTATCACATAAGTACTATCATAAGTATTATCACTTGAAGTCAGACAAGGCATGCCTTATGAAGGTTTAAAATAGAATAGTTTATCACATAAGTACTATCATAAGTATTATCACTTCTGAAGTCAGACAAGGCATGCCTGTATGAAAGGTTTAAAAAAAGACACAGGAACTTTTTTTTAAAAATAGCACAATGTATATAGGGTAATGTTGGACGCACCTTGAGAAGAAATGATCAAAGAATATCAAAGCAGACATTGTAGTGGGATGCAGAGGGTTTAAGAAAGAGAGGATGACCTAAGGAGACCCTGAAACAAACTTTGCTGAGAGAGGCAAGAAATATCTGTCAAAGTTCCATGGAGGAGATTGAGCGAGTTGCCCAGGAGCGGTATGGAGAAATTGCTTTGCAGGCCCTATGTAGCAGTATATAGTCGAGAGGAATTATTATTATTGGCCAGTATTTTCATTGACTGTTGGCACATGATGAATGCGTAGTCAACATCACTCGGCCATATTTACTTCCCAGTATTTTTCCTTGTACCCAATTGAGACTGGGTCAACCTGAAAGCTGTTCTGGTTGGAAAAAGATGCATGACATTTACTGTGGAATTGAACCCAGTCACTAGTCTAATTATAGTTTGTTCTAAAATTTGTGATCACACTTAGGTTTAATTTGTACCAAATCTACCGGATGGATAACAGTAATTTTTTGCATGCAGTCTTATATACCTCACAACCTTACGAATTCATGTTTAACTAATTGGTAGGTAGCTTAGTTGATGAAAAAAACGTTTTTTGTTATATAATTTTGCATAAGCACAACAAAATGATAACCAAAGTTTAGAATTTACATTAATACACAAAATGGTGACGAATGTTTGCAAAGGTGTATCCCTATTACATATTATACAAATAAAGGTGACATAGTGAACAAATGATACCTTCCACTTCTATAAATGAAAGTAAATGTTGCGTACATACACCAATGACAGTCTGTAGGAAACATTGTGAACTGATTAATTCCACAGGATTCCCAATTTTGACTTGCACTGAATTGCATGTGAAACACGGAAATGTTTAGTTATAGACAAACTTGACAATCGTACTGTAAAATTTCGACAAGTATACCATATCAACATCGCTGCAATTTTAGTAATAACATATAATAAAATTCTTACAGAACTAAAGGTTTGGGTGGGCAAAAATTACTTTTGGAGACGCCGTCACTGTTACCTTATATAAAATGTAAAAATCAAGAAATTATGTCAAGGGATGATTTTATATCGGTCGGTAACGATGATCACGAATTTTGAAACGAACTGTAGTATGTTCACTAACAACTATGCAACTGTGGCTCTCAAGAGACTCTATAATGGGAGACACTGAACGAACTGTAGTATGTTCACTAACAACTATGCAACTGTGACTCTCAAGGGACTCTATAATGGGAGACACTGAACGAACTGTATTATGTTCACTAACAACTATGCAACTGTGGCTCTCAATGGACTCTATAATGGGAGACACTGATAATGAGGAAAGCAGGTCTTCACACAAAAACCAGCCAGAAGAGCATACCAATCACATTGACTACGCCTGAATTCATATTTGATAAACACAAAAACCAGCTAGAAAGAACATACCAATCGCATTGACTACGCCTGAATTCATATTTGACAAACACAAAAATAATTTTTTTAAATGTCCTTAGTGCCTTATGTCCTTACATTAAATGTCCTTACTGCCTTGGGATAGGTCGGTGTAGGACATGAGCCTGGGGAATTTAATGGTTGCATAGTTAGTACAGTCACAGCAAACTCTTCAGGTTATAATGTTTTCTTTATGCACCTATAGAAAAACGTCTTGATCGGACAACGCGGATTGAACACAAGTCTCCAGTATGAGAGCCAGCACTCGAATCCATTTGGTCAGATGCTCTTGAAGAAGAAGAATAAGCGTGATCAAATCCTTGCTGGGGCTCCCAAGATAAACAAAGAAAAGTAACACTGTGATCTATAAGACATGTCGTAAAAGGCGACTAATGTAGGATTTGGCTTGGGGCTAGCTACCCTATTGAGTAGAAAAAGTTTGCTACAAAATGCAACCAGCCATGAAAAATTACAAATACAAGGAAAATAATTACTGCCAACCAAGAGGAAAAGTGGCTTTTTCAAGAATAGGTATCAAGAAAAATGAATCTAAAGCAGAAATATCTATTTCATTGCACTGGGTTTTACCCTTTATGGCTCAGTCCCTCTCTGCAGGTATGACTCATCTCCTGCCAAGAGTATTGTGCACTGCTTCGGTAACAATCCTAGTGGTCCCTGGAAATAATGCATTCGTGAAGAGTACAGCACGGACTGGATTTGAACCCACAAGGCTTAACTACTTAGCCACAGAGACCAGTGACTAGAATAGGTATGTGTGATCCAGAGAAAGCTACAAGAAATGTTGACAGCAGATTATCTTAAAGATATACAGAAGAGTTGGAGAAAGCTACAAGAAATGTTGACAGCAGATTATCTTAAAGATATACAGAAGAGTTGGAGAGAGCTACAAGAAATGTTGACAGCAGATTATCTTAAAGATATACAGAAGAGTTGGAGAGAGCTACAAGAAATGTTGACAGCAGATTATCTTAAAGATATACAGAAGAGTTGGAGAGAGCTACAAGAAATGTTGACAGCAGATTATCTTAAAGATATACAGAAGAGTTGGAGAGAGCTACACGAAATGTTGACAGCAGATTATCTTAAAGATATACAGAAGAGTTGGAGAGAGCTACAAGAAATGTTGACAGCAGATTACCTTAAAGATATACAGAAGAGTTGGAGAGAGCTACAAGAAATGTTGACAGCAGATTATCTTAAAGATATACAGAAGAGTTGGAGAGAGCTACAAGAAATGTTGACAGCAGATTATCTTAAAGATATACAGAAGAGTTGGAGAGAGCTACAAGAAATGTTGACAGCAGATTATCTTAAAGATATACAGAAGAGTTGGAGAGAGCTACAAGAAATGTTGACAGCAGATTATCTTAAAGATATACAGAAGAGTTGGAGAGAGCTACAAGAAATGTTGACAGCAGATTATCTTAAAGATATACAGAAGAGTTGGAGAGAGCTACAAGAAATGTTGACAGCAGATTATCTTAAAGATATACAGAAGAGTTGGAGAGAGCTACAAGAAATGTTGACAGCAGATTATCTTAAAGATATACAGAAGAGTTGGAGAGAGCTACAAGAAATGTTGACAGCAGATTATCTTAAAGATATACAGAAGAGTTGGAGAGAGCTACAATAAATGTTTACAGCAGATTATCTTAAAGATATACAGAAGAGTTGGAGAAAGCTACAAGAAATGTTGACAGCAGATTATCTTAAAGATATACAGAAGAGTTGGAGAGAGCTACAAGAAATGTTTACAGCAGATTATCTTAAAGATATACAGAAGAGTTGGAGAGAGCTACAAGAAATGTTTACAGCAGATTATCTTAAAGATATACAGAAGAGTTGGAGAGAGCTACAAGAAATGTTGACAGCAGATTATCTTAAAGATATACAGAAGAGTTGAGAAGCTACAAGAGATGTTGACAGCAGATTATCTTAAAGATATACAGAAGAGTTGGAGAGAGCTACAAGAAATGTTTACAGCAGATTATCTTAAAGATATACAGAAGAGTTGGAGAGAGCTACAAGAAATGTTGACAGCAGATTATCTTAAAGATATACAGAAGAGTTGGAGAGAGCTACAAGAAATGTTTACAGCAGATTATCTTAAAGATATACAGAAGAGTTGGAGAGAGCTACAAGAAATGTTGACAGCAGATTATCTTAAAGATATACAGAAGAGTTGGAGAGAGCTACAAGAAATGTTGACAGCAGATTATCTTAAAGATATACAGAAGAGTTGGAGAGAGCTACAAGAAATGTTTACAGCAGATTATCTTAAAGATATACAGAAGAGTTGGAGAGAGCTACAAGAAATGTTGACAGCAGATTATCTTAAAGATATACAGAAGAGTTGGAGAGAGCTACAAGAAATGTTTACAGCAGATTATCTTAAAGATATACAGAAGAGTTGGAGAGAGCTACAAGAAAT
This sequence comes from Arion vulgaris, assembly GCA_020796225.1. Lineage (NCBI taxonomy): Eukaryota > Metazoa > Mollusca > Gastropoda > Stylommatophora > Arionidae > Arion > Arion vulgaris. The sequence goes on from CM036759.1 coordinate 69,537,121, forward strand.
GTTGACAGCAGATTATCTTAAAGATATACAGAAGAGTTGGAGAGAGCTACAAGAAATGTTGACAGCAGATTATCTTAAAGATATACAGAAGAGTTGGAGAGAGCTACAAGAAATGTTGACAGCAGATTATCTTAAAGATATACAGAAGAGTTGGAGAGAGCTACAAGAAATGTTGACAGCAGATTATCTTAAAGATATACAGAAGAGTTGGAGAGAGCTACAAGAAATGTTGACAGCAGATTATCTTAAAGATATACAGAAGAGTTGGAGAGAGCTACAAGAAATGTTGACAGCAGATTATCTTAAAGATATACAGAAGAGTTGGAGAGAGCTACAAGAAATGTTGACAGCAGATTATCTTAAAGATATACAGAAGAGTTGGAGGAGCTACAGAGATAGAAGATAGAAAAACTTGGCATGAGTTGGGTGTGGTGCCATGCCAAAACTAGAGTTGAAAAGAGCATTAGAAAAAGAACATTAAATCCAACACTAAGCTTAGTAAGCTTTTACGAAAATGTTCAATTAGCTCTTATGTCTTTCTTGCTTTTCTCCACTTCTGTTTTGTCTCACAGTGGCAGGATAAGAAGACATTTCTAGAACGAGCCCTTGTGTGAGCTCATGAAAAGTGTCTTTCATCGCCTCTGTTATCTCTGAGGTTCACCTTTTGCGTGCGCATTTTGCTTGTATCCATTGTATCGAGCAACATTGCTCTTTGAGGTGCACTGTCTGTTGGTAATCTGCTTACGTGGTCGAACCATTGAATTTGTTGTTTCTTGATGAAGTCTAGTACTTATGTTCTACCCACTTTTTTCTTCTGATGTATTCATTTCTAAACCAGCCTGTACTTGTTACTCCCAGCATTCTGTGTAGACACTTCATCTCTGTCGTGACTAGTATCTACTTGTTACACCCAGCATTCTGTGTAGACACTTCATCTCTGTCATGACTAGTATCTACTTGTTACTCCCAGCATTCTGTGTAGACACTTCATCTCTGTCATGACTAGTATCTACTTGTTACTCCCAGCATTCTGTGTAGACACTTCATGTCTGTCATGACTAGTATCTACTTGTTACTCCCAGCATTCTGTGTAGACACTTCATGTCTGTCATGACTAGTATCTACTTGTTACTCCCAGCATTCTGTGTAGACACTTCATGTCTGTCATGACTAGTATCTACTTGTTACTCCCAGCATTCTGTGTAGACACTTCATGTCTGTCATGACTAGTATCTACTTGTTACTCCCAGCATTCTGTGTAGACACTTCATGTCTGTCATGACTAGTATCTACTTGTTACTCCCAGCATTCTGTGTAGACACTTCATGTCTGTCATGACTAGTATCTACTTGTTACTCCCAACATTCTGTGTAGACACTTCATCTCTGTCATGACTAGTATCTACTTGTTACTCCCAGCATTCTGTGTAGACACTTCATCTCTGTCATGACTAGTATCTACTTGTTACTCCCAGCATTCTGTGTAGACACTTCATGTCTGTCATGACTAGTATCTACTTGTTACTCCCAGCATTCTGTGTAGACACTTCATGTCTGTCATGACTAGTATCTACTTGTTACTCCCAGCATTCTGTGTAGACACTTCATGTCTGTCATGACTAGTATCTACTTGTTACTCCCAGCATTCTGTGTAGACACTTCATGTCTGTCATGACTAGTATCTACTTGTTACACCCAGCATTCTGTGTAGACACTTCATGTCTGTCATGACTAGTATCTACTTGTTACTCCCAGCATTCTGTGTAGACACTTCATCTCTGTCATGACTAGTATCTACTTGTTACTCCCAGCATTCTGTGTAGACACTTCATCTCTGTCATGACTAGTATCTACTTGTTACTCCCAGCATTCTGTGTAGACACTTCATCTCTGTCATGACTAGTATCTACTTGTTACACCCAGCATTCTGTGTAGACACTTCATCTCTGTCATGACTAGTATCTACTTGTTACTCCCAGCATTCTGTGTAGACACTTCATCTCTGTCATGACTAGTATCTACTTGTTACACCCAGCATTCTGTGTAGACACTTCATGTCTGTCATGACTAGTATCTACTTGTTACACCCAGCATTCTGTGTAGACACTTCATGTCTGTCATGACTAGTATCTACTTGTTACTCCCAGCATTCTGTGTAGACACTTCATCTCTGTCATGACTAGTATCTACTTGTTACTCCCAGCATTCTGTGTAGACACTTCATGTCTGTCATGACTAGTATCTACTTGTTACACCCAGCATTCTGTGTAGACACTTCATGTCTGTCATGACTAGTATCTACTTGTTACACCCAGCATTCTGTGTAGACACTTCATGTCTGTCATGACTAGTATCTACTTGTTACACCCAGCATTCTGTGTAGACACTTCATGTCTGTCATGACTAGTATCTACTTGTTACTCCCAGCATTCTGTGTAGACACTTCATGTCTGTCATGACTAGTATCTACTTGTTACTCCCAGCATTCTGTGTAGACACTTCATGTCTGTCATGACTAGTATCTACTTGTTACACCCAGCATTCTGTGTAGACACTTCATGTCTGTCATGACTAGTATCTACTTGTTACTCCCAGCATTCTGTGTAGACACTTCATGTCTGTCATGACTAGTATCTACTTGTTACTCCCAGCATTCTGTGTAGACACTTCATGTCTGTCATGACTAGTATCTACTTGTTACTCCCAGCATTCTGTGTAGACACTTCATGTCTGTCATGACTAGTATCTACTTGTTACTCCCAGCATTCTGTGTAGACACTTCATCTCTGTCATGACTAGTATCTACTTGTTACTCCCAGCATTCTGTGTAGACACTTCATGTCTGTCATGACTAGTATCTACTTGTTACTCCCAGCATTCTGTGTAGACACTTCATGTCTGTCATGACTAGTATCTACTTGTTACTCCCAGCATTCTGTGTAGACACTTCATGTCTGTCATGACTAGTATCTACTTGTTACTCCCAGCATTCTGTGTAGACACTTCATGTCTGTCATGACTAGTATCTACTTGTTACACCCAGCATTCTGTGTAGACACTTCATGTCTGTCATGACTAGTATCTACTTGTTACTCCCAGCATTCTGTGTAGACACTTCATCTCTGTCATGACTAGTATCTACTTGTTACTCCCAGCATTCTGTGTAGACACTTCATCTCTGTCATGACTAGTATCTACTTGTTACACCCAGCATTCTGTGTAGACACTTCATGTCTGTCATGACTAGTATCTACTTGTTACTCCCAGCATTCTGTGTAGACACTTCATCTCTGTCATGACTAGTATCTACTTGTTACACCCAGCATTCTGTGTAGACACTTCATGTCTGTCATGACTAGTATCTACTTGTTACACCCAGCATTCTGTGTAGACACTTCATGTCTGTCATGACTAGTATCTACTTGTTACTCCCAGCATTCTGTGTAGACACTTCATCTCTGTCATGACTAGTATCTACTTGTTACTCCCAGCATTCTGTGTAGACACTTCATGTCTGTCATGACTAGTATCTACTTGTTACACCCAGCATTCTGTGTAGACACTTCATGTCTGTCATGACTAGTATCTACTTGTTACACCCAGCATTCTGTGTAGACACTTCATGTCTGTCATGACTAGTATCTACTTGTTACACCCAGCATTCTGTGTAGACACTTCATGTCTGTCATGACTAGTATCTACTTGTTACACCCAGCATTCTGTGTAGACACTTCATGTCTGTCATGACTAGTATCTACTTGTTACTCCCAGCATTCTGTGTAGACACTTCATGTCTGTCATGACTAGTATCTACTTGTTACTCCCAGCATTCTGTGTAGACACTTCATGTCTGTCATGACTAGTATCTACTTGTTACACCCAGCATTCTGTGTAGACACTTCATGTCTGTCATGACTAGTATCTACTTGTTACTCCCAGCATTCTGTGTAGACACTTCATGTCTGTCATGACTAGTATCTACTTGTTACACCCAGCATTCTGTGTAGACACTTCATGTCTGTCATGACTAGTATCTACTTGTTACTCCCAGCATTCTGTGTAGACACTTCATGTCTGTCATGACTAGTATATACTTGTTACACCCAGCATTCTGTGTAGACACTTCATGTCTGTCATGACTAGTATCTACTTGTTACTCCCAGCATTCTGTGTAGACACTTCATGTCTGTCATGACTAGTATCTACTTGTTACACCCAGCATTCTGTGTAGACACTTCATGTCTGTCATGACTAGTATCTACTTGTTACTCCCAGCATTCTGTGTAGACACTTCATGTCTGTCATGACTAGTATCTACTTGTTACTCCCAGCATTCTGTGTAGACACTTCATGTCTGTCATGACTAGTATCTACTTGTTACTCCCAGCATTCTGTGTAGACACTTCATGTCTGTCATGACTAGTATCTACTTGTTACACCCAGCATTCTGTGTAGACACTTCATGTCTGTCATGACTAGTATCTACTTGTTACTCCCAGCATTCTGTGTAGACACTTCATGTCTGTCATGACTAGTATCTACTTGTTACTCCCAGCATTCTGTGTAGACACTTCATGTCTGTCATGACTAGTATCTACTTGTTACTCCCAGCATTCTGTGTAGACACTTCATGTCTGTCATGACTAGTATCTACTTGTTACACCCAGCATTCTGTGTAGACACTTCATGTCTGTCATGACTAGTATCTACTTGTTACTCCCAGCATTCTGTGTAGACACTTCATGTCTGTCATGACTAGTATCTACTTGTTACTCCCAGCATTCTGTGTAGACACTTCATGTCTGTCATGACTAGTATCTACTTGTTACTCCCAGCATTCTGTGTAGACACTTCATGTCTGTCATGACTAGTATCTACTTGTTACTCCCAGCATTCTGTGTAGACACTTCATGTCTGTCATGACTAGTATCTACTTGTTACACCCAGCATTCTGTGTAGACACTTCATGTCTGTCATGACTAGTATCTACTTGTTACTCCCAGCATTCTGTGTAGACACTTCATGTCTGTCATGACTAGTATCTACTTGTTACTCCCAGCATTCTGTGTAGACACTTCATGTCTGTCATGACTAGTATCTACTTGTTACACCCAGCATTCTGTGTAGACACTTCATGTCTGTCATGACTAGTATCTACTTGTTACTCCCAGCATTCTGTGTAGACACTTCATGTCTGTCATGACTAGTATCTACTTGTTACACCCAGCATTCTGTGTAGACACTTCATGTCTGTCATGACTAGTATCTACTTGTTACTCCCAGCATTCTGTGTAGACACTTCATGTCTGTCATGACTAGTATCTACTTGTTACTCCCAGCATTCTGTGTAGACACTTCATGTCTGTCGTGACTAGTATCTACTTGTTACACCCAGCATTCTGTGTAGACACTTCATGTCTGTCATGACTAGTATCTACTTGTTACTCCCAGCATTCTGTGTAGACACTTCATGTCTGTCATGACTAGTATCTACTTGTTACTCCCAGCATTCTGTGTAGACACTTCATGTCTGTCATGACTAGTATCCTTTCTGTAAAGAAAATAGATATCTAATAATTATATATAAATATATATGTTGTGGCCTAATTTGTGAATAAATAAATTTCAAATCTTTGTAATTAACCAAAAATGTCTGTAATATTGTGTAATTAACCAAAAAATGTCTGTAATATTGTGTAACTAACCAAGAAAATGTCTGTTATATTGTGTAACTAACCAAGAAAATGTCTGTTATATTGTGTAACTAACCAAGAAAATGTCTGTTATATTGTGTAACTAACCAAGAAAATGTCTGTTATATTGTGTAACTAACCAAGAAAATGTCTGTTATATTGTGTAACTAACCAAGAAAATGTCTGTTATATTGTGTAACTAACCAAGAAAATGTCTGTTATATTGTGTAACTAACCAATAAAATGTCTGTTATATTGTGTAACTAACCAAGAAAATGTCTGTTATATTGTGTAACTAACCAAGAAAATGTCTGTAATATTGTGTAACTAAGAAAATGTCTGTTATATTGTGTAACTAACCAAGAAAATGTCTGTAATATTGTGTAACTTGCCATGTTGGCAATGTCTTGTGTTTTCTCATTATCAGAAGATGATGTACATTCTCCAACTGCAGATGTGGAACATAGTCAAGACAGAGGTAGGAATATTCTTACTAAATAGTTTAGTTTAGTTTAGTCGTCGGATCACCATCACTGCACGTCGAACAAATTAGTCCATAAGTGCTCGATCTCTCCCTCAGTATGTCCATCAGCGTGTGGCGACTAACGACACGGTTCTTTGTTGGTTTACAATTCTTCTTGTCTGCCAGCATAGCGTTCTTGTCGAGCTACACCACACTTAACTTTGAGTTCTTGCAGTCTGGTTAGTGTTGTGGATGCACCGCTATTACGTGAATCATGTACACGCCCTCTCTCCCTTAAGGAATTTATAATATCAGCCTGGTCCATTGCTCGTCCGCTTTGGACAGCAGCCATACCTGCAAGCCTATCCGCACGTTCATTCCCCTTACACCTGTATGCCCTGGTACAAAATAAACTGATCTTTGTCAGCTTAGACCTCCCAGCGATTCTATCCAATGTCTCCTAGCCCATCCTGTTTCAATCTTCCTGAGCATACTCATTGAGTCACTGAGAAAACATGCATGGATAAAGTCTGTGATTCTAGCCAAATCATCGCTTGGTAACCGCCATGATTTCCATAGTGAGACTGCTTGTAGTCACGGCAAAACCACCACTGTCTTCCTTCACAACATCACCTCCGACCTGAGCAGTGAAAGCCCACGAGCTCCGCACATGTCGAATCACCGAACCATCCGTATAAATGATTACATCATGCTCAGATGCGTTCTCAGAAATTAATGCCTGAACCTCTGCCTCCACAACAAGTGGGTTGTGTTGCCTGCATTCTTTATCAAGTTCGATGCATACAGAAAGGATGTAGCGATTGCTCTTGGCACTGGTATCCATTCTTCACCGGATCAATGTCTTCAAGTGTACACACCTGTTCAATACAGTCCTCCGCCTGACCCATCCAAGATTTTCCTCTTTTTAACCTATTTCCTTTTTGTCTCTTACTAAATACTAGCCATTAGTTGGGAATCTACAATATTATCTGTTAAGTACAGAATACTAAGAGCAATGCTGTCCAACAAGGTGTCCGCATGCTCCGTGGCTCATGTGTCGCACATTCATGGTGCCCTTGTTTTCTCTGCCAGCATTAACATGAATCAGATTTCAAGAAAAGAAATGATTTTTCTTGGTTTTTTTATATAACTTTCATGAACGCAATCTTCCGACTACATTTTCTTTTCTTTTGTCCTCTGCTTTTTTGCTGTTAGGCGTAGCAGGTTTAACTGATGATCAGTTTCCGAGATAATGCACACTCGGTTGCTTGATATGCTGTGATGTCTTTAACTCCACCAACCCATCTTTTTCTTGGTCTGCCCCTTCCTCTTGATGATTCCATTTTCAGGTTGTACGCTCTTGCAACTGGTGTATTCGGGTTCATTCTGACCAAGTGGCCAAACTATTTGAGTCTCTGTTTTTCAATGAATCGAACAACAGGTGTTGTTCCGACTGTTCTTCTAATTTCTCATTTCTTATATGGTCTCTTCTTGTTTTATTTACTGCTTTCCTCAAGTATCTCATTTCACATGTGATAATTTTCCTTTCTTGTTCCGTAGTCAGTGCCCATGTTTGGTACTGGTAGCACAGTGTTGGTATAAAGATTGCATTTATGTCTTTTAATCTTTACTGGAATTGCTGGGTGTTTCAAGATTAGGATAAGTTGGTATGTAATGTTGTTGGCTTGCTGGATTCTAGTTACATTTTGTAACCAGTGCCGGATTAGGCTAGCGCGGGGCCCGTAGCAAATTTTAGGGGCCCTAGGTTTTGTATGATAATAAAATAAAACACAACTTTTACAAACTTGTCTCGATTTAATGTGAGCAACTTTAGAGATAACACTAGACAAATCAATTTCTCTAAGTAAATTACATTCAATGTTCATTAAGGTGAGGTTATTTAGACGATCTTGTCCCATCATGTTTCTGAACTCACTTTTAATACGCTTTAATGTTGAAAAAGAATGTTCTCCGCTGTAGTTAGTAATCATTTAAGACAAGTAAATTCGTAAGACTATTTCTACATTTGGGAAACACGACTCTAATGAATTTTCCATTATAAGTTTATAAAATTGCAGTTCAAGAGCCTCATGCTTTTCATTGCTAATAGCAGCAGCTACATTAGTTTTAAAAAGTTCAGTGAACTGCATAAGTTCGTCGCCTAGGCTTTCTTCCAAATCCTCTTGGTAAGAGCTGACAATATTTGGAGTTCTTTTCAAGATCTATTCTGCTGTAATAGATTTTAACTGCCGGAGTATTCCAAATACACCAGTCACTCTAAGGTACAGCCTAAATCAATAACTTTGCAAACAAAACAGAACAGTTGTTTGTTTTGTTTAGTTTTGTATAAACAACCAATCTCTCACGTGAGTTTTGTTTGTTGGTGTATGTGTGTATGTGAAAACGACTTTCGACAAAATCGTGGATTGTTTGAAGTTGTTTGGCCATTCACCAATATCGTTGGAGTACATTTTACTTTCATTGTGTTTTTGGCTTGTAGATGATTTTGCTACATTAGAAGCATGTGCTGTGCTTTCTGCCTCTCTTTGGCTTGAAGATGATATGGTTAAATTGGGAGGACTTGCTGTACATTCGATTTCAGTTTGTCTTGTGAAAAATGTGGCTAAATCGTGAAGAGTTACTGATCTTAATGGTAATATTGGTAATGATGATTCTTCTATAGCACTGCCTTCATCTACTACACAGTGGGACACGTCTTCTGTATTTTCTGTTTCGATTTCGTTGGATTCAGCACCAACACACACAACATTTAAATATCCAGACAGCTTGCGTGTTTTTAATATAACATCTGGTTATTTTTTTCCATTTTCATCTGTCACATAGGCGCGGGCCCTAGAAGCGGGCCGTGCATTTGCTACTTCTGCTACTAGGCTAATCCAGCGCTGTTTGTAACCAGTCTACTGCACCCTAACTTCACACTTTGCTTTCTCACTGGAGTTGATAGAGTTTGAATCTCAACTATTTTAACATTACTCTTATTAGTAACAGTATTGCAATCATCACATGACGCTCATGCCTCCACAACCATCAGTCAGATGTATTCCAATATATAAAAATGTTTGACAGCGCTGCTAATAACATGCATATTCCCAGTGTCTACGTATAAAACAGTGGAAAATGATATATGTGCTTTTGAATATAAGTGTTACAGAAGAGTTCTCAATATATATACCATGGACAGAGAAGAGAAGAAATCGATATATCTGGAAAGAAGTCCAAATCAAAGACAACTGGCTGATGCAACAAATAAAGAGAAAATTGAGATATTTTGGACATATAAAAGGTTTATTCAATAACTTGTTATCCACATGCTCAGCTCAACAATTTCTCATATATTAGTCATGTTTTTATTTTTCTTCTTCAGATTCATCTTTTGATGATGATACACAGGTATGTATCATGAATCTCTTCCTGTATTTCTGTTTTAGAGTGTAGACTAGTTAGAGTGTAGACTTTTTGCTAGAGTGTTGATCGTTTGTCTTATATAATCTTGTATTTCTGTTATAGAGTGTAGATTGTTTGTCTTAGATAATCCTGTATTGTGCTTACTGAGTCAAGTAAATAATCCTTTTTTTAAATACCTTGTGGTATATTGGGGAAAACTGTGTTAGACCAATTTACCGATGGATAAAATCAGTTTCTTAGACCAATTTACCGATGGATAAAATCACAATTTACCGATGGATAAAATCAGTTTGTTACACCAATTTACCGATGGATAAAATCAGTTTTATTTTGGTACCAGGCCATGCAGGTGTAAAGGAAAATAAACACATCGATAGACTTGCAGGTATGGCTGTTGTAAGAAGTGGGTGAGCAATGGACCAGGCTGATATTCTGAATTCCCTATTGGAGAGAAGATATGTAAATGATTCATGTAATAGTGGTGAATCTACAACACTAACCAGACTGCAAGAATTCCAAGTCACGTGTCGTGTAGCTAGACAAGAACATTATACTGGTAGCCAAAGCCTCATCAGACGTCATGTTCAAACCATCAGTTACATTCTGAATCCATCTTCTCCGTGGTCTCCTCTTTGCCTGTATACACCCTTCCATGATGGTCTTCTCCAGTCCTTCATGTCTTTTTATATGTCCAAAATACATCCATTTTCTATTTCTTATTTGTAGCATCACCGGTTTTCTTTGATTTTTCTTTCTGGATAGATCTATTTGTTCTCTTCTCTGTCCATGATATACTGAGAACTCTTCTGTAACACTTATATTCAAAAGCACATATATAATTTTCCACTGCCTTGTCCACTAAATGTCCATGCTACACAGCCATACATTGCCACTGGGAATATGCATTTTCTTATTTTCAGTCTAATTTGATGATAATGAAAACACAGCCATACGTTGTCACTGGGAATATTTCTTTCATCGGTTGATTTCTTTGTATGGTACCTATGCACCACGCTGGCTCAACGTATTACATTCTTATGCTTCTTAGTACTTTCTCTTCCCATGCTTTGTAATCTATATGGGTATATGTTGCATGTATTCAAGTTATATATTTACTAGATGTTTCATTGTTTCTTTTCTATTTCTAGTTTTTATGTGTGTTTTTGTGTTACATTTATTTCGTTATTCGTTTTATTCCAGATTTTCCTTAGATACGTTTGTATTTGGTCGTCCATTTGTGTTTCATTTTAATTTGTCACTCCTGTTTGTTCGTTTGCTTGATAAAGGCCTTGTTGGTCGAAATGTTGCTGTTTATCGTCACTGTTTCTGTAATTTGTAAAACTACAGTACTTTGTAATTATGTGTTTTGCCACTGGGAATATGCATGTTCTTATCTTCAGTCTAATTTGATGTAATAAAACACTGACAAATATTTAATCTTACAGATTTGCTGTAACATCTCATTATCACTAATTGATGTCTTCCTAGAGCCTGAGTGGTCAAAGAATAGAACCACTGTATGCTGCCACACAAGTCGTAAGAGGCGACTTAGGAGGTTGGTGGTGGGCTAGCTACCCATCCCATAAAAAGCACCAGATAGATACAGAAACCACAACCAAGAAAATCCATAGCTAGCCACCCGAGGAAGAAGAAGTATCACGCAGGGAGAAACATGAAGCAACGCGATGAAATTCAAAATGAAATCGGGCTGCCGACTCACCTTCTTTCAATCCAGAACACCTGGAGATAGTAGTTGGAATGCAAGAAAATGTGAAGAGATCTGGAAAATATCTCCTTGGATAGGCAGACTTGGAAGACGTTGGTTGTGCATCTATATGTCCTTGGATAGGCAGACTTGGAAGACGTTGGTTGTGCATCTATATCTCCTTGGATAGGCGGACTTGGAAGACGTTGGTTGTGCATCTATATCTCCTTGGATAGGCGGACTTGGAAGACGTTGGTTGTGCATCTATATCTCCTTGGATAGGCAGACTTGGAAGACGTTGGTTGTGCATCTATATCTCCTTGGATAGGTAGACTTGGAAGACGTTGATTGTGCATCTATATCTCCTTGGATAGGCAGACTTGGAAGACGTTGGTTGTGCATCTATATCTCCTGGATAGGCGACTTGAGAAGACGTTGGTTGTGCATCTATATCTCCTTGGATAGCAGACTTGGAAGACTTGGTTGTGCATCTAATCTCCTGGATAGGTAGACTTGGAAGACGTTGATTGTGCATCTATATCTCCTTGGATAGGCAGACTTGGAAGACGTTGGTTGTGCATCTATATCTCCTTGGATAGGCAGACTTGGAAGATGTTGGTTGTGCATCTATATCTCCTTGGATAGGTAGACTTGGAAGACGTTGGTTGTGCATCTATATCTCCTTGGATAGGCAGACTTGGAAGACGTTGGTTGTGCATCTATATGTCCTTGGATAGGCAGACTTGGAAGACGTTGGTTGTGCATCTATATGTCCTTGGATAGGTAGACTTGGAAGACGTTGGTTGTGCATCTATATGTCCTTGGATAGGCAGACTTGGAAGACGTTGGTTGTGCATCTATATGTCCTTGGATAGGTAGACTTGGAAGACGTTGGTTGTGCATCTATATCTCCTTGGATAGGTAGACTTGGAAGATGTTGGTTGTGCATCTATATCTCCTTGGATAGGTAGACTTGGAAGACGTTGGTTGTGCATCTATATCTCCTTGGATAGGTAGACTTGGAAGATGTTGGTTGTGCATCTATATCTCCTTGGATAGGTAGACTTGGAAGACGTTGGTTGTACATCTATATCTCTTGGATAGGCAGACTTGGAAGACGTTGGTTGTGCATCTATATCTCCTTGGATAGGCAGACTTGGAAGACGTTGGTTGTGCATCTATATCTCCCTAGGGGTAAAGTGTGAAGAAGAACTCCTTGCTAAGACTTATCAATTGTTTGTAAGAAAATTGACTAACAGTTTACTATATTTGTCTTCAGTTACGAGTTCGATCAACTGGTGCTACAGGTAGCCGTCCTACATCAGATACATCACTACAAGGAGGACAGCAAGATGATCGACATGACAGAAAGAAAAGTCACAGTATGTTTGCATTTTGAAAAGAAAAGGACAAAGAACATAAAGAAAAGGAGCATAAAGACAAGGACCAAAAGAAAGTCACACAAGTTTAGTTATAATGTGAATGTTGATCATCAAGTTTAGTTATCATGTGAATGTTGATCATCAAGTTTAGTTATCATGTGAATGTTGATCATCAAGTTTAGTTATAATGTGAATGTTGATCATCAAGTTTAGTTATAATGTGAATGTTGATCATCAAGTTTAGTTATCATGTGAATGTTGATCATCAAGTTTAGTTATCATGTGAATGTTGATCAAGTTTAGTTATAATGAACTTGATCACAGTTTAGTTATAATGTGAATGTTGATCATCAAGTTTAGTTATAATGTGAATGTTGATCATCAAGTTTAGTTATCATGTGAATGTTGATCATCAAGTTTAGTTATAATGTGAATGTTGATCATCAAGTTTAGTTATAATGTGAATGTTGATCATCAAGTTTAGTTATCATGTGAATGTTGATCATCAAGTTTAGTTATAATGTGAATGTTGATCATCAAGTTTAGTTATAATGTGAATGTTGATCATCAAGTTTAGTTATCATGTGAATGTTGATCATCAAGTTTAGTTATAATGTGAATCTTGATCATCAAGTTTAGCTTATATGTGAATGTTGATCATCAAGTTTAGTTATAATGTGAATGTTGATCATCAAGTTTAGTTATCATGTGAATGTTGATCAAGTTTAGTTTATAATGTGAATGTTGATCATCAAGTTTAGTTATAATGTGAATGTTGATCATCAAGTTTAGTTATAATGTGAATCTTGATCATCAAGTTTAGCTATATGAATGTGATCATGTTTAGTTATCATGGAATGTTGATCATCAGTTTACTATAATGTGAATGTTGATCATCAAGTTTAGTTATAATGTGAATGTTGATCATCAAGTTTAGTTATCATGTGAATGTTGATTATCAAAATTTAATGCACTGTTCTTACAAAAATATAAATGTTCTTTTATTGATTTTTTTACCACTGATTTTGATTTATATTTGGTAGATCTTGAGCTAACCAGTGAGCCACATGGACCATCAGTATGCATACTTTTCGATATCTGTTGGGTGAGACTAAGCACCTATGGGTCTGCCGAAATGTAAAGACATTAGTTTAGTAACCAATAAGATCTTGAGTTGTTATGTTATGAGATCGACATCATGGCACATTGGACATTCCTATGTGTGCTCTGTCCTCCGCTGCAGCAACTATCCTTAAGTCCATTTTCTCACCTTGCCCATGAGAAGTTGATTAGTATACCTTCTCTCTCTACCACGAAGATAACACTGCCTGGCATGTCTCAAGTCCCAATTCTTGCACTTGTTCCAGTCTCTGAGACTCTTCCATATCACATAAATGAGAGCATACCGCATTGATGGCATCGGCTCTGTCCATACTTCTGCCAGCTTGAGTCGGGCATTGTTTGCAAGAAGGTCAGCGTGCTCGTTGCCCTGCACTCCAGAATGTCCAGCCAAGTCAGTACCAACAAGGCAGATTGTCAACAGACGGTACGCATCGGAGAGCAATGTTACTCCGATAGTGTGAAAGGCCATCCATGCAGGATGTGGATCCAGGAGATGACAGAGGCAACGAAGGACACTATTTATGAAGCGCTTACAGAATCCCATTCTAGAAATCTCTTCTTATACTGACGCTGTGAGACAAAACAGGATTCCAAAAAAGAAGAAAGCAAAGAGGATCTGAGTAAAGCACATATCATTTGTTACAAGCTGTACACTTTTATTATGCTAACATACATTTACTATATCAATTATTTACTCAGGTCTCATGTTACTTGTATACACATAATTTCAATCATAATAACATTGTATGTCTGGTAGTGATCGTTTATTTTGTTTCCACCGTCGCTTGCTGTGAGTTCAGATGTAGTCGTGGCGTCTAATGTGACACTTCTGACTGTTTTTTGTGAAGGCTTGCTTTCCTTATCACCATTGCCCCTCATCATTTAGGCAAACGTTAGTCTGACTTCAAGGCAAACTTTAGCCTGACTTCAAGGCAAACTTTAGCCTGACTTCAAGGCAAACTTTAGCCTGACTTCAAGGCAAACTTTAGCCTGACTTCAGATGTATTTGTAATTTAGATCCTCAAGCAAAATGATCAGTGTTTCCTGTAATCCACTGCAACTGTTGCAACTCGCATACTTGTAAACTCATCATACTGTGTGCAAACTCACATACTGTGTAATGTAATGCATACTGTGTGCAAACTCACATACTGTGTAATGTAACACATACTGTGTGCAAACTCACATACTGTGTAATGTAATGCATACTGTGTGCACATCGTAAATGTTTGAACAAAGTTGTCTTTGAATCCCAGAATTTCCATGTCATGTGTTCACTAACGCAGTGTGCTACCAGCTTAAATATGGACCAAAAAAACCGCAGTAATAATAAATTGCTTGTT
Organism: Arion vulgaris; assembly: GCA_020796225.1. Classification (NCBI taxonomy): domain Eukaryota; kingdom Metazoa; phylum Mollusca; class Gastropoda; order Stylommatophora; family Arionidae; genus Arion; species Arion vulgaris. Next base: position 69,552,254 of record CM036759.1, read on the forward strand.
TCTAAAACAAATATTTTCTCCATGTACCAAGTTTTGTCTGGGTAATAAAGGTAAGATCCAGGAACATCTGAGGGAAGGAGTTGAAGACAGAATGTAAAAAATTGGGAGAGATGGGGAGAAAGATGGCCTTGGATAGGAGGGCTTGGGTGCAAACCTATGCTGCCCTAAAGGTGGAAAATATATATTTAAAGAGCAATAGTAGAGTAAGACTTAGAACACCTGGAGACGAGAGTTGAAGACGGAATACAAGAAAATTTGGAGAGAGTTGAGAGATCTGGAAAAGATGGCCTTGGGTAGGAGAACAACTTGGTTGCAGACATATGCCTCCCTGGGGATGAAGATGAAGTTTGATAGTTATATCAACTTGATATCTACACACAAAATAGTTATATCAACTTGATATCTACACACAAAATAGTTATATATATATATATTAAACAAGTAGTTGCTAGTTATATCAACTTGATATCTACACACAAAATAGTTATATATATATATATTAAACAAGTAGTTTGTTTAAATTTCTGCTTTATATTGAAATGTGAACATATATCAAAACTTATTTGTATATCTCTTTTCTTTATTGAATGACTTGTTATGTTAGCAGCTAGTTTCATTTGATTGATGATTCTGCGATATTCATGGCAATATCATTGACTTCTTTGTCTCAGGAGACAATAGGTTTTTGTGTCACGTAGTATGTTCTGTGCTGAATCACAACGTTTCTTGTGGCTGTAATGGCCTATTCTACAGTGGCAATCTTTGCCACAGTTGCTGCAGGTAAAACTGAAGCTGATACATAGGATGGTATCTCTGCCCTCTCTTTGGCTTCCATATGTGATGGTGTTTTTCCTTTTGAGTCATCTTTCACGGCCGCTCATCATGCTTGCCTGTCTTTGGCCATCCACTCCTAATTTTCTGTGTCTATGCTGCATGAAGTTAGATCATGCTTGCAGGTGTCAGTGAAGCGTAATAATTGGTACCCATGCTGTCTAGTACCAGTTGTGAGTTGACTATACAGAATGTCCTTTGGGATTCTACCATCGTTCATACGGCACACACGTCGCTGACTCGGCAAGGATGTATATGCTTGGAATGCCAATAATGTGATAATAATGTAGCTGACTGACAAGTTTGTACTTAAAGCTAACTGTGACAAGTTTGTACTTAAAGCTAACTGTGACAAGTTTGTACTTAAAGCTAACTGTGACAAGTTTGTACTTAAAGCTAACTGTGACAAGTTTGTACTTAAAGCTAACTGTGACAAGTTTGTACTTAAAGCTAAAGTGTCAAGACTAAGTTTGTACTTAAAGCTAACTCTGACAAGTTTGTACTGATCAAATTGTACTTAAATGTACTAACTGTCAGACAAGTTTGTATCTGATCAAATTGACTTAACACTAACTGTGACAAGAGTACTGATCAAATTGTACTTAACACTGTGACAAGAGTACAGATCACATTGTACTTAAAAATAACTGACAAGTGTACTGTTCAAATTGTACTTAAAGATAACTGTGACAAGAGTACAGATCAAATTCTACAGGTAACTATGACAAACATACAGAGAAAATTGTACTTGAAGATAACTGTGACACAAGTGCTGATAAATTCTTGCTATTCTTTGCTTACCTTGTGGACCCTAGTAACATACGGGAGAGGTTGTCATCCAAGAGTGAACAAAGATGAAAAAACCCGACATAATCATTTACTGCCCCCTCTTTAACTCCCAACATAGCATACGTTTTCATCAAACTTCTTCCAGCTCTTCCTCTCTCTTGTCATCCCTCCCATTTCCTTCCCCGTCTTGCCTATCTCTATCAGTTTCCAACTCTCTTCTCCAGGTATTCTCCCATACTCCTTTTTCCCTGCAGGTTCCAAAATCAATGCCTGTCTTGCAATGCTTCCGGTCACTTACTATAATCATATTATTGTACTTAAATTCTCATTGTTCTCATATATTTTCTATTGATGATGAGTATCACATATAACAGGATTTTGTTTTGCAGCTATTATAATTATGTATCTCTTTTTTTAACATTGATAATTTTGTGCAAGTCTGTCGTTCATTTGATAATATTGTCATTGTCTGTCGTTCATTTGATAATTTTGTCATTGTCTGTCGTCATTTGATAATATTGTCATTGTCGTATTCATTTGATAATATTGTTTTCTGTGCTCATTTGATAATATTGTCATTGTCTGTCGTTCATTTGATAATATTGTCATTGTCTGTCGTTCATTTGATAATATTGACATTGTAAGCAGTTCTCTAAATATGCATAATATTTGTACACTTAATAGATATGCAAACTGTATGTGTAATATATCTGTGTATGTATCCTGATGTTGATGTACGACCAGATTGAAGGGGAAAGATGATCAGCAGGTGGACAGAAAAAAACGTTCTAACGACACCCAACGTCAACACCCTGTTGCAGAAGTCCCAAGTGAGATGGGCCGATCATGTTGCTCGGATGCCTGATAAGTGCATCCCAAAACAATTGATGTATGGTGTGGGTGAATGGAGGAGATGATCAGCAGGTGGACAGAAAGAAAACGTTTTAAAAAACACTTGTAAAGTGTCTCAAAATCTTTCAATATAGACACCACACGCTGGAATCTTCGTGCCGTTGAGGCACAGAGAAAATTAGCTCGCAAAAGACAGAACACATGCATGTCCAATCTTGATCAAGTATGCCCCACCTGTGGTTGGGGATTGTGTTCTAGGATTGGACACACCAGAGAGGTGCAGCAGAACACATCTGAGACTTGGCATCATCACTCACGATGGACGGCTATTATATATTTATGCAAATTATCCTCTGTATATTAGAAATATATAAACATGATTCGTGAGGAATGAAAATTAATCTATTTATAATGTTATGTTTCTACGCAAGCAATGAAAACAATTGTTGTCAGAGATTCCCCATTGTGTCTTCATGTACATCTCAGAGTAAGATCATTGTGTCTTCATGTACATCTCAGAGTAAGATCATTGTGTCTTCATGTGCATCTCAGAGTAAGATCATTGTGTCTTCATGTACATTTCAGAGTAAAATCATTGTATCTTCATGTACATCTCAGAGTAAGATCATTGTGTCTTCATGTACATCTCAGAGTAAGATCATTGTGTCTTCATGTACATCTCAGAGTAAGATCATTGTGTCTTCATGTGCATCTCAGAGTAAGATCATTGTGTCTTTATGTGCATCTCTGAGTAAGATCATTGTGTCTTCATGTACATTTCAGAGTAAAATCATTGTATCTTCATGTACATCTCAGAGTAAGATCATTGTATCTTCATGTACATCTCAGAGTAAGATCATTGTGTCTTCATGTACATCTCAGAGTAAGATCATTGTGTCTTCATGTACATCTCAGAGTAAGATCATTGTGTCTTCATGTACATCTCAGAGTAAGGTCATTGTATGGTCAAATGAAATATATATTATTGTAGTTCTCTACATTCCCAACAAATCTGGAATTTTGTCCAATTTTCTTTTGTCCTTCTCTGATTTTTGCCGTTAGGCATCGCATGTTTAACTGATAATCGATTTCTCTACGCAGATTTCTGAGATAGTGCACTCTCAGTTGCTTGATATGAAGTCCATAAAAAAGGGGTCCAACGGCGAAGAAGGATTAACTTCATTGCACCAGGTTTCCCAATATTTGGCTCTGCCCCTGTCGGCAGAAATGGCATGTCATCTGCCGAGATCATTGCACAAGCTCAGTAGCTCCGGCAACAAACCATAGGGATCTCATGAAAAAATTGCACCTGTGTTTCAGTTTGGATTAGAACGCACAATCTTCAGTATGACAGGCAAATGATTTTACCACTTCCATACATTGATATGCTGTAGTATTGTGGAGTTTTAAGATGTCTGTAACTCCACTAATTCACCTATTTCTTGGTGTGCCCATTCCTCTTTATGATTACATTTTCAGACAAACATTGTCCACAAACAAAAGCACAGCAGACGTTCAGACCGACTTTTACAGTACATGTTTTTGGTGAAGTTGATGTCGAATATTAGAAGTGTTTGCTTCTTCTTTGAACGTTTCATATTGAGACTACTAGTTATTAAACCACTCTTTGTGATTTCTATGTGATCTGAGCCTAAGAGCAATTGTACATTCTGCCAATTATGCACCTACAAGTAGGCCAGCACATTCAATTTCTGTGATGCTTTTTATTTACTAAGGTAGGTTCCCTGATTCAGCACAGAGCAAACTATGTGACGCAAAACCTATTGTCTGCTGAGACAAATAGGCCCCCACCTCAGTCACCTCTTACGACATGCCTTGTAGGCTGCAGTGTTACTATTCTTTGCCCCACTTGCAGACCCCGGCAATACACGGGTGACTTGTGCACTAATATACAGTACTATTACTACTACTTGCGTTTGCCCGCTATGAGTTGATGTGTAGTTGTAGCACCATATGTCGCGTTTTGGACTAACTTTTGTGCGAAGGACTGCTCTTCTTGCTATCAGTGTCCCTCGCCATGCAGACATATCTTCACTGACATCAGAGGTATATACAGTACTTGATTGTCAGTACAGTCAATTCCCTAGTATACCCAGCTAAAAATGGACACCCAGAGTTGAGCTACTATTCTGAATCATGCTATGCTTCACTAATGCTATGCTTCAGGTTTTGGTGTATTTCTGTGCTGCAATGTATGCATCATCATCAGGTGCCATGCCAGCTGGTGTAAGGCGATTATGGATCTTCACAAATCTGTGTCCCTGATATTTGCTATCATCTCAGATGTTGATGCTCTTCCGTGCTCTTGTCTTCTTCTTCTGTCTCGTTTCCCTTATACTTTACCAGTTGTCACAATTTGTTCGAAACCTCCCCTTCTCATCGCATATATATATATACACAGCGCTCAATTGTCAGTACAATCAATTTCCTAGTACACCCAGCTAAAAATGGACACCCAGACTTTCTGAGTTGAGGGATAATTCTGAATCATTGCTGGAACTCATGTACAAACGCTATCCTTCAGTGAATGCACCTATGGGCGCATTGCTGTGCTGTGATACATGCATAAACGTTAAATCTAACTGCGTTTCTTCTGTAACATGGATTTTTAGAAAAATTCTTTTCTTCTCACTTCCCAAATTCCTGTGAACAAATTTTACTGATTTTTTTAAAAATAAACTTCTTGATCGTCCACATTTGTGTATGTTTCTTAATTATCACAGAGCCTTTTAAATATGCATTCCTTATTGCTTTACATCCCGCTATTATTGCGCGATATATATATATATTTATACATTTATGAATATGTTTAACTTTATGAGTTGTTGTTGTATGTAGACCACAGAGAGATAATATACAATATAGCTTGCTTATATGTTGTTATATTTAGCCTGATCCCTTCATGGCTAACTGTTGTTATATTTAGCCTGATCCCTTCATGGCTAACTGTTGTTGTAATGTTAGTGCTATGTTCTATGTGTCGATATCTCAAAATAATGAAACATTTCATTGGTTTCCATTCAGTATCCTTCCAGAATAAATAAATATTCGGTTATATACAACCTTTTACAAGCATTGGTTTGTCTATAAATGTCTATTGTTCTACTGTATATGTAATATGGTACATTTGTCTATTGTTCTACTGTATATGTAATATGGTACATTTGTCTATTGTTCTACTGTATATGTAATATGGTACATTTGTCTATTGTTCTACTGTATATGTAATATGGTACATTTGTCTATTGTTCTACTGTATATGTAATATGGTACATGTAATAAGTTCACCTATTTGGGTAGCAATTTTGATTGCACAGGAAATGTTAAAAAGAAATTATGATACGAATTGGCAAAGCAACATCAGCTTTTAAAAGTCTAAATAAAATATGGAACTGCAAGTTATATAGTATTAAAACTAAATTACGAATTTTCAATTCAAATGTTGTATCAATCCTAACATATGCCAGCGAGAGTTGGAAAATGACTAAAGATATAGAAAGTAAGTTGAATGTATTTGAAAATAGATGTCTACGAAAAATAATGAATATAAATGGACCGAATTCAGGAGAAGTGATGAAATCAGAGAAATGTCTGGTCAGCCACTAGTAACAACTGTTATAAGAAAGAGAAGATGGAGATATGTTGGGCACACCTTGAGGAGAAATTTCTGGTCGCCCACTAGTAACAACTGTTATAAGAAAGAGAAGATGGAGATATGTTGGGCACACCTTGAGGAGAAATTTCTGGTCGCCCACTAGTAACAACTGTTATAAGAAAGAGAAGATGGAGATATGTTGGGCACACCTTGAGGAGAAATTTCTGGTCGCCCACTAGTAACAACTGCTATAAGAAAGAGAAGATGGAGATATGTTGGGCACACCTTGAGGAGAAATTTCTGGTCGCCCACTAGTAACAACTGTTATAAGAAAGAGAAGATGGAGATATGTTGGGCACACCTTGAGGAGAAATTTCTGGTCGCCCACTAGTAACAACTGCTATAAGAAAGAGAAGATGGAGATATGTTGGGCACACCTTGAGGAGAAATTTCTGGTCGCCCACTAGTAACAACTGCTATAAGAAAGAGAAGATGGAGATATGTTGGGCACACCTTGAGGAGAAATTTCTGGTCGCCCACTAGTAACAACTGCTATAAGAAAGAGAAGATGGAGATATGTTTGGTATGCACTGAGTAGAAATGATCAAGCAACCACAAAGCAGACACGGAGGTGGGAAACAGTGTTCAGAAAAGAAAGGTTGCCCTAGGTAAACCATGAAATGAACTTTACTGTGTGGAGAAATTTAAGACTCAATTTAATGGAAGAGATTGTTGAAGTTGTCCAGAATAGAGCGGTGTGAAGAAATTGCTTGCAGGCCCTATGGAGCATATTACAATATGACAAAAATATTATAATATATGAATGGACATACATCTTAATATAACTAACAAAAACTATGATCTTGGTTGAAAAGAGCGTGAAATATTTAACATCTAGTAATGCAAAATGTAATTAGAAAAATAACTAACAAAATTCAGCATAGATGCAATAAATCAAATCATAAGACATCATCATCAAGGTGCTTATCCTTTATAGGACATTGCTCTCTTTGCAGCACATCTGAAATTCACTCTGTCTCTTGCCAGTTCACCCACTTCCTCGATGGTCATGTTCATGGTTTCTTTAATATCTTGTAGCCATCTTCTTCTTGGTCTGCCTCTGCGTCCTGGGACCCTGCCTCTAGTATTGTTCTTTCCAGGCCATCGTGACGCTTGATGTGACCAAAGTATGTAATTTTTCTGTATAGTATGTTGTTTATCAGCCATTTCTTTTTAACATTTAGTTCTTTCAGGACATCAGTGTTCTTTCTTTTTCTGTCCATGGTATTCGTAGGATCTTTCTGTAGCATTTAGTTTCTAAGGACTGGATTTTCGTTCTTAATTTTTGTGTAATAGTCCATGATTGACAACCATAAGTAGCCACTGGGAAAATGCATGCTCTCAATATTTTTAATTTTAGTATTTTGCTGGTGCTTTGTCACATGTTCTTCATTGTGTTTAACTTCTTGATTGCTATTGCCAATCTTCTTGAGATCTCTTTGGAGCAGTCACCTTATTGTTAATTATTGAGCCCAGATATTCATAGCTCTCTCACATTGGAGTTCTTCATTGTTTATTTGGATGTTAGGTGAGCCTATCATAAGACACATGGCGCCAATTGTGAAATGCAAACATGTCACCATGAACACTAAAAGAGCATTGTTCAACACAATCTCCCATCATTCAGTGCTAAACCTGGATGCTGACATTAAATGACAGAAGAAAACTAGTCACGACAGAGATGAAGTTCTACACAGAATGCTGAGAGTATCAAGAAGAGACCGTTTACAAATGAAAACATCAGGAAAAATGTGGGTACAACATCAGTACTAGACTTCATCAAGAAACAACAAATTAAATGATTCGACCACATAAACAGATTACCAACAACAGGCAGTGCGCCTCAAAGTGCAATGTTACTCCGTTACAGTGGATACAAAACAAAGGGCCATCCACACAATAGGTGTTCCTCAGACCTCAGAGATAACAGAGGCAGTGAAAAACACTGTTTATCAAGCACACACAAAAGCCAGTACTAGAAATCTCTTATCCTGACACTGAGACAAAACATGATTAGAGAAACACACACAAAAGCCAGTACTAGAAATCTCTTATCCTGACACTGTGAGACAAAACAAGATTAGAGACAAGAGACTGAGAGTATTGCTAAATATAATATTGTCAATAAGTTGGTGCCTATAACTGTCGATGCGTTGCCGCTTGAATCCAGGCGTATCATATCGTGCATGTGATTAATTTTTGCGTGAAGTTCTGCTTTCCTTATTATTAGTGTGGTTCGCCATACAGGTGTGCGATCTTTGACTTCAGAAGCTGAAAACTATCTTATAAAACTTATCATTACAAGTGAGAAAACTATCTTATAAAACTTATCATTGCAAGTGAGAAAACTATCTTATAAAACTTATCATTGCAAGTGAGAAAACTATCTTATAAAACTTATCATTGCAAGTGAGAAAACTATCTTATAAAACTTATCATTGCAAGTGAGAAAACTATCTTATAAAACTTATCATTACAAGTGAGAAAACTATCTTATAAAACTTATCATTGCAAGTGAGAAAACTATCTTATAAAACTTATCATTGCAAGTGAGAAAACTATCTTATAAAACTTATCATTACAAGTGAGAAAACTATCTTATAAAACTTATCATTGCAAGTGAGAAAACTATCTTATAAAACTTATCATTACAAGTGAGAAAACTATCTTATAAAACTTATCATTGCAAGTGAGAAAACTATCTTATAAAACTTATCATTGCAAGTGAGAAAACTATCTTATAAAACTTATCATTGCAAGTGAGAAAACTATCTCATAAAACTTATCATTGCAAGTGAGAAAACTATCTTATAAAACTTATCATTACAAGTGAGAAAACTATCTTATAAAACTTATCATTGCAAGTGAGAAAACTATCTTATAAAACTTATCATTACAAGTGAGAAAACTATCTTATAAAACTTATCGTTACAAGTGAGAAAACTATCTTATAAAACTTATCATTGCAAGTGAGAAAACTATCTTATAAAACTTATCATTACAAGTGAGAAAACTGTCTTATAAAACTTATCATTACAAGTGAGAAAACTATCTTATAAAACTTATCATTACAAGTGAGAAAACTGTCTTATAAAACTTATCATTACAAGTGAGAAAACTGTCTTATAAAATTTATCATTACAAGTGAGAAAACTATCTTATAAAACTTATCATTGCAAGTGAGAAAACTATCTTATAAAACTTATCATTACAAGTGAGAAAACTATCTTATAAAACTTATCATTACAAGTGAGAAAAATAGTATTTTGTAGAACCAGTTCTTACATACGCATGTGAATCATGGACAATAAATGACACTGTGGACAATGTGTGGTTTGATAGAAGAATAATGAGAATATCATGGACAGAAGAGATGACAAATATTGGTCTAAATAAAACGGACGAGAAAAGATCAATTACGAAACGTATCAGAAAGAAACAATCAACATTCTTTGGACATTGTTATGAGAAGTGAAAAGCTTGAATATATTGTTATTGATTGGTTGGTATCTGTTTCCTTTTTCCTCTGAGTTGATTGTTCATCATCGTATCCTACCATGAGTTCCTCTCTTCTACTTAAACATCCATTTGCGAAGGTATGTAGTTTTCAATTAGTGAAGGTGGGAAAAACAGATCAAACCACAAACTGTTTCAGGTAAATTTCTACCAGAAATGTGCTCACTTTCATTGTGCATTGTAAATATAAGTTTATGAATATGGGAAGAACTTGATCTCACTCACTGCCACAGTCAGTTGAGTCACACTTTGATCTTGATCAGCTGATAATATTGAAATCAATCAAATGACAAGAACTATCTCCGTGACTTTTGCTATTATTATCTTCTTCAGATGACATTGACAAATCATCATTTTTCAGATCTAACTAATCACTGTCAATATCATCTAACTCGCTTGCCATAGACAAAATTGAAATCACTTTCATCTAAATAATGAAAAACTACATCGGCTGTCAGGTCAGTTCGTTTGCTTGCTATCTACGAATCTGTCATGCTTATAGGTTTATACTTATTCAATATATCTCTCAAATATCACAGAGCAGTTCTACTCCGATACAGTGGATACCAGACAAAATGTGGACCTCAGAGATAACGGGGTCGACGGAAAACACTGTTTATAAAGCAAACACATGCCCGAGTGGTTACCGGACCCAAATTTGGGTGTAAAGAATAGAACCACTGTTACCTGCCACGCATGTCGTATGAGACGACTAAGGAGGTTTGGCTGAAATCGGATGCATATGTCCTAAATGTGTAGAAGTCTATGCATTTAGGGGCCTACCAAACCAATGTGCAACGTATACAAGTTCTTGGCAAAGATCAAACATATCACAAATTATCAGATCACAGAGCATGTAGGTCAACACACATGAACCAAAAAAAAAAGAATTAACACCTTTTGGAGAATCCGAGATTTATACAAAACAAGATTAAGAGAAAAGAAAGGTATATATATATATCTTTCAAAATATGAAATAATAAAAAAAATCTTATTTACTTTACATAGATTACTACCTAAATATTACGGTCCAAACTAATGTCGGCTGTACGTGTTTTGAATACGTTATCAAATAGTTTTACTGCAGTCTCATCTATAAGTATATATGATTTTAGCCACAGAAATAAGGAAACACGCCGTATCATCATCGAGAGTCCCTGATCTAACCTCTGGTGTGTGAAAAATTGTTTTTATTTTAATTGAAAGGAATGATTTGTGTTCATACATCGACTGTTCAGCCAACTGTTACCGATTTCAACTACTAATGAGTTTTTGTGGTGTTCAGTGTCAACATGAGACATACGTGTTACCGTCCCTCTCCGATATCACTAAGAACTCTATCTCAGCAACATTTGAGATCAGGGATGTAAATGTATGTCTCCATACAGAACGAGAAACTAATATTTTAGAGCGTGAGGCTAACACGGTACCTCAACATCACAGAGACAACTGTTCTTGACTTCACTGACGAAAGGCAATTTGTTGCTGTGTATATTCAAACACAAAAATATACTTTAAATTACACTCAGCTAGGATATTTATCAGCAGTTTCAAATCACTAATTTTGCTAAAACAAACACACAGCAGACCGAATTATGTATTTTTAAAATCTGCGTTGTTTGAGTTATAAAGGGAGATAATATTCATTTGTTTATTTGTATGTCTTCTACGGGAGGTAACTTTAATTTCACTTAACTTTAAGAATCTATCTATTGTCTGGAAGATACTTTAAAGTACATGCAATAGTTATTTATGAATAAATTTTATAAATATTATATAAATTATTATATTTATAAAAATATACAGCAATTTTAATATTTTGTTAAACAATTTCTAATAAATTTAAATAAATTGTCATTAATTTGATACATGAGATATATATATAAAATATAAATTGGCGTTTCACATAGGTAACCATTTGTTGTAGAATTTTTTTTGTCGGCTTCATGCCTGATACAAATAAATGTACGAAAGTATGTCTGTTACATCAACTCAATTTCATAAATACATCTCACATTTCTGTGGGTAATACACATCAGAAATATATATGCCAAGTCCATCGCGAGCGATGATGACAACAATCTCAGACGTGTGCTGCTGAACCTCTCTGGTGTGTGCGGAGGTGACTGTAGAGTCCAATCCTAGAACAGAATCCCTGACCACAGGTGGGGCATACATGATTAAGGTTAGACATGTGCGTGTTGTGTGCTCTGTCTTTTCGCGCTGCTCGTTTTCTCTGTGACTCAACAATACGATGATTCTCAGATATTCGGGTTCCTCTTTGTTGTTACAGCGCCACATTTGGCGATCTTGCGCAAGGATTCCCAGCACGTGTTGTCTATATCGAAGCATTTCAGAGACACTTTAAGAGTGTCTTTAAAGCCTTTTTTCTGTCCACCAGCTAAACGTCTGCCCCCTTCAAGTTCGCCATACATCAACTGTTTTGGGATGCGTTTATCAGGCATTCGAACAACGTGACGAACCAATTTCATTTGGGCCTTCTGCAACAGTGTGTTGATGCTTGGGATCTTTGCTCTTGTGAGGACTTCGCTGTCTGGAATTTTGTCCTGCCCGTTTATTTTTAGTATTCTGCGTAGACAGCTTGTGTGGAAATGGTTTAATTTTCTTGCGTGTCTGCTATACACTGTCCATGTCTCGCTTGCGTACAGCAGCGTGGTTAGCACTATGGCCTGGTAAACTTTCAGCTTTGTGGCTATGCTTATCCCCTTCCGCTCTCACAGAGTGACACGTAACCTTCCGAACGCAGCACTGGCTTTGGATATCCTATTGTTGACCTCAGAGTCTATGTTTGCCGATCTGGATAGGAGGCTGCCAAGATAGGCAAAGTTGTCCGTTGGCAGGAGACGCTGGTGTTTAATGTTGATGACTGGATCGTAATACTGCTCTCTAGGGCGGGCTGAACATGATCTCTGTTTTTTGGTGTTAATGGTGAGGCCAAACTTATCACAGGCCATTGAGAACTTGTCCATGTAAGTCTGCATTTCTTCCTCAGAGTTGGTAGCGAGGGCGCAGTCGTCAGCAAACAACAGGTTTGAGATAGTTGATTCTTTTACCTTGGTGGAGGATTTTAACCTCCGAAGATTGAATAGGTTACCGTCTGTCCTGTATCTAATCTTTACCCCATGTTCGTCGCCTTCCCAAAAGACGTCCGTGAGCATAGCAGCAAACATCATGCTGAAGAGTTTTGGGAGCAAGTACACAGCCCTGTTTGACGCCATTGGTGACCTGGAAGGCTTTGGACGATCGTAATGAATTTCACTGGGCATCCAAATTTGTCCATGATCTTCCATAGACCCTCTCTGTTGACCATGTCGAAAGCCTTCGTCAGATCGACAAAGACCATATAGGGGCCATCCATAAATTATGTCAACAACTTTTAGGCAATATTTGACCCCCTCCCCTTTGTCAACAACTGTCAAACTTCCAGCGACCCCCCTAATAAAATTATGTCAACAAATATTTACTCCCCCCAAACAGACGAACCGTATTTTATACGACTCGCTTAGTACTTAAATATTAATGCAGAAATAAAATGTCTACACAAATTATTAATGAATTATATTACACTTTTTACATTGTTTAACATATTTCAAATTGACTAAACTTTGAATTTATAAACAGACTACTTTATAGGCCTATTTTGCCGTCAGTTTTTCTAATTTTTCTATCTTCTATCATCTTCCCACGGAGAAGCCAAATGTTCCTCTATTGTTACAATGGGCATTGTCGCTGATCTATCATTGATGTCACCTTCTGGAACCAACATATCAGACAAGTCTACATCATCTTCGTCTAACCATTCTGCGCTTAACATCTCTCTATGAGCAATAAATGCCATCAGTTCTATGTGCCTTTTTGCAGCCACTTGCACTGGCCGAATACGTTGTGGTTGAGGAGGTGCATGTGCTAATTGCCCAGGTCCAAGATCACGTTGTCGGTGCAGTTGAACATGCTTCTTCAACATGACTTGTGAAGCAACATAGAGGTGACAGATTTTGCAAATTCGTTCAACCAACGACGACTGAATGGAAGGACAATATAGATCATATGGAAGAATTTTAAATGCCTTTGCAGATCGAGGTAACATGTTATCAAGTTTCAAAGACAGGTTGAAGAAAAGAGAAGGAAATCTGTGCAAGTCGCTCTCAGATGCATCAGGTGCTTTAAGGCCTCCAGTAGTCTGGCAGACTGGAATTAGTGGTAGAAGGAATCTATCGGCAACAATATCAAAATATGAGCTTCGAATTGGTTGGCAACAATTTTCATTATGGCATTTCACAATTTGCAAAAAGTATTGACTTGTTCTTGACATGGTTTTTGTACCAATCTTGATCTTTAGTTAGCAAACTTTTTGATGATGAAAACTATAAAGTTCATAACTTCTTACTTTTCAATCAAATCAAAACCCTTTCACGTCGTAAACAAAGATGGCAATAAGGAAGTCTAAATAAGAGCGGCAGCATGAATTGACTAATGAATAAAAGTGAGTAAGGGCGCTGGTTATTTCAGTACCTGGTTATTTCGGTACTGATCTCCCTACTACCAGCTACCCTGAATTGTCTCGGCTCTAATATTATACAATGTTACTTGAATAATAATAATTTTTCTTTTCCATTATATCTGTTATTTTGTTTTGCTTAAATAAAGAAGAGTCTGCACTATTTCAGTATTTAGTTACTCATCTGCATGGTTGTAGCCTATGCTTGTCTAGTTTCATTATATATAGGCATGCGTCTTTAAGGCATAGCATACATACTCTTAGTATCATACATAGTAAAATCTTACACATGTCTTATATTAAAGAGCTCTCAAGTTTCATAGACTCAGTAATCTGTCTGTGGCTTAGAGCAGTCTGTGAATTTATAGTGTCAGCATTCCATGGACTTCTATTAAATATATAATAGCATTATTAATAATAGAAGACCATGCAGTCATCCGTTAAACATATTCAGATTAATACCATATGTGGTTAATCTGTCAGCAGTCTACATTGAAGATAAACACATAATAATATGATGCATTGATGCCAAAAGACTATAACTTCCTTGGAAAGAGCTCAATCCGGTTAAAATAAAAATGACATTGTTGACGTCAATTTATCTTGCCTCCCCCATGTCAACAATTGTCAAACTTTTCCAGACCCCCCCCCCCCCTATTTTGTTGACATAATTTATGGATGGCCCCATAGAGGTTACGGTGCTGCTCTTGGCATTTTTCCTGTAATTGGTGAGCAGCAAATATCATGTCTGCTGTTCCACGACCTGCTCTGAAGCCACATTGGGTCTCAGGGAGTAAGTCCTGTTCCAGGTGATCGGTTAATCGATTGAGGAGGACTCTGGCCAGTATCTTGCTAGCAATTGACAGGAGGGAGATCCCCTGTGATTATCGCAGGCCTGGCGGTTTCCTTTGCGTTTGTACAGGTGGACAATAGTGGCATCGTTTAATTCCTGTGGCACACGTTCGTTGCACCAAATGGATGTAAATAACTCTGTCAATTTTAGCATCAACGTGGGCCCTCCTTCTTTGTAGACTTCGGTTGGTATTGAGTCCGCACCCGGTGCCTTCCGCTGGACATCTGGCTTGTTGCCTTCTTGACCTCTGCTAATGTAGGTGGAATTTCAAGCTTTGCATTGATTGGGACCTGGGGCATGCGCTCTATGGCTTCATAACATATAGTGGATGGATGGTTGAGGACAGAACGGAAGTGTTCTGCCCAGCGGTTTAGTATCTGAGGCTTGTCAATTAGTAGCCTTGCTCCATCTGCGTCAAGTATGGGAGTGGGGTGAGAATGTTGAGGGCCATAAACAGTTTTCAGGGCATCATAGAAACGTTTGGAATCATGTCTGTCTACATATATCCGGATTTCATCAGATTCTTTGCTTAGCCAAGCGTCCTGCAATTTCCTAATTCTCTCTTGAGCCCTTCTCGGAGCATCTAGGAAAGCTGTTTTTTTGATGATGATGATGATGGGTCATTTTGATGGGCTCGGTATGTCTCATGTTTCGTGAGAAGGATAGACTTTATTTCTTCGTCATTTTCGTCAAACCAGTCGTGGCTCTTGCGTACAGAGTGTCCTATGAGCTCAGAGGTAGATAGGTACACGGTGTCTCAGAGGGCAGTCCAGTCCTCGTCCACGCTGGTTTTGCCAAACTGAAGGTCCTTCAACTTGTCGTCCAGGTCTCTTATTAAACTTTCGGTGACAGCGGAGCTTTTCAATTTGGAGACTGCCAGCTTTTTGTTGGTTTGCGACCCTGGTGACGTTTTCTAGGCTTGATGCGGAGGTTGAGCTTTGACACGATCAATCTATGATCGGTCCAACATTCTGCTCCGCACATAGCCTTTGTGACTCTGACGTCACGTCTGTCACTTTTCCTTACGATGACGTAGTCAATGAGGTGCTATTGTTTGGAACGGGGATGCATCCATGACGTTTTGTTTCGGGTTGCTAAACGAAACAAGGAGTTTGTAATTGTTAGGTCGTGGGCAGCACATAGTCTGAGTAATAGAAGCCCATTACTATTGCACTTGCCCACGCCGTGTACTTCTAGTACTCCATCCCAGACCCGATGGTCTGTCCCTACTCTGGCATTGAAGTCCCGAGTATGATGAGCTTCTCAGACCTTGGGACCGCTGAGATGGCTGAGTCAAGGTCCTCGTAGAAACCATCCTTGATTTCGCTTGGATTTGTCATTGTCGGGGTGTAGACGCTGAGTAAAGTGGCACTCTTTTTTTCTTCTAGTGAGATCTGAAGAGTCATCACTCTGTCACTGACACCTTTGGGAGTCTGGTGAGGCCGCGCACAAGATGGGATTTGACAGCAAACCCTACACCAGATTCCCGACGTTCTGTATTGGCTCGCCCACTCCAAAAGAAAGTGTAACCACCGCCCACCTCTGACAGCTGACCCTCGCCAGGGAGTCTGGTCTCACTCAAGGCAGCTATGTCGATATCGTAGCGTGCCAGTTCTCTTAGCCACAAGTGCAGTCCGTCTCTCAGGTCTTTCAGCTTTGTTGTTATCTAATAGTGTTCGCACGTTCCACGCCCCTATGGTGAGAGCTTTAACCCTTTCGCTGCTACATACTTTCTGAAGACTGAGCTAAAAATAGCTACTCGTTGTTTCTAGGTCACAAACGTGAATGTACGCCTATAGCAGTGACAGTAGCAATGTATAACGTGTTAACTCGTCTTTAGCCCACAGAGGAGAGATAATAACAGACATGTTAATTCGTCTTTAGAAGTGAATGGGCAAAACGTATATATACGTCTTTAGCAGCTAAAGGGTTAAGCGTGTTCTTCGTGTTGTGTGGTTTGTGTTGTGTGTAGTTGTTCGAAACTGTAGCTTGCGCTGTATTTGGATTATAGTGAGGACAAGTTGCGCTATTCGTCAACCTCACTCTCTTGTCCAGGACTATCTGTATCCAGGGGCAAGACAAGTCGAGACGACTGGAGATAGTGCCAGATGCAGTGGATGACCAGGGCTTTCTAAGTGCCTCGCCGTGCTCTATGCGGTCCACAACGCTCTGCTGTGATCCGCCTTTCTAACCGTTGAGCCAACTAGTGGCCTCATCCGCGAAGTCAGCCGGATCCAGTCTTTGCATGCATAGGCAGACAGTGCCTAGATTACCGATGCCGTTAGACCCATCGGTTACCCTCACCTGGTTTGACCACCGAATAGGCGATGTAACCGTTGTAGTCGCTGTGCATGTTACAGCTAAACTACAGACAAGAGTTGTGTGTTGTAGTCACGTTACAACTATTGTTCCGGCCGCCCTGCTGTGTGTAAAGTTTACATTTCCACAAAGGGCGCGATGGCGTAGAATCATAGCCAGGTTCCAGTATAGCCTGGCTGTGCTATGTCCTAAATGTGTAGAAGTCTATGTGTTTAAGGGCCTACCAAACCAATGTCTTTGTCTTTCTCGAATCCTGTATGCCTCACAGCGTCAGGTCAGGAAGAGATTTCTAAAACGGGCCATAGTATGCGCTTCGTAGATAGTCTCTTTCGTCGCCTCTGTTATCTCTGAGGTCCATCTTTTGCGTGGCCGGCCTTTTGCTTTGTACCCATTGTATCGGAGCAGCATTGCTCTTTGGGTGCACTGTCTGATGGTAATCTGCTTACGTGACCGAACCATTTAATTTGTTGTTTCTTGATGAAGTCTAGTACTGATGTTGTACCCACTTTTTCCTGATGTCTTCATTTCTCAACCGGTCTCTTCTTGTTACACCCAGCATTCTGCGTAGACACTTCATCTCTGTTGTGACTAGTTTTCTTCTATCGTTTGTTGTCAGCGTCCAGGTTTGGCACTGGTAACATAATGTGGGAGAAAGATTGTGTTGAACATTGCTCTTTTTGTGTTCATGGTGACATGTTTGCATCTTAAAATTGGCGCCATTTGCCCTATCATATATATAAACGTATACAAGTTCTTAGCAAAGATCAAACATATCACAAAGAGTGATTACAATTTGGTCGTAAAGAACGAACGCAAAGAAGAAGAAGAAAGCAAACACAAAAGCCCGTTCTAAAAATCTCTTCTCATCCTAACGCTGTGAGACAAAAACAAGATTTGTTTCTTAAGTTGAGATGATATATATATATATATGTCCTTTTCATCTTTACAGACGGTCAATTTGCAAGTGATTTACTGTGACAACTTCTGAGTTTTCGCTTTTCTCTTGCCTTTCAGCTCATACATAAGTCTCTTCTCAAAAGACTCTGCGCCCTTTTGTAATTTGGCTTTCCACACAACTCTGTCATCAGCTAGTTTTTCCCATGTGCTGGGACCTATAGAAAAGTTCTTCTTTGCAGACATCTTTATACCTGATCAGTGAGTGGTCTGACCTGGCGTCTCTTAAGTAGGAGATTAAAGTCTCTTTAAACTGAGGCACGCATTTTTCAACCTAAGGTGAACCTGTTATTGGTTATATCAGATCACAGAGCATGTAGGCCAACAAACATGAAAAAAAAAAAAAAAAGAATTAACACCTTTTGGAGAATCCGAGATTTATACAAAACAAGATTAAGAGAAAAGAAAGTTATATATATATATATCTTTCAAAATATGAAATAATAAAAAAAATCTTATTTACTTTACATAGATTACTACCTAAATATTACGGTCCAAACTAATGTCGGCTGTACGTGTTTTGATATGTTATCAAATAGTTTTACTGCAGTCTCATCTATAAGTATATATGATTTTAGCCACAGAAATAAGAAACACGCGTATCATCATCGAGAGTCCCTGATCTAACCTCTGGTGTGTGAAATATTGTTTTTATTTTAATTGAAAGGAATGATTTGTGTTCATACATCGACTGTTCAGCCAACTGTTACCGATTTCAACTACTAATGAGTTTTAGTGGTGTTCAGTGTCAACATGAGACATACGTGTTACCGTCCCTCTCCGATATCACTAAGAACTCTATCTCAGCAACATTTGAGATCAGGGATGTAAATTTCTGTCTCCATACAGAACGAGAAACTAATATTTTAGAGCGTGAGGCTAACACGGTACCTCAACATCACAGAGACAACTGTTCTTGACTTCACTGACGAAAGGCAATTTGTTGCTGTGTATATTCAAACACAAAAATATACTTTAAATTACACTCAGCTAGGATATTTATCAGCAGTTTCAAATCACTAATTTTGCTAAAACAAACACACAGCAGACCGAATTATGTATTTTTAAAATCTGCGTTGTTTGAGTTATAAAGGGAGATAATATTCATTTGTTTATTTGTATGTCTTCTACGGGAGGTAACTTTAATTTCACTTAACTTTAAGAATCTATCTATTGTCTGGAAGATACTTTAAAGTACATGCAATAGTTATTTATGAATAAATTTTATAATATTATATAAATTATTATATTTATAAAAATATAGAGCAATTTTAATATTTTGTTAAACAATTTGTAATAAATTTAAATAAATTTTCATTAATAAAAGTAGTTTGCTAGTTTGATATATGAGATATATATATAAAATATAAATGAGCGATTTAAATAGATGCATATTTATTTTAGAATTTTATTTTTTTGTCGGCTTGTGCCTCATACAAAAACTCTGGGCGTCCAGCACGGACAAATGGGTCCTGTTGGCAAGACCCAAGAAGCAAATTCCGGACTACGCAAGCTTCAATATCGAAGGTGCCAACAGTTTTAAAATAATGATTGCTGTTGGGGGACGCCGAACAGAATGTATGTTCTGTAAGGAAACTGGACACTGGTCCAACAAATGCCCAACGCGGCAACAGCAAAAAAATCCAAAGAAACAACAACAACCAACTGTACAGCCAACAGTTACACACAGTCACACATCTGCTGAAGAACACAGGGACAGCTCAGAAGGGTTCACTCTGGTAACCCGGAAAAGGAGAAGACACCTGTCTGATCCAGCCAGCCCCAGAACAGAAACAGTAAATGACGCAACAGAATACCCTACACCTATACAAGCATACAGAACACCATCCTCAGGAAGACCAGCAACATCAACTCCACGTAGAAGAAATTCCAAATCTTTATCAGACGTCTCAGAGCTCAGTGATAATCTCGGACAATCCAGAAGAGGATCATCCCACGATGTAATTAATATCTGAATGTATGTATCCATATATATTTAATCTTTGTTGCTACAAATGTAACATTGTCATACACAACACCACACACAACCAACACCGTAAAAATGGCTACAAACATACGAATAGCTAGCATCAACATCAGTGGTCTACGCAACAAAGTAAACCATCTCATATCATTCATTCACAAACATAAGCCAGACTTCATACTGGTACAGGAAACTAATATAAGAACAGACGAACATGCATCAAGAGTCACAACACAGTTAGGGATAAGATATTCATGTTTTAGTTTAGGTATTCGCAACATTGGGTCGGGAGTAGCTATACTACAGACATCAGACAAGTGGGTTCTCCTAAAAACGAACAGAGATAGTGAAGGGAGGGTCGCAATAGTTCAGGTACGGAACGACACACAAACATACACAATAGTCAACATACACGCACCACCAGACTACAGACACCAGCACAAATTTTATGAAAATTTGGACTTTTTACTCACTCTGTCATACAGGGGACAAAATATAATATTAGGTGGAGATTTCAACTGTGTCCTCACCAATATGGACGTTACTGGGGGTGATATCAGAACACAAATTCTTAGCGCTGATAAAGAAACCACACACCAGCTAGACACACTACACAACATAATAGAAATACACAGTCTGACAGATTCTTACAGACAGATACATCCTAACGGCACTGAAACTACACACGCAAACAGAGTGCTTAGGAGAGCAGCACGCTTAGACAGAATATATGTACCATCATACCATCACATAAGCAAAACTAAACATCTTCCAGAAACACTTATTTTCACAGACCATAAAACGGTCATAACAACCATAAGCACCACACAGGCAGATACGAATTTCAAGCGCTCCCCGCACTGGAAATTCAACAACACACTTCTTCTAAACAAAACATACATTGAACACATAACCCACCTCATCCTCACATACACAAACCAGGTACCCATAGACAATGTGCATCAACATTGGGAACTGCTAAAGAACACGGTTAAGGAGATGACAAAAAAGATATCATCTCACATCAACAGAGACAGAATACGACAAGAACAAATATTAGAGGACGCAATCAGACTATCAAGACAGATAGACAGCAACGCACCAAACATCCACACATTACAAGATGAACTAGAACAGTACAGACATCACAGATTTCAGGGCGCCCTACTGAGGACAAAGCTGAACACAATTACACAAGAAACACCAAGCAAACAGTACATGGCAATAGAACAAAGCATACAACACTGCAAACAGATAGAAGGAGTAATAGACTTGGAGGGCAACATGCAGACCGAGATACCACAAATAACCAAAGCCTTTGAAAACTATTACAAAGCCCTATACACAGAAGGAAACACACAGCAGCACATACAAGACGACTTCATGGAATACACAAAGAAATTGTCTCAACCTGACAAAGAGAAACTAGAAACGGAACTGACACTAAACGACATAACGCAAGCAGTCAACACAATGCAAAAGAACAAATCACCGGGTCCAGACGGACTCACAGTGGAATTCATCAGCACTTCTTCCTATCTTGGGTCCTCTCCTACTGAGAGTTTACACAGACTCCTTTGAAGAGAAGGAACTACCTCTCAGCATGAATCTATCATACATCACTCTCATTCCTAAAGACAACTCTGACAAAGCACAACTGAAAAACTACCGACCAATATCATTATTAAACGTAGACTACAAAATATTGACAAAAACTCTGACAAATAAACTGAAACCATTCATGTCAACACTTGTGCATGAAGATCAACAGTGCAGTGTACAAGGTCGAAACATACACCAGCATACACACTCTATTAGAGATATCATCACCTACACACACCAGAAAGACTGTCAATCGTCGATCCTATCGTTAGATCAGGAGAAGGCTTTTGATAGAATATCACACACATACCTACATAAAACACTACTCAACTGCAACATAGGTACATATTTCCGAGAGTGGATTAAAATACTATACACCAAACCCGAAAGTAGGGTATTGGTGAACCATACAATAAGTGCAACCTTTGAGTTAACCCGGTCAGTTAGACAGGGTTGCTCTCTGTCTCCCTTGTTGTATGTTCTAGCATTAGAACCACTCTTGGAAAAGATCAGACAAGACAGCACCATTAAAGGCACCTTTATACAAGGGAAAGGAGAACGGAAGTTGCTTGCTTACGCAGACGACACCGTCTTCTTCCCGCCAAACACTAGATCTGTAGAGAATATTTTAAACACATTCACAATGTTTGGAAAAGGTAGCGGGGCAAAGATAAACGTACACAAATCTTCAATAATGGGAATAGGAAAATGGAAGAACAAGTCAGACTTCCCTTTTAGCATTACAGCAACAAATAACATGAAACTATAAGGCATCACATTTCCATCGCACCCAAACAGAACACACTTAAGCACATGGCAGAACATGGTATTTTTTATAGCACATATAACAGATATGATCAACAGATACAAGTTCAAGACATCAACAATTTTTGGCAGAAGTATAGTTGTCAACACATACATTATTCCAAAAATTATTTACACAGCTACAGTCTTTGACCCTCCAAAACGGACGATCAGAGACATAAACAAACAGATCAGAAGATTTGTCTTCGAAACACAATATACAGCATACAGCACGCAACACTCATACAAGACAAGAGACAAGGAGGCATTGCACTACAAGACATACAGACAAAAATAAAAGCACTCAGAATAAACCATATAAGCCACATCATCAAACACCCAGAACATCACACGCTAGCGCACTACTACATAGGACTCAAATTAACCAAACTGGTCCCACTGAAAACCTCAAGTGCCACACTATTTTGGTTCACTACCCACATTCTACAAAACATGCATTCAAGCCATACAAGGAAACGAAAAACTGATACATCAGACAACAACAAAAATATATCAACATTTAGTTAAGCTTCAGGCTCCACCATTACACATCAGAATCAAAAGAGGTTATAACTATTTTATAACAGACCACAGTAACACTTTCGTAAACTTACACAACCCAAACATTCTAATCAAAGCCGAGAGGTAACATTCAGACTTAATATACAACATGACACCTACAAGAGAATGGGTGTCCCAGACAAGACAAGTAACAGACAAGAACAGACCCAGACAAGTAACAAAATGCCAGCTGTGCAGAACAATCAAACAAGAAACGGAAGAGCACATATTCTTTCAATGCAGCACAGTCAGACCAACCACAGAATCACTTTGAAACATAATCAAAACACACACAAATAAAAAGATAGATATATACAGAGCTATCATGCTAAACACACTACCCAAAACAACTCCAGACATACATACAAAATTACTTATACTGCTCGCAGAATACAGGTACCTCATATGGACCTGCAGGAATGCAGCAAAATTTTACACCAAAACATACAATGCTCATCTATTCCAACAAATATTCCTTCAGAAAGCCGCATCCATAATATGATGTATGTATGGAAATGGAACTTATTGTTGAAAGCTCTTCAATTGGAAACATCACTGTTAAATTACACATATCCTTATTGTTATAATGTATTTCAAACATCACTGTTAAATTGCACATTTCCTTGAAATGTATGTTCAAATGTATTATGGAAAAAAAAAAAAACCCTGCACATTTCTCGAAAAAAGAAGGAAAAAAAGAGAAAAAGAGAAAAAAAAAATAGTGCTGCTATTTAAACGGACATATGTTCTGTACCATAAAATACATGCCTTTATTATGTTGAAATGTATGTTGAAATGTATGCTTGAAATGTATGTTGAAATGTATGTTGAAATGTATGTTGAAATGTATGTTGAAATGTATGTTGAAATGTATGTTGAAATGTATGTTGAAATGTATGTTGAAATGTATGTTGAAATGTATGTTGAAATGTATGTTGAAATGTATGTTGAAATGTATGTTGAAATGTATGTTGAAATGTATGTTGAAATGTATGTTGAAATGTATGTTGAAATGTATGTTGAAATGTATGTTGAAATGTATATTAAGATGTATATTGAGATGTATGTTGAGATGTATATTGAGATGTATGTTGAGATGTATATTAAGATGTATGTTGATATGTATGTTGAGATGTATGTTGAAATGTATGTTGAAATGTATGTTGATATGTATGTTGATATGTATGTTGATATGTATGTTGATATGTATGTTGAAATGTATGTTGAAATGTATGTTGAAATGTATGTTGAAATGTATGTTGAAATGTATGTTGAAATGTATGTTGATATGTATGTTGAAATGTATGTTGAAATGTATGTTGATATGTATGTTGAAATGTATGTTGAAATGTATGTTGAAATGTATGTTGAAATGTATGTTGAAATGTATGTTGAAATGTATGTTGAAATGTATGTTGATATGTATATTGATATGTATGTTGAAATGTATGTTGAAATGTATGTTGAAATGTATGTTGATATGTATGTTGAAATGTATGTTGATATGTATGTTGAAATGTATGTTGATATGTATGTTGATATGTATGTTGAAATGTATGTTGAAATGTATGTTGATATGTATGTTGAAATGTATGTTGAAATGTATGTTGATATGTATGTTGGAATGTATGTTGGAATGTATGTTGAAATGTATGTTGAAATGTATGTTGATATGTATGTTGAAATGTATGTTGATATGTATGTTGAAATGTATGTTGATATGTATGTTGAAATGTATGTTGATATGTATGTTGAAATGTATGTTGATATGTATGTTGATATGTATGTTGAAATGTATGTTGAAATGTATGTTGATATGTATGTTGAAATGTATGTTGAAATGTATGTTGATATGTATGTTGGAATGTATGTTGGAATGTATGTTGATATGTATGTTGATATGTATATTGATATGTATGTTGAAATGTATGTTGAAATGTATGTTGATATGTATGTTGAAATGTATGTTGAAATGTATGTTGATATGTATGTTGAAATGTATGTTGAAATGTATGTTGATATGTATGTTGGAATGTATGTTGGAATGTATGTTGAAATGTATGTTGAAATGTATGTTGAAATGTATATTGAGATGTATGTTGAGATGTATGTTGAGATGTATGTTAAGATGTATATTGAGATGTATGTTGAAATGTATGTTTAGATGTATATTAAGATGTATATTGAGATGTATGTTGAAATGTATGTTTAGATGTATATTAAGATGTATATTGAGATGTATGTTGAAATGTATGTTGAAATGTATATTAAGATGTATATTGAGATGTATGTTGAAATGTATGTTTAGATGTATATTAAGATGTATATTGAGATGTATGTTGAAATGTATGTTGAAATGTATATTAAGATGTATATTGAGATGTATGTTGAAATGTATGTTGAGATGTATATTAAGATGTATATTGAGATGTATGTTGAGATGTATGTTGAAATGTATATTAAGATGTATATTGAGATGTATGTTGAAATGTATGTTGAGATGTATATTAAGATGTATATTGAGATGTATGTTGAGATGTATGTTGAAATGTATATTAAGATGTATATTGAGATGTATGTTGAAATGTATGTTTAGATGTATATTAAGATGTATATTGAGATGTATGTTGAAATGTATGTTGAAATGTATATTAAGATGTATATTGAGATGTATGTTGAAATGTATGTTGAGATGTATATTAAGATGTATATTGAGATGTATGTTGAGATGTATGTTGAAATGTATATTAAGATGTATATTGAGATGTATGTTGAAATGTATGTTGAGATGTATGTTGAGATGTATGTTGAAATGTATATTAAGATGTATATTGAGATGTATATTGAGATGTATGTTGAGATGTATATTGAGATGTATGTTGGAATGTATGTTGAGATGTATATTAAGATGTATATTGAGATGTATGTTGAAATGTATGTTTAGATGTATATTAAGATGTATATTGAGATGTATGTTGAAATGTATGTTTAGATGTATATTAAGATGTATATTGAGATGTATGTTGAAATGTATGTTGAAATGTATATTAAGATGTATATTGAGATGTATGTTGAAATGTATGTTGAAATGTATATTAAGATGTATATTGAGATGTATGTTGAGATGTATGTTGAGATGTATGTTAAGATGTATATTGAGATGTATGTTGAAATGTATGTTTAGATGTATATTAAGATGTATATTGAGATGTATGTTGAAATGTATGTTTAGATGTATATTAAGATGTATATTGAGATGTATGTTGAAATGTATGTTGAAATGTATATTAAGATGTATATTGAGATGTATGTTGAAATGTATGTTGAGATGTATATTAAGATGTATATTGAGATGTATGTTGAGATGTATGTTGAAATGTATATTAAGATGTATATTGAGATGTATGTTGAAATGTATGTTGAGATGTATGTTGAGATGTATGTTGAAATGTATATTAAGATGTATATTGAGATGTATATTGAGATGTATGTTGAGATGTATATTGAGATGTATGTTGGAATGTATGTTGAGATGTATATTAAGATGTATATTGAGATGTATGTTGAAATGTATGTTTAGATGTATATTAAGATGTATATTGAGATGTATGTTGAAATGTATGTTTAGATGTATATTAAGATGTATATTGAGATGTATGTTGAAATGTATGTTGAAATGTATATTAAGATGTATATTGAGATGTATGTTGAAATGTATGTTGAGATGTATATTAAGATGTATATTGAGATGTATGTTGAGATGTATGTTGAAATGTATATTAAGATGTATATTGAGATGTATGTTGAAATGTATGTTGAGATGTATGTTGAGATGTATGTTGAAATGTATATTAAGATGTATATTGAGATGTATATTGAGATGTATGTTGAGATGTATATTAAGATGTATATTGAGATGTATGTTGAAATGTATATTAAGATGTATATTGAGATGTATATTGAGATGTATGTTGAAATGTATGTTAAGAAGTATATTGAGATGTATGTTGAAATGTATGTTGAGATGTATATTAAGATGTATATTGAGATGTATATTGAGATGTATGTTGAGATGTATGTTGAGATGTATGTCGAGATGTATGTTAAGAAGTATATTGAGATGTATGTTAAGATGTATAATGAGATGTATGTTGAGATGTATGTTGAGATGTATGTTGAGATGTATGTTAAGAAGTATATTGAGATGTATGTTGAGATGTATATTAAGATGTATATTGAGATGTATATTGAGATGTATGTTAAGATGTATATTGAGATGTATATTGAGATGTATGTTAAGATGTATAATGAGATGTATGTTGAGATGTATATTAAGATGTATATTGAGATGTATGTTGAAATGTATGTTGAGATGTATATTGAGATGTATGTTGAAATATATAGTAAGATGTATATTGAAATGTATGTTAATATGTACGTTAAAATGTATGGTGAAATGCCTTGCATCCAAATCCAATATAGGATGAAACACAAGGTATGGTGAAATGTGTCATATTGTGCAGACATATTCGCACCAGCACAAGTCCAAACGTCAGGTGGGAAACTGAACAAAGGATCTGGTAATATTGTTTCTTCTCTTCCCCCTTTCCTCTCTCCCTAAACAAAATAAGGATCGAGTCGTGTAGAGACTTGTTTACGTCTCTGCCGAGAGACAAAAGAACAGACGACACGGTGTTTTTACTCATGCCGGACTTTGTTGTTTCTGGCCGCCGAACTCAGATGGGAAGAGCCACCAAGAGCAGGTCCGTGGGAAAGCAATTTTGAAAATGCAAATGTCATAATTTGTATTATAATTTCTGTATTTTCTTTAAAACGTATTTTTAAATGTATGTATCAATGTATCATATTTTAAATGTATGTATCAATGTATCATATTTTAAATGTATGTATCAATATATCATATTTTAAATGTATGTATCAATATATCATATTTTAAATGTATGTATCAAATTTTAAATGTATGTATCAAAT
Organism: Arion vulgaris; assembly: GCA_020796225.1. Classification (NCBI taxonomy): domain Eukaryota; kingdom Metazoa; phylum Mollusca; class Gastropoda; order Stylommatophora; family Arionidae; genus Arion; species Arion vulgaris. The sequence goes on from CM036759.1 coordinate 69,580,506, forward strand.
CTTAAATGTATGTATCATATTTTAAATGTATGTATCAATGTATCATATTTATCAACATCATCACTTTCATTAGATAATCACCATAAAGCCCAACATCTCATATTTTCATCTCACGGGCATATCACTTCAGTCCACAAATATTTGTCAAACATGAAATTGCTGATATTGTTTGTACAAAATGGAAATAAACACTTCAAAAAACAAAAAAGAAACTCTAGTTTCTCGCACAAACGATTCAATCTTTTGATCGTTTGTGCACAGGAGAAACCTTGATCGCTCCTCGGCCTTTTGGCTCAGATCAAAGTGTAGTATCTGTATCGCTTGATATCTGTCACGTGGCTCATTATATGGGTTTACAAAGATATCAGCTTGTGTTACGGAACTAGTACCCATTTGATCGAAGCGGAAGGTCGGAAGCCTTCATTAAGCACATGGCTACCCTTGTACAAATCAGGAGTACCATCGATCGAAGGATTGATGGGGCTTGATAGTTTTATAAACGCTTTCACGTTCCGTTGTACGGGGTCCACCTGGTATGTCACATCTGGGACGGGCCCCATTAACAAAAAATCATACAAATAAATCTACGAAATTATGTCTCTATCATCAACTCAATTCCTTCATGAGGGCACTTTCTCACATTTTAAGGGTGGATTCGGTAGTAAGGGATCATGAAGTATTTTCGTTGTTTTCATATTAATATAAAATGTGTATAACCATTTTTGAAATAGTATGACAAGAATTAGTGGACAAATTGGACAGAACTAGCAAGGAATATGGATTAGATATTAACATACAGACAACAAAAACTATGGTAATCAACAAGGAAATGGAAAACCTAAAATGAATATAAAAATACATGGAGAATTACTACATCAAGTAAAAGCTTCTTATATCTTGCTCAGATGATAACATATGATGGCAGATGTATAACTGAAATTAAAAAGAGAATAGGAATGGCCAAGGTTAATTTCAATAGTATGAGAAAGTTACTGACATCCAAACAAATTACAAACAGGCTAAAAATTAGAATGATCAAATGCTATATATATCCTATATTAATGTATGGCTCGGAAACATGGACAATGAACAAGCAGTTAGAAGACAGAATTGATGCATTTGAGATGTGGATATATAGAAGAATATGCAGAGTTTCATGGACAGAAAAACAAACAAATAAACAAGTTTTAGGAACACTAGGCATGAAGAAACAATTATTAAGAGAAATAAAATTCAGACAAGTAAAGTAATTTTGGGCACATAAAAGGCATGACACCATGATAAAACATTTACTAGAGGGAAAGTTGAGGGGAGAAGAGCAAGAGGAAGACGAGAGATAAGTGGGAGGGAAACTTTAAGAAATGGACAGGTTAGAGTCTGGCAGTGTGCAACACTAAGACGAAAGACAGAGGATGCTGGAGATTCATTGCACCAACCTTCGATGTGGAGACGGCACCTGATGATGACTTAGAATAGCAGAAAAAAATTAGTAAAAAAAAATGTCAATGTGTTGCCATGGAAACAATACAAATGGCCTGCCAAAAACAAAATTTCAAATCCCTAAGGTCTCTTCTCCACTGTCTGCTGGGTGAAAACACTAAAATAGATGTTGTATCGATCCATAGTGAAACACGTACAAACAAAGTACTATAGTTTTACAAAAACAGAAACAGTGACGATAAACAGCAACGTTTCGACCAACAAGGCCTTTATCAAGCAAACGAACAAACAGGAGTGACAAATTAAAATGAAACACAAATGGACGACCAAATACAAACGTATCTAAGGAAAAGCTGGAATAAAAACGAATAACGAAATAAATGTAACACAAAAACACACATAAAAACTAGAAATAGAACGGAAAAGAAACAATGAAACATCTAGTAAATATGTAACTTGAATACATGCAACATATACCCATATAGAGTACAAAGCATAGGAAGAGAAAGTACTAAGAAGCATAAGAATGTAATACGTTGAGCCCGCGTGGTCGCAAGGTACCATACAAAGAAATCAACCGATTCTCCAGAGCAAATCGACTACGATCATCAGAGGAACATGATCGGATGGCTGTGACCGGGACATCGCAAGCTCCTGAATGGCCAGTATCATTGAAATGGGTAGCTACAGGGGTCACAGAGCATTGGCGTATATCGCGCAAGTGTTGGGCGAATCGGTCACTGAGTCTCCTGCCGGTTTCCCAATATAGGCCTTGTTGCACCGCTTGCAGATAATGGCATAGATAATATTACGGGACTCGCATGTAAAACTGTCTTCAACAACGAACGTGGCTTTTGGAAAAGACACCGTGCGGGTCTGTATTACATAAGCACAAGTGTTGCAGCGCCGACGGCCACACTGGATGGTGCCAAAATGACTCTGGATGTTAGGCTTGAGGCGACTGTGAACCAACATATCCTTAAGGCTTCTGTCCCGTCTGTACGCCACCAAAGGATAGTGTTAGAAGATTGAACGTGTCTCAGGATCAGACTGAAGAATGGAGAGATGACGGAATAAGACTTTCTTCACAAGGGAACTATGAGGGTGGAAAGTTAAGACAAGTTTCACCCTGTCAGAATTGGAAGTTCTATGCTGGTTAGAGAGAGCCTCCTGGCGAGAAATTTGTTGAACGCGCCGCATAGCAGAAGCAAGCACCTTATCCGGGTATAAGCGCTTACGAAAGAAATCCAGCATCTCGTGAGCTCTATCTAGAAAATCGTCGTCCTCGCTACAGAGGCGACGAAGGCGCAAGAGTTGAGAGAATGGTAAAGAATCACGACAAGCCTGGGAATGGGAAGAGGTATAAAGAAGAAAACTATGTGCATCAGTAGGCTTGTAGTAAACTGATGTAGTGATGGTGGATAGGCTGATAGTGATGTCAAGAAAGTTGACACAAGAGGTAGAGATGTGTGATGTAAACCGAATAGCCGGATTGAAGACATTAATGAAATTAATGAAGCGTGACAAATCGGCTTCAGGCATATCGGTAATGCCAATACAATCATCAATGTATCTATGATACACAGACGGAAGAGGGCCATCATAGGAATTCCATACTAGGTGCTCAAGATGACCCATGAATAGACAAGCATAACTTCGTATTACATTCTTATGCTTCTTAGTACTTTCTCTTCCTATGCTTTGTACTCTATATGGGTATATGTTGCATGTATTCAAGTTATATATTTACTATATGTTTCATTGTTTCTTTTCTATTTCTAGTTTTTATGTGTGTTTTTGTGTTACATTTATTTCGTTATTCGTTTTTATTCCAGCTGTTCCTTAGATACGTTTGTATTTGGTCGTCCATTTGTGTTTCATTTTAATTTGTCACTCCTGTTTGTTCGTTTGCTTGATAAAGGCCTTGTTGGTCGAAACGTTGCTGTTTATCGTCACTGTTTCTGTTTTTGTAAAACTATAGTACTTTGTTTGTACGTGTTTCACTATTTACCAAGTTTTACTGCAGTCTTCCCCCTATTTGTATCGATCCAGCGATTTGAAGTTGTCCGTTGTACAAGTAGAACTGGATGCACGAAGGACATAGTGATTAGTGTATTTAAACAGGGAGACACAGGAACCATCAGTACGCTTACTCTTCGATATTTGTTGGGAGAGACTGAGCACCTATGGGTCTGCCCAGAGTGCAATGACGTCAGTTTAGTAACCAATTATCAAAATTTACAAAAGATGCTTGCACACGCAAGTCTGTGCAGTATCGGATTTCCCCGATTGTAATAAATTACCAACTGTGTATGACACAATCATAATGAACATGTAGTGAAACCAACATGAACATACCTTGTACTGCAGATACTTCAATCGTCTTTCATCCACTACACCACCACCACCACCACAATTATGGCAACTCTTGGCTTCACAGATCTAAGATAAACTTTGTATGAATGCATCTGACATCGCTTCACAGATCTAAGATAAACTTTGTATGAATGCATCTGACATCGCTTCACAGATCTAAGATAAACTTTGTATGAATGCATCTGACAAGTGATACAGATATACCAAACACATTGAATAAGAGACGCCAGCCATGAATGTTGAAAAACAACATATTTTCGTGAATATCTTGCTATGCATTATCTTCATCAACATACCAGGTTTATGATCTGACCATCTATGTCTGTTTTTTTAATATAAATATTTTAGTTTTCTTTTACGTTTACCACAGAAAGCCACACATAAAAGGTATAACGAGCACAGAGCAAGAGGAAGACCACGCAAATGCTTAGCGATGACATGAAGATCAACCTTAAGAAACACCAGGTAGCCCATACGATTATCATAGACTCAATGAATATGCTTCAAATGATTCAATTTGGAAGTATGCGCGAGGAATGGGTGGACAGCATTCGGAGACCACATCTCAAGAAAATGACTTGACTGTACACTCCTGGACATGCTGGAGTGCAGGGTAACGAGCGTGCTGACTTTCTTACAAACAATGCCCCGACTCAAGCGGGCAGAAGTATGGACAGATTCGATGTCATCAATGCGGTACGCTCTCAATTATGTGACATGGACGAGTCTCAGACACTGGAGCAAGTGTGAGAATTAGGCGTTATGTTTGCACAAGCCAGACAGTGTCGTCTTCGTGGTAGAGAGAAGATATACTAATCAACTTCTCATGAGTACGGTGAGCAAGTGGACTTTAGGTCTGCTGCAGCGGAGGACAGAGCACGAATGGGAATGCCCCATGTGCCATGACGTCATTCGAATACCAAAATAACGCAATATAACCTTAATAAAATGAATAATAGCTTAGAAAGTTCATTAAAACAAGCAGACACAAGATCACTACATATCCCCATCTATAACCTTAAGAAAATGAATAATAGCTTAGAAAGTTCATTAAAACAAGCAGACACAAGATCACTACATATCCCCATCTATAACCTTAAGAAAATGAACAATAGCTTAGACACAAGATCACTACATAAGCTTAGACACAAGATCACTACATAAGCTTAGACACAAGATCACTACATAAGCTTAGACACAAGATCACTACATAAGCTTAGACACAAGATCACTACATATCCCCATCTATAACCTTAAGAAAATGAATAATAGCTTAGACACAAGATCACTACATTCCTCATCTATAAAGAAGTAAATTCTGGAAGAGGAGAAGATTTACTCGAGGAGTTAGAATTTCTAGACTTCTATTTCTCTGAGATAGAAGTTCTAGACATCTATTTCACTGAGTACGTAGTCTGGGTAGAACATTCTGGAAACCTGCATCTGTTGTGTCTAGTTAAAAAGCACAATATACAGCACATCATCATCAAATAGCTTGTCCTGAGCAGAACTTTGCCACCCCAACAGTCCTTCGGAATTTCTCATCCTCTAAAAGGCCAGATGTCCCGCCTTCTGCAGCCGTCATGTTCATACCATCAGTAGCATCCTAAATCCATCTTCTCCATGGTCTTCCTCTTCTCCTATTTGCCGGTATGCCTCCTTCCCTCCGCTAGTCTACGGGACACCATTAAGCATGGTGCAGGAACCGTTCCCCCTCCCTATCCAGAAGCACTTGAGCTTTCAGCTCTTCGGCTCGGTGCCATGGACATCGTAACCCTTCGGTTCAGTGCCACGAACACCTTGAATCTGGGGAACCTGTGGCTTTTCTGCCAGCCCGCGGAATTGAACCCGCACACACAGAGGGCTAGTCACCTGCAGTCCAACGCGCTACGAACACGCTGGGCAGGCGGGCACAGTAATCACTTACCTACACCTCCCCCACCCGGCAGGATAACGTGAAGCGATGGGAACAGGTAGTGGATATGTGAGGGAGCAGCTGACCGACGGTAGACAGAGGATCTCTGTGATAGAGACAATGGCTGCGTTCTTGGACCAGTATGATCACTGCCAGGAAGGAAAGCAATGATAGACTACCTTCCAAGAAAAAGCCTAGATAACCCTAACAGTAATATGGAAGACAACATATACCATTTGCAATAACAATTATATTATATGCGCGACGCTTCGGATAACTTGACATAATTTCTGAACATAAGTGAACATAAAACTAAACATATTTGTTGTCAGGGTTGAGCTATGGCGCTGTGACGGTCACTCGACCAGGAGGCTCGGATGATGACTGTGAACGGTTGTGTCGTGAGGAGGCTGAAATAGACTGCAAGTAAGTTTGTCATATATAAATTAGATTGTAAACAAGATTGTTAGATATAAATTACATTGTAAACAAGATTGTGAGATATAAATTAGATTGTAAACACGATTGTCAGATATAAATTAGATTTCAAATAATTACTTTCATTAGAATGCAATTAAGTTCATGAAATGAAGGAGATAAGTCAGTTCCAGGATCCGTGAGCTGGCCCTGACCAAGACCCTACCGCACCTCTACGTGGTGGCTCTTGAAACAGACTATGTTGAACGACAAGTGTAAGGATCGATAGGGATGCCATTCACACGATGTGGTAGTACCGTGTAAACTGTGGTGCATAATAAGAGATATGTCGCACATCAGACAATCGATATATTTGAAGGATAACGCCTACACAATAAGTTCCCAACCTTGTTCTGGTCACCGCCCACTTTGCAAGACATACATTGGTAAGGGACCCCCACTATAACATTTTTCCCAGCGTTCAAGCCGTTTGGTATTTACGTTTGGTTTTGGTACGTAAATAGCAACGAATGATACATTACTGCTTATGCGGTTAAATTATTGACAACAACAAATTAGTAGTTAATATGTGCTTCATCTTGAGCACAGTTATTGCTGTACCGATTTTAATGGCACAGTTATTGCTGTACCGATTTTAATGACACAGTTATTGCTGTACCGATTTTGATGAAACGTAGTCTGCCAATATACACTTTTCTGGCGTTCTAAAAATTGATCGTGTAAGACGGGCATAAGATGAATTGAATTGCAGAATTAAAGTTTTAAATAATTATTCAATCGCAAAATCATGAAAATAACTCTCCCCAAATGCTTCTGAACCACTATCACCTCCTGAAAGACTTCAGCGCCCACTGGGGTGGGGTACACCCCACTTTGGGAATCTATGGTCTACACTCTACACTAATCCCGTGGTCCACGTCCAAGATTTTAAAAAGTGGAAATCCTGTAGAAATGTCAGGGTTCAGCACTACAGATTAACTTGTTGACATAACCAGCATTCTCCAGATTTCTGTCGCGTTCAGCTTGCTGCTGGCTACGCCATAAAACATTCTCCTGATCTCTGTCGGGTTCAGCTTGATGCTGGCTACGTCATACAGCATTCTCCTGATCTCTGTCGGGTTCAGCTTGATGCTGGCTACGTCATACAGCATTCTCAGATTTCTGTCGTTCAGCTTGCTGCTGGCTACGTCATACAACATTCTCCTGATCTCTGTCGGGTTCAGCTTGATGCTGGTTACGCCATACGTATAAATAAACATACTTCAGCTACAACATTCAACTAACCATAACCTAACATGAGTTGAGTGAGGGCCTATGCCCCAATAAGGGTTAAACAGGCAAGAGAGATAGAGAGGAAGTGTGTGTGTGTGGGTCAATGTACTAATATGTTGAACTGTTCGGCAGATATTACAAACACAGCAGTGTGAAAGGTATATGTACTCTAACTACTGAACCCGATCCGACTATTAACGACTTGAAGAGACTGGAAGAACCTGGTAAGAGACTATATTTACTTGTTAGAATATTGGTGATGCTATTTCTTCTTCTTCTTTTGTTGTCAGAGTGCTACCGGATTGTTGACCAGTGTCATGGTATTCTCTTGTTGTCTTGCGCTTCTCTAGTAGCTTGGGTGATTGTTATTTGTGATTCTTTGACAAGATTCTGCTATGCCATCTAACAATCTTTTCGTGGTCTTCTCTGCCCCTTTCCTGATGTTCTGTTGTAGAAGACTGTATACTGCGGAGTTCAGTTGCATTCTTACTAATTAAGTGGCCAAACCACTTCATTCTTTGTTTCTCAATGTAATTCAAGCAGGTTCTGTCCCAACTTTCTTTCTTATGCTGATGTTGGTGATTCTGTCTTTTCTGGTGTTGTTGGTAACTTTTCGTAGGCATTGTATTTCACATGTACTGTAGTTATTTTCTGTGACTGCGCTTTGCTCAATGTCCATGTTTGACTCTGGTAACACAAAGTAGGTATGAAAATACTGTTGATCATCTGTTGTTTATCTGTTTACTCTATTTAATGCCTTCTCTTGGTTTATAAATTTCTTTAAATGTTGTTGTATAAAATACAGATACAAGATATCAAATGCTGCCATCAAACAAAGGATATCAACAAATCACGACGACATTAAGACAGTTCTCATAAACTAGATAAAGAGCTTGTATTTGGCCTTGTCACAGGCTGTAATTTGTGTGCATGTCGCGTAAGGGTCATCCACTGTCATATGATATTATTGGAAACGATTTTGCTTTCCATATTTAATCGATACTAGTCTAGCTAGATTGCATTGATGCAGCCTGTTACCAAGGTTTTTACTTGGAGGGGAGTAGGGTCTTACCCATCTCTGGTTTGTTAATATCTAAACGTTATTATTTTCTTTCGCTGTCCTTGTCCGAATAGAGTTGTATCAGGAACTGTGTGTCCTTGTACCAGGAGCATAGGAGTTTCTGTACAGTGGTTTCTGTACCAGGAGTTTGTCAGAGATAGGAGTTTCCTTGTATCAGGAGGGAGTTCTGTATCAAGAATGAGTTTCACTTGTACCAGAGATAAGTTCCTTGTACAGGCATGGTTTCACTTGTACCAGGAGAATAGGAGTTTCCTTGTACCAGGAGCATAGGAGTTTCACTTGTACCAGGAGCATAGGAGTTTCCCTTGTACCAGGAGAATAGGAGTTTCACTTGTACCAGGAGAATAGGAGTTTCCTTGTACCAGGAGCATAGAGTTTCACTTGTACCAGGAGCATAGGAGTTTCCTTGTACCAGGAGCATAGGAGTTTCACTTGTACCAGGAGAATAGGAGTTTCCCTTGTACCAGGAGCATAGGAGTTTCTCTTGTACCAGGAGCATAGGAGTTTCCTTGTACCAGGAGCATAGGAGTTTCACTTGTACCAGGAGAATAGGAGTTTCCTTGTACCAGGAGCATAGGAGTTTCACTTGTACCAGGAGCATGAGGAGTTTCATTTTGACAGGAACTTGTTCATGGAGAATAGGAGTTTCACTTGTACCAGGAATAGGAGTTTCACATAGGTTTCATTTATCATAGGGTTCATCTATGTATTATCTAGTCATTAATCATACATGTCTACATGCTCCGATCTCCGTCTCAACAGTTCGAGCGGCGTCCAGCGGCCCAACATGCCAGTTCGATGTTGATTAATTAATCTTCTTGCATATTTGGTATGCCATTCTTTTCGGGCTTCACCATTATCGACACCCATCTCCTTCAACGCTGAAACCCTGAGACTCACAACGCTGAAACCCTGAGACTCACACAACGTCTGAAACCCTGAGACTCACAACCCTGAAACCCCTGAGAGACATCCCTGAAACTCCTCTGTCTTGAAAGACTCTCTCATTACTTTAAGAAGTAATTTCGGTTCGTTGTAGTCCCCTCTTCATTATCAAATGTTTATAAATGTTTACTTTTCCCACAAATTATTTGGCTATTGATTGGGTTTTCTTGTTCCTTTAGATAGAAAAACAGCGGAGTCGTGGGTGTCTCAACTTCAGGCTCGTATTCTGGCATTGGAACAGAGAGATACAGACACTAAGGCTAAGAATACTGGAACAGAGAGATGCAGACATTAAGGTAAGATACTGGAACAGAGAGATACAGACACTAAGGTAAGATACTGGAACAGAGAGATACAGACATTAAGGTAAGATACTGGAACAGAGAGATACAGACACTAAGGTAAGATACTGGAACAGAGAGATACAGACACTAAGGTAAGATACTGCGGAACAGAGAGAATACAGACACTAAGGTAAGATACTGGAACAGAGAGATACAGACACTAAGGTAAGATACTGGAACAGAAGATACAGACACTAGGTAAGATACTGGAACAGAAGTCAGACACTAAGGTAAGATACTGGAACAGAGAGCAATGATACAGAAAACCTAAGGTAAGATACTGGAACAGAGAGATACAGACACTAAGGTAAGATACTGGAACAGAGAGATACAGACACTAAGGTAAGATACTGGAACAGAGAGATACAGACACTAAGGTAAGATTCCTCCTCCAACAACTTGTCATGAGCAGAACTTTGCCACCCTCAAACAGTGTGGATAAGATCAAATCACTACACTGGCACATCCAAGTGGTTACTAGGGATCCAGATCAGATGTGTAAAGAATGTAATCACTGTTACCTGCCACGTAATGCTGCAAGAGGCAACTAAGGATGTTGGGTGTGGCACTAGCTACCATACCCACGTAAAAACACTAGATAGCTACATAAACCACAATCAGGAAAATTCATAGCCCTCCCCCAGGAAGAATGAGCCCGCAAGGAAGGACTAATGAAGCGACCAGATGAAATCCGAAAGTAAATGGGATTGCCGACTCACCTTCTTTCAACCTGAAAAATCTCCAGGATTGGCACCAGGAATGTCCGCACGAAGGTAAGACCCAGGAATACCTGGGGGCGAGAATTGAAGATGGAATTCAGGAAAATGTGGAGAGAGTGGAGAGATCTGGAAACGATGGCCTTGGATAGAAGGGCTTGGAAGGTCTTGGTTGCCGACCTATGCCAGTCTAGTGTCGAAGGAGGAAGAAGAAGTCTCCACTGATATCAAGATAACATTACTACACCGACAATATGATAACATTACTACACTGACAATATGATAACATTACTATACTGACAATATGATAACATTACTACACTGACAATATGATAACATTACTACACTGACAATATGATAACATTATTGTACTGTTACTCAAGTTAGATCAAATCAACAACAATATAGACGAACATCAGAAACTGATACCTTTGATGTAAATCTACTGTGTGTTCCCAGGAGAATGATGTAGCTGGTTGTCCACTCTAGCCGTTAAGAGTAGGGGAGTGAGCTTTAATTTGCGTTCCATGGCCAGATGAGTCGCCCTTGTTGTGTTATATCCGTGTTTATGTAGTGCGGTCTTGATATTGTCTGTCCATCTTATTCTTGGTCTTCCCTGTGATCTCTTTTATTGTATGCTGTTATTGGTGGTTGATTGTATTCCATTCTCATTAAATTTCCGACCCACAAACCACTGCATTTGTTGTCTTTCAATGTATTTAGTGCATGAAGTTATGCCCACTATGCTTCTGATGTCTTCGTTTCGTATGACAGTTGTATGTTTAATTCATATCCACTTATATTCACATATGCTACCTCTTATCATAGCATAACTTGTTTATGTTTTTTGTCTTCTCTTCAACATTGATATCACGATTCACCGTTGCTCATGAACACAACAATACATTACCATGGGAACCTACAATGAACAGAACATGCATAAAGATATCTCAGATCTTAGAGTAGAGATTGAAGCTTTGAAAAATGGCCGAGCGCTTACTCATCATTTGCTGCGGTCTAACAAGGAGCAAACAGACCAGAACTTAGCAGGTTTCAATTTATATTTATACAGAGAATAGAAGAGAATTAGTGAATTCAGAGAAGAATTAGTGAAGAATTTTAGCAGATTTATTAAGTTGGAAGTAAAACGAGAATTGTAGACTGGGAGAAGATTTAATGATGATTTTATTAGATATCTTTTTCTGCTTCGTACACTCCTTATCAAGCACTTGATAAACCATTCTTTGTGATTTGTATCTGATCTGAGATTGTACGGTGTACCAGTTATGCGTCTACAAGTAGGCCAGCACATTTGATTTCTGCTACACATTTTGTTTACTAGGGTAGCTTCTCTAGGCCCTACCTCAGTCGCCTCTGAAGACATGCCTCGTAGGTGACAGTAGTACTATTCGTTGTTCCCCTTGCTAACCCCGGTAAGACACGCTCGGGAAAACTTACGTATAGATTTGTGTATGAAATAAAAGTGGATTGTGGACTGAGAGAAGAATTAATGAAGAACTTTTATAATGTACCAAAGTTGTTAGACTTCCTATCCTTGCGTTGCTTGTGACTTACCTTCCATCATGGGCATGCTCAGCAGTAGACCACTAAGATGGTTGGGACATGTGAGAAGAATGGAAACCTTTCGCATACCAAAACAAATGTTGTTCTGTGAACTTTCGGAGGAAGAGGCACCAGGGCAGACCACTGCTCAGATATAAAGATGTCTGCAAAGCCTCAATGAAAAACTTTTCTATAGATCCCAGCACATGGGAGGGACTAGCTGATGACAGAGTTGTGTGGAAAGCCAAATTACGGAAGGGCGCAGAGTCGTTTGAGAAGAGACTTATGTATGAGCTGAGCGACAAGAGAGAAAAGCGAAAACTCAGAAGTTGTCACAGTAAAACACTTGCCAATTCACCGTCTGTAAAGACGAAAGGCCAGAAAAGGGCCATATAACTTCTTATACACCTGAGTTTTGAAAGCCGAAGGTTTGACTTCATTGCATCGCGTCTTACCTCACGTGGCTCGGTCCCTCTCCACAGACATGGCACGTCACATGGCGAGAGTATTGCACAGAGTTACGGATGGACATTTGATATTCTATTGTATTTTTATGAATGCACATTGAGATGTAATACTTTGAGATGTAATACTTTGAGATGTAATACTTTGAGATGTAATACTTTGAGATGTAATACTTTGAGATGTAATACATTGAGATGTAATACTTTGAGATGATACTTGAATGTAATACTTTGAGATGTAATACTTTGAGATGTAATACTTTGAGATGTAATACTTTGAGATGTAATACTTTGAATGTAATGTAATTTAACTGACATGTCACGATCACAAATGGTATCAGAACAAACAAGGTTATTCACACAAGTACAGTGATGATGGTACAATCAATCAATCAATCAATCAATCAGTCAATCAATCAGTCAATCAATCAATCAATCAATCAATTAATCAATCAATACGAGGATACATTAAGAACATTGCTTAACCTAATTCACGTTGCTAGCACGGACAGTGCTATATAACTCACGTTGCTAGCACAGACAGTGCAATATAATAAGGAGCAACTAGCCGAGTTGGTTAGGTCGCGGGTTCCTATTCGTGAGACCCAGGTTCAATCCACGGTAAGGTCAAGGAATTTCTTTTCTGTCTGGGGCATAAAGACAAAATCATAACCTAAACAGTTTCACATCTACTGCATTCGACATTCATCCATTAAATTCCGCAGGATCTTGTGCCCCCCACCCCCATCATCCCGTCCCCACCGTCATAAAAGCGACAAAACAGGCAGTAAAGGCATGTTTTAAAAAATGATCATCTACTATATATATAAAAATGGATGTTTGTTTGTTTGTTTGTTACCTATAGACTCGAAAACTACTGAACAGATTTAGCTGAAATTTACAGGATATGTTTGTTTTGATGTCGGGATGCTACCTGTCATAGTTTGAAATAGGTAGCAGTGACAATTTTAGAGAAAAAAAACTGAACACGCCTATTTCATCGAGAGTTTCTAAGTTTGTATACAAAATAGATGAGACTGCAGTAAAACTATTTGATTGGCAAAACACGTAATCACAAAGTACTGTAGTTTTATAAATTACAAAAGCAATGACAAAATACAGCAACGTTTCGACCAACAAGGCCTTTATCAAGCAAAGGAACAACAGGAGTGACAAATTTAAACAAACAAATGGACGACCAATACAAAGTTTTGTATTCGACTTGTTGTATTCAAAAGTTGTAATGTAATACCATGGGACGCGCATTAGGCAATAAAGCAGTATGTCAACTGGGACGTACATTACATATTTTGTTGAGCTAGCACGCGCAGATACACGCTACAGTTACTTTATATAACTCACTTTGCACGCAGACATTGCTATATAACTCACTTTGCTAGCACAGACATTGCTATATAACTCACTTTGCTAGCACAGATATTGCTATATAACTCACTTTGCTAGCAAGACATTCTATATAAGAATACACAGAAAAAACTTCCCAACGTTGACTGAAATGTTAAAATTACGCAGCGATTGACGACAAAGTTGAGGTGGCGCAAGGCGAGATCAAGAGAGCGGAGGATACCATTTTGTCTCTAGGGGACATGCAGAAGACTTTGGGCAACAAGCTAAGACAATTGAATGAAGATTCAAAGGCAACTAGTCTGACTGTAACAATGGTAAGTTTTTGTATAGTAATTGTCTCTAAGTCACAGTTTGTCAAGTCTGTTATAGTTTGTGAAGTTTGCTAGAGTGTGTGAAGTTTAGTAGAGTTGTGAAGTAACTGTGTCTTTAGAGTTTGTGAAGTTTGTTAGAGTTTGTGAAGTTTGTTAGAGTTGTGAAGTAACTGTGTCTGTTAGAGTTTGTCAAGTCTGTTAAAGTTTGTGTTTGTGAAGTTTGCATTAATTATAATATTTTAAAAAAGTCTGACATTTGGTCAGTATAGCATCTACTATAAAACTATGAAATAAACAATCGTGGCATATCATTTATATGACATCACCATTAAACACAGTAAATGAGTCGTTGAATTTCTAATCACCATTTATACGTTCAGTAGTTTGACATTGCTTTCTGGACTGTGAGGTCTAATTTTACCGTTCGTAAAAATCCACTAGAACAAATTTGCGTCTAAATTGCCCGTCGCGATGTTTGAACCAGGTACTCTTGGGTTGGGATCGAGCTGACTACCGCAACGCCACAGACGCGCAGATAACAATATAAAATAATAATTTCTCTCCCATTCTCTATGTCTCACTTTCTCTATGTCTCACTTTCTCTATGTCTCACTTTCTCTATATCTCACTTTCTCTATGTCTCACTTTCTCTGTCTCCTTTTCTCTCTGTCTCACTTTCTCTATGTCTTCCTTTCTCTATGTCTTCCTTTCTCTATGTCTCACTTTCTCTCTGTCTTCCTTTCTCTATGTCTGACTTTCTCTATATCTCCCTTTCTCTATATCTCACTTTCTCTATATCTCACTTTCTCTATGTCTCACTTTCTCTATATCTCACTTTCTCTATGTCTCACTTTCTCTATGTCTCACTTTCTCTATGTCTCACTTTCTCTATATCTCACTTTCTCTATATCTCACTTTCTCTATATCTCACTTTCTCTATGTCTGACTTTCTCTATATCTCCTTTCTTCTGTCTCACTTTCTCTATGTCTCACTTTCTCTATGTCTCACTTTCTCTATGTCTGACTTTCTGTATGTCTTCCTTTTCTCTCTGTCTCACTTTCTCTATATCTCACTTTCTCTATGTCTTCCTTTTCTCTCTGTCTCACTTTCTCTATATCTCACTTTCTCTATATCTGACTTTCTCTATATCTCACTTTCTCTATGTCTGACTTTCTGTATATCTCCTTTCTCTATATCTCACTTTCTCTATGTCTCACTTTCTCTATATCTCACTTTCTCTATATCTGACTTTCTCTATATCTCACTTTCTCTATGTCTGACTTTCTGTATATCTCCTTTCTCATATCTCACTTTCTCTATGTCTCACTTTCTCTATATCTCACTTTCTATATCTCACTTTCTCTATGTCTCACTTTCTCTATATCTCACTTTCTCTATGTCTCACTTTCTCTGTCTCCTTTTCTCTCTGTCTCACTTTCTCTATGTCTTCCTTTCTCTATGTCTTCCTTTCTCTATGTCTCACTTTCTCTCTGTCTTCCTTTCTCTATGTCTGACTTTCTCTATATCTCCCTTTCTCTATATCTCACTTTCTCTATATCTCACTTTCTCTATGTCTCACTTTCTCTATATCTCACTTTCTCTATGTCTCACTTTCTCTATGTCTCACTTTCTCTATGTCTCACTTTCTCTATATCTCACTTTCTCTATATCTCACTTTCTCTATATCTCACTTTCTCATGTCTGACTTTCTCTATATCTCCTTTCTCTCTGTCTCACTTTCTCTATATCTCACTTTCTCTATGTCTCACTTTCTCTATGTCTCACTTTCTCTATGTCTGACTTTCTGTATGTCTTCCTTTTCTCTCTGTCTCACTTTCTCTATATCTCACTTTCTCTATGTCTTCCTTTTCTCTCTGTCTCACTTTCTCTATATCTCACTTTCTCTATATCTGACTTTCTCTATATCTCACTTTCTCTATGTCTGACTTTCTGTATATCTCCTTTCTCTATATCTCACTTTCTCTATGTCTCACTTTCTCTATATCTCCTTTTCTCTATATCTCACTTTCTCTATGTCTCACTTTCTCTATGTCTCACTTTCTCTATATCTCACTTTCTCTATGTCTCACTTTCTCTATATCTCACTTTCTCTATATCTCACTTTCTCTATGTCTCACTTTCTCTATATCTCACTTTCTCTATATCTCACTTTCTCTATGTCTCACTTTCTCTATGTCTCACTTTCTCTATGTCTCACTTTCTCTATATCTCACTTTCTCTATATCTCACTTTCTCTATGTCTTCCTTTCTCTATCTCACTTTCTCTATATCTCACTTTCTCTATGTCTTCCTTTCTCTGTCTCACTTTCTCTATGTCTTCCTTTTCTCTCTGTCTCACTTTCTCTATATCTCACTTTCTCTATGTCTCACTTTCTCTATGTCTCACTTTCTCTATGTCTCACTTTCTCTATGTCTGACTTTCTCTATGTCTTCCTTTTCTCTCTGTCTCACTTTCTCTATATCTCACTTTCTCTATGTCTCATTCTCTCTGTCTCACTTTCTCTATGTCTGACTTTCTCTATGTCTTCCTTTTCTCTCTGTCTCACTTTCTCTATATCTCACTTTCTCTATGTCTCATTCTCTCTGTCTCACTTTCTCTATGTCTCACTTTCTCTATGTCTGACTTTCTCTATGTCTCCCTTTCTCTATATCTGACTTATCTCTATATCTGACTTATTATCAACGTATTCTCTTGTATCTGTGAGTATCAATGAAATGTTTGCATGAAAGACAATACTAATAGTTTGTCTATTACTTATAGCTGTCACAAGCGTCCAAAGATATGCATGGCAGCATGGAGAAATAGGGTCAGCTAGCAGAAATGAGAACCACTATCTCTGATCTGAAGAAATCAATCACTGACCTCCAGGTTCGATTCGCTGGACTCTCTACTGATGTCATGGAGAAAGTAGCCACCGTTGATACGGTGAGTACGCCAACAATAGTAGCCACCGTTGACAAGGTGAGTACGCCAACAATAGTAGCCACCGTTGATACGGTGAGTACGCCAACAATAGTAGCCACCGTTGACAAGGTGAGTACGCCAACAATAGTAGCCACCGTTGACAAGGTGAGTACGCCAACAATAGTAGCCACCGTTGACAAGGTGAGTACGCCAACAATAGTAGCCACCGTTGATACACTGAGGAGGTAAACAACAGAACTAATTATGTCAGAAACACTGCAGGATTGCTAAACATTAATAATGATAGATGGTCGACCTCTTTGTAATCGTTAATTTGCTGACGACATCGAGTTCATGGCTGGTTCAGAGTGTAGTCCCCGGGCAACATAAGCCGACTAGCTGAGACGAAAATAAAAATTCCTGTTCAATAGGGGCTGATTTTTGTATATGTTTGATAGAACACTGTAAGCTTATTTGCACGTTTACTCATTTCTACGAATGTTTGGTTATTTATTGATGAAAAATGTTAATAATATTGATATTCCTGATTGTTAAACTAAACTTGTCACATAATATAACCTTGATTTAACATGTTGTGTTGATTTTAACATGATTTAGTTTTTATACAACAATACTAGAGTTAATCTATATACAACAATACTAGTCTATATACAACAATACTAGAGTTAGTCTATATACAACAATACTAGAGTTAGTCTATATACAACAATACTAGAGTTAGTCTATATACAACAATACTAGAGTTAGTCTATATATAACAATACTAGAGTTAGTCTATATACAACAATACTAGAGTTAATCTATATACAACAATACTAGAGTTAATCTATATACAACAATACTAGAGTTAATCTATATACAACAATACTAGAGTTAATCTATATACAACAATACTAGAGTTAATCTATATACAACAATACTAGAGTTAATCTATATACAACAATACTAGTCTATATATAACAATACTAGAGTTAGTCTATATACAACAATACTAGAGTTAGTCTATATACAACAATACTAGAGTTAGTCTATATACAACAATACTAGAGTTAATCTATATACAACAATACTAGAGTTAATCTATATACAACAATACTAGAGTTAATCTATATACAACAATACTAGAGTTAATCTATATACAACAATACTAGTCTATATATAACAATACTAGAGTTAGTCTATATACAACAATACTAGAGTTAGTCTATATACAACAATACTAGAGTTAGTCTATATACAACAATACTAGAGTTAATCTATATACAACAATACTAGAGTTAATCTATATACAACAATACTAGAGTTAGTCTATATACAACAATACTAGAGTTAATCTATATATAACAATACTAGAGTTAGTCTATATATAACAATACTAGTCTATATACAACAATACTAGAGTTAGTCTATATACAACAATACTAGAGTTAATCTATATACAACAATACTAGTCTATATACAACAATACTAGAGTTAGTCTATATACAACAATACTAGAGTTAGTCTATATACAACAATACTAGAGTTAATCTATATACAACAATACTAGAGTTAATCTATATACAACAATACTAGAGTTAGTCTATATACAACAATACTAGAGTTAATCTATATACAACAATACTAGAGTTAGTCTATATACAACAATACTAGTCTATATACAACAATACTAGAGTTAGTCTATATATAACAATACTAGAGTTAGTCTATATACAACAATACTAGTCTATATACAACAATACTAGAGTTAGTCTATATACAACAATACTAGAGTTAGTCTATATACAACAATACTAGAGTTAATCTATATACAACAATGCTAGAGTTAGTCTATATACAACAATACTAGAGTTAGTCTATATACAACAATACTAGAGTTAGTCTATATACAACAATACTAGAGTTAATCTATATACAACAATACTAGAGTTAATCTATATACAACAATACTAGAGTTAGTCTATATACAACAATACTAGAGTTAATCTATATATAACAATACTAGAGTTAGTCTATATATAACAATACTAGAGTTAGTCTATATACAACAATACTAGAGTTAGTCTATATACAACAATACTAGAGTTAGTCTATATACAACAATACTAGAGTTAGTCTATATACAACAATACTAGAGTTAGTCGATATACAACAATACTAGAGTTAGTCTATATACAACAATACTAGAGTTAATCTATATATAACAATACTAGAGTTAGTCTATATACAACAATACTAGAGTTAGTCTATATACAACAATACTAGAGTTAGTCGATATACAACAATACTAGAGTTAATCTATATACAACAATACTAG
Source organism: Arion vulgaris (assembly GCA_020796225.1). Classification (NCBI taxonomy): domain Eukaryota; kingdom Metazoa; phylum Mollusca; class Gastropoda; order Stylommatophora; family Arionidae; genus Arion; species Arion vulgaris. The sequence goes on from CM036759.1 coordinate 69,600,004, forward strand.
AGTTAGTCGATATACAACAATACTAGAGTTAGTCTATATACAACAATACTAGAGTTAGTCTATATACAACAATACTAGAGTTAGTCTATATACAACAATACTAGAGTTAATCTATATACAACAATACTAGAGTTAGTCTATATACAACAATACTAGAGTTAATCTATATATAACAATACTAGAGTTAGTCTATATATAACAATACTAGAGTTAGTCTATATATAACAATACTAGAGTTAATCTATATATAACAATACTAGAGTTAGTCTATATACAACAATACTAGAGTTAGTCTATATACAACAATACTAGAGTTAATCTATATACAACAATACTAGAGTTAGTCTATATACAACAATGCTAGAGTTAGTCTATATACAACAATACTAGAGTTAGTCTATATACAACAATACTAGAGTTAGTCGATATACAACAATACTAGAGTTAATCTATATATAACAATACTAGAGTTAGTCTATATATAACAATACTAGAGTTAGTCTATATACAACAATACTAGAGTTAGTCTATATACAACAATACTAGAGTTAGTCTATATACAACAATACTAGAGTTAGTCTATATATAACAATACTAGAGTTAGTCTATATACAACAATACTAGAGTTAGTCTATATACAACAATACTAGAGTTAGTCTATATACAACAATACTAGAGTTAATCTATATACAACAATACTAGAGTTAGTCTATATACAACAATACTAGAGTTAGTCTATATACAACAATACTAGAGTTAGTCTATATACAACAATACTAGAGTTAATCTATATATAACAATACTAGAGTTAGTCTATATATAACAATACTAGAGTTAGTCTATATATAACAATACTAGAGTTAGTCTATATATAACAATACTAGAGTTAGTCTATATACAACAATGCTAGAGTTAGTCTATATACAACAATACTAGAGTTAGTCTATATACAACAATACTAGAGTTAGTCTATATATAACAATACTAGAGTTAATCTATATATAACAATACTAGAATTAGTCGATATACAACAATACTGGAATGTGAGGATCAAAGGGGGGTTGTGGTCTTATTGCCCAGCATTGTTACCTGAGCCGCGGCCGTATGTTATCGAAGGCTACTGTTCTGAGTTAGAATTTTTGGTTCTTCCATCAAAATAAAAGAGAGTGAACTTAATATGGCAACGGAATTAATGCTGAACACATCCACGGTATTAGTTAATAAGATGATTGATTGATTGATAGGACCATCAATCATTGCACTTTGGGGAGTCAACATGTTTGCTTCGATCTCTTTATTACACAGGAAGATTCCAGCTGCAGTACACAAACTCTGTAGCACCGGCGAGGGTCATTTATGTAATTTTGAAGATAGTGAAGATATTTTGTGGAAATTTCAATTTAAAATCTTTTCTAATAAATTTAACCCTGGCAGCGACTTTCCATCCTGCTCTTCGAGATTTTAAACTGCCACGAGTTCTTTTACGTGCTCAAATTTAACACAGGATCTACGTTTCATCTCTGTCGTGACTAGTTTTCTTCTTTTATTATTATTATTATTATTATCATTATTATTATTATTATTATTATTATCAAATAACCCGCGTTGAACCATAGATTTCCTATTCAACAATAGATTTCCTATTCAACAATAGATTTCCTATTCTGTATCTGACAGATGGTGGGTCCTGAACTAAAGGAACTGAAACTATCACAGACAACCCTGGCACAAGCTTTAGCTCTGTTGACCAAGAAAATCATGGCCATATCACCTAGAATTCCAGAATTACAGGTTTCTTGTTTTTTTTCTTTGTTTTGTAGGGCATTAAAGCCCCTTTAAGCCCCTTCAAGCCAAGGTAAGCCCCTTTTAACCTAAGGACGAACATTTATATTGGTTATATCAGAACGCGTAGAACAACAAATATGAACAATAAGAAGGAAGTCATTTAAGAGAATTCAAGATATCAATTATAGGTTTGATGACATTTTGGTGAGCTATGTGCCTGCAAGGGAGAACAAAAACATTAGTGTTTGAAAATAAACCTGGGATATATCACCCCCTCCTCCCTACCTTAAGTGTTGCAACGTTATTAGTTAAAACTATGTCTGACCTCTCTTTGCTGCTGTCATGTCCTAACTAGATGGAGTCATTGGAAAGCAAATATTTCAAACAAAACTATGTCACATTTCTTAGCTAAAATAATGTAGAAAATTTATTATTCGATATTTTTCCTCCCCCTTTCCCTCGTGTTGACATGAACAGAGCTGCTTCATTGATCAACAATTAATGTCAGGATAGGTCTAATGTGCTTAGTTAAACAAAATTGACAACACCAACTTGTGTCCCCTTCGACGTTAACGTTATATAGTGTTCCAGACTTTTTCTATTTTTAGAACTTAACCAGTACGGAATGCAGAAATGGTGTAATAAACACCCCTACAAGAAATAGACCAGCTTGGAAGTTGTCTAGTGCAGGTTTGGACTCATACAGGTTCTGGGTATTGCAGGGTTGATTATGTCTTTAGTTTTTTCTAGTAGATACATACATTCTTCTGTGTACTTTAACAGACAAGACGTTTAGGTGGTATATGTATATGTATATATGTCCTTTTTCGTCTTTACAGACGTCAATTGGCAAGTGTTTTACTGTGACAACTTCTGAGTTTTCGCTTTTCTCTCTTGTCGTTCAGCTCATACATAAGTCTCTTCTCAAAGACTCTGCGCCCTTTCGTAATTTGGCTTTCCACACAACTCTGTCATCAGCTAGTCTTTCCCATGTGCTGGGACATATAAAAAAGTTTTTCGTTGAGGCTTTGCAGACATCTTTATATCTGAGCAGTGGTCTGCCCTGGTGCCTCTTCCCTTCGAAAGTTCACAGAACAACATTTGTTTTGGTATGTTGCAAGTTTCCATTCTTCTCACATGTCTCAACCATCTTAGTCGTCTACTGCTGAGCATGCCCATGATGGAAGGTAAGTTTGCACGTTGCAGTACTTCAGAGTTGGTTATCTGTCGTACCACCTGATGTTCATAATCTTGCGGAGACATCGAAGGTGAAAGATGTTAAGTCTCCTCTCGTGTTTTGAGTAGGCTGTCCATGTTTCGTGTTTCTGTCTATGATATAGTAAGGAACTAATTACACAGGGTCGATATATTTGAGTCTTCGTCTGCAATGTCAATTTTTTGTTTAAGTGGTACACAACATTATAACAGACCAGACGTTTGGGTGGTACTCAACATTATAACAGACCAGACGTTTGGGTGGTACTCAACATTATAACAGACCAGACGTTTGGGTGGTACTCAACATTATAACAGACCAGACGTTTGGGTGGTACACAACATTATAACAGATCAGACGTTTGGGTGGTACTCAACATTATAACAGACCAGACGTTTGGGTGGTACTCAACATTATAACAGATCAGACGTTTGGGTGGTACTCAACATTATAACAGACCAGACGTTTGGGTGGTACTCAACATTATAACAGACCAGACGTTTGGGTGTAACACGATTATAACAGAATCAGACGTTTGGGTGGTACTCAACATTATAACGACCAGACGTTTGGTGGTACTCAACATTATAACAGACCAGACGTTTGGGTGGTCTCAACATTATAACAGACCAGACGTTTGGTGGTACTCAACATATAACAGACCAGACGTTTGGTGTAGCTAACATTATAACAGACCAGACGTTTGGGTGGTACACAACATTATAACAGACCAGACGTTTGGGTGGTACTCAACATTATAACAGACCAGACGTTTGGGTGGTACTCAACATTATAACAGACCAGACGTTTGGGTGGTACTCAACATTATAACAGACCAGACGTTTGGGTGGTACTCAACATTATAACAGACCAGACGTTTGGGTGGTACTCAACATTATAACAGACCAGACGTTTGGGTGGTACTCAACATTATAACAGACCAGACGTTTGGGTGGTACTCAACATTATAACAGACCAGATGTTTGGGTGGTACTCAACATTATAACAGAGATGTGAGTGATGTCATCATCATTAAATAACTTGTCCTGAGCTAAACTTTGCCACTCCAACAGTCCTTCGCAATTTCTCTCATAGACCAGATGTCTCGCCTCTGCAGCCGTCATGTTCAAACCATCAGTTACATCCTGAATCCATCTTCTCCGTGGTCTTCCTCTTCTTCTCTTTGCCGGTATGCCTCCGTCCATGATGGTCTTCTCCAGCCCTTCGTATCCTTTTATATGTCCAAAATATTTCAATTTTCTCTTGCTTATTTGTAGCATCAGCCAGTTTTCTTTGATTTTTGAGTTCTTTCTGGATAGATCTATTTGTTCTCTTCTCTGTCCGTGATATTTCATAATCCATTTGTTATGAATCTTTCTCTGAATGTTAATTGAAGACATTTTCTCTCTCCTTGATCTTGTAAATACATTTCTATTATGTCTGCTCTTCTTTCTTGTCGTTTTAAAAAGCTGATAATTGAGTGAAAACTTTAAAAAGCTGATAATTGAGTGAAAACTTTAAAAAGCTGATAATTGAGTGAAAACTTTAAAAAGCTGATAATTGAGTGAAAACTTTAAAAAGCTGATAATTGAGTGAAAACTTTAAAAGCTGATAATTGAGTGAAAACTTTAAAAGCTGATAATTGAGTTAAAACTTTAAAAGCTGATAATTGAGTGAAAACTTTAAAAGCTGATAATTGAGTGAAACTTTAAAAGCTGATAATTGGTGAAAACTTTAAAAGCTGATAATTGAGTGAAAACTTTAAAAGCTGTATTGAGTGAAAACTTTAAAAAGCTGATAATTGAGTGAAAACTTTAAAAAGCTGATAATTGAGTGAAAACTGTGGAAGATTTGACGTTACAAGTTTTTTTTATTAATTTACTCAAACGTCTATTTTCTATTGTCTGTCCCCAGTTAGAAGATGGAACGGTCTATTGTCTATCCCCAGGTAGAAGATGGAACGGTCTATTGTCTATCCCCAGGTAGAAGATGGAACGGTCTATTGTCTATCCCCAGGTAGATGATGGAACGGTCTATTGTCTATCCCCAGTTAGAAGATGGAACGGTCTATTGTCTATCCCAAGATGGATCGTGGATTTTGTTGTCCACTCTTGCCGTTAAGCGTAGGGGTGGGAGCTTTAATTTGCTTTCCAGGGCCAATGATTCGCCCTTGTTGTGTTGTATCAGTGTTTATTTAATGTGGTATTGATATTGTCTATCCATCTTCCCTTGACTCTAGTACCTGATCTATTTTTATTGTATGCTGTTATTGGTAGTTGGTTGTATTCTCATTCTCATTAAAACCACACTGTGGCATGTGTTATCTTTCAATGTATTTTGTTATTCCATATACTTCCAGAAACGTTTGTCTTCAAAAGATGGTAAATTTACAGTCATAGACATGCAGTTACAAAGTTTGTCTAGGCAGTTAGCTTTTGTAACTGAACGAGCGTCTTTCTCTGAGAGTCAGATCAAACATGCCATTGATCCTTCGGTAAGATGTTGAAAAGTTAAGCAAATATTAGAAGTAACTTATGATTAAATCAAGCAGTAAGCTAACAATATCCAGTGCCGTGCCGGGCTATGTTAAAGAGAGAGGCGGCTGCATCAGACGGTATCGTAAGCGAAATCAAAATCACAATTGAAGGTTATTTGAAACGAATAAACATTCAAGGGGCGACATTTCGAAGACTTGTATCACACTGAGAAAATATACTGCACGGTTCTGACAATATCAACATAAAAAACATTCATTCAACTATTAACATATTAGAACAAGCTATCATTCAGTATTCAGTCTGCCATCTCAGAGCACACCTCCATAGAATGGGTCTCAGGAACTCGGCTGCCTGCACCTGTTGAGCACCAAAGCAGTCCCCAGAGCACATCCTGCAAGACTACCCCAGCCTAAGCATCGCGAGAATGGAAATATGGCCAACAGAAACAATCCTACAAAACAAACTATGGTGGAGCGTTAAAGACCACAAGCGCACCACCCTGTTTATGACACATACCGGAGTAGTCGCGTAGCAGAAGTTGATCGCAGAAGAAGTAGAAGTACTGAATACGACAGACAAACGATTTAACTACTTCGCCACTAAGATCGCCTAAAAAGGCTCCAACGGCGAAGTATTAACTTCATTGCTCCGTTCCTCCCTGCAGAGATGACATTCCATATGCCGAAAGTATTGCACAAAGCACGACGTAACAGACGTCGCCGCCGCCTCATGTATGAAATGAAAATCGGGACATATCGTTTACAGGTAGCAGTCATCAACAACAGTAAACGTGTCATCACCACGTATACGTTTAGTAGTTTGTCATTGCTTTCTGAACGATAAGGTCGATTTTTACCGTTCGTAAAACTCCACGGGAACGAATTTGCTTCCAAATAGCCCGCCACGGTGTTTGAACCAGGTAGGCTTGGGTTGTGATCGAGCGAACTACCGCTTATGCTACAGACGCCCACATGGTGTACACACAATTCAATTATGGCAATGTGTATATTTGGACAAGTACGATTGATTGATTGATTGATTGATTGATTGATTGATTGATTGATTTGACCATCATTATTGCACTTCAGTGAGTAACCATGTATGCTCCGATCTCTTTCTTAAACAGGAAGATCTCAGCGGCAGTGCACGAGCTCCGTAGCACTGACGAGGGTTCCCCTACGTAATTTAGAAGATGGTGCAAATATTTTTCTATGATTAAAAAAAAAAAAATACTTTTATTTGTGAATTTTGTTCGGGCATCGGCTGTACTCGATTTTGGAAGTGTCAATGTTTTTTATTTCAGCTCTTCCTTCTTCTTTTTCTTCTTCAAACGTTCTTATCGACCACTTGTTAACCACTCTTTATGATTTGTATGTGATCTGAGCCTAAGAGCGATTGTACGTTGTGCCAGTTATGCGCCAACAAGTAGGCCAGCACATCCGATTTCTGCGATGCTTTTTATTTATTTGAGTAGCTTCCCTAGGTCCTACATTAGGCGCCTCTTACGACATGCCTTGTAGGTGGCAGTGGTACTATTCTTTGCTTCCCTTGTGGGCCCCTGCACCATATGGGCGGAACATGGTACAAACATTTACCATGACCATTTGTACAGGTTAAACATCTAACATTAATGAATATGTTCTTCAGTCTAGGTTAAACATCTAACATTAATGAATATGTTCTTCAGTCTAGGTTAAACATCTAACATTAATGAATATGTTCTTCAGTCTAGGTTAAACATCTAACACTAATGAATATGTTCTTCAGTCTAGGTTAAACATCTAACATTAATGAATATGTTCTTCAGTCTAGGTTAAACATCTAACATTAATGAATATGTTCTTCAGTCTAGGATAAACGTTGAACGTCGTCAGATCTTGATGCGAATACAAGGTCAGGTGGAGTCTTTAGCTTCTGCACAGACAAGGATGCAGAACGATCTTTTAGGTAAATAGTTGTATTTGGATGATTGTTCATTGTTCATTTGAGCATCATCTCCATCTTCTCTTTCTTATAACAGTTGTCACTAGTGGTTGACCAGACATTTCTTCTCAGAGTGTGCCCAACATATCTCCATCTTCTCTTTCTTATAACAGTTGTCACTAGTGGTTGAACAGACATTTCTCCTCAAGGTGTGCCCAACATATCTCCATCTTCTCTTTCTTATAACAGTTGTCACTAGTGGTTGACCAGACATTTCTCCTCAAGGTGTGCCCAACATATCTCCATCTTCTCTTTCTTATAACAGTTGTTACTAGTGGTTGACCAGACATTTCTTCTCAAGGTGTGCCCAACATATCTCCATCTTCTCTTTCTTATAACAGTTGTCACTAGTGGTTGACCAGACATTTCTCCTCAAGGTGTGCCCAACATATCTCCATCTTCTCCTTCTTATAACAGTTGTCACTAGTGGTTGACCAGACATTTCTCCTCAAGGTGTGCCCAACATATCTCCATCTTCTCTTTCTTATAACAGTTGTCACTAGTGTTGACCAGACATTTCTTCTCAAGGTGTGCCAACATTCTCCATCTTCTCTTTCTTATAACAGTTGTCACTAGTGGTTGACCAGACATTTCTCCTCAAAGTGTGCCCAACATATCTCCATCTTCTCTTTCTTATAGCAGTTGTTACTAGTGGTTGACCAGACATTTCTTCTCAAGGTGTGCCCAACATATCTTCATCTTCTCTTTCTTATAACAGTTGTCACTAGTGGTTGACCAGACATTTCTTCTCAAGGTGTGCCCAACATATCTTCATCTTCTCTTTCTTATAACAGTTGTCACTAGTGGTTGACCAGACATTTCTCCTCAAGGTGTGCCCAACATATCTCCATCTTCTCTTTCTTATAGCAGTTGTTACTAGTGGTTGACCAGACATTTCTTCTCAAGGTATGCCCAACATATCTTCATCTTCTCTTTCTTATAACAGTTGTCACTAGTGGTTGACCAGACATTTCTCCTCAAGGTGTGCCCAACATATCTCCATCTTCTCTTTCTTATAACAGTTGTCACTAGTGGTTGACCAGACATTTCTCCTCAAGGTGTGCCAACATATCTCCATCTTCTCTTTCTTATAACAGTTGTCACTAGTGGTTGACCAGACATTTCTCCTCAAGGTGTCCCAACATATCTCCATCTTCTCTTTCTTATAACAGTTGTTACTAGTGGTTGACCAGACATTTCCCCTCAAGGTGTGCCAACATATCTTCATCTTCTCTTTCTTATAACAGTTGTCACTAGTGGTTGACCAATCATTTCTCCTCAAGTGTGCCCAACATATCTCCATCTTCTCTTTCTTATAACAGTTGTTACTAGTGGTTGACCAGACATTTCTTCTCAAGATATGCCCAACGTATCTCCATCTTCCTTTCTCTATAACAGTTGTCACTAGTGGTTGACCAGACATTTCTCCTCAAGGTGTACCCAACATATCTCCATCTTCTCTTTCTTATAACAGTTGTCACTAGTGTTGACCAGACATTTCTTCTCAAGGTGTGCCCAACATATCTCCATCTTCTCTTTCTTATAACAGTTGTCACTAGTGGTTGACCAGACATTTCTCCTCAAAGTGTGCCCAACATATCTCCATCTTCTCTTTCTTATAGCAGTTGTTACTAGTGGTTGACAGAATTTCTTCTCAAGGTGTCCCAACATATCTCCATCTTCTCTTTCTTATAACAGTTGTCACTAGTGGTTGACCAGACATTTCTCCTCAAGGTGTGCCCAACATATCTCCATCTTCTCTTTCTTATAACAGTTGTCACTAGTGGTTGACCAGACATTTCTCTGGTTTCATCACTTCTTCTGAATTCGTTCCATTTTATATTCATTATTTTTCGCAGACATCTATTTTCAAATGGATTCAACTTGCTTTCTATATCTTTAGTCATTTTCCAACTCTCGCTGGCATATGTCAGGATTGATACAACATTTGAATTGAAAATTCGTAATTTAGTTTTAATACTATATAACTTGCAGTTCCATATTTTATTTAGACTTTTACAAGCTGATGTTGCTTTGCCAATTCGTATCATAATTTCTTTTTAACATTTCCTGTGCAATCAAAATTGCATGTAGTGCAGATATAAAGATATCAGAGAATGATTGAAACATAATTATGTTACACATCAGAGACATACATCAATAACTGTCCCTCTGTTTGTGTATTCTTTCCCCTAGCTGAGATCTCAGATCGGAGTAGGATTTACAAAGAATTCTCAACTCTCAGACTCGAGCGTAAGTCTATTGTTGATCAGATCATCAACCAGGAGGACGATGTTCGAGACCTCAAGAGGGCTGTGAGGGTATTGATGACAGATGAGGTTGGTGACCAGCACATCTTATTGAGTAGTTTCTTCTTCTTCTTCTTTCTTCTTCAAACTCTCCATATCAACCACTTGTTAAACCACTCTTTGTAATCTGTATGTGATCTGAACCTTAGAGCGATTGTACGTTGTGCCAGTTATGCACCAACAAGTAGGCCAACACATTCGATTTCCGCGATGCTTATTTTTACTAGGGTAGCTTCCCAGGTCCTACCTCAGTCGCCTATTACGACATGCCTTGGAAATCACAGTGATATTATTCTTTGCTCCCCTTTCGAACCTCGGCAACACATGGGCGATTGAGCAGTTTAACCAGTTTAACCAGTTTAACCAGTTAATGAGTAGGAACTAGTCAAATAAAAACAGGTTTCATAAAACTGATTAAATCGAGGATGACAGTGAGGATGCCGCTCTCACTATCTGATTGATTTATTGATTGATTGACTGAAGATATAACCATCATCATTGTACTTCGATGAACAACAATGTGTGTTCTAATCTCTATCTTACACAGAAAGATCTCAGTAAAAGTACACGAACTCCGTAGCACCCACGAGGTTCCCTAATGTCATTTTGAAGATGGTGAGCATATTTTGTTGGAATTTTAGTTTTTAATTAAACATAAAAAAACGAATTTTGCATAGACAGCGGCTTTGCAGCCTACTTTTATCGAATTTTAACTGCTACGGGCTCTTTAGCGTGCTCATCTTGAACTGGGGACTTGCGTTATTTCGCCCGTCTCCTTTATTACTAGGAACTTGATTTCACCTACATTGAAAGAAGGGATCTCTAGGAAAATATCCACGTTAGCTGTAAGTTGGAATCGAACCGAGTACTGTTGGAACAGGAGGCGGGCACCTTTCCGTCCACTCCCCAGACGTCCCTCTCAATATCTATTAAGTGCTACTGTTGAGATGCTTTAGTTTTAGTTTTGTCGTCTGATCATCATCACTGCACATCGAACTAATTAGTCTATAAGTGATCCCATCTCCTCCTCAGTATGTCTCTCAGCGCGTGGCGACTAATGACCCAGTTCTTTGTTAGTTTACTATTCTTCTTTAGCTGCCAGCATAACGTTCTTGTCTAGCTACACCACACTTGACCTGGTATTTTTGCAGTCTGGTTAGTGTTGTAGATTCACCACTATTACTTGAATCATGTCCACGTCCTCTCTTCCTTAGGAAATTTATAATATCAGCATGGTCCATTATTCGCCAGCTTTGTAAAGTAGCCATATCTGCAAGACGAAATTATGAAATCAGAGAAATGTTTGGTCAACCACTAGTGACAACTGTTATAAGAAGGAGAAGATGGAGATATGTTGGACACACCTTGAGAAGAAATGATCAAAGAATATCAAAGCAGTCATTGAAGTGGGATGCAAAGGGTTCAAGAAAGAGAGGACGACATAAGGAGACCCTGAAACGAACTTTGCTGAGAGAGACAAGAAATATCAGTCTCAGTTTCGTGGAGGAGATTGAGCAAGTAGCCCTGGATAGAGCGGTATGAAGAAATTGCTTGCAGGTCCTATGTAACTTAAAACGATACGAGAAGGATTATTATACCTTGGAAGCCTATCGGCGTGTTCATTTATTCTAGTACATTGACGATAGCTGTTTTTTGTATTTGTTTGGAACATATCAGGTTTTGTAATATGAGTTCTAAGCTCTATTTCCAAGTACTGCTGTCACATTGACAGACAGCTGGAAGCCTATCGGCGTGTTCATTTATTCTAGTCTAGTCACATTGACGATATTATACCTTGGAAGCCTATCAGTGTTTTCATTTATTCTAGTCACATTGACGATATTATCCCTTTGGGAAGCCTATCGGCGTGTTCATTTATTCTAGTCACATTGACGATATTGTTCTGTTTTTCATTTGTGTATTTGTTTAGCGTCAAGTATGCAAGTTTTTGTAATATGATGTTCCCAACCGCTTTCTATTTACAGCCCAAAAGTAAACTGCTGTCAAACATATTGACCAGACAGCTGGCAATTCTTCGAACTGTCAAGAGAATGAGGGACAGACAAGACGCCAGTCGGACTAATTTAGTAAAGTACAAAACAAAAATTGAAATTAATCAGCAGGAAATGCTGAGACGAATTGTGATACGAAAAGCAACAGATCAAGCATTGATAACAATGTTGACAAAACTCTTTGATGCTTATCATAGAATTCGGTTACATATACAGCGTGATGTAAGTATCTGTTTTCTTATCTGTTGTTATAGATGCTAGATAACATGAATGTGTTTAATGTTTGACGTGTTGTGTGTAACCTTACATAGTCGTATAAGATACAGACAATGATCAGAGAAATCACCTTCATTTTTGTCCCTGGCACGCAGGAGTTAGGGGTAATGAACGAGCTGATAGATTGGCTGGCTTGGCTACAATATCAGAGGAGCTGCCATGGATCGAAATGACATTCTTAACGCATTGGAGAGAGTCTTTTGAATAGAAGAGTTTCAGCGTTGCGAGTCCCACTTGCTGACCAGATTGAGAAAGAGATGGGTGTCAATATTGGTGCAGCCCAAAAATAACGACATACCAAATATGCAAAGAGATTGATTAATCAACATCGAACTGGCGTATTGGGCTGCTGAACGCTGCTGATTTGTTGAGGCGGAGATCGGAGCACCTATGGACATGTCCGGAGTGCTACAATGGTAGTCCTCTGATAGCTGATAACGTTGGCTGTTGACAGATGTACGATTGTTGCGGAAGAGACCTTACAGCGAGTGTAACAGTGTCTCTGATTGAAGAGGATGATACTTTTGATGAGAAACGGAATCAAGACTTGAATGTCAGGCTACAATGGTAGTCCTCTGATAACTGATAAGCTTGGCTGATTGACAAGACGTGTTGCTAGAACCTTACACAGACGTGTTGCTAGAACCTTACACAGACGTGTTGCTAGAACCTTACACAGACGTGTTGCTAGAACCTTACACAGACGTGTTGCTAGAACCTTACACAGATGTGTTGCTAGAACCTTACACAGACGTGTTGCTAGAACCTTACACAGATGTGTAAGCGTGTCTATGTGGGGAAGGGGTTATGCCATACTCTTTGCAAGAGAAATGAATAGACTTTTATCTCAAGCTAACAGAATAACAACCGAATACGATCAGAATGTAAATTTAGTGCTAAAATAGCAATGAAACAAATCATTGCGCAGTCTTCGGCTCATATCCAGATATGACAGACATACTTGCACAAACTGTGGGACTAGGTAGGTAATGTATGACAGACATACTTGCACAAACTGTGGGACTAGGTAGGTAATGTATGACAGACATACTTGCACAAACTGTGGGACTAGGTAGGTAATGTATGACAGACATACTTGCACAAACTGTGGGACTAGGTAGGTAATGTATGACAGACATACTTGCACAAACTGTGGGACTAGGTAGGTAATGTATGACAGACATACTTGCACAAACTGTGGGACTAGGTAGGTAATGTATGACAGACATACTTGCACAAACTGTGGGACTAGGTAGGTAATGTATGACAGACATACTTGCACAAACTGTGGGACTAGGTAGGTAATGTATGACAGACATACTTGCACAAACTGTGGGACTAGGTAGGTAATGTATGACAGACATACTTGCACAAACTGTGGGACTAGGTAGGTAATGTATGACAGACATACTTGCACAAACTGTGGGACTAGGTAGGTAATGTATGACAGACATACTTGCACAAACTGTGGGACTAGGTAGGTAATGTATGACAGACATACTTGCACAAACTGTGGGACTAGGTAGGTAATGTATGACAGACATACTTGCACAAACTGTGGGACTAGGTAGGTAATGTATGACAGACATACTTGCACAAGCTGTGGGACTAGGTAGGTAATGTATGACAGACATACTTGCACAAACTGTGGGACTAGGTAGGTAATGTATGACAGACATACTTGCACAAACTGTGGGACTAGGTAGGTAATGTATGACAGACATACTTGCACAAACTGTGGGACTAGGTAGGTAATGTATGACAGACATACTTGCACAAACTGTGGGACTAGGTAGGTAATGTATGACAGAATACTGCACAACGGAATAGTCAGAATGTAAATTTGAAATGTGCTAAGTAGGGAATGAACAGAATCATTGCCAGTCTTGGACTATATAGATAGGACAGACATACTTGCACAACTGTGGGACTAGGTAGGTAATGTATGACAGAAAATAACACAGCCCTTGAACAGAGAATGTACGTATTAAGAACATCAACCGAGCCATTGAACACAACGAACTGTTACCGCATATTAAGAACATGAACCGAGCCATTGAACACAACGAACTGTTACCGCATATTAGGAACATGAACCGAGCCACTGTTCACTATCTCCATCTCCTATTTGTAGAATATAAACTGCAAGATTGATTGCTACCGTTAACCAAAAAATATATAGCACACACAATATATAGCGCACACAATGTATAGCACACACAACATATAGCACAAAGAATATGAATGATCATGACGTTTGATGTGATATACAGAATAGCAAGATGGTTATCAGAAAACTAATGCGACAGTATAATCAAGCTGCTAAAAAGATCAACACGGCAAGACGGAGACAACAATCTGTGATAGAAGCAGTGGTACAGAATCGCTGGATCATCCAGAATGCTCGCAGGGTGCTCGTGGCACAGAAGGAACAGCGAGATAAGGCTATGTTTCAATTAGCATCAGTCAAGAAGCAGACGACAAAGCTGTTCAAGATGGTGATCACGGATAAGGTAAGTGTCAACTCATACAAACATCATTTAACCTTTCAAAGGTTTCTTGAAACTTCTTCTTCTAACGCTCTATATCGACCCTTTGCTAGCCACTCTTTGTGATTTGTATGTGATCTGAGCCTAACATCGATTGTACATTGTGCCTGTTGTGCGTCTATAAGTAGGCCAGCACTTTCTATTTTTGCAACGCTTTTTATTTACTAAGGTAACTTGTCTAGGCCCCAACCTTAGTCACATCTTACGACATGACTTTTAGGTCGCAGTGGTACTATTCTTTGCTCTCCTTGCTGGCGCCGGTGAGATCATGATCAGAGATCATCAAAGATTGATTGGATTATCATCATTGCACTTCATGTGTGCTCCAATCTCTTGATTACACAGGGAGGTCTCAGCGGCAGTGCACGATCCCCGTTGCACCAGCGAGGATCACAGCCATAATTTAGAAGATAGTGAAATTTTGTTAAAAATTTTATTTTAAATCTTTCTAGTACATTTTGCTCAGGCAGCAGCTTTCCAGCATGCTCTTCTAGATTTTGAACTGTGAAATTTTCTTTTGGCATAACATGAACACGGGACCTACGTTTTATCGTCCGTCTCCGATAGGACTAGAAACTCGATCTCACCTACACTGAGATCAGGGATCTCGGAAAAAATACCCAGATAATTAAACTAGGGAACGAGCCAGAACCTATGGAACGAGAGGCGAACATCTAATCTGTCGCACTGTCATGGAACGAGAGGCAACATCTAATCTACACCTAGTCCATGGAACGAGAGGCGAACATCTAATCTGTACGCCACCTAGTCCATGGAACGAGAGGCGAACATCTAATCTGTACGCCACCTAGTCCCCCCTAACGTAAACTATTAAATGTAAGTGAAGTTTGTAGAAAACAATGATCGCTTACATCCCCTTATCAGATACATAACCCTTGAGCCCTGGCCACCTGTATCTTAAAAACCCTTCCCGGAGCTCCTGAGCAAAAACATTCTATATCAGAGTTATATTAAAACACGATAATTTAGCACTTAAGTGTTCTTTAATTTGTTTTCGACTTACGCCATTATCTCAGTTATTCCTGCTTATTATCTATTTAAATATACTAAACTTATTAATTGACGTGATATACTATGTTGCATAACTGTGAATACTCCTATATGTGTAGATCAGTGTTTCCAACCTTTTTGTGCCATGCCCCACTAAAGCCTTTAAAAATCGTATGCCCCCCATGTAACATATAAAAAAATTTATTGTTCGAAAATTGAAATGTTCACTGAAGAAACTTAAATGATAGTTTTTAGGAAGAAATCACTAGGGAATTGTTTAGGAAGCATCGTAAGTACATTTTCAAAACATTAAATGGAGAACTGAAATTCAAGTACGATATCATTTTAATGATATATTTTTCCATATTATTTTAATTATTAGAAATCTATTTATTACTTACATTTAGTGAGATCATCGCGCTTGATGCATGATGTAAAGAGATTTTATGTTAGGTTTCAATTTAGCTAGCTTCAATCTCAAGTCTCCTCGTTGTGTTACATCCAGCTGATTTTTTAGCAGCAAATCAGTTATGGCACTAAATCCACATTCAGCTAAATATGAAGATGGAAACGGTAATAAGTTTTCTTGCACATTTGGTTGAATTTGAATATTTGATTTCTATTTCCTCACAAAGCCATGCCGTCTCTCCTTTTATATTAAATGAAATTTTAACTGACTCATCATTTTGCCTTTCTGCGAGTTCTGCTTGATACTGCATATTTGAAATATCATACAAATCCACTAACATTGATTGCAACATCCAAGTTGGAAAATCAATTTGTTTCAAATCAGAAAATCTTCCTCTTAAATCAGCCGATATCATTTTCAGATGATCGACAATAACAAGTATAACGGTATCAGTCACTTCACATTTCTTGAGCCAATGAAATTTTTCAAAATGTTTGTTGCAAATATATTTCTGGCATAATTCAATAAAGGTAATGAAACCAAATTTCTTTGCTTTTGCATCAACAAGAATTTTATTTGTTACTTGAAGTTGGTTATTTTATTTATTTAGTTTTTCAAAGATATCTGCTAGATAACTCACAAATGCTTTACCATCGACCGTTAACAAATACTGCATTTGAGGTTTGTTGCTTAAAAAATCACTAAGGGCATCAAATAGTTCCATAAATCTTGTCACGCAGTTTCCTTTCGAGAGCCATCTTACTTCAGTGTGAAGTAAAAGTCTCACATGATCTGCATATTCACAAAATAGCTTGAAGAGACGCTCACATTTGGCATTAGCTTTAATAGGATTGATACACTTTATAATTGAATTTAGTACTTCATTTAGAACAGGCGAAATAATTTTAGCTACCAAATTTTCCCTGTGAATAACAAATGCACAAGTAGCATTTCTGGATTCTCATCTTTCATAAATTTTAAGCAGCAATTTTCTTTGCCCATCATATTAGGAGTACCATCTGCGGCACAAGATGTTATATTTTTCATTGGTATATTTTTGACATATAAGTATTTTTTAGCTTATTATATAATCTTTGGAGGTAGGGGTGCTTTCTAATGATTTACAGAACAATATTTCTTCAGTAAAATCCCCATTATCAATATATTTTATGTAAGTTATCAATACTACTTATCAACACAGTCTCTCAAAGTTGATTCATCCATTGGCACTGAGAATTTTCTTGTTTTCAGCTTTTCATCAAGTTGGATTTCAATATCTTCACTCATTTCGTCTGCTGTTTTGCAAGCAGTATTGTTACTAAGTGGCATAGCTTTCCCGTCTTTGTCATCTTTCTCCAGAACCGTTGTAAGAAATGCTGATATTGATGGTTTGGTTAAATTCTCTCTTATAGTATGATTTTTTCCACATTTAGCAGCGAGTACGATTGACATTTGCAGTATGAGCAGTAAACAGGGACTTTAATGTTGTTCTTTTTTCAAAATTTGTCATTAAAGTTTGAAAGTAATTAAAATCTGAATTAATATGAGCACCATGTTTCGCCTTTAGATTCGCCTCAAGATGACCTCGTTTCATTGATTCGTTGGTCAAGCATTGTTGACATAAAAGACATTAATGTGGAATACATTAATAAAATAATATTTCACATCAGGTGATATACGTTTGAGAAAATTCGATTATTGTAGAATGACTATTTTGAAGAAAACAAATCATTAATAATATTGATAAGCGCGGTTTTGTGGTCAAATCTGCTCTTCTGAAAAAGTGTGCGGTGTTCTCTTCTAATTAACTCTGATCAATTCTAACTTCCAATAGTTATATCTTCTACGTGAAGCTCTTCGGTTCTCTTCTGCTTTTCTCGTATAATCTGGCCTAACAGTGCTATACTTTAGCTGTTCTGTGTCTAGTTTTATATTTTTATTCTAGTTACCTCACAAGCTGATCTATGTTCGGCTCTCTATCTGCTCTATTATCCCATCTTCTTAAAGTCCACAGTCTATATATATGGGTGAATATTCTATTACTTTACTATTCCAAAACTATGTTCTCAGGACTGCGATTCCCACATCTGTTACTCTCTTGGAAGAGACTCATTTTACTTCGACTAACGACATTCTTCTGTCATTGTCTAAAAATGTATATCCCAACCACGCCTTCTCAATCTGTCGCTAAACATGGGAAACATGATCTCATGACATTCTACTGTAATCCATATATAACTGCTCCTTTGTTAACTATACAACTATAAAATGGTACTCTAAGGACACCTGTATAATCTAGCTGCACAGTGAGTATCCATTACTCTGGTAATCAGACTAATGGCCCATAACTTGTATTTGAGTCAAACCACCTTGATGTTTCTTTTCCCATCGTACCTAACATTCCAAGTCAAATCAAACTTCGGACTTGCTTTCTGTGGCGGAAATATGATATGCGTGGCTCGGTCAATACTATTACATACTCAAGATTGCACTGTATAAACTCTTTTTGGCCTTCATGACAAGGTTGACAAATGACGGACACATTACAGTTTTAAAAAAATATGACTCGATTTTAACACAATAACACATGCTTTCAAAGCTTTGTTAAAAGGGGGTAAAAATGTACCTAGATATAAGTACTTTCCGCTTATTGAAGATTTTTAAACTTCAGTAAAGTGATTGTGAAGCAACAGTCGTTTTTGTAAACAGACATCCAAAAGCCAATATATCGGTTTTTCAACATCATGAACATTAGTTAAACTTCGAACGAGTCCATTGCCCCCTAAACGATGAAAATGCCCCTGTGGGGCAGTGCCTACGTTGGGAAACAGGGGTGTAGATTGTTCTCCATACTAAAGATAAATAGTTTGAATATCAATCGATTAAAACAATTCTTCCTTGTTTAAATAATCGTCTAACTCACTTTCTATATCCTTATCAGAATAATCACATTCTAAGTGTAATTCATCTTCAGATTCATTCAAAGTTCAACAGCTTGCTCTGTTGTTAAACTTTTAGAGTGACTACTTCCGAAATGTTCAGAACATCGTTACATGAAAATACTTAAGCAGACCCAACCAGAACAATGGTTATCTTTTTTAAAAATTCACAGAAAAAAATATAACAAATATATTGTCATACAATTTGGCCACATTTCGCAAAAGACATTGTATTTGATGATAAGCAACGTTTAGTTTATGCATTGTAATTATTTGTTTTAAAAATAATTAATTTTCTGGAAAATATATTAAATCCTCCCTCTCCCTTTCTTTCATAGTGGAGTAGATTTTACAAACATAAGAAGTGCAAGGAATCCCAAATTAACATTTGATGTACATATATCACCCATAATTATAGCGTGAACCTCCACTTTTTGTCTAAACTGTATATAAGCAGAGATATTGCTGTTCTAATTTGAAATTTTCCTTTCTATTTGGAAGAGTTATATTGCAAGAGCTATATCTACAAAACCAATTGTGTTAAACATATTTTGTGTGATGTTCATGCTATAAGTATGGGTTATATGTACATCATATGCTGGTTTGGCATTCTTTGCACTTGTTATGTTTGTGAAATCTACTCCCGATGAAGAGGTTAAAAACTATATTTTAAAGAAAATTAACGATTTTTGAAATCGATAGTGAGACTACATACACTAAACGTTATTTATCATCACAAACAATGTCATTTGCAACATGTAGCCAAATTGTATGAAAATAGTTTGTTAGGTTTTTAATGTGAATTTTCAAAAAAACAACCCTTGTTCCCGGATGGGTCTCCGCCTTAACTAACTACCTAATCAATACCAACAAAATGTCACACTACAGTATATCCACTAAAATAAATATAGAACACGTGGCTTGTGTTTAACGTCACATTTGTACACAATTTATTGTCGAATATCGACAAATAATGATAACATTTTCTCAGGCCGATATATTAGGATCTAGGGATATTCTTCACCCTTCACCCTAGGAAGCATAAGTCCGCAGTCAAGGACTTCCAAGCCTGCCTATCCAAGGCCATCTTTTCCAGATCTCGCCGCTCTCTCCCCGTTTTCTTGCATTCCTTCTCCCGTCTCCAGGTATTTCTGGGTCTTCCTTACTTCTATTGCCCTGCGGGTTCCATCGGAGAGCCTGTCTCGCGATGCTGTCAGGGGTTTCCTCAGTGTGTGTGAAATCGGGATATGCCGTGTTTAATTCAATCCCGAAATATCGAGCTATGTGGTTCTAACTACTATTAACATGACAATATGTCAACTTGTCAACTTGTCAACATGTCAACATGTCAGTACGTCAACATGTCTATTTCTCAGATGAGAAGGGAAGCATTAAATCAACCAACAGTATTTAAACGTTTGAATAAAGTCAGTGATGCCCAAGCTGAGATTTTGGAAGTGCTTTCTCAGTACAGGTATGTTCTTCTTGCTTGAATTGATACATTTATAGTAGCATCTTCCTTGTACTTGAGTGAATAAATCATATTCCTTGTACTTGAGTGAATAAATCATCTTCCTTGTACTTGAGTGAATAAATCATCTTCCTTGTACTTGAGTGAATAAATCAGCTTCCTTGTACTTGAGTGAATAAATCATCTTCGTTGTACTTGAGTGAATAAAATTCAATCTTCCTTGTAAAATTGAGTGAATAAATATTGAGTCCGAAATATTTAAACAAGTCCAACAGAAATATAATAAAGCAAGTACAACAGAAATATAATAAAGCAAGTACAACAGAAATATAATAAAGCAAGTCCAACAGAAATATAATAAAGCAAGTCCAACAGAAATATAATAAAGCAAGTCCAACAGAAATATAATAAAGCAAGTCCAACAGAAATATAATAAAGCAAGTCAAGAATTAATGCAGAATATAATAAGCAAGTCCAACAGAAATATAATAAAGCAAGTCCAACAGAAATATAATAAAGCAAGTACAACAGAAATATAATAAAGCAAGTCCAACAGAAATATAATAAAGCAAGTCCAACAGAAATATAATAACAATCAGATCTTAGGACAAATGTCATCAATTTGTAAATGCAATGAAACCACTATAATTGTTGTTGGAGCTACTGAGTTCGTACTTTGTGCTATGCTCTCGGAAAGTGGCGTGCCATTTCTGCGGAGAGGGACTGAATCATATGGGATAAAACCCGGTGCAGTGAACTCAATCCTTCGGTTTTAAACCACCTTGTTTTGCAAATGCAAGCACGTCACCATGAACACAAAAAGGACAATGTTCAACACAATCTTTCTCCCCACATTATGCTACCAGTGCCAAACTTGGACGCTGACATCAAATGATAGAAGAAAACTAGTCACGATAGAGATGAAGTGTCTACGCAGAATGCTGGGAGTAACAAGAAGAGACCGGTTGAGAAATGAAGACATCAGGAAAAAGTGAGTACAACATCAGTACTAGACTTCATCAAGAAACAACAAATTAAATGGTTCGGCACATAAGCAGATTACCAACAGACAGTGTGCCTCACAGAGCAATGCTGCTACGATACAATGAATACAAAGCAAAATGTGGACCTCAGAAATAACAGAGGTAGTGAAAGACACTATTTATTAAGCGCAAGCAAATACCCGTTCTAAAAATATCTCCTTATTCTGACGCTGTGAGGTAAAACACGATTAGAGAAGCACACACAAAAGCCCGTTCTAGAAATCTACTGTATGTGTGATATTTGTTAATCTACTGTATATGTGATATTTGTTGTGTTTAATTCAGATTAGATATTCAAAGAACACAAGCAGAAATTGTTGCCCAGAGAAGGCAACAAATGCAAGAAGCGTGGAGGTCTGCCAATTTACGCAAACAGTTGAGAACTCTCCATCAATCCGTCGAAGCTTACTAACTCGCGAGGTAGGTCAAACACTTGACTTAACGAGAGTCAAACACTGTCTGAACTAATAACTCGCGAGGTAGGTCAAACACTGTCTGAACTAATAACTGAGGTAGGTTAACTACTGTCTGAACTAATAAATAATATTACAACCTTTTAGCTCCATCTGAGCATAGTTCTCAATAACACTTGCAACTGTTTATGTTATGCCATATTTATCAGACAATTAAATGTTGCTTGATCATCCAAATATCCATTTTCTTCTCTCGTTTACATTTTTCAGTTTTGTTCTTCCAAAGACAGATAGATTCTAAAGATAGATTTAAAAAGATAAAAAAATACAGGAACCCTTTTTATACCACGTGGTATGAGCTCAATGTATATTGGGTAATATGGTGTTAGACCCGTATTTGTCATTGACTGTTGGCACACGATGGGTGATGTGCTGAAAATCCACGCCAGTCGTCTTTACTTTCCAGTGCTTTTCCTGTTACCCAATTGAGGCTGGGTCGACCTGAGAGCTGGTATCGGTCAGGACGACAACTGTCACGCCTCCACTTGTGCACTTGAACCTGGACCACTTGTGCACTTGAACCTGGACCACTTGTGCACTTCTGGAAACTGGACCACTTTGGCATTGCTACATTGCTGAAACCTGGACCACTTGTCTTTTTTCTTCTTCTCTCAATCATTCTTTACGGCCAATAATTTGATCATTCTTATTGTGATGTATAATTGGTCCACTGACAAGAACTGGGTGATCTACGTCGGGACGATTGTGCGCCCATGGTGACTAGGCCCGTCCGGTTTCAGCCAGTTTTTGATTTACTATGGTGAACTTTCCCTAGGGTACGATCCTTTCTGTCGACTATATCGGCCCGGATCTTCGCCTTTTCGATCAGCTTTGCTGTATATTTGGGCTTTGTGATCTACGACAAGACAGTGAGTTACGCTGTTATGCCCTTTCTGGCTGTCAGGTCGTTCCGGATTAGAAACATTTCTCGGGCGTATAAGCTTGTCCTCGGACAGCGTCTTACTCGTATAAAACACCGTGTAAAGTATCGGCCTTCACCAATGTTCGGACCCGGACAGCCTGTCAGATCTTTACATTGTCGACCTTACTTTACCTTTCACTTTTGAGTTTGATCCGGAGTAGGAACATTCTCAACCTTTTCTAGACACGCGTTGGTACGTGGCAATTTGCAGTTAACCTCGGAAGACACCGGCCTGGGACCGAGTACAAATAATGTAGAGGGTCTTTTTAGTCGGCGCTATCAAACGCAACTGAGAATTTTGCGCTCGCCACCATCACTCGCCTCAGTTCTTCCGGTGATGTTAGTTATGATTGCAATAGTACCTTGCCCGGTTGCCCCAAGGCTGGCAGTTCCGTTAGGCATCACCCACCTTAGTTCTTCCAGGGATGTTAATTGTTATCGCAACAGTACCTTGCTCTGTTTTCCCAGGGAGGGTAGTTTCGTTATGCACTAAAACGCAACTTTTTGTTTTTGCGCTCCGCAAACCATGCCCAGTACATGTATCTGCAACAGACCACCGATGCGGAGTCAGCTGCAATCTTCCCTCGTACCGACACGAGGGTAGACTTTTATTCGTTAAGCATCTGACTTATTTATTTTTGCCCCCGAGCTGGCAATGTTTGTCCCCTCCTCAGGGCTTTGAGTATCGTCCTACGTGGGCACACGTTTCGTCACTGGATGCACCTCTCATCCTTTCATGTTTACTAGTCTCCCCATCGGCAGGAAACTGGTAATTTGTGATGAACCTTTGACTTACACTTCGAGCTTGTGTATGGAGTCTCCTGCTCCGGGGATGGCGATTTGTGTTCGGCCCTTACTCCGGGGACTGGGACTTATGTCAGAGACGTTTCGCTGCTGTTTCTTTTTGTTCGAGAACTTCAACAATATTTTGTTGGACGTCGGCCGGGACGTCGGCCAGGAATTCCCGCATTTTCTTCGATGGACCTGCATTTCTTTTTTTACTTGCACTGCTACCACTACCAGTAGTTCTCCCCGATCCCTGCCCCCATTAGCCAGACTGGAACCAAAGTCTGTTTCCAGGGTCACCAGGTGGAGGTAGGGGGCAGGGTCTTGGTTAGCGCGCCTCTTCGCTAATCCTGGCACATGCTGCCGCCATGAGCATTTAACCCCGACCACTAGTCTAAGAAGCGAGTTGACTAACAACTACACTACTGCCGCTCTTTGATAGATACTAAATAAAGATGCATGCTAGAGATACACGCATCATAAATAGATCAATATAAAACACAGAATAGAGAAGAGTGTAGCCTGACTTGGGAGACGGTTGGTAGTGTGACATGACGTGGAGACGGTTGGTAGTGTGACATGACGTGGGAGACGGTTGGTAATGTGACCTGGCGTTGTAGACTGTTGGAAGTGTGGCCTGACGTGGGAGATGGTTGGTAGTGTGACCTGGCGTGGGAGATGGTTAGTAGAAAAGCAGCAGAACGGCAACAGTGGAAGTCTCGTGTGGAAGCTTTATGTGTCAATCGGGACAAGAAGAAGATATAGACAGAAAACATAGAATAGTGCTTGAAAAAGTTAACAACTTGAAACAGATAACTATTAAACACAGAATAGTGCTTGAAAAAGTTAACAACTTGAAACAGATAAATATTAAACATAGAATAGTGCTTGAAAATGTTAACAACTTGAAACAGATAACTATTAAACACAGAATAGTGCTTGAAAATGTTAACAACTTGAAACAGATAAATATTAAACACAGAATAGTGCTTGAAAAAGTTAACAACTTGAAACAGATAAATATTAAACATAGAATAGTGCTTGAAAAAGTTAACAACTTGAAACAGATAAATATTAAACATAGACAAATAAGGAGAACGTATTTTAAAAAAAAAACTAATTGTAATAATTCTTCATGATAATTGACATGTAATGTAATATATATTGTTATGTTATCCAACGTTGCACAGCACACAAGGAATATGATGATTGGCGACATCCACTCTGCAGTCTCCGACCAGATTATGCAACAAGCTACACTTAATGAATTAAAGGTTTGAGAAATTTTACTCTTCTCTTAATGAAGTCAACAGGCACCCGTCGCTTGATTGATTGATTTATTGATTGGATGATTGATTGATAGGACCATTATCATTGCACTTGGGTCAGTAACCATATGTGCCCCGATGTTTTTCTCACACAAGAAGATCTCAGCTGCAGTGCACAAACTCCGTAGCACCAGCGAGGGTCCCTGATGTAATTTACGGAGAAACTAGACGTTTCAGTAAAAAATCATTTTAAAAAACTTGTAACGTCAGATCTTCCACAGTTTTCACTCAATTATCGACTTTTTAAAACGTAGACGAAGAAGAGCAGACATAATAGAAATGTATTTACAAGATCAAGGAGAGAGAAAATGTCTTCAATTAACATTCAGAGAAAGATTCATATAGATGACTATGAAATGTAATAACTGATGGACTATGAAATGTAATAACTGATGGACTATGAAATGTAAGAACTGATGGACTATGAAATAACATGGACAGATGAACTATGAAATAACATGGACAGATGAACTATGAAATAACATGGACAGATGGACTATGAAATATCAGGGACAAAAAAGAGAACAAATAGATCTATCCAGAAAGAACTCAAAATCCAAGAAAACTGGCTGATGCTACAAATAAGAAAGACACAATTGAAGTATTTTGGACATATAAAAAGACATGAGGGCCTGGAGAAGACCATCATGGAAGGAGTCATACCGGCACAGAAGAGAAGAGGACGACCACGGAGAAGATGGATTCAGGATGTAACTGATGTTTTGAACATGACGGCTGCAGAGACGGGACATCTGGCCTATGAGAGAGATTCGGAAGGTCTGTTGTGGTAACAAAGTTCTGCTCAGGACAAGCTATTTAATGATGATAACATGTACTTTGAGAATCAACGTTTATAGAGAATGTTGTTGTATGTACTTTGAGAATCAACGTTTATAGAGAATGTTGTTGTATGTACTTCCAGAATCAACGTTTATAGAGAATGTTGTTGTATGTACTTCCAGAATCAACGTTTATAGAGAATGTTGTTGTATGTACTTCCAGAATCAACGTTTATAGAGAATATTGTTGTATGTACTTCCAGAATCAACGTTTATAGAGAATATTGTTGTATGTACTTCCAGAATCAACGTTTATAGAGAATATTGTTGTATGTACTTCCAGAATCAACGTTTATAGAGAATATTGTTGTATGTACTTCCAGAATCAACGTTTATAGAGAATATTGTATGTACTTCCAGAATCAACGTTTATAGAGAATATTGTATGTACTTCCAGAATCAACGTTTATAGAGAATATTGTTGTATGTACTTCCAGAATCAACGTTTATAGAGAATATTGTTGTATGTACTTCCAGAATCAACGTTTATAGAGAATATTGTATGTACTTCCAGAATCAACGTTTATAGAGAATATTGTTGTATGTACTTCCAGAATCAACGTTTATAGAGAATATTGTTGTATGTACTTCCAGAATCAACGTCTAGCGAATGTTGTTGATCTTACACATGGAATACGAATTCTCCCGAGCAGGCATTTAGATGTAAGTTTTCATATTATTTCATGTTTTGTCTCTCTGGGGGAGGAGGGGGATATGTCGTTGTTAAGTTGACAACTCTGGGGAAATATTTGTTGTTAAGTTGACCAGACATGTCTCTGATTTCATCACTTCTCCTGAATTCGTTCCATTTTATATTCATTATTTTTCGCAGACATCTATTTTCAAATGCATTCAACTTGCTTTCTATATTTTAGTCATTTTCCAACTCTCGCTGCATATGTTAGGATTGATACAACATTTGAATTGAAAATTCGTAATTTAGTTTTAATACTATATAACTTGCAGTTCCATATTTTATTTAGACTTTTAAAAGCTGATGTTGCTTTGCCAATTCGTATCATAATTTCTTTTTAACATTTCCTGTGCAATCAAAATTGCTACCTAATTGTCTGGGTGGAAATATGTTGTTGTTAATTTGGCAACTCTGCGGGTGGGGGGAAATATGTTGTTGTTAAGTTGGCAACTCTGCGGGTGGGGAAATATGTTGTTGTTAAGTTGGCAACTCTGGGGAGAGGGATATGTCGTTATTAAGTTGACAGCTCGGGGGGATATGTCATTGTTAAGTTGACAGCTCATAGATATATTTCTTCTTTGAATGCTCCATGTTGACCATCTGTTAAACCACTTTGTGATTTGTATGTGATCTGAACCTAAGAGCGATTGTGCCATGTTATGCGCCTATGGGTGCCTAGGAACGCACATCCAATTTCTTGCCACGCTTTTTATTTATCCGGGTAGATTTCCCAAGAACTGTTGGATGGATGGGCTTGCCACTTGGACTTCATTTTGCTAGAGTAGGATGATCGGCGTCCGAATAGTATTGCCCTTTGCCAATGTTTGGGTTTGTACCAGTCAACCTTGACATTATCGGCCTTACTTTTCTATCCACGGGAAATTTTTCAGAATAGAAGTATTCTCAACCGTTTCGGGGCGCGTGTCGGCACTTGGCACTTGGCACGTGGCAATGTCTACTCATGTCCTCAGGAAAACACTGGACTGGAGCTGCGCACAGATATTTTAGAGGGTTATTTCAATCTGCGCTAGCAACGCAACTGAAATTTTGCGCTCGCCAACATCACCCATCCCAGTTCTTCCGGGGATGTTAGTTGTAAATGCAACAGTACCTTGCCCGGTTGTCACAGGGAAGTTTGGTTAGGCACTAGAACGCAACTTAAGATTTGTGCTCTGCCAACCTTACACAATAAATGTATGTGCGATTGGCCTCTGGTACGGAGTTTACTGCAATCTTCCCTGGTGTCGTCACGACACGTTGCATCTTTTCCGACGATTCTTGCCCCGAGCTGGCAAGTTTAGTGCGACCAACTTTTCGCGGGGACGTGCTTCCTGGCGAATCGTACTTTCTCTATTATTACGATTCGTTTTTATTTATTCAGCTTTTCCCACCAGCCGAGAGAGACGTGCAGAAATAGTCACTCTGAGAGTATGTGTTGTGAGTAGATCTCATCAAACGTAACTGCGTCTGCACCACTACCTAAACCAGAGTAGCTCTCCCTCGATCCCTACCAACTTAGCCAGACAGGATCATCTGTGTGTTTCCATGGTCACCGCGTGGAGGTGTGGTAGGATCTTGATTAGTGCCAGCTCACTAAACCTGTCGCGACGTTGTCCCTGTTACTGCGTCTTTGACCCGATCTGAGCCTAAGAGCGATTGTAGGTTGTAACAGTGCATCATTCTGCTTCTTCGAATGCCTCATATCGATCATTCGTTAACCCACTCTATGTGACTTGCATATGATCTGAGCCTAAGAGCGATTTTACGTTGTGACAGTTATGCACCTACAAGTGCACATCCGATTTCTGCGAAGCCTTTTATTTATTAGGATAGCTTTCTTAGGCCCCTACCTCTGTCGCCTCTTACAGCATGCCTTGTAGGTCGCAGTGTTACTATCTTGTAAGCACATAACTAGTACAACGTGTAATCGCTCTTAGACTCGGATCACATACAAATCACAAATAGTGGTTTAACAAGTGGTCGATAGGTAGCGTTTGAAGAAGAAGAAGAAGATGTGTGTGCCAATATTAATTCTATTCTTGTTGATATATTTGACAGGAATATCATGAACCACCATCAACAAATGAGATTCGGTATGCTGTTGCTGATGAGCTTGGCAAGTTGATTCGAGAGAAAAACGCTCGGGTATGATGTTTCACTATTAACCCATTCACACCTCTGTGACAATATACCGGCTTCACCGTACTTGTTACGGTTACACAAAGCCAGTACATTGGCTAACTTAGTTTATATCGCAAATAAATGACGCCCGGAGATAAAACAAAAAGTTACGGAGTGTACATATATTAATGATTGATTGATTGATAGGACCATCATCATTGCACTTCAGTGAGTAACCATGTGTGCTCCGATCTCTTTCTTATACAGCAAGATCTCAGCTGCAGTGCATGAACTCCTAGCACCGGCGAGGGTCCCCGATGTAATTTTGAAGATGGGGAAGATATTTTTGTAAGAATTTTAGTTGTAATCTTTTTTTCTATGCTAATGGATTTTACCCGGGCAGCGGCTTTCCAGCCTACTAGTCTCAATCTCTACTGGCAAGGGTTCTGTTACATGCTCAAATTGAACACGGGAACTATGTTCTATCGATAGGACTTGAAACTTGATCTCACCTACAATGAGATCAGGGATCTCTGGAAAAATATCCCGATGGCTCCACGAGGGAGCGAACCGGTTACCTTTTGCCCTACAGACGAGCAGCAAGCCTCTACGCCACAGAGACCCTCCCTCCCCGCCCCGCCCCCACCCCGTATTAATGATAAATTGATGTTGAGTGCAACCAGAACCATGTTGTGTATTTTCAGAATAGACATTTGACTAACGTTGCTGAGCTTAAGCGCAGAATTTTAGCTGGCGGCAAGAAGAAGAGAAGAAGGAGGAAGAAAACGGTAACATAGATGTATCCACGTTATTTTGTTTGTCAACATTAGACTAATTGCTGTCCAATCTCGTGCTCGACGACCAAAAGGCCTTTATCAAGCCGTGACCACCGACAACATAAGGCCGACTAGCTCAGACAGGAAAATCATAATACCTGTTTAATGGGGGCCGGTTTTGATATATGTTTGATAGAACACTGCCAGATTTTTGGGTAATTTTACTGAATTCTATGAGAGCATGGATATTTATTGGTGACAACTGGTGATAACTGTTGATAACTGGTGACAACTGTTGATAACTGGTGACAACTGTTGATAACTGTTGATAACTGGTGACAACTGTTGATAACTGTTGATAACTGGTGACAACTGTTGATAACTGTTGATAACTGGTGACAACTGTTGATAACTGTTGATAACTGGTGACAACTGTTGATAACTGTTGATAACTGGTGACAACTGTTGATAACTGTTGATAACTGGTGACAACTGTTGATAACTGTTGATAACTGGTGACAACTGTTGATAACTGTTGATAACTGGTGACAACTGTTGATAACTGTTGATAACTTGTTACATAATATAACCTTGATTTAGCATATGATGTTGTTTGTAAAACTAATTAGTTGATATACAACAATACTGGAATGCGAGAGAGAGATATACAACAATACTGGAATGCGAGAGAGAGATATACAACAATACGGGAATGCGAGAGAGAGATATACAACAATACTGGAATGCGAGAGAAGATATACGAATAACAATACTGGAATGCGAGAGAGAGATATACAACAATACTGGAATGCGAGAGAGAGATATACAACAATACTGGAATGCGAGAGAGATATACAACAATACTGGAATGCGAGAGAGAGAAATATACAACAATACTGGAATGCGAGAGAGAGATATACAACAATACTGGAATGCGAGAGAGAGATATACAACAATACTGGAATGCGAGAAAGAGATATACAACAATACTGGAATGCGAGAGAGAGATATACAACAATACTGGAATGCGAGAGAGAGAGATATACAACAATACTGGAATGCGAGAGAGAGATATACAACAATACTGGAATGCGAGAGAGAGAGATATACAACAATACTGGAATGCGAGAGAGAGATATACAACAATACTGGAATGCGAGAGAGAGATATACAACAATACTGGAATGCGAGAGAGAGATATACAACAATACTGGAATGCGAGAGAGAGATATAAAACAATACTGGAATGCGAGAGAGAGATATACAACAATACTGGAATGCGAGAGAGAGATATACAACAATACTGGAATGCGAGAGAGAGATATACAACAATACTGGAATGCGAGAGAGAGATATACAACAATACTGGAATGCGAGAGAGATATACAACAATACTGGAATGCGAGAGAGAGAGATATACAAAATAATACTGGAATGCGAGAGAGAGAGATATCAACAATACTGGAATGCGAGAGAGAGATATACAACAATACTGGAATGCGAGAGAGAGATATACAACAATACTGGAATGCAGAGAGAGATATACAACAATACTGGAATGCGAGAGAGAGAGATATACAACAATACTGGAATGCGAGAGAGATATACAACAATACTGGAATGCGAGAGAGAGATATACAACAATACTGGAATGCGAGAGAGATATACAACAATACTGGAATGCGAGAGAGAGATATACAACAATACTGGAATGCGAGAGAGAGATATACAACAATACTGGAATGCGAGAGAGAGATATACAACAATACTGGAATGCGAGAGAGAGAGATATACAACAATACTGGAATGCGAGAGAGATATACAACAATACTGGAATGCGAGAGAGAGATATACAACAATACTGGAATGCGAGAGAGAGATATACAACAATACTGGAATGCGAGAGAGATATACAACAATACTGGAATGCGAGAGAGAGATATACAACAATACTGGAATGCGAGAGAGAGATATACAACAATACTGGAATGCGAGAGAGAGATATACAACAATACTGGAATGCGAGAGAGAGATATACAACAATACTGGAATGCGAGAGAGAGATATACAACAATACTGGAATGCGAGAGAAGATATACAACAATACTGGAATGCGAGAAAAGATATACAACAATACTGGAATGCGAGAGAGAGTATACAACAATACTGGAATGCAGAGAGAGATATACAACAATACTGGAATGCGAGAGAGAGATATACAACAATACTGGAATGAGAGAGATATACAACAATACTGGAATGCGAGAGAGAGATATACAACAATACTGGAATGCGAGGTTGAGCGATGGTTGTGGTCTTATTTTCTAGAATTTATTCCTGAGCCTGCCGGTCGTATGTTATTGAAGGCCACGATCAAGCAAAGAATTCAACAGAAGTGAAGAAATTCAGACTTCTTCTACGGCAGACAGAACATATACAAACTGAGAATCCAATAGATGCCAGACTTTCGTCATTTCTTGTGTAAAGGCCTTTTGGTAGAAACGTCGTTGTATATTGTTTTTGTACGTTGTAAAACAAAGATCGGAATATTAAGAGCATGCATATTCCCAGTGGCAACGTATGGGCGTGAAGCATGGACATTTAACAAAGATCAGAATACTAAGAGCATGCATATTCCCAGTGGCAGCGTATGGGTGTGAAGCATGGACATTTAATAAAGAAGTGGAAAAAACATATATGTGCTTTTGAATATAAGTGTTACATAAGAGTTCTTCATATATCTTGGACAGAGAAAAGAACAAATAGATCTATCCAGAAAGAACTCAGAATCAAAGAAAACTGACTGATGCTACAAGTAAGAAAGAGAGAATTGAAATATTTCGGACATTTAAAAAGATACAAGGGGCTGGGGAAGACCATCATGGAAGGAGGCATACCGGCAAAGAGAAGAAGAGGAAGACCACGGAGAAGATGGATTCAGGATGTAACTGATGGTTTGAACATGACAGCTGCAGAGGCAGGACATCTGGCCTATGATAGAGAGAAATTCCAAAGGACTGTTGGGGTGGCAAAGTTCTGCTCAGGACAAGCTATTTGATGATGATGACATTCTAAAACTACAGTACTTTGTTTGTACGTGTTTCGTCATTGCTACATAGATTTACAACAGTTCGTTTCGTCATTGCTACATAGATTTACAACAGTTCGTTTCGTCATTGCTACATAGATTTACAACAGTTCGTTTCGTCATTGCTACATAGATTTACAACAGTTCGTTCCGTCATTGCTACATAGATTTACAACAGTTCGTTTCGTCATTGCTACATAGATTTACAACAGTTCGTTTCGTCATTGCTACATAGATTTACAACAGTTCGTTTCGTCATTGCTACATAGATTTACAACAGTTCGTTTCGTCATTGCTACATAGATTTACAACAGTTCGTTTCGTCATTGCTACATAGATTTACAACAGTTCGTTTCGTCATTGCTACATAGATTTACAACAGTTCGTTTCGTCATTGCTACATAGATTTACAACAGTTCAACCAATTGCGTGCATAGTCTCTAACGGCTGCGCGTGCCTCCTCGCTTTTTCACGCGAACGGGGCTCCCAGCGAATAAGGGACAAGGTAGCGTCGCTATTAAGACTCGCTCGCTCGCCGCGCGCGGTCTTATTGGTGGTGTGTGTGTCCGTATATCGGAGTTTCTCGGTCGCGGTGTGATGCAGTCAGTCTAAAATTTTAAACGCTCGACGGTGGTCTCGTTAAAGGCCCGGCTCTCGCAACGAGCTTGTGGGTCCGCAGGTAGTAACATGGTGTCGTTTTTGCTTGGCGAGGCGCGAGTCTTGCCGGCAAAACTGTGGGAAGCGAGCGCTCGGTCGTTTCGCTTCAATTTCGCATTTTCGCCGGGGACGTCGGGATCCGCTCTGCACAGAGCGCTGTCTCCCTACCCCGAGCATTGTCGGTCCGGTCTCGTCCATGACAGCTATCTGGTTGATCCTGCCAGTAGTCATATGCTTGTCTCAAAGATTAAGCCATGCATGTCTAAGTTCACACTGTCTCACGGTGAAACCGCGAATGGCTCATTAAATCAGTCGAGGTTCAATTCAAAAGGCTCATGAGGTCATGGTGGTAACATGAGCCAGGGTTAGCGAGAGGGCGCGCTAACCAAGACCCTGCCCCTAACCTCCACGCGGTGACCCTGGAAACAGACTCTGGTTCTGGTCTGGCTAAGAGGGGCAGGGATCGGGAGAGGAAACTACTGGTAGTGGTAGCAGTGCAATTACGGAAATATGATAAAGATACATACAAATAAAATGCACAATTCTCCTGACCGATGTCCAACAAGATATTGCCCAAGTCCCTGAATGCAAAGAAACAGCAACGAAACGTCTCAGACATGGATGAGAGGTGCATCCAGTGACCAAAGTATGCCCACGTAGGGCGAAGCTCGAAGCCCTGAGGAGGGGCAAACATTGCCAGCCCGTCGGCAAGAATAAACAATGCAGGACCGTAACGAATGAAAGTCTACCTTCGTGTTGGGATGAGAGGTGCATCCAGTGACCAAACGTATGCCCACGTAGGGCGAAGCTCGAAGCCCTGAGGAGAGGGCAAACATTGCCAGCCCGTCGGCAAGAATAAATAAGACAGGACCGTAACGAATGAAAGTCTACCCTCGTGTTGGTGCGAGAGAAGATTGCAGCTGACCCCGCATTGGTAGCCTGGTGCAGATACATGTACTGGGCAAGGTTTGCCGAGCGCAAAAGAACAAGTTGCGTTTAGTGCATAACGAAACTACCCGCCCTGGGAAAACCGTGCAAGGTACTGTGCGATTAAAATTAACATCCCCGGAAGAACTGAGGTTGGTGATGCCTAACGGAACCGCCAGCCTTGGGACAACTGGGCAAGGTTCGATTGCAGTCGTAACTAACATCCCGGAATAACTGGGGCGGGTGATGGCGGCGAGCGCAAAATCCTCAGTTACGCTTATAGTGCCCACTGAAACGACCCTCTACATTGCTTGTACTCGGCCCCATGCCAGTGCTTTCGAGGTAAATTGCAAATTGCCACGCACCGATACGCGTCTAGAAAAGGCTGAGAATGTTCCTTCCCCGGATCAAACTAAAAAAAGTACGGTAAAGCAAGGCCGACAATGTACGGATCAAACAGGAAGCCCGGGTCCTGAACATTGGCGAAGGCCGATACTTTACACGGTGTTTTATACGAGTAAGACGCCGTCCGAGGACAAGCTGACAAGCCCGAGAAATATTTCTCAGTCAGAACGGGTAAAGCAGCGTAACTCACTGTCTTGGCGTAGATCACAAAGCCCAAATATACGGCAAAGTTGATCGAAAGGCGTAGATCCGAAAGGATCGTTCTAGAAAGTTCACCTAGTAAATCAAAAGCTGGCAGAAAACGGACGGGCGGGCCTAGTCACAATGGGCGCACAATCGTCCGACGTAGATCACTCCGTTCTTGCCAGTGGACCAATTATACATCACAATAAGAATGATCAAATTGGCCGTGAAGAATGTTAGCAGAAGAAGAAGATTTACAACAGTTCGTTTCGTCATTGCTACATAGATTTACAACAGTTCGTTTCGTCATTGCTACATAGATTTACAACAGTTCGTTTCGTCATTGCTACATAGATTTACAACAGTCATCCTCTTATAGACCCCCCCCAATCAAGCTTGGCAGAATGAAGTACACTTAGAAATGTATGAATAAATAGAAGTATGATTTACGAATACTTCAACCCAACTTATGACGACTTCTATACGTTCTCAGTAACAGGAACAAATAAATGTTTATCTTCAACACGCACGCAAAGTAAACACTTTGTGAGAGGATACGAAAACGAAACTAACATGCACTTTCCAACGCTTCACAAATCAAGGAGTTGCACACACATACACACAAATAGAATGTCAACAGCTTCTCTCGAATTTTGCGTATTGTTGCACAGAGAGAGAGATCGAATTTTGCATATTATTGCACAGAGAGAGAGATCGAATTTTGCATATTATTGCACAGAGAGAGAGAGAGAGAGAGAGAGAGAGACAGACAGAGAGAGAGAGAGAGAAAAAATATTGGATAGTCTGACTTCATGACACGGAAGAGCGTCAACATCTGAGATGATAGCAAACGCCAGAGACAGAGATTTGTGGAGATCCATGATCGCCTACGCCAGTCGGCACGACACCTGATGATGATGATGACTATAACTATATCCATCTCTACACGGTGGGCGTCTGTAGCTTAAGCGGTAGTAAGCTTGATCACAACCCAAACGTACCTGGTTCAAACACCGCGGTAGGAAGTTTAGAAGCAAATTCGTTTCCTTGGATTTTACGAAAGGTAAAAATAGAACCTCGTCGTTCAGAAAGCACTAGCAAACTACTGAACGTATAGGTGGTGCCTAGAAAATCAACGACTCGTTTACTGTGGTTGATGGCTACGTCCTTTAAATGTAATGTCACGATTTTCATTTCATATTCATCTATGTGGTTCTCTGTGGGTCTCTGTGGGTCTCTGTGGCTAAGCGGTTAACCCGGGGCCTTGCGCTCCGAAGATCGTTGTTTCTAATCCAGACCGCGCCGTTCTGTTCATGAGGCAAGTTTTCCAGAGACCCTAGGATTGTTGCCGGGGCTACCCGGTTACCGGCGACCCGGTTAGCTATTTTGCAATGCTCTCGGTTCATTATTTTTCGCAGACATCTATTTTAAAATGTATTTAACTTACTTTCTATATCGTTAGTTATTTTTCCATGTTTGTGTGTGTGTGTGTGTGTGTGTGAATGGGTGTACGTGTTATGTAGTATGGTGAGATGTGGTGATGATTCAATAATTTGATGGTGATGGTATGATGTTAGCATGTTTGATTGTTGTATTATACAAACAAGTTAATTTTCTCTCATGAAAGTTGTCAGTGATATACAAACCAATAAATGGCAGCTGTAATTATAATTGATGACAAAATACAACTTTAACTTTCAGAAAAAACGTGGGGCTGCTGCTGATGAAGGAAACAATCAGGTACAGAGACAGAGAGAGAGAGAGAGAGAGAGACAGAGCAGAGAGAGAGAGAGAGAGAAGAGAGGAGACAGAGAGAGAGAGCAGAGAGAGAGATGTAATAGGGGAGGTATATTTGTAGGTAGTTCAGGTTATATCTTCCTCTTTCTTTGAGTTTATTATGGTTTGTATATCGCTCTTCTTGTAGGTTATTGTCGTAGATGGCTACTCACTGGTACCATTGTTATAATCACATAATGATCGAGACATAGCCAATGATGTTAACCACTTTGAACAAGATGGTAATAAGACAAACTCTTTCCTTGTAGATTAAATCATGGTTTTATTGATGGTTTTCTTTTCTGGACAATAAATTAAAACACGTCCTTTAGGTCTCATGTAAAATATCGTTCTCTCTGTTTACTAACTCGTTACTAAGACGTCACTATTTTTCTACACAAAAACGTCGTGTCTCGTAGTTATGTGTTGCACTTCTACATAGAGAGTACAACACATAGTCTCAACTATTAAATAATCTAATTATACTACACTAACTATCTGGCTAACTGTCCATTCCTCCGCTGCCATCTGGGGAACTATGACACCCCCTGGAGACCTCGCCGTCGCCCCGACGGCGAACTCTAACAAAATCGCACAGGTTGTATCCAATAGGGTGATTAGAGTGGTGAGAGCTGAAAGGGAACAAGTCGCCTCACGTGTTAAACGTGGCTCCACAACAACTAACTATAACAGCCAACCATGGTCGAAAAGAAAAAGAAAATCCTGACGGGATCTCAGGAAGACCCAGTTGAACGAGCTAAATGGGAACTAGTCACCACACGTCGTTGAACGTGACTCGTCAACTGGTCATAGGTGACCATGGTTAACAACAACAGTAAACCCTCTGTGCTCTTGTGCTGAAACCATAGTAATTGAAATTAATCAGCATTTCATCAATTAATTAGCATTATGGAAAATATGCGCCTATTGACTCCGACGGCGACCCAACAGCATAACACTTGGCCAATGTGAGGTGGTTGTACTGGGACATCCATTCCTCACATGAGGTAGTATGGGTTTGATGACAGCGTGCATCAGTATGTCACTATCACTATGTCTTTCTTGCATGTCAGAGTCTTGTCACACTATCTGAAATCTCAAACAAAAAAAAAACAAGTTACAAATCGAAACCAAAAGGAAAAACATATATATAACGTTAAACTTCTTACGTTATATGTCCTCCTCGAGGTAATATTAACTAACCCCAAACCCAGGGAAATAATAAACTCCCAATATTCAACATATTGCATTAAAAAAACATACATAATGTTCATCCAACATTATAAGACCTCCACGAGGTATTATTAACCATCCCCAAACCCAGGAATGAATGAGCTGCAAATATGAAACTCCATTATAAACGTCCAATATTCAACGCTGCTCCATAAACTCCTAAACTTCTCCTGTTAAAATTTACCATCTTCTTATTAACATAATTAACACATCAAAGTGTAGGATTACGTACACGTGACGCAAGTCCACACTAAATCCGCCAATTAAACAAATCATAACTCCAAGGATCCGAAATACTCGGATCGACATCATATAACCTCCAAGAGGCAATAAAATCACCCCACAGGAATAAAATAACAATTCCAAATGTGTCAAATATATTGCATTCGACACAGCGCAACCTCAACGAGGTATTAAATTCCACAATATTCCACTTATTGAATCTACATTGCAGAAACTGAAGTCTCATTGACCCCAGTGTCCACTCAACAATCAAAAGGAGTCAAATAATACTCAAAATTTGACCCTACAATATATAACCACTGATATTAAAATTATAACCCATTCAAAACCCACAAGGAATCGAGCCAATTCCCAAAGGATCTACCTATCGGCTCAATATAAGATAATCTCAATAAATGAGGTAGCACATTCCGTCCAGTAATCTTTAAGGACTCAACCAAAAACCCAATTATTCTCTTTATTAGGTCTAACATTATTCTCGAGCTACCCCTTACAATCCATCCTTCAGTCCCAAAGGATTGAAATAAAAACGCATGTATGTTCCCTATTGGGGTTCGACCTCACTTTTGACTTCAGGCCCATTGTAAACCTTTTCTCAATCCACCAGGATCCAAACAAAAATCCAGGCATATTGTGTATAAAACTCGGGTTCCATGTAGTTTTGTACAAATCGCGTAAATCATGGTTGTCCTCGTCATGATCTAACCCATTTCCACGAGACCATCCTGGGAGCAATAGTGATAGGATCATCTGTGCCATCCCCACAATGTATACCCTGAAGGATATTGTTAAGGACAACATAGACCCCCAACAATAAATAGAGCAAGCCAGGACTAAACCGTAGTTCGTAGAACGAAAGAGTTAATGCTTTCAAACAATGCTGATAGCAACACAGGGCATCAGCGCCAAGAAATAGTATAAGGAACCCAATCACCACAGTATTCCATCGCAACAGCTTGGTCATGGAATGGACCGAACACTTCCCCCGAAACGACGCATTGTTTATGTTATCAAGAAACTTCCGTTCAAATTGCACATCTTTTTGCACATCAGAACCAGATCGTGCTGACCAAATTTTAATATTAAAACTAGCATTGCAGTTCATATTTAGCTCGTAATCTGAGTTCCGGGATTTGGCATCTGTCATGTACTTTTTCGAACTTATTCATTAACCATTGTAATAGGGGGAGGTATATTTGTAGGTAGTTCGGGTTATATCTTCCTCTTTCTTTGAGTTTATTATGGTTTGTATATCGCTCTTCTTGTAGGTTATTGTCGTAGATGGCTACTCACTGGTACCATTGTTATAATCACATAATGATCGAGACATAGCCAATGATGTTAACCACTTTGAACAAGATGGTAATAAGACAAACTCTTTCCTTGTAGATTAAATCATGGTTTTATTGATGGTTTTCTTTTCTGGACAATAAATTAAAACACGTCCTTTAGGTCTCATGTAAAATATCGTTCTCTCTGTTTACTAACTCGTTACTAAGACGTCACTATTTTTCTACACAAAACGTCGTGTTCGTAGTTATGTGTTGCACTTCTACATAGAGAGTACAACACATAGTCTCAACTATTAAATAATCTAATTATACTACACTAACTATCTGGCTAACTGTCCATTCCTCCGCTGCCATCTGGGGAACTATGACAGAGAGACAGAGAGAGACAGAGAGAGAGACAGAGAGAGAGAGAGACAGAGATAGAGACAGAGAGAGAGAGAGAGAGAGAGAGAGAGACAGAGACAGAGAGAGAGAGACAGAGAGAGAGGGACAGAGAGAGAGACAGAGACAGAGAGAGAGAGACAGAGAGAGAGAGAGAGACAGAGAGAGAGAGAGAGAGAGTCTTCTTCTCCTTCTTCATTTTCTTCCAACTCTCGATATCAACCACTTGTTAAAGCACTCTTGTCATGTATATATGATCTGATCCAACAAGAGATTGTACGCTGTGCAGTTATGCACCTACAAGTAGGCCAGCACATCCGATTTCTGCGACGCTTTTTATTTACTAGGATAGCTTCCTAGGCACCTCAGTCACGTCTAACGACATACCTTGTAGGTTACAGTGCTACTATTCTTTGCTCCTCTTGTGAGCCTCTAACAACACATGGGCCAGAGAGATGGTGTATGCCTTGTAGGTTACAGTGCTACTAATCTTTGCTCCTCTTGTGAGCCTCTAACAACACATGGGCCAGAGAGATGGTGTATGCCTTGTAGGTTACAGTGCTACTAATCTTTGCTCCTCTTGTGAGCCCCTTGTTAGCCTCGTGTGAGCCCCTTGTGGGCACGAGAGAGGTTGCAATAAACATTAGATTGAATTTGATTGATTGATAGATTGATTGATTGATTAATGGAACCATCATCACTGCGCTGGGGTTCCCGATAGCGAAGTCGAGCAGTTGCAGACTGGTATAGAATCTCTCTTTCTCTCTCCAGATCGTTTAAGTCTTCCACGATTTCGTTTACACTCTGGTATCTATCTCAGTGCAGTTTTCGTAAGAGAGTTGGTCTCCATGCGTGTCTTATTTATTTATGTCTCAGTTATGTTCATATAATCTACAGTTATGTCCATATAATCTACTACAGTTATGTTCATATAATCAACAGTTATGTTCATATACTCTACAGGATATAAACAATGATTTCCTGAGTGATATACACAACACAGTTACAGGTCAACTAGAACAACAAGCAAGAACTAATGCCATGAACGTAAGTTAATCCCTACTAATCTCTGACTTCTTTGACACTAATCCGTCGGTAGACGCCATGTCGATCCTATACTATGTAGTAATACATTTAAGGCAGGACACAAACGGTGACACTCAGAGATAACAGAGGCGACGAAAGACACTATTTATGAAGCGTACACAAAGGCCCGTTCTAGAACTCTATTCTTATCCTGACGATGTGAGACAAAACAGAATTAGAGAATCGAAGAAGAAGAAAATAAGTATTACAGAAGAGACCTCAGTGACCTCAGTGACCTCAGTGACCTCAGTATATCATGGACAAAAAGATAACAAATAGATCTATCCAGAAAGAAATCAACATCAAAGAAATCTGTCTGATGATACAGATAAAGATGAGAAAATTGAAGTACGTATTGTTGGACATATATAGAGAGAGACATAAAGATACACACAACTGTTGGATACAACCATTTTGGAAGGAGAAGAGGAAGACCACGGACAAGATGGATTCAGGGTGTAACTGATGGTTTGAGCATGACGGTTGCAGAGGTAGAACGTATGACCTATGAGAGAGAGAGAAAGATTTCAAAGGACTGCTAGAGCGATAAAGCTTTGCTCAGGACAAGCTATTTGATGGCTAGTTTACGTAAAATAGAAAAGAGAACAGCAAAACTAGATATAAGCAAATAATATTTATTAAAACAATAAATCAGATAGTGTTATCAAGTGCAACAGATTCACGTCTAGTTTTTATTTTTTAAATATCCCAATGTTGATTTTCTATTGTCTAATTTCCATTCCCAGGTGAAAGACGTAGTTGGGCTGCCCACTCTTGCCGTTAAGCGTAGGGATGGGAACTTTTTTATTTTTGTCCCGATCCAGAAGCACTTGAGCTTTTCAGCTCTCCGGCTCGGTGCCATGGACATCGTAACCCTTCGGTTCGGTGCCACGAACACCGTAAATCTCGGGATGGGAGCTTTAATTTGCGTTCTAGGGCTAGATGAGTCGCCCTTGTTGTGTTATATCCGTGTTTATGTAGTGTGGTCTTGATATTGTCTATCCATCTTTTTCTTGGTCTTCCTTGGCTCTAGTACCCGATCTTTTTTTTGTATGCTGTTATTGGTGGTTGGTTGTATTTCATTCTCATTAAATGTCCGAACCGCTGCATTTGTTGTCATTCGATGTATTCAGTGCATGAAGTTATGCCCACTCTGCTTCTGATGTCCTCATTTCGTAGTCTATCTTTACTGGTGACTCCCACTGCCTTCCTCAAGCATTTCATTTCACATGTGGTGAGCTTTCTGTGGTGTGTGGCTGTCAGAGACCAAGTTTGGCACTGGTAACAAAGTGTTGGTAGAAAATACTTTTTATCATCTGTCTTTTCACTTCCATCTTGATCTTTGGGTGTTGTAGTAATGGTGCCAGCTGGTAGGTCACTGCATTTGTTTCTTGACACCTTGTCTCTATTTCTCTATTTAGTTTTCCGTCCTGTGTGAAAATGCTGCCTAAATATTGGAATTCAGAAACTTGATTTTCTATGTTTGTTGTAATGTGTAAAACCACTCTATCTCGTGGATTGATATCTACTAACAATATATGCTGGTCTTTATTAGTTATAGATATATTGATTGATTGATTGATTGATTGATTGATTGATTGATTGATAGTACCATCATCATTGCACTTGGGTAAGTGATCATGTGTGCTCCGATCTCTTTCTTATACAGGAAGATCTCAGCGACAGTTCACGGACTTCATAGCACCGGCGAGGCTCCCGATGTAATTCTGTAGATGTTGAAAATATATTTGTAAGAATTTTATTATAGTTAGGGAGTTTGTTATAGACATTGAAGACTGAAGATTAGTGTTATAGAAGATATGGTAAAGCTAGTTATTATTATATAGTGTGATGCAAACAGTAGCATGTCCCTTGGGCAACGTCGTTTTCATCACTGTTCGCCTGAAAAACTCTCTGTCTCTAGCAAGGTTCTCCCGTCTCTTCCATCGTCATGTTCAAGATTTCTTTGATGTCCTACTGCCACCTTCATCGTCCTCT
Organism: Arion vulgaris; assembly: GCA_020796225.1. Taxonomy (NCBI): domain Eukaryota; kingdom Metazoa; phylum Mollusca; class Gastropoda; order Stylommatophora; family Arionidae; genus Arion; species Arion vulgaris. The sequence continues at coordinate 69,642,713 of CM036759.1, forward strand.
GCCTCGTACTCCAGGAAGCATGCCTTCCATTACCGTTCTCTCCAAACCACTGGGACATTTAACGTCGCCAAATATTTCATCTTCCCGGACATGATGTTATTTATGAGCCAATGCTTCTTGATATGCAGGTCTTGTAGGATGTCTTTGTTTTTCTCTTCTCTGTCCAGGATGTTCTAACTCTGTAGCTCCTTGTTTCAAAAGCTTCAATTTTTCTTTAATGTTTGTGTTATGGTCCACGATTCCATCCATATGTTGTCACAGGAATATGCATGTTCTCAGAAGTCTTCTTTGTTTCTTTGCTTGTGTCGGCGTGCCATAGGTTCTTCATGCTGACCACTCTCTGGAAAGTCATGGCTAGTCTTCTTCTAACTTCTTTCATACAATCTCTGCTTGTGCCATGCCATAGTTTCTTCATGCTGACCACTCTCTGGAAAGTCATGGCTAGTTTTCTTCTAACTTCTTTCATACAATCTTTGCTTGTGCCGTGCCATAGTTTCTTCATGCTGACCACTCTCTGGAAAGTCATGGCTAGTTTTCTTCTAACTTCTTTCGTACAATCTTTGCTTGTGCCGTGCCATAGTTTCTTCATGCTGACCACTCTCTGGAAAGTCATGGCTAGTCTTCTTCTAACTTCTTTCGTACAATCTTTGCTTGTGCCGTGCCATAGTTTCTTCATGCTGACCACTCTCTGGAAAGCCATGGCTAGTCTTCTAACTTCTTTCGTACAATCTCCATTGTTGTTAATTATAGAGTCAAGATATTCCAAATCTATGACGTTCTCAATGTCGCCATTATTGATAGTAATTTTATGTTGAGATTTTGCTTTGTCAATGTTGAAAATAAAAGTTACAAATATAGAACAATTGAAATATAGAACAATTGAAATATAGAACAATTGAAATATAGAACAATTGAAATATAGAACAATTGAAATATAGAACAATTGAAATATAGAACAATTGAAATATAGAACAATTGAAATATAGAACAATTGAAATATAAAAAAAAGTATTAAGAGTTGTAACCAGAGAAAGATGGGATATAAAGAAAATTAATATTTGTAAACATTTGACTGCGTTTCAGTGACAAAGGGAAATGAATACAGCTATGTCATGTCCTTCCATTCCTCTCTGTCATGTCCTTCCATTCCTCTCTGTCATGTCCATTCATCCCTGTAATATCCATCCCTCCTTGTAATGTCCATCCCTCCTTGTAATGTCCATCCCTCCTTGTAATATCCATCCCTCCTTGTAATGTCCATCCCTCCTTGTAATGTCCATCCCTCCTTGTAATATCCATCCCTCCTTGTAATGTCCATCCCTCCTTGTAATGTCCATCCCTCCTTGTAATGTCCATCCCTCCTTGTAATGTCCATCCCTCCTTGTAATGTCCATCCCTCCTTGTAATGTACGAGGCGTGTTCAAATGAAAACGGGACTTGTGGATTTATTTAAAAGTATCATACGCAAATTAACAGTTTCAACGGAATTAAACAAAGCAACCACTTGTGAATAAGAATGCACCTGGGTTCATCAGAAAAATCTCCGTATGCATTTAGGCAAGCATCCCACTGTTTAGGTAGACGTTGAATGCCGTCCGAGAAAAGGTGCGTGGCTGCTCACTGAACCATGTGGTCACCGCTGTCTTCACGTCTGCGTCGCTGTTGAATCGCTGTCCCTTTAGTGCTTTCTTCAACGGTCCGAACAAATGGAAATCACACCGGGACAAATCAGGACTATAGGCTGGGTGATGAAGAACTTCCCAATTCTTTTTGCCAATGTTTCCTGCACAATTTTTGCGACGTGCGGACGAGCGTTGTCAGCAGATCTTGCACGGCCAGGTCAGGCGCATATTGTTGCAACAGAAGAAGCCATAGCCTTGCTTGATAAAGCAGTACTGACTGACCGTCGTCGGAGCATTCGTTCGCTTGCAGAAGAATTCCATATGTCAATTGGGACAGCCCACATTGTTGTTCGGAAGAAATTGAACTATCGGAAGGTGTGTTCACAGTGGGTCCCACGGATGTTGACTGACCACCATAAGGAAGAACGGATGGGGTGGAGTTTGAACCACTTGATGCGTTACAGGACAGAAGGTGATGCATTTCTGTTGAGCATTGTGGCAGGTGATGAATCGTGGTGCCACCACTATGAACCGAGCAGCAAAATTGACAGCATGCAATGGAAACATCCAGGTTCACCAAAACCCAAAAATTCAAGACACAGGTTTCTGCTGGGAAGGTTATGGTGAACGAATTTTTGACCATGAAGGGCTTTTGTTGGCCGATTTTAAGGAACCTGGTGTCAACATCAATGCCGCCCATTATAAAGACACTTTAGACAAGCTGCATAAGGCCATCAAGGCTAAGCGACCAGGCAAGCTTTCTCAAGGTGTGATTCTTCTCCACAACGCACTCGTCCGCACGTCGCAAAAATTGTGCAGGAAACATTGGCAAAGAAGAATTGGGAAGTTCTTCATCACCCAGCCTATAGTCCTGATTTGTCCCCGTGTGATTTCCATTTGTTCGGACCGTTGAAGAAAGCACTAAAGGGACAGCGATTCAACAGCGACGCAGACGTGAAGAGAGCGGTGACCACATGGTTCAGTGAGCAGCCACGCACCTTTTTCTCGGACGGCATTCGACGTCTACCTAAACAGTGGGATGCTTGCCTAAATGCATACGGAGATTTTTCTGATGAACCCAGGTGCATTCTTATTCACAAGTGGTTGCTTTATTTAATTCCGTTGAAACTGTTAATTTGCGAATGATACTTTTAAATGTAATGGATGGACATCGGATCCTGCTCGTATATGCCGGATTACCCAGGTTCTCCTCTATCACCCGTGTTGTTTAATATTTACACAGCAAATGTAGCTAAAATTCAGCCAACCGGATTGGGTCGGACATTGACATTTGCAGATGATATCTTAATATATAGGACTGGGTCAGATAGACGAGAGATGGTTGACGACATTCAGAAAACATTGCATACCATCTCGGGTTGGTGTAGAGAGTCTCGCTCTCAGGTCAATCCTGAAAAAGCGTGTATGTTGTGGTGCTCGTTGAATAATCACATCGTCAAGGCTGACCTACCCTGTGTAATCTTTGATGAACATACCATCGAGCGCAGAGACAGGCTTCGCTATCTTGGAATAACCTTTGATCGTAGTCTATCTTTCAAACACCATATTGAACAGACGATACAACGGTGCAAGCGTGGTCTTGCGGCTCTCAAAGTTATGGTGGCCGCACACCTTGAGCAGAGACTACTTGCCCTTTTGTTCGATCGACTGGTAATGTCAGTGGTAGATTACGGACTCGGAATTCTTATGATATCAAGATCACAATGTGAACGACTTGAACGGGTTCAGAATGAAGGTATGCGTATAGTTCTGGGCTGCACTAGAGATACCCCATTGTGAAGATGAGATATATGCTTGGCCTTCTGTCACTACGCTCCCGTCATGCAATCGCCCAAACCAAGGCATATATGCTGGTTACTTCGGATAAGAGACATCCACTTCACAGGAACACTAATGATGTTAAGGGCACGAGAATCAAGCGTGGCATGTCGTGGATGGCTCAGGCTGAGAGAACGATTGGCCAGGTGACTACGGTTGCGACTCTACCAAAACGGGAAGAATGGATCCCAACAGATGGTAGCATGATGAACTATCTCAACGTTATCATTACTCTTGGAAGAGAATGTAGAGATTGGGGCAACATGAAGGCTGATCTCGCAGTTAAGCAGCTGATAGAAGATAATGCAAGGGATGATGATGTTGTTGTATATACCGATGGGTCGGTTCAACGTGGTGAGAAATCCGGCTGGGGTTTCTTGGCTAATGCGCATGGTAGGGTTGTTGCAGAGCGAAGTGGGCATACAGGACAACTACTTCTAGTATGAGGATGGAGGTTGAGGCCGTTACTGCTGCCCTCCATTGGATTTCTGGGACTTCATTTACTGGGGCAGTTGTTGTATCTGACTCTCAGTCGATGCTTCACAAGATCCAGAAGGGCAGGTTTCGGTATGAGTGATGTCGTCTATAGAAGTTTCTAACCTCCAGCGGCTTACGTGGATATACTGTCCTGGGCATGCGGGTGTTTACGGTAATGAGAGAGCGGACAGGCTTGCATCAACAGCATCGATTGTTGGGGAGTTGAAGATGGATAAGGGGATATTCTTCGGTCTCTTCGAGACTCTCTGTTGGATGAGGACACTAAAATCGATGTTGAATCGATCAAGCGATTTAAGCAGTTTGGAATTACCCTTTGTTCAAGTCGAACTGGATGCCTGAGAGGCAGAGTGAGAGGTGTGTTTAATCAGCGAGCCACAGGAACCATCAGTATGCATACTCTTCGATATCTGTTGGGGACTGAGCACCTATGGGTTTGCCCGGAGTGCAATGACGTCAGTTTAGTAACCAATAACCAATAACCAATAACTTTTAAAATAAATCCACAAGTACCGTTTTCATTTGAACACGCCTCGTACATCCATCCCTCCTGTAATGAGGCCGAACAAACACTCCCCTGACATAGAACATACATGAACATACCAGACTAGAATCATATGATTATTATTTTCAGAACATGCATTTGGCAAATGTTGCAGACCTTCATCAAAGAATTCGAGTTTTAAAAGACAGACCAGGCGAGGTCAAGTATCAACTCTTCTTTTACTCTAAACATTATCTGTACATTTGTTTAACAATTCATGTAGTTAGATGTATGGTTATTGTAAACATTATCTGTACATTTGTTTTTGACAATTCATTTAGTTAGATGTATGGTTAGATGGATGGTTAGATGTATGATTAGATGGATGGTTAGATGTATGATTAGATGGATGGTTAGATGGATGGTTAGATGGATGGTTAGATGGATGGTTAGATGGATGGTTAGATGGATGGTTAGATGGATGGTTAGATGGATGGTTAGATGGATGGTTAGATGGATGGTTAGATGGATGGTTAGATGGATGGTTAGATGGATGGTTAGATGGATGGTTAGATGGATGGTTAGATGGATGGTTAGATGGATGGTTAGATGGATGGTTAGATGGATGGTTAGATGGATGGTTAGATGGGTGGTTAGATGGATGGTTAGATGTATGGTTAGATGTATGGTTAGATGGATGGTTAGATGTATGGTTAGATGGATGGTTAGATGGATGGTTAGATGGATGGTTAGAACAAATAATGTAAAAAGATGTATTTTTAAAGAAGCGGTCGTTACTGCCTGTAATACCGCTTTCTTTAATCGGTTTAGGATGGGAGTGGGGGTTGGGGGAACGTGTGATTGAGAAATGTAATGGCAACATTGCTAGTGCCGTCGTCACGAAACTGTTCAGGTTATGATTATCTTTATGCCCCGAAAGAAAAAATCTCCTTGACGTTACCGTTTATTGGGTCACCAAATTAAATACAAATAAGATTCATAACTTTGTCAACGGATGTGTTGGACATATTCTCAGACTAAGATGGTATAACAGAGTTGTAGACATAGACCTGTGGGTACAAACTGGACAGGAACCCATGATGACCCAGGCTATGAGGAAAAAAATAGCGATGGATCGGGCATACTCTACGGAAGATACAGTCGAGTGTCGCTAGACAAGCACTTGAGTGGAACCCGCAAGGAAAACCAAAAATATGACGCTCTAAACAGATTTGTCAGTTATCAGTTGTTATCAGTTATAAGTTATCAGAAGACTATGATCATATCACTCTGGACACGTCCATATGTGCTCCAGTCTCCGCCTCAATTAATCCAGCAGTATCCAGCGGCCCAACACGCCAGTTCGATGTTGATTAATCAATCTCTTTGCATATTTGGTATATCGTTATTATTCTTCCTCCTGGCCGTGCTGCAAAAGACCACGCACAGCGTTGTTGGCGAAGACTGAACCGTCGGTGTTAAAATAACTGCGTCTGTTTCATTGACGTTATCGTTCAATCTACATATACAGTAATACATTCACTCTGGATGCTGACATCAAACGATAGAAGACAACTAATCACAACAGAGATGAAGTGTCGACACAGAATGCTGGGAGTATCAAGAAGAGACCGGTTGAGAAATGAAGACATCAGGAAAAAGTGGGTACAACATCAGTACTAGACTTCATCAAGAAACAACAAATTAAATGGTTTGGCCACATAAGCAAATTACCAATAGACGCCACAAAAAGTAATGATATTCCGATACAATGGATACAAAAAGCAAAATGCCGACCAAGTAAAGGTTGTACCTCAGAGATAACCGAGGTGACGAATGACACTATTTATGAAGCGAACACAAAAATCCGTTCTAGAAATATCTTCTAATCCTGACGCTGTGAGAAGAAACATGATTAGAATAAAGAAAAATATTAACTGTCTACATACCCCACTCATACACTCCATCTACATACCCCACTCATACCCTCCATCTACATACCCCACTCATACACTCCATCTACATACCCCACTCATACCCTCCATCTACATACCCCACTCATACACTCCATCTACATACCCCACTCATACACTCCATCTACATACCCCACTCATACACTCCATCTACATACCCCACTCATACACTCCATCTACATACCCCACTCATACACTCCATCTACATACCCCACTCATACACTCCATCTACATAAACCACTCATACACTCAATCTTCATACCCCACTCATACACTCAATCTACATACCCCACTCATACCTCAATCTACATACCCCACTCTACCTCAATCTACATACCCCACTCATACACTCCATCTACATACCCACTCCTACCTCCATCTACATACCCCACTCATACACTCCATCTACATACCCCACTCATACACTCCATCTACATACCCCACTCCTACACTCCATCTACATACCCCACTCATACACTCAATCTTCATACCCACTCTACACTCAATCTACATACCCCACTCATACACTCAATCTACATACCCCACTCATACACTCAATCTCATACCCTCATACACTCCATCCACATACCCCACTCATACACTCCATCCACATACCCCACTCATACACTCCATCTACATACCCCACTCATACACTCCATCTACATACCCCACTCATACACTCCATCCACATACCCCACTCATACACTCCATCTACATACCCCACTCATACACTCCATCTACATACCCACTCATACACTCCATCTACATACCCCACTCATACACTCCATCTTCATACCCCACTCATACACTCCATCTACATACCCCACTCATACACTCCATCTACATACCCCACTCATACACTCCATCCACATACCCCACTCATACACTCCATCCACATACCCCACTCATACACTCCATCCACATACCCCACTCATACACTCCATCTACATACCCCACTCTACACTCCATCTACATACCCCACTCATACACTCAATCTTCATACCCCACTCATACACTCCATCTACATACCCCACTCATACACTCAATCTTCATACCCCACTCTACACTCAATCTTCATACCCCACTCTACACTCCATCTACATACCCCACTCATACACTCCATCTACATACCCCACTCTACACTCAATCTTCATACCCCACTCATACACTCAATCTTCATACCCCACTCATACACTCCATCTACATACCCCACTCATACACTCAATCTACATACCCCACTCCTATACTCCATTTACATACCCCACTCATACACTCCATCTACATACCCACTCATACACTCCATCTACATACCCCACTCATACACTCCATCTACATATCCACTCATACATGCAATCAAACTGTCTATACACTCGGACACTCACTCAATCTGTATCGACATTCACCCAGTCTCCCCATGTCAAACACACATTCACCCAGTCTCCCCATGTCATACACACATTCACCCAGTCTCATCATGCCATACACACATTCACCCAGTCTCCCCATGTCATACACACATTCACCCAGTCTCCCCATGTCAAACACACATTCACCCAGTCTCCCCATGTCATACACACATTCACCCAGTCTCCTCATGCCATACACACATTCACCCAGTCTCCCCATGTCATACACACATTCACCCAGTCTCCCCATGTCATACACACATTCACCCAGTCTCCTCATGCCATACACACATTCACCCAGTCTCCCCATGTCATACACACATTCACACAGTCTCCCCATGTCATACACACAGTCTCCTCATGTCAAACACACATTCACCCAGTCTCCTCATGTCATACACACATTCACCCAGTCTCCTCATGTCATACACACATTCACCCAGTCTCCCCATGTCATACACACATTCACCCAGTCTCCCCATGTCATACACACAGTCTCCTCATGTCAAACACACATTCACCCAGTCTCCTCATGTCATACACACATTCACCCAGTCTCCCCATGTCAAACACACATTCATCTAGTCTCCCATGTCAAACACACATTCACCCAGTCTCCCATTCAAACACACATTCATCTAGTCTCTCCATGTCATACACACATTCACCCAGTCTCCCATGTCATACACATTCACCCAGTCTCCCCATGTCAAACACACATTCATCTAGTCTCCCCATGTCAAACACACATTCACCCAGTCTCCCCATGTCAAACACACATCCATCTAGTCTCTCCATGTCATACACACATTCACCCAGTCTCCCCATGTCACATCACATTCACCCAGTCTCCCCATGTCAAACACACATTCACCCAGTCTCCCCATGTCAAACACACATTCACCCAGTCTCCCCATGTCAAACACACATTCACCCAGTCTCCCCATGTCATACACACAATCTCCCCATGTCAAACACACAATCTCCCCATGTCAAACACACAATCTCCCCATGTCAAACACACAATCTCCCCATGTCAAACACACAATCTCCCCATGTCAAACACACAATCTCCCCATGTCAAACACACAATCTCCCCATGTCAAACACACAATCTCCCCATGTCAAACACACAATCTCCCCATGTCAAACACACAATCTCCCCATGTCAAACACACAATCTCCCCATGTCAAACACACAATCTCCCCATGTCATACACACAATCTCCCCATGTCAAACACACAATCTCCCATGTCATACACAATCTCCCATGTCAAACACACAATCTCCCCATGTCAAACACACAATCTCCCCATGTCAAACACACAATAGGACGCTCATCGTGACATCTAACTACCTGCCTCATCAATGAACTCAAATCTGCAGATGTCTCACAGTGATGTTCTGGATGAAATACACAATGTGGTGACAGACGAGTTGGAACAACAAGCTACTCAGAAAGTTCTCTCGGTATGTTGTTTATCATTGTTATTCTTTGGCATGAGTCGGCTCTGACGATCTCCCTATGTCGGCTCTAACGATCTCTCTATGTCAGCTCTAACAATCTCTCTATGTCAGCTCTGACGATCTCCTTATGTCGGCTCTGACAATCTCTCTATGTCAGCTCTAACGATCTCTCTATGTCAGCTCGAACAATCTCTCTATGTCAGCTCTAACAATCTCTCTATGTCAGCTCTAACAATCTCTCTATGTCAGCTCTGACGATCTCTCTATGTCAGCTCTAACGATCTCTCTATGTCAGCTCTAACAATCTCTCTATGTCAGCTCTGACGATCTCCCTGTGTCGGCTCTGACGATCTCCTGTGTCGGCTCTGACGATCTCCTGTGTCGGCTCTGACGATCTCCTGTGTCGCTCTGACGATCTCCCTGTGTCGGCTCTGACGATCTCCCTATGTCGGCTCTGACGATCTCTCTGTGTCGGCTTTGACGATCTACCTATGTCGACTCTAACGATCTCCTTGTGTCGGCTCTGATGGCTTCCCTATGTCGGCTCTGATGGCTTCCCTACGACCAATCAGATCTAATATCATGCTACAGTTTTTAGCAGAAAATTACATGCCTCCAGAGGTCACGGAACGCGTATGTGTAGCTGTGAAACGAACAAATAATATTTGTTCACTACAGCGGACACTATCTGCATGAGAGGTTTAAGTACAGTATATACCTATGTCCCCATGTGTTGCCGGGATCACAAGGAGCAAAGAATAGTAACAATGCAACCTACAAGGCATGTGATAAGGGACGACTGAGGTAGGGGCCTACTAAATCTACACTTGTAAATAAAAAGCGTCGCATAAATGTAATGTGCTGCCCTTCTATTAGGCGCATAACTGGCACAACGTACAATTGCTCTTAGGCTCAGATCACACGCAGATCACAGAGTGACGTAACAAGGGGTCGATATGTAGCGTTTGAAGAAGAAGAAGAAGATGCATGTGAAATCGGAGAAGGCGCTCCTGTAGGACAAGTGACACTAATAATAATGAAAGCAGGCTTTCACGCAAAAATCGGCCATGTGTCGTACCAGACACCCTGACTACGCAAGAATTCATTGAACTCGAAGAAGAAGAAGAAGAAGAAGAAGAAGTAGAAGTAGAAGAAGAGGAAGACTAGAAATGCAAGTAAGATAAGTAGACATAAGAAATGGTTAATATAATTGTCTACATGAAGGGAATCACGTATTTGCAGGGAGACGTCGCAGAACTGGACAAAGGAATGAGATTGCTGATCAATCACAGAATAGAGGTAACAGTAACCAGTCTTGGTTGTATTTGTTTTTTTGGTTAATTTATGTTGATATACTTATTTCCTTAGAATGGACACTTTGTTTGACTCCTGGCAGCGTATGGTTGTTTACTCCTGGCAGCGTATGGTTGTTTGACTCTTGGCAGCGTATGGTTGTTTACTCCTGGCAGCGTATGGTTGTTTACTCCTGGCAGCGTATGGTTGTTTGACTCCTGGCAGCGTATGGTTGTTTACTCTTGGCAGCGTATGGTTGTTTGATTCCTGGCAGCGTATGGTTGTTTGACTCCTGGCAGCGTATGGTTGTTTACTCTTGGCAGCGTATGGTTGTTTGATTCCTGGCAGCGTATGGTTGTTTGACTCTTGGCAGCGTATGGTTGTTTACTCTTGGCAGCGTATGGTTGTTTGACTCTTGGCAGCGTATGGTTGTTTACTCTTGGCAGCGTATGGTTGTTTACTCCTGGCAGCGTATGGTTGTTTGACTCCTGGCAGCGTATGGTTGTTTACTCTTGGCAGCGTATGGTTGTTTGATTCCTGGCAGCGTATGGTTGTTTGACTCTTGGCAGCGTATGGTTGTTTACTCTGGCAGCGTATGGTTGTTTGATTCCTGGCAGCGTATGGTTGTTTGATTCCTGGCAGCGTATGGTTGTTTGATTCCTGGCAGCGTATGGTTGTTTGATTCCTGGCAGCGTATGGTTGTGAAACATGGATCATTGAGAAAGCGGCGGAGAAGATCATCAATGCCTTTGACCACAAATGTTACAGAAGAGTACTTAGGATTTCATGGACAGAGAAAAGAACAAACTCTTCTGTTCTGCAACAGCTTGATATTAAAGAGAGTTAGCTATTAAAGAGCATAAAATCAAGGAAATTTAAATATTTCGGACACATCAAACGACATGAGTGAATAGAGAAGATACGTTTGGAGGAATGTTGCCTGGAAGAAGAATGAGAGGAAGACCTAGAAGGCGATGGGTGCAAGATGTCATTGAATATCTGAGAATGACTGCTGCTGACGCCGGTCAACTTGCACAGAATATAACGTTTTTCAGGACTGCTGTCATGGAAGCCAAGGTTCAGAAGGGACACGCTACATGATGATGCTGAAATTATGGATATGGATGGATGGATAGATGGATGAATGGATAGATGGAAAGATGGATGGATGGATGGATGGTTGGATAGATGGATGGATGGATAGATGGATAGATGGATAGATGGATGGATGGATAGTATAATGGATAGATGGATGGATAGATGGATGAATGGATAGATGGGTAGATGGATGGATATTTGAATATGTAAATGGATGAATGTATCATAATATTTGTAGATAAATGGATAGATTTACATAATGATATATAAATGGACGGATGCTAAGATGTAAAGATAGATGTAAAGATAGATGTAAAGATAGATGTAAAGATAGATGTAAAGATAGATGTAAAGATAGATGTAAAGATAGATGTAAAGATAGATGTAAAGATAGATGTAAAGATAGATGTAAAGATAGATGTAAATATAGATGTAAAGATAGATGTAAAGATAGATGTAAAGATAGATGTGAAGATGGATGTGAAGATGGATGTGAAGATGGATGTGAAGATGGATGTGAAGATAGATGTAAAGATGGATGTGAAGATGGATGTGAAGATAGATGTAAAGATGGATGTGAAGATGGATGTGAAGATAGATGTAAAGATGGATGTGAAGATGGATGTGAAGATAGATGTGAAGATGAATGTCTGGACAGAAGTAAACATTTGTGAATAGATTTTGTCATAATGAACAAAAAAACACAATCATTCTCGCTATATTATGCTATCAGTGCCAAACATGGACGCTGACATTAAATGATAGAAGAAAACTAGTCACGACAGAGATGAAGTGTCTACACAGAATGCTGGGAGTAACAAGAAGAGACCGTTTAGAAATGAATGTGTTCTCCCAGAATAACAAGGATTACAAGATAATGCTTAAAGTCAATGGGCAGAATCTTCCAGAGAACAAAACTCCAACGTACCTAGGAGTCACACTCGACAGAAAGCTGACTTGGTGCGCCCAGATCGAAAATGCTACGGCAAAAGCGAGACATGGGCTAACAATGATGCGTAAACTCGCAGGTTGCACATGGGGAGCAAACACCAGAATTCTCAAGACACTTTACTCTGGTAGAGTGCGACCGGTCATAGAGTACGGTATGGCAGCGTGGAGCAATGCATCTAACAAACAATTTGCAAAAGTGAGCAGCAGTCAAAACCGGGCCTTACGCATCATCACTTGAGCCATGAAGTCCACGCCCATCAAGGCGATGGAGACAATCTCCGGCATCCAACCAATGACTGACCGAAGGGACAAAAAGTAGTAGTACTTGCAGAAAAACTCAAACGGCTCGAATCTCATCCAATGCATGAAAGAATGTATGAATCCGGAAAGTGGAGAATACAGAGATCTAACTTCGTTAGAATCTCTAACGCACTGACCACAGACCATCCAGTCCTTTCCAAATGAACACCCAAACCAATCCCGGCAATCGACAAGTGCCGCCATGGAAGACCAAAATGCCAGAACTAATGGAATCAATCCCAGGCATACTGAGCAAAAGAGACCAAAAAACCTCGAGAGAAAATTTCAACAGAAGAACACATAGAATCAGAGTAGCCTGAAAATGAGTGGACGCACGTATACACGGACGGATCGGCCAATAACGCAATAAGCGATGGCGGAGGAGGAATAGTGTTTAAAATCTCAAAGAAAGTAACAGTCACGAAAGCGATTGCCACTGGCAAATACTCGAATAACTACCGAGCAGAGGCAATCAAAGCGGCGGCCGAAATGATCTTTGAGAGAAGAAGCACTACACGCAACAAGGTCGTGATATTCACCGATGCTCTATCGGTCATCACGGCACTCAAATGCGTCGGCAAAACTGAGATGAATGAGCTCAAACGTCCCTCGCTGAACTAACGAGTTCACTCAAACGCACCGTCATCCAGTGGATACCGTCACACTGCAACGTTAGGGAAACGAAGCAGCCGACAAGCTAGCCAAAGATGGCGGGCGACTACCCCAGACTGATCTCGAGATCAGCTATGAGGAAGTCAAAACAACCATCGGTTCGCACTATAGTAGCAAATGGGCAAAAGACCACCCTCAGCACACAGCCAGTGACGGATACTATGGTCTCTCTCGACGTGAACAAGTTGCCATACTTCGCCTCCGTACCGGCCACAACAAGCTCCGAGCCCACATGTTCCATAAATTTAAAATAGGCACAACTAGCCTGTGTCCCTGCAATATGGCAGACATGACGGCAGAACACGTCTTGCAAGACTGTCAACGTTTAGCAGGTATAAGGAAAGAGTACTGGCCACAACACACAGAGCTTCGCGAAAAGCTGTACGGAGAAACGGAGTCCCAAAAACAACAGTAAAATTCATGATAAAAATTGGTTCACCAGTCTAGGCCAGGGAACGCAAAGGAAGGAAGACATCATGAATAAAGTGGGTACAACATCAGTACTGAACTTGATCAAGAAACAACAAATTACTTGATTCAGCCACATAATCAGATTACTAACAGACAGTGCCACCTCAAAGAGCAATGCTGCTCCGGATACTGTGGATACAAAGCACAAGATCGTTCACGCAAAAGGTGGACCGCAGAGATACTAGTGACGGTGAAAAACACTATTTATGAAGCGTACACAAAAACCCGTTCTAGAAATCTCTTCTTATCCTAACGCTGTGAGGTTAAACAGGATTACAGAAGCGCACACTAAAGCCCGTTCTAGAAATCTCTTCTTATCCAGAAATGAAAGAAAGAATACTTTTAGAAGATGTTATTTGTTTTCAATTCTGATTAAGATGTCGACTTTTTCATTTTTCTAAAATGTAGATGTACTCTCTAATTAATTACAATATTGTTTCTTCCCAGACAGTTCTCATTTCTTTCATTGTTCATAGTTTTTTTTATTTGATTGAACATTTACTATTTGATTGAATATTTACTATTTGATTGAACATTTACTATTTTATTGAACATTTACTATTTTATTGAACATTTACTATTTTATTGAACATTTACTATTTTATTGAACATTTAATATCATCAGTCTCATTGTGATTTCAGAACGAGAGATTAAAAAAGGACATAAATGAAAAACAAAACATGTTGGATTACTTGCGAGACAATAATCTGCTGCATGAGTCTTAAAGTAAGTATGAGTGGCAGGTACATGTGTGTCTTTATGTCAACTACAGTACATCAGTCTATCTCTACTTCAACTGTTGATGCTATAGATGACAGCTTCAACTGCTGATGATATAGATGACAAGTTCAACTGTTGTTGCTATAGATGACAAGTTATCGAAATAGGGGAAGACTGCAGTAAAACTTGGTAAATAGTGAAACACGTACAAACAAAGTACTATAGTTTTACAAAATACAGAAACAGTGACGATGAACAGCAACGTTTCGACCAACAAGGCCTTTATCAAGCAAACGCATTACATTCCTATGCTTCTTAGTACTTTCTCATCTCATGCCTTGTAATCTATATGTGTATTTGCATCATATATATAATTTGTATTTTCACTTGATTGTATATTGTTTCTCTTCTTTTCCACTTCTAGTTTTGTGTTGCACTCATTTCGTTATTCGTTTTTATTCCCAGTTCATTAGATACATTTGCTTGTTTCCGTTATCGTCCATTTGTAAGTGTTCTCTATAATTCGTCACTCCTGTTGTGTCGTTTGCTTGATAAAGGCCTTTTGGTCGAAACGTTGCTGTTTATCGTCACTGTTTCTGTATTTTGTAAAATTATAGTACTTTGTTTGTACGTGTTTCGCTAGATGACAAGTTCAACTGTTGATGCTATAGATGACAAGTTCAACTGTTGATGCTATAGATTTCAAGTTCAACTGTTGATACTATAGATGACACGTTCAACTGTTCATGCTATAGATGACACGTTCAACTGTTGATGCTATAGATGACACGTTCAACTGCTGATGCTATAGATGTCAAGTTCAACTGTTGATGCTATAGATGACACGTTCAACTGTTGATGCTATAGATGACACGTTCAACTGCTGATGCTATAGATGTCAAGTTCAACTGTTGATGCTATAGATGACAAGTTCAACTGTTGATGCTATAGATGACACGTTCAACTGTTGATGCTATAGATGTCAAGTTCAACTGTTGATGCTATAGATGACACGTTCAACTGTTGATGCTATAGATGACACGTTCAACTGTTGATGCTATAGATGACACGTTCAACTGCTGATGCTATAGATGACACGTTCAACTGCTGATGCTATAGATGTCAAGTTCAACTGTTGATGCTATAGATGACAAGTTCAACTGTTGATGCTATAGATGACACTTTCAACTGTTGATGCTATAGATGACACGTTCAACTGCTGATGCTATAGATGACACGTTCAACTGTTGATGCTATAGATGACACG
Source organism: Arion vulgaris (assembly GCA_020796225.1). Classification (NCBI taxonomy): domain Eukaryota; kingdom Metazoa; phylum Mollusca; class Gastropoda; order Stylommatophora; family Arionidae; genus Arion; species Arion vulgaris. The sequence goes on from CM036759.1 coordinate 69,658,773, forward strand.
TTCAACTGTTGATGCTATAGATGACACGTTCAACTGTTGTTGCCATAGATGACACGTTCAACTGTTGATGCTATAGATGGCAAGTTCAACTGTTGATGCTATAGATGGCAAGTTCAACTGCTGATGCTATAGATGTCAAGTTCAACTGTTGATGCTATAGATGACACGTTCAACTGTTGATGCTATAGATGACACGTTCAACTGTTGATGCTATAGATGGCAAGTTCAACTGTTGATGCTATAGATGACACGTTCAACTGTTGATGCTATAGATGACACGTTCAACTGTTGATGCTATAGATGGCAAGTTCAACTGTTGATGCTATAGATGACACGTTCAACTGTTGATGCTATAGATGACACGTTCAACTGTTGATGCTATAGATGGCAAGTTCAACTGTTGATGCTATAGATGGCAAGTTCAACTGTTGATGCTATAGATGACACGTTCAACTGCTGATGCTATAGATGGCAAGTTCAACTGCTGATGCTATAGATGGCAAGTTCAACTGCTGATGCTATAGATGACAAGTTCAACTGTTGATGCTATAGACGTCAAGTTCAACTGTTGATGCTATAGATGACAAGTTCAACTGTTGATGCTATAGATGACACGTTCAACTGTTGATGCTATAGATGGCAAGTTCAACTGTTGATGCTATAGATGGCAAGTTCAACTGTTGATGCTATAGATGACACGTTCAACTGCTGATGCTATAGATGGCAAGTTCAACTGCTGATGCTATAGATGGCAAGTTCAACTGCTGATGCTATAGATGACAAGTTCAACTGTTGATGCTATAGACGTCAAGTTCAACTGTTGATGCTATAGATGGCAAGTTCAACTGTTGATGCTATAGATGGCAAGTTCAACTGTTGATGCTATAGATGACACGTTCAACTGTTGATGCTATAGATGACACGTTCAACTGCTGATGCTATAGATGTCAAGTTCAACTGCTGATGCTATAGATTTCAAGTTCAACTGCTGATGCTATAGATGACAAGTTCAACTGTTGATGCTATAGATGTCAAGTTCAACTGTTGATGCTATAGATGACACGTTCAACTGCTGATGCTATAGATGTCAAGTTCGGGGTCAAAAGGCTCATGAGGTCATGGTGGTAACATGAGCCAGGGTTAGCGAGGGGGGGCGCGCTAACCAAGACCCTGCCCCTAACCTCCACGCCGTGACCCTGGAAACAGACTCTGGTTCCGGTCTGGCTAAGAGGGGCAGGGATCGGGGAGAGGAAACTACTGGTAGTGGTAGCAGTGCAATTACGGAAATACGATAAAGATACATACAAATAAAATGCACAATTCTCCTGACCGATGTCCAACAAGATATTGCCCAAGTCCCTGAACGCAAAGAAACAGCAACGAAACGTCTCAGACATGGATGAGAGGTGCATCCAGTGAACAAACGTATGCCCACGTAGGGCGAAGCTCGAAGCCCTGAGGAGGGGCAAACATTGCCAGCCCGTCGGCAAGAATAAATCAGACAGGACCGTAACGAATGAAAGTCTACCCTCGTGTTGGTGCGAGAGAAGATTGCAGCTGACCCCGCATTGGTAGCCTGGTGCAGATACATGTACTGGGCAAGGTTTGCCGAGCGCAAAAGAACAAGTTGCGTTTAGTGCATAACGAAACTACCCGCCCTGGGAAAACCGTGCAAGGTACTGTGCGATTAAAATTAACACCCCGGAAGAACTGAGGTTGAGAGACCTAAGGAACTGCCAGCATCAGGGCAACCGGGCAAGGTTCGATTGCAGTCGTAACTAACATCCCCGGAATAACTGGAGCGGGTGATAGTGGCGGGCGCAAAATCCACAGTTGCGTTGATAGCGCCGACTGAAACGACCCTCTACATTGTTTGTACTAGGTCCCATGCCGGTGCCTTTCGAGGTTAATTGCAAATTGTCACGTACCAACGCGCGTCTAGAAAAGGCTGAGAATGTTCCTTCTCCGGATCAAACTCAAAATCGTGCGGTAAAGCAAGGCCGACAATGTACGGATCAGACAGGAAGCTCGGGTCCTGAACATTGGAGAAGGCCGATACTTTACACGGTGTTTATACGAGTAAGACGCCGTCCGAGGACAAGCTGACAAGCCCGAGAAATATTTCCCAGTCAGAACGGGTAAAGCAGCGTAACTCACTGTCCCGGCGTAGATCACAAAGCCCAAATATACGGCATATTGATCGAAAAGGCGTAGATCCGAAAGGATCGTACCTAGGGAAAGTTCACCCTAGTAAATCAAAAGCTGGCAAAAAACGGATGGGCGGGCCTAGTCACCATGGGCGCACAATCGTCCCGACGTAGATCACTCTGTTCTTGCCAGTGGACCAATATCATCACAATAAGAATGATCAAATTGGCCGTGAAGAACGTTCGCAGAAGAAGAAAGATGTCAAGTTCAACTGCTGATGCTATAGATGGCAAGTTCAACTGCTGATGCTATAGATGACACGTTCAACTGCTGATGCTATAGATGACACGTTCAACTGCTGATGCTATAGATGACACGTTCAACTGTTGATGCTATAGATGACACGTTCAACTGTTGATGCTATAGATGACACGTTCAACTGCTGATGCTATAGATGACACGTTCAACTGCTGATGCTATAGATGACACGTTCAACTGCTGATGCTATAGATGACACGTTCAACTGCTGATGCTATAGATGACACGTTCAACTGTTGATGCTATAGATTACAGCTTCAACTGCTGATGCTATAGATGACACGTTCAACTGCTGATGCTATAGATGACACGTTCAACTGCTGATGCTATAGATGACACGTTCAACTGTTGATGCTATAGATGACAGCTTCAACTGCTGATGCTATAGATGACACGTTCAACTGCTGATGCTATAGATGACACGTTCAACTGCTGATGCTATAGATGACACGTTCAACTGCTGATGCTATAGATGACACGTTCAACTGCTGATGCTATAGATGACACGTTCAACTGTTGATGCTATAGATGTCAAGTTCAACTGTTGATGCTATAGATGACACGTTCAACTGTTGATGCTATAGATGACACGTTCAACTGCTGATGCTATAGATGACACGTTCAACTGTTGATGCTATAGATGTCAAGTTCAACTGTTGATGCTATAGATGACACGTTCAACTGTTGATGCTATAGATGACACGTTCAACTGCTGATGCTATAGATGACACGTTCAACTGTTGATGATATAGATGTCAAGTTCAACTGTTGATGCTATAGATGACACGTTCAACTGTTGATGCTATAGATGACACGTTCAACTGCTGATGCTATAGATGACACGTTCAACTGTTGATGCTATAGATGTCAAGTTCAACTGTTGATGCTATAGATGACACGTTCAACTGCTGATGCTATAGATGACACGTTCAACTGTTGATGCTATAGATGACAGCTTCAACTGCTGATGCTATAGATGACACGTTCAACTGTTTTCACTTTATAGCTACACATAAAACGTGAAGAGTTAGTAAAAGAAAAGAAAATGCTCAATATGAGAAGCCACCTGAGCGGCTGGTGGTGACACTTACACACATTTCTACGCCTCTATAGTGGTTCGCAGTACCTGACTTAATATGTTGATTTATGTTCCATATTTACCTGGGGCAATCGAGGACATACCTGGGGCAATCGAGGATAATATCTTCTCACTAGTAGCTTTATTTCTAGTGCTCTCTATTTCGTGTTTATACAACTCAAATCCTGGATCTAAACGTTACCGTAACCGGATGCTGTATACCCAAACTCCAGTTAATCTCTATCCGTGTCACAGTGTTGTTTGTACAATAATTTCACTGAAATCTTTCATTATATTTATATCCAGCTACATTAATACAGTGATGTGGGAAGTAAAGTGGGAGAGCTGTGTGGGAAGTAAGGTGGGAGAGCTGTGGTGGAAAGTAAGGTGGGAGAGCTGTGTGGAAAGTAAGGTGGGAGAGCTGTGTGGGAAGTAAGGTGGGAGAGCTGTGGTGGGAAGTAAGGTGGGAGAGCTGTGTGGAAAGTAAGGTGGAGAGCTGTGTGGAAGTAAAGTGGGAGAGCTGTGGTGGAAAATTAAGATTCTCGCCTCTGGCTCCAAATGTGCTCAGTACGATTCTCGTGTGATGAGATCGAGATGTTTTTCCAGCGATTCCTGATCTGAGTTAAGGGAGATCGAGTTATTAATCTTATCGGAAACGGACAATGAAACTTAGGTCCGTGTTCACATTGCGCACGTTAAAGAACCATTGACTGTTGAAAATCGATAAGAGCAGACTGCAAAGCAGATGCCCAATTGACCTACCCCCTCTGATATAACCAAAACAAGGTTCACGTTAGGGGGAAAGGGCGTGCCTCAGCTTAAAGAAGCTTTAATTCCCCACTGAACAAACAAAACAATCAAACAAAATTATTGAAAAATTCCCTCGATATTTTCAGAATATTTAGAGTTACATCAGAGACTATCGCTGTTGCTGCTACGGAGTGCGTGCACTCACACTGAGATCTTGTTGTTTAAGCAATAGATCAGAGCACACATATTTATTCATAGATAAGCACAATAATGATGGACCTAACAATCAATCACATTGATACACTTGTGAAGATGGATAAATCAGTGGGTTACTTGTTTCGTAGATGTGTGATATCAGATCACGGACTCGCCAATTGGAAGGGGATTATTTATGACTCAGCTTCAGATCGACCCAGTCTCAATTTCCTGCCAGAGAAACACATTTAAATAAAGATGGTCGACATGATTGTGAGCACATCCCTCATCCTGTACTGTCGGTCAAAGAAGAGTACTTGCGTAATATTGTCAATATAGCACAGTCATTTTTTTAAATAGAAAACTCGCCATGTCTATCTAGTAACTGTTTTACTATTATATATTTAGCTTTACTAATTATCAACTGTGGGCGTCTGTAGCTTAGACGGTAGTGAGCTCCTTCATAAGCCAAGAGTACTTGGTTCAAACACCGAGGCCATCAATTTGGAAGCAAATTTGTTTCCGTGGATTTTTACAAACTGTTAAAAATAGACCTCACCGTTCAGAAAACAATGGCAAAAACTACTGAACGTATAAGTGCTGCCTATAAAATCAACAACTCGTTTACTGCAGTTAATGGTGCTGTCCTGTAATGGGTATACTATAATTTTCATTCAATTATCCACATATGTGTGTGTATGTGTGTCTGTTTGTTTGTCTGCCACAATGTCCACCATAATCTCTCACTTGTTTTCTTCCTAGTTATCTTCACAGTGGAATGATGTCGGCTCTGAAGTCTGACAATCATGGTTCTATTCTGTGCTCATCTTCATGACAAGCTACAACAAAACTGTATCAAGATGTTCCACATGAAATATTATTATTGAACGTAAAATATTGCACAGACATCACTATAGCCCGACAGTTTATCCGGACACTGGAACAATATTGCACAGACATCATTATAGCCTGACAGTTTATCCGGACACTGGAACAATATTGCACAGACATGATTATAGCCTGACAGTTTATCCGGACACTGGAACAATATTGCACAGACATCACTATAGCCCGACAGTTTATCCGGACACTGGAACAATATTGCACAGACATCACTATAGCCTGACAGTTTATCCGGACACTGGAACAATATTGCACAGACATGATTATAGCCTGACAGTTTATCCGGACACTGGAACAATATTGCACAGACATCACTATAGCCCGACAGTTTATCCGGACACTGGAACAATATTGCACAGACATCACTATAGCCTGACAGTTTATCCGGACACTGGAACAATATTGCACAGACATCACTATAGCCCGACAGTTTATCCGGACACTGGAACAATATTGCACAGACATCACTATAGCCTGACAGTTTATCCGGACACTGGAACAATATTGCACAGACATCACTATAGTCTGACAGTTTATCCGGACACTGGAACAATATTGCACAGACATCACTATAGCCTGACAGTTTATCCGGACACTGGAACAATATTGCACAGACATCACTATAGTCTGACAGTTTATCCGGACACTGGAACAATATTGCACAGACATCACTATAGCCCGACAGTTTATCCGGACACTGGAACAATATTGCACAGACATCACTATAGTCTGACAGTTTATCCGGACACTGGAACAATATTGCACAGACATCACTATAGCCCGACAGTTTATCCGGACACTGGAACAATATTGCACAGACATCACTATAGTCTGACAGTTTATCCGGACACTGGAACAATATTGCACAGACATCACTATAGCCTGACAGTTTATCCGGACACTGGAACAATATTGCACAGACATCACTATAGTCTGACAGTTTATCCGGACACTGGAACAATATTGCACAGACATCATTATAGCCTGACAGTTTATCCGGACACTGGAACAATATTGCACAGACATGATTATAGCCTGACAGTTTATCCGGACACTGGAACAATATTGCACAGACATCATTATAGCCTGACAGTTTATCCGGACACTGGAACAATATTGCACAGACATCACTATAGCCTGACAGTTTATCCGGACACTGGAACAATATTGCACAGACATCACTATAGCCCGACAGTTTATCCGGACACTGGAACAATATTGCACAGACATCACTATAGCCCGACAGTTTATCCGGACACTGGAACAATATTGCACAGACATCACTATAGTCTGACAGTTTATCCGGACACTGGAACAATATTGCACAGACATCACTATAGCCTGACAGTTTATCCGGACACTGGAACAATATTGCACAGACATCATTATAGCCTGACAGTTTATCCGGACACTGGAACAATATTGCACAGACATCATTATAGCCTGACAGTTTATCCGGACACTGGAACAATATTGCACAGACATGATTATAGCCTGACAGTTTATCCGGACACTGGAACAATATTGCACAGACATCATTATAGTCTGACAGTTTATCCGGACACTGGAACAATATTGCACAGACATCACTATAGTCTGACAGTTTATCCGGACACTGGAACAATATTGCACAGACATCATTATAGTCTGACAGTTTATCCGGACACTGGAACAATATTTAATTCATGGTTTATCTTTATTGACATATATCTATTTGTAAACACAGACATTATACAGACATTATACAGACATTATACAGACATTATACAGACATTATACAGACATTATACAGACAGTATACAGACATTATACAGACATTATACAGACATTATACAGACATCATACAAACATTATACAGACATTATACAGACATTATACAGACATTATACAGACATTATACATACATTATACAGACATTATACAGACATTATACAGACATTATACAGACATTATACAGACATTATACAGACATTATACAGACATTATACAGACATTATACAGACATTATACTGACATTATACAGACATTATACAGACATTATACAGACATTATACTGACATTATACAGACATTATACAGACATTATACAGACATTATACAGACATTATACAGACATTATACAGACATTATACTGACATTATACAGACATTATACAGACATTATACAGACATTATACAGACATTATACTGACATTATACAGACATTATACAGACATTATACTGACACTATACAGACATTATACAGCAGAATTAGCTCTCAGACAGTGAATAATCTCAGTAAACATACATACATTATACAGACATTATACAGACATTATACAGACATTATAAAGTAGAATTAGCTCTCAGACAGTGAATAATCTCAGTAAACATACATACATTATACAGACATTATACAGACATTATACAGACATTATAAAGTAGAATTAGCTCTCAGACAGTGAATAATCTCAGTAAACATACAGACATTATACAGACATTATACAGACATTATACAGACATTATACAGACATTATACAGCAGAATTAGCTCTCAGAGAGTGAATACTCTCTGTTCTAGTTAGTGGTTCGATTATGGCCGACGTTGTTCTGTTCACTAGTGCATTTCTTGTCTAGAGACCCTATAATTGTTACCAGAGCTACGGAGTTAGTGCTTTGTGCTACACTCTTTACATAAGGCGTATCATTTCTGCGGAGAGGGACCGAACCATATAAGGTAAATTTCAGTGCAATGAAGTCAATCCTTCAGCTTTAGATCATTTTAGTTCTATCTAGAAGAAGAAGATGAGGAAAAAGTTCTAGTTAGCAGAAGAAGAAGAGGAGGAAGTTCTAGTTAGCAGAAGAAGAAGAAGAGGAGGAAGTTCTAGTTAGCAGAAGAAGAAGAAGAAGAAGTTGAGGAAATATGTATGAAAGACTCGACGAGTTAAATAAATAAATTCAAGACGTTAACGGAGCTACGGAGAATATGCTCAGCTGCTGGTACTTTAAGACGGGAGACCCACCCAGAACAAGTCATGTCTTTTTTTATTTAAAATTAACAGAAACAAAAAACTAACAAACATTATTGTTATACAAGTTGACCCCATATGTTGCAACAGACATTGCATTTGTTGATAAACATTTCATACATTTCCTAGCGCGTGGGATGATGTCGAGTGTGAGACTGAGCCCTCAACCCTCCTGCATCCGAGTCGATAGTCGAACGCTTATGCATTATCATAATCCGCGTCCCATATATCGTTTGACATTTTCCAAATATGAAATTTTCCTCACAGACATTGTTATATATTTACATTGTCATTTTCGGTTTAGCTTTTGTGTGTATATTTTTCTAGAGTTTTTATTTCTGCCCGTGTAGTTTTTACTGAACTATGTTGAGTGTTAGAAGCTCTTGTTTACTTCTTGATTTGTTGACAATGTACGGACAATATTGTTAGAATATAATAAACAGATAATCAAGTCAAGCTTTATTGTTGGTGACTCCATTGCTTTAAGTTTGTCTTCTCTTTCTGTGGATGAAGTCAAGTTGTATGGATGGCTGGATAACTTATATATTGTTTTCTCTTTCTGTGGATGAAGTCAAGTTGTATGGATGGCTGGATAACTTATATATTGTCTTCTCTTTCTGTGGATGAAGTCAAGTTGTATGGATGGCTGGATAACTTATATATTGTCTTCTCTTTCTTTGGATGAAGTCAAGTTGTATGGATGTCTGGATAACTTATATATTGTCTTCTCTTTCTGTGGATGAAGTCAAGTTGTATGGATGGCTGGATAACTTATATATTGTCTTCTCTTTCTGTGGATGAAGTCAAGTTGTATGGATGGCTGGATAACTTATATATTGTCTTCTCTTTCTATGGATGAAGTCAAGTTGTATGGATGTCTGGATAACTTATATATTGTCTTCTCTTCTATGGATGAAGTCAAGTTGTATGGATGGCTGGATAACTTATATATTGTCTCTCTTTCTATGGATGAAGTCAAGTTGTATGGATGGCTGGATAACATATATTGTTTCTTCTCTTTCTTTGGATGAAGTCAAGTTGTATGGATGGCTGGATAACTTATATATTGTCTTCTCTTTCTGTGGATGAAGTCAAGTTGTATGGATGGCTGGATAACTTATATATTGTCTCTTCTCTTTCTGTGGATGAAGTCAAGTTGTATGGATGGCTGGATAACTTATATATTGTCTTTGTTGCATGTAGGAAATATTGTTAGAATATAGATAAACTAGATAATCAAGTCTTCTTTGTTGGTGATCCTATGGATGTCTTAAGTTTGTCTTCTCTTTCTGTGGATGAAGTCAAGTTGTATGGATGGCTGGATAACTTATATATTGTCTTCTCTTTCTGTGGATGAAGTCAAGTTGTATGGATGGCTGGATAACTTATATATTGTCTTCTCTTTCTGTGGATGAAGTCAAGTTGTATGGATGGCTGGATAACTTATATATTGTCTTCTCTTTCTGTGGATGAAGTCAAGTTGTATGGATGTCTGGATAACTTATATATTGTCTTCTCTTTCTGTGGATGAAGTCAAGTTGTATGGATGGCTGGATAACTTATATATTGTCTTCTCTTTCTGTGGATGAAGTCAAGTTGTATGGATGGCTGGATAACTTATATATTGTCTCTTCTCTTTCTGTGGATGAAGTCAAGTTGTATGGATGTCTGGATAACTTATATATTGTCTTCTCTTTCTGTGGATGAAGTCAAGTTGTATGGATGGCTGGATAACTTATATTGTCTTCTCTTTCTATGGATGAAGTCAAGTTGTATGGATGGCTGGATAACTTATATATTGTCTTCTCTTTCTGTGGATGAAGTCAAGTTGTATGGATGGCTGGATAACTTATATATTGTCTTCTCTTTCTGTGGATGAAGTCAAGTTGTATGGATGGCTGGATAACTTATATATTGTCTCTTCTCTTTCTGTGGATGAAGTCAAGTTGTATGGATGGCTGGATAACTTATATATTGTCTTCTCTTTCTGTGGATGAAGTCAAGTTGTATGGATGTCTCGATAACTTATATATTGTCTTCTCTTTCTGTGGATGATGTCAAGTTGTATGGATGTCTGGATAACTTATATATTGTCTTCTCTTTCTGTGGATAAAGTAAGCCAGTTTGTTAGTTAGTCATCAGAACATCGTCCTCGTGCAAAGAACACGTTATTAAGCGCTCCAATCTCATCTTCTAGTGGAAGGCATGGTCTTGGGATAATAGGGCAGGGGAAGACCAAGACATGGATCCTGGAGTATGAGGCAGGGGAAGACCAAGACATGGATCCTGGAGTATGAGGCAAGGGATGACCAAGACATGGATCCTGGAGTATGAGGCAGGGGATGACCAAGACATGGATCCTGGAGTATGAGGCAGGGGAAGACCAAGACATGGATCCTGGAGTATGAGGCAGGGGAAGACCAAGACATGGATCCTGGAGTATGAGGCAGGGGATGACCAAGACATGGATCCTGGAGTATGAGACAGGGGAAGACCAAGACATGGATCCTGGAGTATGAGGCAGGGAAGACCAAGACATGGATCCTGGAGTATGAGGCAGGGAAGACCAAGACATGGATCCTGGAGTATGAGGCAGGGGAAGACCAAGACATGGTTCCTGGAGTATGAGGCAGGGAAGACCAAGACATGGATCCTGGAGTATGAGGCAGGGGAAGACCAAGACATGGTTCCTGGAGTATGAGGCAGGGGAAGACCAAGACATGGTTCCTGGAGTATGAGGCAGGGAAGACCAAGACATGGATCCTGGAGTATGAGGCAGGGAAGACCAAGACATGGATCCTGGAGTATGAGGCAGGGAAGACCAAGACATGGATCCTGGAGTATGAGGCAGGGAAGACCAAGACATGGATCCTGGAGTATGAGGCAGGGGATGACCAAGACATGGATCCTGGAGTATGAGGCAGGGGAAGACCAAGACATGGATCCTGGAGTATGAGGCAAGGGATGACCAAGACATGGATCCTGGAGTATGAGGCAGGGGAAGACCAAGACATGGATCCTGGAGTATGAGGCAAGGGATGACCAAGACATGGATCCTGGAGTATGAGGCAGGGGAAGACCAAGACATGGATCCTGGAGTATGAGGCAGGGAAGACCAAGACATGGATCCTGGAGTATGAGGCAGGGAAGACCAAGACATGGATCCTGGAGTATGAGGCAGGGAAGACCAAGACATGGATCCTGGGTATGAGGCAGGGAAGACCAAGACATGGATCCTGGAGTATGAGGCAGGGGATGACCAAGACATGGATCCTGGAGTATGAGGCAGGGAAGACCAAGACATGGATCCTGGAGTATGAGGCAGGGGAAGACCAAGACATGGATCCTGGAGTATGAGGCAAGGGATGACCAAGACATGGATCCTGGAGTATGAGGCAGGGAAGACCAAGACATGGATCCTGGGTATGAGGCAGGGAAGACCAAGACATGGTTCCTGGAGTATGAGGCAGGGGAAGACCAAGACATGGTTCCTGGAGTATGAGGCAGGGGAAGACCAAGACATGGATCCTGGAGTATGAGGCAGGGAAGACCAAGACATGGATCCTGGAGTATGAGGCAGGGAAGACCAAGACATGGATCCTGGAGTATGAGGCAGGGGAAGACCAAGACATGGATCCTGGAGTATGAGGCAAGGGATGACCAAGACATGGATCCTGGAGTATGAGGCAGGGAAGACCAAGACATGGATCCTGGAGTATGAGGCAGGGGATGACCAAGACATGGATCCTGGAGTATGAGGCAGGGGAAGACCAAGACATGGATCCTGGAGTATGAGGCAAGGGATGACCAAGACATGGATCCTGGAGTATGAGGCAGGGGAAGACCAAGACATGGATCCTGGAGTATGAGGCAGGGGAAGACCAAGACATGGATCCTGGAGTATGAGGCAGGGAAGACCAAGACATGGATCCTGGAGTATGAGGCAGGGAAGACCAAGACATGGATCCTGGAGTATGAGGCAGGGAAGACCAAGACATGGATCCTGGAGTATGAGGCAGGGGATGACCAAGACATGGATCCTGGAGTATGAGGCAGGGAAGACCAAGACATGGATCCTGGAGTATGAGGCAGGGATGACCAAGACATGGATCCTGGAGTATGAGGCAAGGGATGACCAAGACATGGATCCTGGAGTATGAGGCAGGGAAGACCAAGACATGGATCCTGGAGTATGAGGCAGGGGATGACCAAGACATGGATCCTGGAGTATGAGGCAGGGGATGACCAAGACATGGATCCTGGAGTATGAGGCAGGGGAAGACCAAGACATGGATCCTGGAGAATGAGGCAGGGAAGACCAAGACATGGATCCTGGAGTATGAGGCGGGGATGACCAAGACATGGATCCTGGAGTATGAGGCAGGGAAGACCAAGACATGGATCCTGGAGTATGAGGCAGGGGATGACCAAGACATGGATCCTGGAGTATGAGGCAGGGAAGACCAAGACATGGATCCTGGAGTATGAGGCAGGGGAAGACCAAGACATGGATCCTGGAGTATGAGGCAGGGGAAGACCAAGACATGGATCCTGGAGTATGAGGCAAGGGATGACCAAGACATGGATCCTGGAGTATGAGGCAGGGGAAGACCAAGACATGGATCCTGGAGTATGAGGCAAGGGATGACCAAGACATGGATCCTGGAGTATGAGGCAGGGAAGACCAAGACATGGATCCTGGAGTATGAGGCAGGGGATGACCAAGACATGGATCCTGGAGTATGAGGCAGGGAAGACCAAGACATGGATCCTGGAGTATGAGGCAGGGAAGACCAAGACATGGATCCTGGAGTATGAGGCAGGGAAGACCAAGACATGGATCCTGGAGTATGAGGCAGGGGAAGACCAAGACATGGATCCTGGAGTATGAGGCAGGGAAGACCAAGACATGGATCCTGGAGTATGAGGCAGGGGATGACCAAGACATGGATCCTGGAGTATGAGGCAGGGAAGACCAAGACATGGATCCTGGAGTATGAGGCAGGGGATGACCAAGACATGGATCCTGGAGTATGAGGCAGGGGATGACCAAGACATGGATCCTGGAGTATGAGGCAGGGAAGACCAAGACATGGATCCTGGAGTATGAGGCAGGGGATGACCAAGACATGGATCCTGGAGTATGAGGCAGGGGAAGACCAAGACATGGATCCTGGAGTATGAGGCAGGGGAAGACCAAGACATGGATCCTGGAGAATGAGGCAGGGGAAGACCAAGACATGGATCCTGGAGTATGAGGCAGGGGATGACCAAGACATGGATCCTGGAGTATGAGGCAGGGGAAGACCAAGACATGGATCCTGGAGTATGAGGCAAGGGATGACCAAGACATGGATCCTGGAGTATGAGGCAGGGAAGACCAAGACATGGATCCTGGAGTATGAGGCAGGGGATGACCAAGACATGGATCCTGGAGTATGAGGCAGGGGATGACCAAGACATGGATCCTGGAGTATGAGGCAGGGAAGACCAAGACATGGATCCTGGAGTATGAGGCAGGGGATGACCAAGACATGGATCCTGGAGTATGAGGCAAGGGATGACCAAGACATGGATCCTGGAGTATGAGGCAGGGGATGACCAAGACATGGATCCTGGAGTATGAGGCAGGGGAAGACCAAGACATGGATCCTGGAGTATGAGGCAAGGGATGACCAAGACATGGATCCTGGAGTATGAGGCAGGGAAGACCAAGACATGGATCCTGGAGTATGAGGCAGGGAAGACCAAGACATGGATCCTGGAGTATGAGGCAGGGGATGACCAAGACATGGATCCTGGAGTATGAGGCAGGGGAAGACCAAGACATGGATCCTGGAGTATGAGGCAGGGATGACCAAGACATGGATCCTGGAGTATGAGGCAAGGGATGACCAAGACATGGATCCTGGAGTATGAGGCAGGGGATGAGCAAGATGATAGGGGCAGCAGGATATTAAATAAACATTGAACATGATGTTAGAAGTGGCAGAAAACTTGCAAGAGACAGAGAGTTTTCATGCGGTTGTGCTGAAAGTGACGCTCTGCAAGGAAATACTACTGACGATGATGACCCCATCTTCAGTACTTATGTCAGCACACAGCGACTGACAGTTGCTGATGATCCCATTCCCAGTACTTATGTCAGCACACAGCGACTGACAGTTGCTGATGATCACATCTTCAGTACTTATGTCAGCACACAGCGACTGACAGTTGCTGATGATCACATCTTCAGTACTTATGTCAGCACACAGCGACTGACAGTTGCTGATGATCCCATTCCCAGTACTTATGTCAGCACACAGCGACTGACAGTTGCTGTTCTCTGTTGGTTAAGAAAACACTGTCTACTCCACGTATAGTGTTCAAATCTAGCAACACCACGTTTGACTCCAGGCTCCTGCAGTCGAGGCAGAGATATAGAATCCACATTGTCACCTGAATCCCAGGCCCGACCTGTCTTCCTAATGACTTTCAGGATATCAACCCTGTTTCAGTTTCAGTTTGGAATATCTTCATTGCACTCCGGACATGTCCATAGATGTTCCGATCTCCTTCGCATTATCTCCAACAGCGCCCAGCGACTGACCGTACCAGTTCGATTTTGATTGATGAGCCTACTCATATACCTTTATGCTGTTCTTTTCTTGCTACTCCAATCTTCAAACCCATCTCATGCAATCTAGTAGTTGATGTGGATTAGTTTAAATGAAAATCTTCTTTGCGGCCACACTCTGTGAGTGCGTTCAAAATATCAGCTCTATCCATTGGCTGACCCTCTGATATAGTGGCAGAACCAGCCAGCCTGTCTGCTCTCTCATTGCCAACTACACCCATGTGTCCCGGAACGAAGATAAGTTTTGTCGAACCACGATGTCAGACCATCCAACATCTTCTCTCTCTGTCTTCCACGATCCCTTCTTCCCTGAATATTACCTGTTGTCACCAAATGTTATAAACCTTCTCTTTGCACTATATGCAGGAAGAACCTTGATTGTCGGATTCTTATTCTTTTGATAAGATTTATTTGTGTGCAGACCTGATTTAAAACCTCCACATTTGTTTTCTTCACTGTCCATGTACTTTTCAACATTCTTCTATAAAACCTCATCTTTGTAGCTTCCAATGTTCTTATTGTTTCTTGTTTATTGTCCATGATTCGCTGCCATTAATAAGCATTGGTTTAATATAACACCGGAGTAATCGAAGGACAGGGGAAGTAATTGAAGGACAGGGGAAGTAATCGAAGGACAGGGGAAGTAATCGAAGGACAGGGGAAGTAATCGAAGGACAGGGGAAGTAATCGAAGGATAGGGGAAGTAATCGAAGGACAGGGGCGGTAATAGAAGTCGAAGAATACCAGTGAAGTTCTAGAAGGTACGACTGTGTGTGTGTGTGTGTGTGTATGTGTGTGTGTTTGTGTGTACGTGTGTGTGCGTGTGTGTACGTGTGTGTGCGGTGTGTGTGTGTGTGTGTGCGTGCGTGCGTGCGTGCGTGTGTGTGGGGAGGGCACAGATAATAAGGAAGACATTAATAAAGAATTTAATAACATGTCAATCATACAGACCAGGATGATAATGATAATGAAAACGAACAGTTCAGTGTGTGTGTGCGTGTGTGTACGTGCGTGTGTGTGTGTATGTGTGTGTGTATGTGTGTGTATGTGTGTGTGTGTGCGTGTATGTGTGTGTGTGTGTATGTATGTGTATGTGTGTGTGTGTGTGCGTGTATGCTAGCTAAGGGACATGTTTAAATTAAATCTGTCGAGAGACAATATATCGGTAATGAGCCATGGTAAAAATACCACGACTTTCTCTAGACGAGATCGAGTTACTAGTACCATAGGAGACGGACGATACAACTTAGGTCCTGTGTTCAAGTTGAACACGTAAACGAACCATCCGCAGTTCAAAATGGAGAAGAACAGGCTCGAAAGCCGAGGCAGGTAGTTACAAAAGGAGAAGAACAGGCTGGAAAGTAGAGGCAGGTAGTTACAAATGGAGAAGAACAGGCTGGAAAGTAGAGGCAGGTAGTTACAAATGGAGAAGAATAGGCTGGAAAGCCGAGACAGGTAGTTACAAATGGAGAAGAACAGGCTGGAAAGTCGCTGCCCGGACCAAATTTATTAGAAAGATTAAAAAATAAAAATTTCTACAAAATATTTTCTGCATTTTCTAAATTACATCAGGGACCTTCGACGATGCTACGAAGTATGTGCTCTGTCTCTGTGATTGCTTGATTTATGATCAACTGATTGAATCTGGAAGTATGCGTGTGGAATGGGTGGACAGCATTCGGAGATCACATCTCAAGAAAAGGACTTGGCTGTACACGCCTGGACATGCTGGAGTGCAGGGTAACGAGCGTGCAGACTTTCTTGCAAACAGTGCCCCGACTCAAACGGGCAGAAGTATGGACAGAGCCGATGTCATCAATGCGGTACGCTCTCAATTATGTGACATGGGCACGTCTCAGACACTGGAACAAGTTCGAGAATTAGGCGTTAAGTGTGGACATGCCAGACAGTGTCGTCTTCCTGGTAAGAGAGAAGATATAGTAATCAACTTCTCATGGGTACTGTGAGCAAATGGACTTTAGGATGGCTGCTGCAGCGGAGGACAGAGCATGCATGGGCAGGCCCATTGTGCCATGACGTCGATCGCATAACATAACATAACATAACATAATCAATCAATCAATCACTTAAAACGAACGCCCAAGTGGTTACCGGACCCAAATTTGGGGTGTAAAGAATAGAACCACTGTTACCTACCACTCATGTCGTGAGAGGCGACTAAGGAGGTTTTGCTGAAATCGGATGTACATGTCGTAAACGTGTAGAAGTCTATGCGTTTAGGGCCTACCAAACCAATGTGTAACGTATAAACGTTCTTGGCAAACATCAAACATATCACAAAGAGTGATTAAAATTGGTGGTAAAGAACGAACAGAAAGAAGAAGAAGCAGAAGACTTAAAACGAACAATTAGGTATATGCGTGTGTGCTAGCTAGTGGACATGTTTGAATTAAATCTGTCGAGAGACAATGTCACGTTTGTGGGCACTGAGAGAAATGTCACGTTTCTATCACTCGTTACGTATTCACAAATGTCACAGACAGACGAACTCAAATGTGTACCCTTTTGACAAGTATTACTACCTTGAAGTGACACACCTGTTCATTGAAACAGCATCGTCTGAGCGGCAGGTAAGTTGTTGCAATTTTTTTAATTTGATACTAAAATGTGTGATTACTGTTTGTATATATTAAGGTGTGTGTACTACTCATTATGTTGCTATACATTATTGCTAGTTTATCCTATGGCTTACAGCAGGACTAGTTTTGAATATCTTGTTCTCTGTTGCTATTGGCATACCCTAGTTAAAATATTTGAGTAAATAGATTGAGACATTCAGAAACAAAACAACATCATTTACATGTACTCAACTAATGTGGAACGTACGTTCAAAGAATTTCATTTCTTTTCGATTGCGCGAAAAACACATTCAAATTCATTTAGTGCACCAAATTAAAATTAATGGAAAATAAAATAAATGGTGCATGAGTTAGGTCCACTTAGTCAAGAATGTGTGATCTGAGCCTGGTTCTGCATCCAGCATGATGGGGGGCTGGTTAGTTTTTCTGAAGAATGGCGAAAAGTGAAAATTAGTAGCTTGCTAATGACCCATTTAACACTCAAGCTAACCCCCCTCCTCCAACTCCTCCCAGGTATGTAGACAAGTAAAATTTGATCAGTCGGGATAAGCCTAACGAGGCTTTGGCTCGCCTAGTTGGATGAATTTCTTTAAGGATGGGCTTTATTATGTTTTAGTTCAGTTATCAGTTATCAGTTATCAGTTATCAGTTATCAGTTATATGAGGACTATCATCATAGCATTCCGGACACGTCCATAGGTGCTCCGATCTTCGCCTCAGCAAATCCAGCAGCATTCAGTGGCCCAGCACGGTCAGTTGGATGTTCATTAATTAATTTATTTGGTATGTCGTTATATTTAGGCTGTATCAATATCGACACCTATCTCTCTCAATCTGGTCAACGAGTGGAATTCACAATCCTGAAACTCTTCTATTCAGAAAGACTCGCTCAATGCGTTAAGAATGTCATTTCGGTCATTGCAGCTTCCTCTGTTATCATAGCCATGCCAGCCAATCTATCAGCTAGTTGATTACCACTGACTTCTGCATGCTCAGGTAGAAAAATGAAAGTGATTTCTCTGATCCTGGTACTTATGGAAGCAAGCCTGAACAAATAGTGTATTTGTCTATTGTCTATTCCCAGGTGGAAGATGTAGATTGTCCACTGTTGCCGTTAAGCGTAGGGGTGGGAGCTATAACTTGCATTCCAGGGCCAGATGAGTCGCCCTTGTTGTTTTGTATCCGTGTTTATGTAGTGTAGTCTTCATATTGTCTATCAATCTTTTTCTTGGTCTTTCCTTAGCTCTAGTACCCGATCTCTTTTATTGTATGCTGTTATTGGTGGTTGGTTGTATTTCATTCTCATTAAATATCCAAACCACTCCATTTGTTGTATTTCGATGTATTCGATGCATGAAGTTATATTTGTTGTATTTCGATGTATTCGATGCATGAAGTTATATTTGTTGTATTTCGATGTATTCGATGCATGAAGTTATATTTGTTGTATTTCGATGTATTCGATGCATGAAGTTATATTTGTTGTATTTGCTGGACTTGTATTTGCTGTAGTAATTCTGTCTTCATTCTCAGTTTTCTAGAACTTTTTATTTGTCTACTTTTCTTTTTTATTTACTTGTACGACATATCCACATCTGCTTGGGTAGACTGAGAACCTATGAGTCTCCTCGAAGTGATGGGAAGCCAGTTCAGTAACCAATAACCAATATCTACATCTCAAAGGTTTTAAATCCTTGATCTCAGTATACATGAGATCGTGTTCCAATCCTATCGGAGACGGATGATAAAACGTAGGTCCTGTGTTCAATTTGAGCACGTAAAAGAACCCTTGGCAGTTCAAAATCGGGACGAGAAGGCTGGAAAGCCGCTGCCCAGGCAAAATTAATTAGGCAAGATTTTTAAAAATAGAATTTCTACAAAAATATCTTCACCATCTTCAAAATTACATCGGGACCTTCGCCGATGCTACGGAGTTCGTGCTCTGCAGCTGAGATCTCCGTATGTAAGAAAGAGATCGGAACACACATGGCTACTCCCTGAAGTGCAATGATGATGATCAATCAATCAATTAACTAATTAAAGGTTTTAGTTATATCTTCCAAAGTCTGTTACATTTGAACAGTTTGAAGACAGTTATAGCACATTCATTATCGTGGCAAGAATGCCGACCTTTAGACGGGCCAGTGGGGCGGTTAAGTATTTCCTCTTTTCAAATTGTGCTTCTTCGTTTCTATTTGAGATTGTTGTTTCCTGAGAGCTTCTCAAGCGTGTCTAGCATTTCTTAAGCTATTTACAATGACATATTTCGAATGTAAAGGCAGAGAGAGAAGATTACTGTCAGGTTGAGATAAAGTGTTTTCCTAACTCTCCAAAAGTCCACGGTTCGTGTCCAGAGTGGAGCGACTGTACTATTAATCTTCTTCTTCTTAGAACGCTCCATATCGACCACATGTTAACCACTCTTTATGATCTTTATGTGATCTGAGCCTAAGAACAACTGTACATTGTGCCAGTTTGTGCTTACAAGTAGGACAGCACATCCGATTCTGCTACACTTTTATTTACTAGGGTAGCTTTCCTAGGCCCCTACCTCAGTCGTCTCTTACAACATGTCTTGTAGGCCGCTACTTCAGTTTTGTCTTACAACATGCCTTGTAGGCCCCTACCTCAGTTTTGTCTTACAACATGTCCTGTAGGCCCCTACCTCAGTTTTGTCTTACAACATGTCTTGTAGGCCCCTCTCAGTTGTCTTTACAACATGTCCTGTAGCCCTACCTCAGTCGTCTTTACAACATGCCTGTAGGCCCCTACCTCAGTTGTCTCTTACAACATGCCTTGTAGGCCCCTATCTCAGTTGTCTCTTACAACATGTCTTGTTGGCCCCTACCTCAGTCGTCTCTTACAACATGTCTTGTAGGCCCCTACCTCAGTCATCTCTTACAACATGCCTTGTAGGCCCCTACTCAGTTCTCTTACAACATGTCTTGTAGGCCCCTACTTCAGTTGTCTCTTACAACATGTCTTGTAGGTCCCTACCTCAGTCATCTCTTACGACATGCCTTGTAGGCCCCTACCTCAGTCATCTCTTACAACATGCCTTGTAGGCCCCTACCTCAGTTGTCTCTTACAACATGCCTTGTAGGCCCCTACCTCAGTTGTCTCTTACAACATGCCTTGTAGGCCCCTACCTCAGTTGTCTCTTACAACATGCCTTGTAGGCCCCTACCTCAGTTGTCTCTTACAACATGCCTTGTAGGCCCCTACCTCAGTCATCTCTTAGACATGCCTTGTAGGCCCCTACCTCAGTTATCTCTTACAACATGCCTTGTAGGCCCCTACCTCAGTTGTCTCTTACAACATGCCTTGTAGGCCCCTACCTCAGTTGTCTCTTACAACATGTCTTGTAGGCCCCTACTTCAGTTGTCTCTTACAACATGTCTTGTTGGCCCCTACCTCAGTCGTCTCTTACAACATGCCTTGTAGGCCCCTACCTCAGTTGTCTCTTACAACATGTCTTGTAGGCCCCTACCTCAGTCATCTCTTACAACATGCCTTGTAGGCCCCTACCTCAGTTGTCTCTTACAACATGCCTTGTAGGCCCTACTCAGTTGTCCTTACAACATGTCTTGTAGGCCCCTACTTCAGTTGTCTCTTACAACATGTCTTGTAGGTCCCTACCTCAGTCATCTCTTACGACATGCCTTGTAGGCCCCTACCTCAGTCATCTCTTACAATATGCCTTGTAGGCCCCTACCTCAGTTGTCTCTTACAACATGCCTTGTAGGCCCCTACCTCAGTTGTCTCTTACAACATGTCTTGTAGGCCCCTACCTCAGTTGTCTCTTACAACATGTCTTGTAGGCCCCTACCTCAGTTGTCTCTTACAACATGCCTTGTAGGCCCCTACCTCAGTCATCTCTTACGACATGCCTTGTAGGCCCCTACCTCAGTTGTCTCTTACAACATGCCTTGTAGGCCCCTACCTCAGTTGTCTCTTACAACATGCCTTGTAGGCCCCTACCTCAGTTATCTCTTACAACATGCCTTGTAGGCCCCTACCTCAGTTGTCTCTTACAACATGTCTTGTAGGCCCCTACTTCAGTTGTCTCTTACAACATGTCTTGTAGGTCCCTACCTCAGTCATCTCTTACGACATGCCTTGTAGGCCCCTACCTCAGTCATCTCTTACGACATGCCTTGTAGGCCCCTACCTCAGTCATCTCTTATAACATGCCTTGTAGGCCCTACTTCAGTGTCTCTTACAACATGTCTTGTAGGCCTCTACTTCAGTTGTCTCTTACAACATGCCTTGTAGGCCCCTACTTCAGTTGTCTCTTACAACATGTCTTGTAGGCCCCTACCTCAGTTGTCTCTTACAACATGTCTTGTAGGCCCCTACTTCAGTTGTCTCTTACAACATGTCTTGTAGGCCCCTACCTCAGTCATCTCTTACGACATGCCTTGTAGGTCCCTACCTCAGTCATCTCTTACGACATGCCTTGTAGGCCCCTACCTCAGTCATCTCTTATAACATGCCTTGTAGGCCCCTACCTCAGCTGTCTCTTACAACATGCCTTGTAGGCCCCTACTTCAGTTGTCTCTTACAACATGTCTTGTAGGCCCCTACTTCAGTTGTCTCTTACAACATGTCTTGTAGGCCCCTACCTCAGTCGTCTCTTACAACATGTCTTGTAGGCCCCTACTTCAGTTGTCTCTTACAACATGTCTTGTAGGCCCCTACTTCAGTTGTCTCTTACAACATGCCTTGTAGGCCCTACTCAGTTGTCTCTTACAACATGCCTTGTAGGCCCCTACCTCAGTTGTCTCTTACAACATGCCTTGTAGGCCCCTACCTCAGTTGTCTCTTACAACATGTCTTGTAGGTCCCTACCTCAGTTGTCTCTTACAACATGTCTTGTAGGTCCCTACCTCAGTTGTCTCTTACAACATGTCTTGTAGTCCCTACCTCAGTTGTCTCTTACAACATGTCTTGTAGTCCCTACCTCAGTTGTCTCTTACAACATGTCTTGTAGTCCCCTACCTCAGTTGTCTCTTACAACATGTCTTGTAGCCCCTACTCAGTTGTCTCTTACAACATGTCTTGTAGGCCCCTACCTCAGTCATCTCTTACGACATGCCTTGTAGGCCCCTACCTCAGTCATCTCTTACGACATGTCTTGTAGGCCCCTACCTCAGTCATCTCTTCGACATGCCTTGTAGGCCCCTACCTCAGTCATCTCTTGACATGTCTTGTAGGCCCTACCTCAGTCATCTCTTACGACATGCCTTGTAGGTCCCTACCTCAGTCATCTCTTACGACATGCCTTGTAGGCCCCTACCTCAGTCATCTCTTACGACATGCCTTGTAGGCCCCTACCTCAGTCATCTCTTACGACATGTCTTGTAGGCTCCTACCTCAGTCATCTCTTACGACATGCCTTGTAGGTCGCAGTGTTATTATTCTTCTCCCTTGTAGCCACGGCAAAATACAGGCGGTCTGTACTATTGACCAGCTAACAAAGATTTCAATGTAGTGGAGGTAGAGTTTCTAGTCATATCAGATACGGACATCAAAACACAAGTCCCGTGCTCAAGTTTAAAGCGGAAAAAACCATTGAACAATCTCCGATTAAGCTGTAGAGAGCTGACAGTGCTGTAGAGAGCTGACAGTGCTGTAGAGAGCTGACAGTGCTGTGGAGAGCTGACAGTGCTGTAGAGAGCTGACAGTGCTGCCAACATAATTTATACCAATTACGGAGGGAAATGCAAATTTGGATCATTTTTCAAATTACATTGTATACTCTGGCCGATGCTACGGACTTCATGCACTGCCGCTGAGACCATTCTGTGTAGAAAAGAGATCGGACAACATATGGTTATTCACCGAAGTACAATGATGATTGTCATATCAATCAATATATCAGTCAATCATGTATCACATGATTATATATCAATCACTAAACGATATAGAAATATTGAAGACAAGTATGTTGAAGACAGAGATTCATGGCGGGATGTTTTGTGCTGATGTCTCCACAGTGACACCCCTACAGCCTAACGGATTATGGGCTTTATTATTATTATATTATTATACAAATATGTACCATATTGAAAGCCATATAAGAGCAGAATATGGCAGGCCCAAGAAGCTTTCAGAAAATGAGAAGCATTACATGCAACAAGTCATTGTCAATTGAGATCAGAATGAGAGTTATTCAGTTCTACATAGAGGTCAATACTGACATACGGATACTAGTCATGGACAATAAAAGTCGAGTGACCAAGTCACATGTGTAATTTTTGTATGACATCCCTACGATTGTTGTTGGAGCTAAGGAGTAAGTGCTTTGTGCAAGACATCTCTGTAGATGTCTTGTATTTCTGCAGACAGTGACGGAGTCATAGATGTCTTGTATGTCTGCAGACAGTGACGGAGTCATAGATGGCTTTGATGTCTGCAGACAGTGACGGAGCCATAGATGGCTTGTATGTCTGCAGACAGTGACGGAGTCATAGATGGCTTGTATTTCTGCAGACAGTGACGGAGTCATAGATGGCTTGTATTTCTGCAGACAGTGACGGAGTCATAGATGGCTTGTATGTCTGCAGACAGTGACGGAGTCATAGATGGCTTGTATGTCTGCAGACAGTGACGGAGTCATAGATGGCTTGTATTTCTGCAGACAGTGACGGAGTCATAGATGGCTTGTATGTCTGCAGACAGTGACGGAGTCATAGATGGCTTGTATGTCTGCAGACAGTGACGGAGTCATAGATGGCTTGTATGTCTGCAGACAGTGACGGAGTCATAGATGGCTTGTATGTCTGCAGACAGTGACGGAGTCATAGATGGCTTGTATGTCTGCAGACAGTGACGGAGTCATAGATGGCTTGTATGTCTGCAGACAGTGACGGAGTCATAGATGGCTTGTATGTCTGCAGACAGTGACGGAGTCATAGATGGCTTGTATGTCTGCAGACAGTGACGGAGTCATAGATGGCTTGTATTTCTGCAGACAGTGACGGAGTCATAGATGGCTTGTATGTCTGCAGACAGTGACGGAGTCATAGATGGCTTGTATGTCTGCAGACAGTGACGGAGTCATAGATGGCTTGTATGTCTGCAGACAGTGACGGAGTCATAGATGGCTTGCATGTCTGCAGACAGTGACGGAGTCATAGATGGCTTGTATGTCTGCAGACAGTGACGGAGTCATAGATGGCTTGTATGTCTGCAGACAGTGACGGAGTCATAGATGGCTTGTATGTCTGCAGACAGTGACGGAGTCATAGATGGCTTGTATGTCTGCAGACAGTGACGGAGTCATAGATGGCTTGTATGTCTGCAGACAGTGACGGAGTCATAGATGGCTTGTATGTCTGCAGACAGTGACGGAGTCATAGATGGCTTGTATGTCTGCAGACAGTGACGGAGTCATAGATGGCTTGTATGTCTGCAGACAGTGACGGAGCCATAAAGTAAAACCTTGTGAAACTCTATTTTACTCCGTTGGTATTAAGGTTAGGTTAAAGGTCAAGGAACTTATACTTGTAATTCTGAGTTGTATGAACAGTGTTCTTCTATTGAATGACCATTGGTCATTCCTTGTGTTTACTATGTAACTATAGTAACGTATCTGTTAGTAAACATTGTGTTTACTCTATGATTATAGTAAAGCAACTATTAGTAAACATTGTATTTACTCTGTGATTATAGTAACGTATCTATTAGTAAACATTGTATTTACTCTGTGATTATAGTAAAGCAACTATTAGTAAACATTGTGTTTACTCTGTGATTATAGTAACGTATCTGTTAGTAAACATTGTGTTTACTCTGTGATTATAGTAAAGCAACTATTAGTAAACATTGTATTTACTCTGTGATTATAGTAACGTATCTATTAGTAAACATTGTATTTACTCTGTGATTATAGTAAAGCAACTATTAGTAAACATTGTGTTTACTCTGTGATTATAGTAACGTATCTGTTAGTAAACAAAAGAGGAACAAAATAATACGTCCACGTTTCCATAGCCCTCAGTCGAATCAATGAATCAATCAAGTGCCATGCCTGCCAACGTAGGCGATCATGTGTCTCCTCAACTTTCTCTCCTTGGTACAGGTAATCAGTTCAGATGTCGATCTTATGACGAACTACGATGTCAGACCATCCAATATCATCTCCCTCTGTCTTCCATGATCTCTCTTTCCTTGATTTGTGCACGTTGTCAACAAATGTTCTAAACCTTCTCTTCGCATTAAATGTCCAAAGAACATTGATTGTCGGATTCTTATTCTTTTGATAAGGTGTCTGTGTGTGCAGGGGTATTTTAAAACCTCATCATTGGTTTTCATAGCTGTCAATTGAATTTTCAGCATTCTTCTGTAAAACCACATCTCTACGATTTTACCCCTTCAGTCAAATACACCTCAATATTGAACAACATTGCACAGCAGCACACCTCAATATTGAACAACATTGCACAGCAGCACACCTCAATATTGAACAACATTGACAGCAGCACTCGTGTAGACTTTCAGTTTGCAGAAAAACACTCTGCCACTACTTTTATATTCCTGGAAAACTTGTAAGAGCTGCATTATTTGAAATTTGCACAATTGAACCGGATCTGTAAATACTGAATGAAATACGATACACGGATTTTAAATTATATGTATCATTTTATTGTGTACATACATTCTATGCTTTTCTGTGTGTGTTTGTTGTGTCTTCATTAGATATTCTGTTCTGTTAGCAAATGAGAGTATGGTGAGCTTGAAGAGGGCAGACGTTTAGTTGGTGGACAGGAAAAAACGCGCTAAAGACACTCTTAAAGTGTCTCTGAAATGCTTCGATGCAGATACCCTGAGCTGGTACTCCTCGCACAAGACCGCTAAATGTGACGCTGTAACATCACAAGAGGAACTCGTATATTGCTGAGAATCGTCGTGCTGTTGAGGGGAAATGAAACCAAGCTTCGCACTATAGAAGCAAATGGGCAAAGACCACCCTCAGTACACAGACAGTGACGGATACTATGGTCTCTCTCGCAGTGAACAAGTCGCCATATTCCGCCTCCGTACCGGCCACAACAAGCTCCGAGCCCACATGTTCCATAAATTTAAAATTGGCACAACTAGCCTGTGCCCCTGCAATATGGCAGACATGACGGCAGAACACGTCTTGCAAGACTGTCAACGTTTAGCAGGTATAAGGAAAGAGTACTGCCACAACACAGAGCTTCCATGAAAGCTGTACGGAGGAACGGAGTCCCTAAAAACAACAGTAAAATTCATGATAGAAGTTGGTCCATCAGGCTAGGCCGGGAACGCAAAGGAAGGAAGGAAACCAAGCTGCGCAAAAAGACAAAACGCACAACACCCACATGTCTAGCCTTGATAATGTCTGGCACTGCAGGGACAGCGGCAACGCCGACATGTCTAAGCTTGATAATGTCTGGCACTGCAGGGACAGCGACAAAAAGAAAAGCTTAGAGGCACATCCTCCCATGTGTTGCCTGAGCCCACAAAGGAGCAAAGAATAGTAACAATGTGATCTACAAGGCATGTCGTAAGAGGCGACTGAGGTAGAAGCCTAGGAAGCTGCCCTAGTAAATAAAAAGCGTCGCAGAAATCGGATGGGCTGGTCTACTTGTAGGCGCATAACTGGCACAACGCACAATCGCTCTTAAGCTCAGATCACATACAAATCACACAGAGTGGTTAACAAGCGATTGATATGGAGCGTTGGAAGAAGAAAAGATAGAAGAATAGGCACATCAAGACGAAGTTTTGAAGCTGATCTCAAAGACTTGCCAAGAACTAGGTGTGTGCAAGAATAGGCATATCGAGACGAAGTTTTGAAGCTGATGTCAAAGACATGCCAAGAACTAGATGTGCAGAATAGGCATATCGAGACGAAGTTTTGAAGCTGATGTCAAAGACATGCCAAGAACTAGATGTGTGCAAGAATAGGTATATCGAGACGAAGTTTTGAAGCTGATCTCAAAGACTTGCCAAGAACTAGATGTGTGCAAGAATAGGCATATCGAGACGAAGTTTTGAAGCTGATGTCAAAGACATGCCAAGAACTAGATGTGTGCAAGAATAGGCATATCGAGACGAAGTTTTGAAGCTGATGTCAAAGACATGCCAAGAACTAGATGTGTGCAAGAATAGGTATATCGAGACGAAGTTTTGAAGCTGATGTCAAAGACATGCCAAGAACTAGATGTGTGCAAGAATAGGCATATCGAGACGAAGTTTTGAAGCTGATGTCAAAGACATGCCAAGAACTAGATGTGTGCAAGAATAGGTATATCGAGACGAAGTTTTGAAGCTGATGTCAAAGACATGCCAAGAACTAGATGTGTGCAAGAATAGGCATATCGAGACGAAGTTTTGAAGCTGATGTCAAAGACATGCCAAGAACTAGATGTGTGCAAGAATAGGCATATCGAGACGAAGTTTTGAAGCTGATGTCAAAGACATGCCAAGAACTAGGTGTGTGCAAGAATAGGTATATCGAGACGAAGTTTTGAAGCTGATGTCAAAGACATGCCAAGAACTAGATGTGTGCAAGAATAGGCATATCGAGACGAAGTTTTGAAGCTGATGTCAAAGACATGCCAAGAACTAGGTGTGTGCAAGAATAGGTATATCGAGACGAAGTTTTGAAGCTGATGTCAAAGACATGCCAAGAACTAGATGTGTGCAAGAATAGGCATATCGAGACGAAGTTTTGAAACTGATGTCAAAGACATGCCAAGAACTAGATGTGTGCAAGAATAGGCATATCGAGACGAAGTTTTGAAGCTGATGTCAAAGACATGCCAAGAACTAGGTGTGTGCAATAATAGGTATATCGAGACGAAGTTTTGAAACTGATGTCAAAGACATGCCAAGAACTAGGTGTGTGCAAGAATAGGCATATCGAGACGAAGTTTTGAAGCTGATGTCAAAGACATGCTGCAGCATAGAGCTAAGTTTGTGGTAGAAAAAAAGATACAAGATCAAATTGTGCGGACATTGTCGAAGTTTATTGTGTGACGAGAAATGATGGTAATGATGATGATGATACTGATGAGGAAGATGACAAACTTACTAATTTGCAACTTTATGGTAAATAAATGCATTTCTTTCACAGTATAAAAAGTCCGTTACGAATCAGTTAATATTTCATTTAGCATGTCTTTAGCAGAAAGTCACTTTCAGCACAGTCCACCTGAAGAGTTTTGTTCCTTAGCTAATTATCCCGCCTTTTTCTACGACATACGCACTAGAATAACATTTGCTACTTTCTGTATTCTTAGTCTGAGATATGTCTGTGCTATTTTCTGTATTCTTAGTCTGAGATATGTCTGTGCTATTTTCTGTATTCTTAGTCTGAGATATGTCTGATAGCTATTTTCTTGTATTCTTAGTCTGAGATATGTCTGTGCTATTTTCTGTATTCTTAGTCTGAGATATGTCTGTGCTATTTTCTGTATTCTTAGTCTGAGATATGTCTGTGCTATTTTCTGTATTCTTAGTCTGAGATATGTCTGTGCTATTTTCTGTATTCTTAGTCTGAGATATGTCTGTGCTACTTTCTGTATTCTTAGTCTGAGATATGTCTGTGCTATTTTCTGTATTCTTAGTCTGAGATATGTCTGTACTACTTTCTGTATTCTTAGTCTGAGATATGTCTGTGCTACTTTCTGTATTCTTAGTCTGAGATATGTCTGTGCTATTTTCTGTATTCTTAGTCTGAGATATGTCTGTGCTATTTTCTGTATTCTTAGTCTGAGATATGTCTGTGCTATTTTATGTATTCTTAGTCTGAGATATGTCTGTGCTATTTTATGTATTCTTAGTCTGAGATATGTCTGTGCTATTTTATGTATTCTTAGTCTGAGATATGTCTGTGCTATTTTCTGTATTCTTAGTCTGAGATATGTCTGTGCTACTTTCTGTATTCTTAGTCTGAGATATGTCTGTGCTACTTTCTGTATTCTTAGTCTGAGATATGTCTGTGCTATTTTCTGTATTCTTAGTCTGAGATATGTCTGTGCTATTTTCTGTATTCTTAGTCTGAGATATGTCTGTGCTATTTTCTGTATTCTTAGTCTGAGATATGTCTGTGCTACTTTCTGTATTCTTAGTCTGAGATATGTCTGTGCTACTTTCTGTATTCTTAGTCTGAGATATGTCTGTGCTACTTTCTGTATTCTTAGTCTGAGATATGTCTGTGCTATTTTCTGTATTCTTAGTCTGAGATATGTCTGTGCTACTTTCTGTATTCTTAGTCTGAGATATGTCTGTGCTACTTTCTGTATTCTTAGTCTGAGATATGTCTGTGCTACTTTCTGTATTCTTAGTCTGAGATATGTCTGTGCTATTTTCTGTATTCTTAGTCTGAGATATGTCTGTGCTACTTTCTGTATTCTTAGTCTGAGATATGTCTGTGCTATTTTCTGTATTCTTAGTCTGAGATATGTCTGTGCTATTTTCTGTATTCTTAGTCTGAGATATGTCTGTGCTATTTTCTGTATTCTTAGTCTGAGATATGTATGTCGTACTGGTACACACTAAGCGACAGCTGGCACGGCACCTGAAGATGATTAAGTTTAACAGATCAGACGTTATATATTTAAATGAGTGGCCACATTATATTAACCCTTTCCATACCGTGAACCTTACCCCATCTCGTAGAAACAATAGGCCAAATAAAGCTTCAACAAACAGGAAGAGTAAAACTAATAGAACAAAACTAACTCAACCACACGAACCAGGGGTAGGCTCTCCAGCAGAGAGACAGAAGAGATGGCAAGAGAGAGGTGGTGCTGGAAGAAGTTTGTTGAAGACCTGTGTTCCGTGAAAGTTTAAATAGGAATAAGAAGAAGAATAATACAATGAACTTGTTTGTTAATATCTGCAAACATGACAGGAGCCCATGATGACCCAGTTGTGGAAGAGAAAATGGCGATGGTAGCTAGACAAGACCTTTAGTGGAACTCGAAGGTAAACGGAAAGAGAATGTCTTAAACAGACCTGGAGATGCAGTCTTCTTGTGGAACTGAATGGTGCTGGATTAACATGGGAAACCATAAATAAAACCAGATACAGGGAAACGTGGCGACAAACTGTTTAACTGGTTGGCTCACATAAGCCACTGTGTATTTGTTTTAAATTCTCTTTCAAAAATGCATTTACCAACAAAATGGTGTATTACTCATAAACATCAGTTAATAATTAAGGAAACTACAGATGAATTTGTACATACACCTGCACTGGGAAAATAAGACATAAATTTACTTCAGCCACAACCGTTTTTTTTTTCAATTTGGTAGACAATCGTAGATGTACAACAGAGATTAGGAGTAGAATAGCTCAAGCGAAAGCAGCTTTTATGAAAATGAGAAACACACTATGCGTGAACTCACTACCAATGACAGTGCGAAAACGAGTACTCCAGTGCTATATTGAACCAATACTTCTGTATGGTAGCGAATCATGGACAATGAACAAACAATCAATACGATCATTGGAAGCCATACAGAGGTGGTTTTACAGAAAAATGCTGAAAATCCATGGACAGCAAAGAAAACAAACGTGGAGGTTTTAAATCAGGCCTGCACACAAAGAAACTTTACCAAAAAAATAAGAATCAGACAATCAAGGTTCTTCGGGCATATAATGTGAAGAGAAGGTTTAGAACATTTGGTAACAACAGGTAAACTTCAGGGAAGGAGAGATCGTGGAAGACAGAGGGAGAAATTGTTAGATGGCCTGACATCATGGTTCGACACAAGATCGACGTCAGAACTGATTACATGCACCAAGCAAAGAGAGTTGTGGAGAGACATGATCGCCTACGCCGGCAAGCATGGAACTTGATTGATTGAGACACTCAGTTTAAGCTCTATGTTCTGCAAGGAACTGAGAAGAATAACCATACCGTGAACGTTATAATGTTCTGACTGCAATTAGTTTATGACACCAGAGATTTATTATTACGCAACCTCTCCTTGTTTATATTATTTCTGTAGCTATTACATTGATAGATTCTCGTATACACCATCTCATAAAATTGGATATATAGCCTTTTTTTGTCTTTACAAACAGACAGTCAATTGGCAAGTGATTTACTGTGACAACTTCTGAGTTTTCGCTTTCTCTCTTGTCGTTCAGCTCATACATAAGTCTCTTTTCAAAAGACTGCGCCCTTTCGTAATTTGGCTTTCCACACAAGTCTGTCATCAGCTAGTTTTTCCCATGTGCTGGAACCTATAAAAAGGTTTTTCATTGAGGCTTTGCAGACATCTTTATATCTGAGCAGTGGTCTGCACTTGTGCCTCTTCCCCTCCGAAAGTTCACATAACAACATTTGTTTTGGTATGCGACAAGTTTCCATTCTTCTCACATGCCCCAACCATCTTAGTCGTCCCATTGCTGAGCATGCCCATGATGGAAGGCAGATTTGCACGTTGTAGTACTTCAGAGTTGGTTATCTTGTCATACCACCTGATGTTCATAATCTTGCGTAGACATCGAAGGTGAAAGATGTTAAGTCTCCTCTCGTGTCTTGAGTAGGCTGTCCATGTCAATTGGATAATGCTGCAAATAAGAAAGGGAAAATTGAAGTATTTTTGACATATTAAATGTAACGAGAAGTTGGAGAAGAACATTATAGAAAGAAGACGTTCTGGTAAATAGGAAAAGAGGAAAACAACGAAGAATGTGGATTCATGACGCAACTGATGATTTGAGCATGATAGCTGCAGATGCGTTACATCTGGCATATGAGAGAGAGAGAGAGAGAGATTCAGGGTAGTTCTTACAAACATGCTGGTGTGTTGTTGATATATTTTTGTGAAGTCGATAAAAAAGATTTGCAACGGCGAATATATTACAGGAACCAGGAGTGTTATATAGATTAAGATATGAGATTTGAACTCAGATGTTACAGAGTAAGATATGAGATTTGAACTCAGATGTTACAGAGTAGATATGAGATTTGAACTCAGATGTTACAGAGTAGATATGAGATTTGAACTCAGATGTTACAGAGTAGATATGAGATTTGAACTCAGATGTTACAGAGTAGATATGAGATTTGAACTCAGATGTTACAGAGTAGATATGAGATTTGAACTCAGATGTTACAGAGTAGATATGCATTACATAAACTGGAGTATGGTTACTCTTAATTTCAAGTTGTTTACTTATAGTCTGGTACCTTTCTATTGTGATTGATTCATTGATTGATATGAGCATTGTCATTGCACTTCAGTGAGTGACCATGTGTACTCTAATCTCTTTCTTGCACGGAAGATCTCAGCGGCAATGCACGAACTCCTAGCACAGGCTAGGTCCTCGATGTAATTTTGGAGATGGTAAAATGTGTGTCGACATTTTTTATTATATTTGTTAAATTGTTAATGAATTTTTCAATTGGCGGCGGCTTTATAGTTTACTATTGTTTATTTTCAAGTGCCAATCTTTTACATGCTCAAATTAAACACTTGGAGTACATTTTATCATCCATCTCCGATAAGACTAGGAACTCGATCTCACCTACTTCGAGTTCAGGGATCTCTGGAAAAATATTCCGACCACTCCACACGGGTAACAAATTGATCACCTTTGAAACTAGAGGTTACCTCCAAATAGGTTACCTTCACTTCACAGAAACCTCCCTGTCCACAAATAAAGTCAGGCCTAACACCCAATTCTCTCGAACACCACTTGATATACAAACATGGGAGAGACGCAATAGCGTAGTTGTTAGTTAATATACAAACATAGGAGAGACGCAATAGTGTAGTTGTTAGTTAACTTGCTTCTTATGTTTGTGGGCCAGGTTCAATTCAACAGTAGGCGTGGACATTTTTTCTGACCGTAAAGTCTTTCAAAGGAGATCAAAACAAACACAAAACTGAGAATCTTTTAATCAAATGTGAAGTCAGTGCTCGGAAACATGGAAGATAACTAAGGAAACCACCAGAAAACTACAGACCTTCGTAAATGGATGTTTACGTAGAATAGAGGAACTGAGATGGTATGATAAGATTACGAACGAGGAACTCAGAGAAAGAACTAAGCAGATACCAGAAGAGAAAGATCTCAGGAAGAAACGCTGGCGATAGATAGTACACACATTGAGAAGACCGACCGGAAGCATTGCAAGACAGGCACTGTTTTGGAACCCACATGGAAAGAGGAGTAGAGGAAAGGCCTAGACATACCTGGAGAAGAGAGCTGGAGAAGAGAGCTGGAGAAGAGAGCTGGAGAAGAGAGCTGGAGAAGAGAGCTGGAGAAGAGAGCTGGAGAGAGAGCTGGAGAAGAGAGCTGGAGAAGAGAGCTGGAGAAGAGAGCTGGAGGCTGATCTTTAAAAAAAAAGGTAAAACATGGAAAGAATTGGAAGTGATGACAGGAGAGAGGAAGACCTGAAAGAAGTTTGTTGAAGACCTGTGCTCCGTTGGGAGCTGTAAGGTGAAGAAGAAATGCTTTCAGGTGGACCAAGTCTTATTTGGGTACTATGACAAACACTAGGAAGTAAAGTTGGTCGGCGTGACGTTAGGAGGCCGACGTGACGTTAGGAGGCCGACGTGATGTTAGGAGGCCGACGTGATGTTAGGCGGTCGACGTGATGTTAGGAGGCCGACCTGATATTAGACGGCCGACGTGATGTTGACTGCATCACCCATCGTGTGCCAAAGGTGAAGGACTGACCTGGTTGCACAAAGTACGTAACCCATCGTGTGCCAAAGGTGAAGGACTGACCTGGTTGCACAAAGTACGTAACCCATCGTGTGCCAATGGTCAATAACAAATACGGACCTACCACCGTATTGCACAATATACCCGGAGGTATGAAAAGCCCCCCATCATTATACAAACATGTAATTTATTTGAAAGTTAGCGCCCATATAAGACACTATAATAATACTTGACACGATTTAGTTTAAGGTATCTTATCCATCTAGTGCAGCGTTTCCAAAACTGCGGTACCCGGACCCTCTGTGATCCTCTAGGTACTGACATGGGGGTCTCACGCCCTTAAAGAAATATTATAATCTTTGACATTTCAAACAGAAAAATAAATTACAAAAACATTTATAAAAACAGTGGTAAACTAGTTCTGCTGTGAAATCATCAAAGGACCCGGATCAGACCGGAGTCTAAATGTCTGACAGGACAAAACGAAAAATCATTTGAAGTTTCCCTCGGTTTGAGAAATTGAATGCAGCTTGACTGTTGGTGTGGTGTAATAATAACTCAATCGCTAGAAGAATAAAATTTAAGTAAGTAATTGGTTGAAACGATCTTGAGGAAGATGATGGATATTTAATACGATTGAAACATGTACATTGCTATTTGTCTTGTCACAACTACATTTTTGAAGTTGACTTCAGGATGGACGCTGGCTACAAATTGAAACTGCAAATGTACTGATGATGCTAATGATCTGGCTGTTATCACACACCGTATCTTGTATTTATTATTCTAAAACGGATATTACTCTACTAATCAACTGTAATTGATTTCCTAATGTCATATCTATCTGGATGTACCACTACAGTATCTGGTACTGATGTTATTACATACCATCTATCTAGAACGTGGATATTCACAACCAGTCATATCTGTAACTGATGTCTCACCGTCATATCTGAGTAACTGATGTACGCTTCATATCTAGTCAACTTGGAGACTGCTACACCAGTCATATCTAGTAACTGGATGTTACTGCTCATATAGTCATATGCAAGGGTAACAGTGTCAAGATATGTTCAACGCTACACGTACAGCAATCTGTAACTGATGTTACTGCTCATACAGTTATCTGGGTAACTGTGGATGTTACTCTACACTACCAGTCATATCTGGGTAACGTGGATGTTACTGCTACACTACCAGTCATATCTGGGTAACGTGGATGTTACTGCTACACTACCAGTCATATCTGGTAACTGGATGTTACTGCTACACTACCAGTCATATGTGGGTAACGTGGATGTTACTGCTACACTACCAGTCATATCTGAGTAACGTGGATGTACTGCTACACTACCAGTCATATCTGGACAACGTGGATGTAGCTGCACTACCTGTCACACACATTCTCACCAAACGCAAGTAATCTCCAATTTACTTAGTATAACCGCAGCCTACCCACGGTTGTCTCCAGATCTGATCTGTCCACCTCAGAATTCCCACATCGCCCTAACAAAAAGCAAGAGGATACTTGGACTAAATTATCCTGGTCTCTTATCTAACTGTATAAACTCTGGTACTAGTATGTGCATGTTGTCTTATACGAGCTTGAAGTGTGCAAGAAGTGCTCTTGTTCATAAGTTTGTTAGCAGAAACATTTCTGAAGATAACTACAACTTGGAGGCTACACCTGGAATATATTTCGTGTGAGATAAACTCACTTGCCAGGTGTCTTCTGCTAGTTTCTGTTGTTATAATTTAAATTTATTTTTATTTTTCATGTATTTCGTTTAAAAGGAACACCGGCATCTTGGCAAACGTAATAATTTTATAATTGTTCAGTTATTTTTAGCATTTACTGATCGGTTTACCTGCTGATAGTTCTTGTAACTTGTTGGATATTTCAACATCTCAACGGCTCTCGCGGTGATCATTCTAGACTCCTGGTACATCTAATGTCAAATTTACAAATTTGTTTTTGAGCCTAAGCGCGATTGCACGTTGTGTCAGTTACGCGCCTATAAGTTGACCAGCGCATTCTATTTCTGCAACGCTTTTTTAACTAGGGTAGCTTCCTAAGCCCCTAATCAGTCGTTCCTTACGATATGTCTTTAAGGTAGCTCATCAAGGTGCGTATCCTTTATAGGACGTTGCTCTCTTTGCATCACATCTGAAATTCACTCTTGTCTCTAGCCAGTTCACCCACTTCATCGATGGTCATATTCATGGCTTCTTTAATATCTTGTAGCCATCTTCTTCTTGGTCTACCTCTGCGTCTGGGCCCTGTCCTCTAGTATTGTTTCTTTCCAGGCCATCGTGACGCTTGATGTGACCAAAGTATGTAATTTTTTGTATAGTATGTTGTTTATCAGCCAATTCTCTTTAACATTTAGTTCGTTAAGGTCACAGTGTTACTAATTCTTTGCTTCACTTGCGGCCGCAGCATATTTACTCTAAAACTTGTTTTAAAAAAATAAGGATTGGTGTTTTTTTAATTCTATGTTAATGATAATAATATTCCACTTGTCTACAGACAGTGGGATCACATATATACTAATCTTGCAGACAACAACAAGGGGATCACATACATCTCATTGCTACAGACGACGTGATTTAATTCTACCACTTGAAACACCATGGGCTTTCAATCAGGAATGAGTAAGACACGTCTGGTGATAATTCTAGCAATTTCCTGTTACTCGGCTTCATGATTGGCATCCTGATGGTAGATATGCCATCTGTGACGAGGATGACAGGGAGAGGTTGTTTCTTCCTGGGGTACCAGAAAATCTCGTCAGTGAGGCTAACCCAGACATCTCCAAGAAGATAATGGATGCAATAAGCCCTGCTAACATAGAAGCCAACTTGAGGTAAGATATTTTAATTATTTTATTTTGTGTAACCTAATTTTTCAGTTCACATTTAGTGATTGTTTTAGTGATTGTTCAGTGGTTTGATTGATTGATTGATTGATTGATAGGACCATCATCATTGCCTTCAGTGAGTTGCGATATATGCTCTGATCTCTTTCTTACATTGGAAAATCTCATCGGCAGTGCACGAACTCCGTAGCACCGACTACGGTCCCGATGTAATTTAAAAGATGGTAAAGATATTTTATAGAAATTTTATTTTTAAACTTTTCTAATGAATTTTGCCCGGGCTGCGGCTTTCCAGCCAGCTCTTCTCGATTTTTAACTAACTAAAAATGGTTCTTTTATGTGCTCAAATTGAACATGAGACTTACGTTTTATCGTCCGTCTCCGACGGGACTAGGGACTCGATCTTACTTACACTGAGATCAGTAATCTCTGAAATAATATATCGATGGTTCCACGAGAAAGCGAACGAGTACCCTTGTCACGAGAGGCAATCACCTAACCTCTGCGTCACAAAGATCTCCTTTTTCTTCTAGAGATACTTTTCGTGAACAGAATCTCAATCCATGCTTCGTATTCTTCAAATTGAGTGGTTGCTGTAAAAGCAGCAGCAGTATTAGTGGCAGCAGCAGCAGCAGCAATAGTAGTAAATGTATTAGTATCAGTAGAAGCTCCCTGTGAGTGCGGGTTCATCTCCGCGGGCTGGCAGAAAAGCCAAAGATTCACCAGATTCACAGTGTTCGTGGCACCGAACCGAAGGGTTGCGATGTCCTTGGCACCGAGCCGAAGAACTGAAAGCTCAAGTGCTTCTGGATCGAAAAAAAAATTAGTATTAGTAGTAGTATTAGTGGTAGAAGTAGTAGTCTGTCGGATTAGCGTAGCGCATAAACGTTCGACTATCGCCTCGGACACAAAGTGGTTGGGTGTTCAATCCCACACTCGACATTCCACATGACGAGAGGAAAGAAATTGGACTCCCAACTCCTGCACACTAGGCTTTAAGGAAATTTATTTACTTAGCAGTAGTAGCAGTAGTATCAATAGTAATATTAATGATAGTCGTCCATCGCAAGCGATGATGACAACAATCTCAGACGTGTGCTGCTGCACCTCTCTGGTGTGTGCTGAGGTGACGGTAGAGTACAATCCTAGAACACAATCCCCTACCACAGGTGGGGCATACATGATCAAGGTTAGACGTGTGCGTGTTGGGTGTTCTGTCTTTTCGCGCAGCTCGTTTTCTCTGGGCCTCAGCGGCACGATGATTCTCAGCTATTCGGGTTCCTCTTTTGTTATTACAGCGCCACATTTGGCGATCTTGCGCAGGGATTCCCAGCACGTGGTGTCTATATCGAAGCTATAGTAATAGTAATAGCCCTAAGGCAGTTGATGGTTATATGTGTATTCACTCCATCTTCTGACATCCCCTGCAGCAGTAGAAGACTTAGATGGCTAGGACATGTGCGAAGAATGGACAATGGCTGCATACCAAAACAAATGTTGTTCTGTAAACTTTCGGAGGAAGAGGACCGGGGCAGACCACTGCTCAGATATAAAGATGTCTGCAAGGTCTCAATGAATAACTTTTATATCGGTCCCATAAAATAGGAACAACTGACTGATGATCGAGGTATATGGAAAACAACATTGCGCAAAGTTGCAGAATCTTTTGAAGAGAGACTTAAGGATGAGCTGAAAGACAAGAGAGACAAGCGAAAACTCAGAAGTTGTCACAGTTAAACACTTGCCAATTTACCGTCTGTAAAGACGAAAAAGGCCATACACAGTAGCAGTTGTAGTATTGGTGGTGGTAGTAATAATAGTAGTAGCAGTAATAGTAGTACATGTAGTAGTAATAGTAGTAGCAATAGTAGTAGTAGTAGTAGTAGTAGTATCAGTAGCAGTAGCAGTATTAGTAGTGGTAGTAGTAGTAGTAGTTGTGGTAGTAGTAGTAGTAGTAGTAGTAGTAGTAGCAGTATTAGAAGCAGTCGTA
Source organism: Arion vulgaris (assembly GCA_020796225.1). Taxonomy (NCBI): domain Eukaryota; kingdom Metazoa; phylum Mollusca; class Gastropoda; order Stylommatophora; family Arionidae; genus Arion; species Arion vulgaris. The sequence continues at coordinate 69,697,926 of CM036759.1, forward strand.
GTAGTAGTAGTAGAAGTAGTAGTAGTAGTACAGCAGCAGTGTAGTATTAGTATTAGTAGTAGTAGTAATAGTAGTAATATTAGTAGTAGTAGTGGTAGCAGCAGTAGTGGTAGTATTAGTAGCAGTAGTGGTAGCAGAAGTAGTAGAGATAATAGTAGAGGTAGTCGCCGAGTGGTTACCGGGGCCCAAATTTGGGGTGTAACGAATAGAACCACTGTTTTCTGAATTTGGGGTGTAACGAATAGAACCACTGTTTTCTGCCATGCATGTCGTAAGAGGCGACCAAGGAAGTTTGGCTGAAATCGGATGTACATGTCCTAAACGTGTAGAAGTCTATGCGTTTAGGGCCTACCAAACCAATGTGCAACGTATACACGTTCTTGGCGAAGATCAAACATATCACAAAGAGTGATTAAAATTGGTCGTAAAGAACGAACGCAAAGAAGAAGAAAGGTAGTAGTAGTAGTAGTAGTAGTAGTAGTAGTAGTAGTAGTAGTAGTAGTAGTAGTAGTAGTAGTAGTAGTACGTGCTTGTTTCATTGCCATATTTGTTGTTTCCCTAGAGAACTATCCCTGCACCCACATATTGCAGGTCAACAGAGAGACTTTGATCTGGTCAAGTTATTGAAGAGAAGATTTGAAGACAGTGGACTCCAGGTACAGATAACACCCTACGATGTTCTACTGTCGTACCCAGGAGAAGAAACCCCAAATTCAGTTCGACTATTGGATGCTAATGATACAGTTGTTTATGATTCCATCCACGATGAGAGTAACTTCTCTCACTACCAGGATGTGGTGCCTCCATTTAATGCCTTCTCTCCCAATGCTCTGGTTAAGGTACGACATTTGAAAGCAATTACTTTGTTTTTGGGTAAAATTGTATTAGAGTAAGTGTGTTTCTATCTTACATTACTGAAGTTTGTATTAGAGTGTTTGCCTTCCTTACCTTATAGTATTTCTAACTTGCATTTCATAAGACTGTTTTACCTGGTGCTGGAAAGTAACAGAACAAGGATATGTCCAAACTCTCCACCTTCCATACGAAAGATCTGCACACAAAAACTTCTGCGGAAAAATATATGCGTGTTTTGATCAAATACTATCTCTAACTGTTAACACAGTGTCAATACAAGAATATGAGCATCATTAAAAAAGGAGACATAGATCGGACATGTGATACGCATGGAGACTAACTCTGTCACAAAACTGCACTGGTGGATAGACACCAGAGGGTAAAAAAAAGTGGAAGACCCAAAACAACCTAAGGAGAACAGTAAAACAAGAGCTGAAAGAAATGAACCACAACTGGAACACAATACAGAGGATTGTCAGAATAGAAATGAATTGTACATTTGTTGAACCTATACAGAGAAAGTTCAGTGAAAGAGAGAGAGAAGAATGGAGAGAAAGTGGGAGGAGAGAGTGTGGAAGAGAGATGATGAGAAGATGGAGAAAGATCAGATTACTGACATAATACCATGAAGACTTCACAAATTCTCTTGGAAACTACATGGATCAAGTGTAATTTATGAGCCGATATCATGGAAATTGGTCACAGAGGAATTGCTGTATAGCAGAAGTATGAACCACAACTGGAACACAATACAGAGGATTGTGAAAGAAATGAACCACAACTGGAACACAATACAGAGGATTGTGAAAGAAATGAACCACAACTAGAACACAATACAGAGGATTGTGAAAGAAATGAACCACAACTGGAACACAATACAGAGGATTGTGAAAGAAATGAACCACAACTGGAACACAATACAGAGGATTGTAGAAGAAATGGACCACAACTGGAACACAATACAGAGGATTGTGAAAGAAATGAACCACAACTGGAACACAATACAGAGGATTGTCAGAATGAGAAGAATTGTGTACATTTGTTGCTGCTCATAGCTGCAAGAAACATTACAAGTTAGAGAAGAGAGAGAGAGAGAGAGAGAGTGGGAGAGAGAGAGAGAGTGGGAGGAGAGTGTGGACAGAGAGAGTGGGAGAGAGAGAGAGTGGGAGGAGAGAGGTGTGGGAGAGAGAGAGAGTTGGAGGAAGAGAGTGTGGGAGGGAGAGAGTGTAGGAGAGAGAGAGTGGGAGAGAGAGAGTGGGAGGGAGAGTGTGGGAGAGAAGAGTGGGAGAGAGAGAGTGGGAGGGAGAGAGGTGTTATCTTACTACATAATACCATGAAGACTTCAACAAATTCTCCTTGTGAAAGCTACATGTGTATCAAGTGTAGCAAATGCTACGGGTCCGCGTTCGGAGACCCGCTCCTGGAGCAGAAAATGTCTAGCTTGTAAAGTGTCGGTTTAAATATTTTTAAAGGGCCTACATTTTCAGATATTGAGGCCAAAATCCTGACTGACTGTGAAGAATATCAGCAACAAACTTGCAGACGATGCAAGCGAAATACAAAGTACGACGATTTCAGCGTCTCTACTACGCTCGATGAAGTTGTAGAAAATCAAAGACCCGAACACAAGTTTGAAAGTCAGATGTTTATTGTCATAATTGATAATGTACTCTCTGCCTTAGCTAAACGCATGAGAGCGTACCATAGAGTGATTATTGTATTTGAAATACTTCGACAGTTAAAGTCTCTTACAGCAGAAGAGATCTTGAAAGAACTCCAAATATTGTCAGCTCTTACCAAGAGGATTTGGAAGAAAGCCTGGGCGACGAACTTGTCAGTTCACTGAACTCTTAAAACTAATGTAGCTGCTGCTATTAGTCAGACAAGAAAAGATACTCTTGAACTGCAATTTTATCAACTTATAATGGAAAATTTATTAGAGTCGTGTTTCCCAAATGTAGAAATAGTCTTACGAATTTACTTGTCTTTAATGATTACTAACTGCAGCGGAGAACGTTCTTTTCAACATTAAAGTGTATAAAAGTGAGTTAAGAAACATGATGGGACAAGATCATCTAAATAATCTCACCTTAATGAACATTGAATGTAATTTACTTAGAGAAATTGATTTGTCTAGTATTATCTCTAAAGTTGCTCACATTAAATCGAGACAAGTTTGTTTGTAAAAGTTGTGTTTTATTTTATTATATACAAAATCTAGGCCCTGCGCTAGAATTTGCTATAGCTCCGCTGGCTTAATAGGACTCTTCACATGATTAAACCTCTGTTTCTTTACATGATTAAACCTCTGTCTCTTCACATGATTAAACCTCTGTCTCTTCACATGATTAAACCTCTGTCTCTTCACATGATTAAACCTCTGTCTCTTCACATGATTAAACCTCTGTCTCTTCACATGATTAAACCTCTGTCTCTTCACATGATTAAACCTCTGTCCTTCACATGATTATCTGTCTCCAATGATTAACTCTGTTCTTCACATGTTAAACCTCTGTCTTACAGATTAACCTCCCAGATTAAACCTCTGTTCTCAATGATTAAACTCTGTCTCTTCCATGATTAAACCTCTGTCTCTTACATGATTAAACCTCTGTCTCTTACATGATTAAACCTCTGTCTCTCAAGATTAACCTCTGTCTTCATGAACCTCTGCTCTATGATTAAACCTCTGTCTCTTCATGATTAAACCCTGTCTTCCAGATTAACCTCTGTCTCTTCAATAAACCTCTGTCCTCAGATTAAACTCGTCTCTACATGATTAAACCTCTGTCTTCATGTTAAACTCTGTCTTCATGATTAAACCTCTGTCTCTTCACATGATTAAACCTCTGTCTCTTCACATGATTAAACCTCTGTCTCTTCACATGATTAAACCTCTGTCTCTTCACATGATTAAACCTCTGTCTCTTCACATGATTTGCCCAGAGAATAGTGATTGTCTGATTTGTATTCATTGGTTCAGAAACACAAAGTAAGCATTGAAAGGAGGCATGAAAGAAGGAGCATTAAAGCAAAACCCTGAAACGAGTTTTATTGAAAGAGGCAAGAAATATCGAACTCAACTGCACAGAAAGAATGAACGAGTTGTTTTAGATAGAGCAGTAGAAATACCATACACTTACCCATTCACTTACCACATACACTTACCACATTCAACAAGAGATTGCTCTGCTACTCTATCACAGGGCCAGCCAATGGATAGAACTGATATTTTGAACGCCCTCATAGAGTGTGGCTGCAAAGAAGATTTTCATTTAAACCAATCCACGTCAACTACTAGATTGCGAGAACTTGGTTTGAAGATTGGAGTAGCAAGAAAAGAACAGCATAACAGTTACGTGAGTAGGCTCATCAATCAAAATCGAACTGGTACGGTCTGTCGCTGGACGCTGTTGGAGATATTGCAAAGGAGATCGAGCACCTATGGACATGTCCGGAGTGCAATGAAGATATTCCAAACTGAAACTGCGTAAGGAGAAAATGCCTGCATGCCCTTTATATTTTTATTTTTAAATTCGAAAGTGCCGTAACGAGTGGACCCATTACGATTGCACGTGTATACTCCCAGCGTCGTCATTCTTTCGAATTAGAGCTGCTCGAAATTTGTTTGAGTTGGTTTGATTGTGCCATTTCGGTTTTTTTGAAGGTTCACACCTTTTGACCGCGATCAAATGTGCATCACACTTTAATCTTAGCCAGACGTCCGAGGCAGTGTGTAAAGATTTGAGAGAATGTACTCATCTGTGATTCATATCCCAACTTCACTACAACTTCGTTACTGTAACTATTCTTGACTGCTTCATCGTTACTGTAACTATTCTTGACTGCTTCATCGTTACTGTAACTATTCTTGACTGCTTCATCGTTACTGTAACTATTCTTGACTGCTTCATCGTTACTTACTTCTGACCTTATCTTACTGTAACTATTTGACTTCATCGTTACTGTAACTATTCTTGACTGCTTCATCGTTACTGTAACTATTCTTGACTGCTTCATCGTTACTGTAACTATTCTTGACTGCTTCATCGTTACTGTAACTATTCTTGACTGCTTCATCGTTACTGTAACTATTCTTGACTGCTTCATCATTTCAGGGCAATCTGGTGTATGCTGGGTATGGTCGAGTGGAGGATTATGATTGGTTGATACAGAACAATATTAACATTTCCGGTAATCTTGTGATAGTCAAGTATGGGCGGATATTCAGAGGTGATAAGGTGGGTGTGAAGATGTGCATGATGAGTGTGGGAATGTGAGAGGTTTGTGGGTTAGTGTACATGGCAAATGTGAGAATGTGTGTGGTTTGTTTGTGATTCTTTCTTGTCTCCAATTCGGTTTTAATTCACAGCGTCAGGATAAAAAAAGAGATTTCTAGAACGAACCATTGTGTGCGTGTTGTAAATAGTGTCTTTCGTTGCCTCTGTTATCTCTGATGTTCACCTTTGCGTGGCCGCCTTCTGCTTCGTATCCATTGTATCGAAGCAACATTGACCTTTGTGGCGCACTGTCTGTTGGTAATCTTCTTCTGTTGACAGAACCATTTCATTTGTTGTTTCTTAATGAAATTCAGAACAGAGGCTGTATCCACTTTTTCCTGATGTCTTCATTTCTCAACCGGTCTCTTCTTGTTACTTCCAGCATTCTGAGTAGACACTTCATCTCTGTCATGACTAGTTTTCGTCTATCATTTGATGTCAGCGTCCAGGTTTGGCACTGGTAACATAATGTGGGGAGAAAGATTGTGTTGAACATTGCTCTTTTGTGTTCATGGTGACATGTTTGCTTTTTTCAACTGGCGCCATTTGTCTTATAATTTTATTTGTTTTGTTGCATCTGTTTTTGGATTTTGTAAGTTATTCTTCCACCTACCTAAAATATCATCCCTAATTAAGTGTATGTGGTAAGTGTATGTGGTAAGTGTATGTGGTAAGTGTATGTGGTAAGTGTATGTGGTAAGTGTATGTAGTAGTGTATGGGTAAGTGTATGTGTAAGTGTATGTGGTAAGTGTATGTGGTAAGTGTATGTGGTAAGTGGTATGTGGTAAGTGTATGTGGTAAGTGGTATGTGGTAAGTGTATGTGGTAAGTGTATGTGGTAAGTGTATGTGGTAAGTGTATGTGGTAAGTGTATGTGGTAAGTGTATGTGGTAAGTGTATTTGGTAAGTGTATGTGGTAAGTGTATGTGGTAAGTGTATGTGGTAAGTGTATGTGGTATGTGGTAAGTGTATGTGGTAAGTGTATGTGGTAAGTGTATGTGGTAAGTGTATGAGGTAAGTGTATGAGTTAAATGTATGCAACTACTAATGCTTACTTCTCTCTGGCTGGAGTAACATCTCCCAATATATTTTCTCAAGGTTGACCTGGCAGCGTTACATGGTGCAATAGGTATCATAATCTATTCCGATCCTGCTGACTGTACCGGTTTAAATATGGGTGACCCAAGAGTCTACCCCGACACCTGGTGGTTACCTCCCACTGGTGCCCAGAGAGGGACTATATTCACTGGAGATGGAGATCCCTTAACTCCTGGATATCCAGCTAATGGTAAGTTAACACTTGGATATCCCACTAACGGTAAGTTAACACTTGGATATCCCACTAACGGTAAGTTAACACATGGATATCCCACTAACAGTAAGTCAACACTTGGATATCCCACTAACGGTAAGTCAACACTTGGATATCCCACTAACGGTAAGTCAACACTTGGATATCCCACTAACAGTAAGTCAACACATGGATATCCAGCTAATGGTAAGTCAACACTTTGATATCCAGCTAATGGTAAGTCAACACTTGGATATCCCACTAACGATAAGTCAACACATGGATATCCCACTAACGGTAAGTTAACACTTGGATATCCCACTAACGGTAAGTTAACACTTGGATATCCCACTAACGGTAAGTTAACACTTGGATATCCCACTAACGGTAAGTTAACACTTGGATATCCCACTAACGGTAAGTTAACACTTGGATATCCCACTAATGGTAAGTTAACACTTGGATATCCCACTAATGGTAAGTCAACACTTGGATATCCCACTAACGGTAAGTCAACACTTGGATATCCAGCTAATGGTAAGTCAACACTTGGATATCCAGCTAATGGTAAGTCAACACTTGGATATCCCACTAACAGTAAGTCAACACATGGATATCCACTAACAGATCAACACTTGATATCCATCTAACAGTAAGTCAACACTTGGATATCCACTAACAGGTAAGTCAACGATGGATATCCACTAACGTAGTTAACACTTGGATATCCACTAACGGTAGTTAAACTTGGATATCCACTAACAGTAGTCAACACTTGGATATCCACCTAACGGTAGTCAACCTGATATCCAGCTATGGTAAGTCAACACTGGATATCCAGCTCAATGGAGTCAACACTGGATATCCCACTAACAGTAAGTCAACACTTGGATATCCACTAACGTAAGTCAACACTTGGATATCCCACTAATGGTAAGTCAACACTTGGATATCCCACTAACAGTAAGTCAAAAGATGGATATCCCACTAACGGTAAGTTAACACTTGGATATCCCACTAACGGTAAGTTAACACTTGGATATCCCACTAACGGTAAGTTAACACTTGGATATCCCACTAACGGTAAGTTAACACTTGGATATCCCACTAACGGTAAGTTAACACTTGGATATCCCACTAACGGTAAGTCAACACTTGGATATCCCACTAACGGTAAGTCAACACTTGGATATCCCACTAATGGTAAGTCAACACTTGGATATCCCACTAACAGTAAGTCAACACTTGGATATCCCACTAACAGTAAGTCAACACTTGGATATCCCACTAATGGTAAGTCAACACTTGGATATCCCACTAACGGTAAGTTAACACTTGGATATCCCACTAACAGTAAGTGTGATAGTGTATATTTCCTTGATAAATAAACATCTACAACATTAGAATTTGTGCAGCCATTGAAGTTGTAAACAAACAGAATAAACAGACAGAATAAACAAACAGAATAAACAAACAGAATAAACAAACAGAATAAACAAACAGAACGAATATCACAAGCCCCAAATACCAAAAAGCCACAAATATCAACACAAGACGATTACTATAATATGAGCAGTTGGAACAAGCTGTCATTCTGCGCCTTAGAACAGGACACAATCGACTCCGCAGCCACATGTACACAAAGTGCCCGTCTGCCTAGCGTGTTCGTAACGCGTTGAACGACGGGTGACAAGCTCCCTGTGAGTACGGGTTCAATTCCGAGGGCTGACATAAAAGCCACAGGTTCTCCAGATTTACGGTGTTCGTGGCACCGAACCGAAGAGTTACGATGTCCATGACACCGAGCCGAAGAGCTGAAAGCTCAAGAGCTTCTGGATCAGTAAAATATAATGTATACACATTTCAATATTGCCAATTCAGCCATGTGTACATGTGGACAGGCACATCAGACTACAGAGCACATTCTTCAAGACTGCCCCGAATATGATACACTGAGGCAAATTCACTGGCCTAACGAAACAACACTCGACAGAAAACTACACAGACCTCTGTGTGAGCTACAAAGGACAGTGAAGTTTATACAAGAGACAACATTGAACATATAGACAATATTTCACGCCAACGAAAGGAAGGAAGGATACAAGAGACAACATTGAACATATAGACAATATTTCACGCCAACGAAAGGAAGGAAGGATACAAGAGACAACATTGAACATATAGACAATATTTCAAGCGAACGAAAGGAAGGATACAAGAGACAACATTGAATATATAGACAATATTTCAAGCGAACGAAAGGAAGGATACAAGAGACAACATTGAATATATAGACAATATCGGGAACGCAAAGAAGAAGAAGATATAGACAATATTTCAAGCCAACGAAAGGAAGGAAGGATCAGAGACAACATTGAAATATAGACAATATTTCAAGCGAACGAAAGGAAGGAAGGATACAAGAGACAACATTGAACATATAGACAATATTTCACGCCAACGAAAGGAAGGAAGGATACAAGAGACAACATTGAACATATAGACAATATTTCAAGCGAACGAAAGGAAGGAAGGATACAAGAGACAACATTGAACATATAGACAATATTTCAAGCGAACGAGAAGGAAGGATACAAGAGACAACATTGAATATATAGACAATATTTCAAGCCAACGAAAGGAAGAAAGGACAATTCGGTGAATAACCATGCGTGCTCTGATCATTTTCTGACACAGGAAGCTCTCAGCGACAGCGCACGAACTCGAAGCACCGGCGAGGTCCCCAATGTAATTTCGATGGTGAAAATAATTTGTAGGAATTTTATTTTTGTAGTCTTTCTTATTCAAATCTTTCTGTCCGGGCTGCGGCTTTCCAGACTGATCTTCTCGATTTTAAACTACCAAGGGTTCTTTCCCGTGCTCAAATTGAACACAGGTCCTGTATTTTATCGTCCGTCTCCGGTAGGACTAGGGGATCGATCTCACCTACACAGAGATCAATGATTTCTGGAAACAATATCCTGTTGGCTCCACGTTGGACCAAACCGAGTATCTTTAGATCGGGAAACAATCATCATGTGTGAAAAGTTGGAAAATATGTAGATTAATATAATTTAAAACGGAAAAGCTGGAAAAAGCTGAAGGAAATACAAAGCATAGGAAAACTTGGAATTATCTTGTTGAAGGTCTATGTCTAAGTCAGGGTTAAACAAAAGCTTGGAATTATCTTGTTGAAGGTCTATGTCTCAGTCAGGGTTAAACTAAAGCTTGGAATTATCTTGTTGAAGGTCTATGTCTCAGTCAGGGTTAAACTAAAGCTTGGAATTATCTTGTTGAAGGTCTATGTCTAAGTCAGGTTAAACAAAGCTTGGAATTATCTTGTTGAAGGTCTATGTCTCAGTCAGGGTTAAACTAAAGCTTGGAATTATCTTGTTGAAGGTCTATGTCTAAGTGTCAGGGTTAAACAAAAGCTTGGAATTATCTTGTTGAAGGTCTATGTGTCAGTCAGGGTTAATCAAAAGCTTGGAATCTTGTTGAAGGTCTATGTCTAAGTCAGGGTTAAACTAAAGCTTGGAATTATCCTGTTGAAGGTCTATGTCTCAGTCAGGGTTAAACTAAAGCTTGGAATTATCTTGTTGAAGGTCTATGTCTCAGTCAGGGTTAATCAAAAACTTGGAATTATCTTGTTGGTGGTCTATGTCTCAGTCAGAGCTAAACAAAAGAGAAAGAGAGTGATGTACTATTTTTAAAGGGCAAAATTTGCTTTGTTGTAACAAAATATGTTTTTTCTTTGATCTAGATCTAGGGTACCGCTACACAGAAGAAAATGTCGTACCGCCCCTGCCCAAAATTCCATGCCATCCAATCGGATACGGAGCAGCTTACAATATACTCAAGTATGTATTTGTTATTTCAACTTTCTGAGAATAAAGCATCACGTATAGTGGACGTCTGTGACTTAGCGATAGAGAGCCCAATCTCTCTCTCACTCTCTCTCAATCGTTCTTATTCGCCAATTTTGATCATTCTTATTGTGATATATAAACAGCTTTTGCCAAGAACGTTTATTTTACGTCACATTGCTCAACACCATTTGGAGCTCTTAGTGCTTGTCCTTCGGTGACATGTCCGATTTCAACAAGCGTTTACTGGGTTTGCTGTCTATCAGCCTTTGACTGTCTTCAGCCGACCTGCAAGGCAGCAGGTGGAGCTCACTCAGAATCCAAGCGTACCTGTTTCAAACTCCACAGCGGGCAATTTGGAAGCAACTTTGTTCTCGTGGATTTTTACGAACGTTACAAATAGACCTCACCGTTCAGAAAGCAATTGTAAGCTACTGAACGTATAAGTAGTGATTAGGTTACAAATAGACCTCACCGTTCAGAAAGCAATTGTAAACTACTGAACGTATAAGTAGTGATTAGGTTACAAATAGACCTCACCGTTCAGAAAGCAATTGCAAACTACTGAACGTATAAGTAGTGATTAGAATATCGACGACTCGTTTACTGTGGTTGATAGCGACGCCATGTAAAGAATATGCCACGATTTTCATTTTCATAGATTTCTATTGGTGCTATACTAACTGCAAGAGTGGACAACCAATTCCATCATCCACCTGGAGAACGACAATAGAGAATAGATAGACAGATATAATATAGACTTTATGGAACACGAGAATAGATAGACAGATATTGGGAACGCAAGAGAGAGAGATAGACAGATATAATATATACTTTATGAAACACGAGAATAGATAGACAGATATTGGGAACGCAAGAGAGAGAGAGAGATAGACAGATATAATATAGACTTTATGGAACACGAGAATAGATAGACAGATATTGGGAACGCAAGAGAGAGAGAGATAGACAGATATAATATAGACTTTATGGAACACGAGAAAATGTGACGTATAGGTTACATATATATGTCGATCAAGTAATTTCATTCTTACTCAGGGTTTATGTGACTACGGGATTATGTGACTACGGGATTATGTGACTACGGGATTATGTGACTACGGGATTATGTGACTACGGGTTTATGTGACTACGGGATTATGTGACTACGGGATTAAGCTTTGCCTTGAGTTCCAAAGATCATGAGTTTGAACTTAGACCTTACCGTTCTGTTAAAGGGCAACCAGCAGAACATTAAAGAAGTTAGTAACAAAAAGTTGTAGGAAAGAGGTGGTCTGGACTTGCTTAGATTCTAGTATCTTGCATCACACGAGAACAATGTTCTGTAAAGTTGTAGAAAAGAGATGGTCTGGACTTGCTTAGATTCTAGTATCTTGCATCACACGAGAGCAATGTTCTGTAAAGTTGTAGAAAAGAGATGGTCTGGACTTGCTTAGATTCTAGTATCTTGCATCACACGAGAGCAATGTTCTGTAAAGTTGTAGAAAAGAGGTGGTCTAGACTTGCTTAGATTCTAGTATCTTGCATCACACGAGAACAATGTTCTGTAAAGTTGTAGGAAAGAGGTGGTCTAGACTTGCTTAGATTCTAGTATCTTGCATCACACGAGAACAATGTTCTGTAAAGTTGTAGAAAAGAGGTGTTCTGGACTTGCTTAGATTCTAGTATCTTGCATCACACGAGAACAATGTTCTGTAAAGTTGTAGAAAAGAGGTGGTCTGGACTTGCTTAGATTCTAGTATCTTGCATCACACGAGAACAATGTTCTGTAAAGTTGTAGAAAAGAGGTGTTCTGGACTTGCTTAGATTCTAGTATCTTGCATCACACGAGAACAATGTTCTGTAAAGAACATAAAGACCATAATGATGCGAACTAATGTTCTCTTCAACACGATAATACGAGTATTACAAGATCAAAGAACAGAACCACTTCATCATATTTTGGACTATTAGATACAGAATATTAGGACATAGAGATGAGACGTGTTCAGATTGTCAGTTTAAAGTACACACCTACTTCGTGACGTTTATTCATCTAGGGTGCAAAGTTGAAAGGTTATAGTACCAAAATGTGATACGGTCACTATCTCCAGGCATTATATGTGTCTGTGATGTATGATTTACATAACCATAGTCTCCATTCCGTTTATTCCCTACATTTTCTTTGATAAAGATCTTTGTTGTAGCGTCGATGTATCTTGTTCTTGAACTTTGTAAAACTACCTTTCAGAAAGCAATGGCAAACTACTGAACGTATAAATGGTGCTTAGAAAATCAACAACTCGTTTACTGTGGTTGATGGTGACGTCTTGTAAAGAATATGCCACGATTCACATTTTCAAAACTGTATATAGTTCATTCCAAAATTTGTGAACATCTTTACCGACCGATTTTTTTCCGATCCAGAAGCACTTGAGCTTTTCAGTTCTTCGGCTCGGTGCCATGGACATTGTAACCCTTCGGCTCGGTGCCACGAACACCGTAACTCTGGGGAATCTGTGGCTTTTTCTGCCATCCCGCGGAATTGAACCCGCACACACAGAGGGATAGTCACCCGTAGTCCAACGCGCTACGAACACGCTGGGCAGACGAGCATACCGACCGATTTAAAATCATCCACTTCACAGAAATGATTGTTTGTTACATTTGTCTATAGATAACAGCGGCGACTTTCTTAAGTATTTGTGGCGAACCCAAACCTTTAGTGCTGTAAAATGTTCATTATATGTTATTAATAAAATAACAGCGATGTTGATTTGGTATATATGTAGAAGTTTAGCAGTACGATAGTCAACTTTTTCTATAATAAGCATTTGCGTGCTCCACATGCAATTCAGCGCAAGTGAAAAGCGGAAATCCCGTCGAATTAATCAGTTTACAATGTATCATAACGACTGTCATTGGCGAATGTACACAACATTATTTTCATTTATAGAAGTGGAAGGTATCATTTGTTCAACATGTCACCTTTCTTTTTATAATATGTAATAGGGATACGCCTTTGCAAACATTCGCCACCATTTTGTGTATTAATGTAAATTCTAAACTTTGATGATCATTTTGTTGTGCTTATGCAAAATTATATAAGAAAAAACGTTTTTGCATCAACTAAGCTACCTACCAATTAGTTAAACATGGATTCGTAAGGTCGTGAGATATATAAGACTGCCTGCAAAAAATTACTTTTATAAATCAAGTAGATTTCGTACAAATTAAACTTTAGTGTGATCACGAATTTTGGAACGTACTATAGTAACAGATTAAAGTTTATCATGTTGAGGTAGAGTAAATTGATGGTGATACTGATGGTGGTAGTGATGGTTGGGATGGTGATACGAGGGTGGAGTGTGTGATGGTGATTGATGGTGTGTGTGGTGATGGTGATACTGATGGTGGTGATGTTGGATGGTGATATGTGGTGGATGGTGGATGGTGATAGATGGTGGTAGTGATGGTTGGGATGGTGATACTGATGGTGGTAGTGATGGTTGGGATGGTGATACTGATTGTGATGCTGATGATGTTGAAGTAAATATGCAGTTGTCAGAATATCTAACGTTTCATATTTTTAAAACACACATTCAACGCTTGCTTTTTTTTGGGTTTGAAACACACATTGAACATTTACATTGACCGTGTGGTACCGGGGCCGCAAGGTAAGCAAATAATAGTAACACTGCGACCTACAAGGCATGTCGTAAGAGGTGACTGATGAGGACCTAGGAAGCTACCTAGTAAATAAAAAACATCGAAGAATTTGGATGTTCTTGTCTACTTGTAAGCGCATAACTGGTACAGCATAAAATCGCTCTTAGACTCAGATCACATACAAATCACACAGATTAGTTAACAAGTAGCCGATATGGAGCGTACAAGAAGAAGAAGAAGAAAATTTAAATTATTCAAATATTTCTTGACAAAAAAAATTTCGTTTATGAAAGAATTATTCAATAATTTAACTAATACATAATTACAATATCTGTAACAGTTAAACTCACTACCTTGTGGATGCGAGCTAGGAGAGCTAAATACTATGGGAGTAAACCCTGATAGATCATCCCCACTGCCTTGTGGGTCAGTACGGTTAGACAGAAGGCTAAAGAAGTAAACTTTGACAACAAATCCGGAGGGAGGGACTCTAAGGAAGTTGGTGGATTATGTGTGTATTCCATTCAATCGTTGGGCATCCACTGTAAATCTTGTTGATTTCAAACGTATAGACTTTGTCTTTCCTTTGGATGAAACGGTAGGATAGAGATGGAGGTTTGAGCAGAATTGGCGAGGTACATCCCCATATCAGCTGCCCAGGATAGACATAAGGGGAGAGGACACTTCATCCTTGCTTTTGACTCGGACACAACAAGGAAACAATCTTCACGTCGGACACAACATGGAAACAATCTTCGTCAGACACAACAAGGAAACAATCTTCACGTCGGACACAACAAGGAAACAATCTTCGTCGGACACAACAAGGAAACAATCTTACGTCCAGACACAACAAGAACAATCTTCATCCCGGACACAACAAGAACAATCTTTCCGTCGAGAAAACAGGAAGAAGAGTCTTCAGTCGGACATCAACACTGGGAAACAATTCACGTCGGACACAACACGGGAAACAATCTTCACGTCGGACACAACAAGGAAACAATCTTCACGTCGGACACAACAAGGAAACAATCTTCACGTCGGACACAACACGGGAAACAATCTTCACGTCGGACACAACACGGGAAACAACAGTCACGTGAGAGTGATGAGCTGAAAAGCAAGAGAGACAATCGTAAACTCAGAAGATGATTGATTGATAGGACCATCATCATTGCACTTCGGTGAATAAACATGTGTGCTCCGATCTCTTTCTTACACATGCAGATCTCAGCGATAGTGCACGAACTCTGTAGCACCGGCGAGTGTCCACGATGAGATTTAGAAGGTGGTAAAGATATTTTGTAAGAATTTCATTTTTAGTATTTTTCTAATTAATTTTGCACGTGATGTTGGCTTTTCTGCATGCTCTTCTTGAGTCCGAGCTGCCATGGGTTATTTTATGCGCTCACATTGAACACGGACCTACGTTTTATCATCCGTCTCCGATATGACTAGGAACTTAATCTCACCTACACCTAAATCAGGGATCTCTTGAAAAATATCTGGATGGCTCCACGAGGGAGCGAAGCGATTATCTTTGCAGCGAGAAGCGAACACATAACCACTACGCCACACAAACTCAGAAGTTGTCACAGTAAAACACTTGACCGTCTGTAAAGACGAATGAGGCTATATATATATATATACAATAAGACACAGCTAGAGTAGGTTGTCATGTTTTCTTTCTTCAATGTCGTCACACTGTTACCGGTTGTCCCAGTCGTCACTGTTACTGGTTGGCCCAGTGTCGTCACACTGTTACCTGGTTGTTGCCCAGTGTCGTCACACTGTTACCTGGTTGTTGCCCAGTCTCACTGTTACCGTTGCGTGTCTCCCTGTTCCTGGTTGTGCGGTCTCACTTACTGTTTGGCCAGTGTCGTCACACTGTTACCTGGTTGTTGCCCAGTGTCGTCACACTGTTACCGGGTTGTTGCCAGTGTCGTCACACTGTTACCGGGTTGTTGCCCAGTGTCATGGTTTTCTGTTTTGTCTTGCGCTGTTCTGGTGGCTTGGGTGATTGTTATTTTTGCTCTTTCACAGGATTCTGCTACGCCATCTAACCATCTTTTTCATGGTCATCCTCTCGCCTTCTTTCCCGATGTTCTGTTGTAAAAGACTCCGTATACTGTGGAGTTTGGTTGCATTCTTATTAAGTGGCCAAACCACTTCCTTCTTTGTTTATCTATGTAATTCAAGCAAGGTTCTGTGCCAACTTTCTTTCTTATGCTGAGGTTGGTGACTGTATTTTCTTGTGTTGTTAGTAACTTTTTGCAGGCAGCGCATTACACTTGTAGTTATTTTTGTGACTACACTTTACTCATTGTCCATGTTTGGTCCTGGTAACACAAAGTAGGTATGAAAATGCTGTTGATCATCTGTTGTTTAGCTGTCAGTGAAATTTTTGGGTGCCTTAACAATGGGGCTAGCTGGTAGGTTACAGCATTTGAGCACATTACAGCATTGTCACTAACCAACAATACTCTAATGATCTACTTACAGAGAATTGTCCGGTACAGTTATTCCAGAAACATCTGACTTCATTGGTGGTCTCAATATAACATACAGGACTGGACCCAACTTCATACAGGATGGAATGTAAGTAGGCACTAGTGTTTGTAAATGTCTATGCGTGTCGCTCTCACTACTCTCAATAGTATCTGTCCTACCGCTGGTGGAGCAAGGAGTTGAGCGTCTGTAGCGTGGTAGTGAACTCGATCACAATCCAAGCGTTCCTGGTTCAAACTCTGCGTCGGGCAAGTTTGATAGCAAATTATTTCCCATAGATTTGTACGAAAAGTAAAAAATAGACTTCACCGCTCAGAAACCAATGGCAAACTACTGAACGTATAAGTGGTGACTAGAGAATCGACGACTCGTTTACTGTTGTCCTGTGAAGGATTTGCTACGATTTTCATTTTTCAAGACAAGGGGACACGAACCTGTGGAATTTAATGTCCGCAAGGCTAGTACAGTCGTCGCGATACTGTTCCGTTTAGGATGTTTTCTTTCTGCTCCCGATAGAAAAAAAAACTCTTAGCTTTACCGAGGATTAAGCCGGATCTCCCGAAAGGGAATCTAATCAATTTGGCCACCAGCTCTCAATATAATTCTGATATGCAGGTGTTTTTTTTCCTTGATTTCCTGTAACCTTTACAGACATTACGGTACCAAGTGCATGTTACTCGCCAATAATCATCAAGAGGAAGGGGCAGACCAAGTGAAAATGGAATCATCAAGAAAAGGATGGATTGATGGAGTTACAGACATCTTAAAACTCCACAATATCACAGCATATCAAGCGACCAAGCGTACACTATCTCGGACACCGATCATCAGTTAAAACTGCCCCGCCTAACGGCGAAAAGGGCAGAGAATGACAAACCCCCTCCCCCAGATAAGTAAGAGAAGAAAGGCTTGCTAATGCTAACATACGATAGCATATTCATCATTACACACACTCTAGATGTGTTACAACACATGTCAGTTTAGCATCATTCTGTGTTAGGTTAACAGTGTAAAGATTTAGCATCATTCGTGTGTTAGAGATGTTACAACACATGTGTCAAGATGTTAGCATCATTCTGTGTGTTAGAGATGTTACAACAGATGTGTCAAGCTTTTAGATCTTTGTGTAGAATGTTACACATGTGTCAAGATGTTAGCATCATTCTGTGTGTTAGAGATGTTACAACACATGTGTCAAGCTGTAAGCATCATTCTGTGTGTTAGAGTTCTTAAAGCACACGTGATCGCCTCTCGTACCAACGGTACTCGCTTAGCTTCCTCGTGAAGCGATCATGATATTTTTTCCATAGATGCCTGATCTCAATGTAGGTGATATCGAGTTCCTAGTCCTATCGGAGATGGACGATAAAACGTAGACCACATGTTCAAGTTGTGCACGTAAAATAAACCTGGACAGCTCAAAATCTAGAAGAGCAGGCTGGAAAGCTGCTGCCTGTACACAATTCAATAAAAAGATTAAAAATAAAATTCCTACAAAACATTTTCACCATCTCCTAATTCGCATTGGGAAACCTCGCCGGTGCTACGGAGATCGTGCACTGTCATATCTTCCTGTGTAAGAAAGAGATCGGAGCACACATGGTTACTCATGGAAGTACAATGATGATGGTTATATCACTCAATGGGGTCAAAGGCGCAAGGAAGCGACGTGCCAGGATTAGAGAGATGGCTCTAATCCCCTGCCCTCACCTCCATGTGGTGACCCTGGTAACAGATGGTGGTTCCGGTCTGGCCAAGAGGGCAGGTGCTGTGGGAGAGCTACTCTGGGGCATGTAGAGATGCAAAGGTAGTCATGCTTGATGGGATCCACCCGCAACACAGACGAGCGAACTCCCAGAGTAACTATTAATGCTCGCCTCTCCCGGATGATGGGAAAAGCTAGAACAACACATGTGGAACTCGCGTGCGGAACTCGGAGCCCACGCATTCTCTCTCTTGTTGCATATTTCTTGAGCCGATGAGAATTCCGGGTGATGCGTTGGACCGCGCGTTGGTCCACATGGATCAAGGGTTCGAATCGGAACCATCGAAGGGAGGTTGACCCGCGTGTGGCGAAATTCGGAGCCCAGGCACACTCTCTTTAGCCACCGCTCTAGAGCCGATGAGTGTGCTGAGTGATGAGTTGAGTTGCACGTGGGCAACATGGGGCAAACTCGGTTTGCCCACTCGAAGTCGGACAGCCCAGTAGAAATTGACAGAAATGGGGAGGTAGGCACCAGGGCCTCATCGGAGGGAGCAGCCGGCAGCAGTGCCAGAGGGTGTGCGTCCCACCCACACTAGTAGAACTGGAAAGCCCAGCAGAGGCAAAACCAGTGCATGCGCGGCAGGCGCAGGCATGCGCGGTAGCGGCATGCTCGGCAGCAGCAAGCGTGGCAGCGGTAGGCAGGGTGTGGCACCCAAATACATAGAACAACTGGAAAGCCCAGCAGAGGTAAGGCCAGTGCGCGTTTCCGCTCGCAGGGAACTACTGCTGCCGATTGTCGATTGGGAACAATCAAAGGCTAGCGGAGCAAACCGCAAACAAAGCTGAACGGGGGGCAAACCAAGGTGTTCATTAAAACGATCGGTTTTGCTGGGCAGATGGCGTTCATAAGCCCGGGAGGGCAGGCCGTCCAAGGGTCGCTGCCCTGAAAGAAAATAGCAACCACTGCCTTGTGGGTTACGGCTGGGACATCAAAGGCTAGCGGAGAGCGAATCCGCACACAATAGCTGGCTGAAATCGAACACCCACCGAAGGATAAGCAACTGTGCTCAAATAGGTGCTTAAGGTTTGGTGCACGTACATTACGTTCTGATGTATGGCAGTTTATATATCACAATAAGAATGATAAAAACTAGCCTAGAACGATCGCAAGAAGATACCACTCAATCAATAAATGTGTCGCTGTAACGCTTCTGTACAGACTGTATGCTGATGGTCATTGTCAAGCTGTGACACATTCTAGACTGTATGCTAGACGTGTCACATGTGTCAAGCTGTGAGCATCATTCTGTACAGACTGTATGCTAGACGTGTCACATGTGTCAAGCTGTGAACATCATTCTGTACAGACTGTATGCTAGACGTGTCACATGTGTCAAGCTGAACATCATTCTACAGATTGTATGTAGACAGTCATGTGTCGCTGTAGCACATCTGTACAGACTGTATACTAGAGGTGTCCCATGTGTCAAACTAGAGACATCAAATTTGTAATGGATAAATATTATAACTAAAATCAATTCTTGTGTTTGTGTTGCAGGAAAATTGAGCTAAACGTCACTACTACAAACAAGAGAGCTAAAGCTGAAAATGTGTTTGGAATCATTAAAGGAACTGTGGAACCAGGTAAAACATTAAAGGAACCGTGGAACCAGGTAAAACATTAAAGGAACAGTGGAACCAGGTAAAACATGTCATGTCATTAAAGGAACTGTGGAACCAGGTAAAACATTAAAGGAACTGTGGAACCAGGTAAAACATTAACGGAACTGTGGAACCAGGTAAAACATTAAAGGAATTGTGAAGCCAGGTAAAACATTAAAGGAATTGTGGAACCAGGTAAAACATTAAAGGAACTATGGAACCAGGTAAAACATTAAAGGAATTGTGAAGCCAGGTAAAACATTAAAGGAATTGTGGAACCAGGTAAAACATTAAAGGAAGAACCAGGTAAAACATGTCATGTCATTGGTATAAGAAAAGCTGTCGTTGCTACCTGTATAAAAGCGCTTTTAGGGCTGTGTAGAACAGGTGGGAGGCATGAGCTTGTAGAATTTACTGGCCGCATGGCTAGTCAGTCGCTGTGAAACTGTTCAGGTCAAGATTTTTTATTCATGCCCCAACGGAAAAAAAGAACTCTTTGACCCTACCGGGGATTGAACCTTGGTCTCCCGAATAGAAGCCCGTGCTCTAATCTATTTGACCAGATGCTCCTCCTACGTCATTGGTATATGACGCACAATCAATGTAAACTTTCAGTGCCATTTTTTATTCAGACAGAAATTCAAAGCTAGTCAAACTAACATATCGACGAATACGCCTTTTTTCTGAGCAACACCACACAGTTATTGGCTATTGGTTACTGAAAGAACGTAACAGCACTCCGGGCAAACCCATAAATGCTAAGTCTTCCCCAGCAGATATCGAAGGGCATGTATACAGATGGTTCTAGTGGCTCGATGGTTAATCACATTCCTCACTCTGCCCATCCGACATCCAGTTCTACTTGTACAATGTGAAACTCCAAAATCCTGAAATCGTAGGATCAATTCAGCATCCATTTTAGTGTCCTCATCCAACAGGCAGTCGTGAAGACACTGAAGATCCTCTTCCTTATCCATCTTCAACTCCCCAACAATCGATGCTGTTGATGCAAGCCTGTCTGTTTTCTCGGTGTCACAAACACCAGGATGCCCAGGACAGTATATCCACGTAAGCCTCTGGAGGTTCGAAACTTCAATAGACGACATCCACTCATACCAAACCTGCAATTCTTTTATTTCCGATGCCAAACTTGGAGGTTTGCTGGGAGTATCAAGAAGAAAACTAGTCACGACAGAGATGAAGTGTCTACGCAGAATGCTGGGAGTATCAAGAAGAGATCGGTTGAGAAAGGAAGACATCAGGAAAAAAATAGATACATCAATACTGCAATTCATCAAGAAACAACAAATTAAACGGTTTGGACACAGAATCAGATTACTAACAGACAGTACGCGTCAAAGAACAATGTTACTCGGATACAGTGGATACAAAGCAAGAAATCGTCCATGTGATAGGTGGACCACAGAAATAACAGAGGCAGTGAAAGACACCATTCACGAAACTCTCTCAAAATCTCTTTCTAAAAAATCTCCAATTATTTGTGACGTTGTGAGGTCAAACAAAATTAGATTTAACAAAGACAATGTTATGTCTCGTTACTATGACAACCTCACTTGTCTGGTAGAATGTTATGTCTCGTTACTATGACAACCTCACTTGTCTGGTACAATGTTATGTCTCGTTACTATGACAACCTCACTTGTCTGGTAGAATGTTATGTTTCGTTGCTATGACAACTTCACTTGTCTGGTAGAATGTTATGTTTCGTTACTATGACAACAATGACTGTATAATACAAATAAAGATGGCAGAAATTACGTCATAGACCTTGTATGATTACTTTACAGACCGCTATGTTCTTCTTGGTAACCATCGCGACGCTTGGATCTACGGAGCTATAGATCCATCTACTGGTACAGCAGTCATGTTGGAGGTAGCCAGAGTTATGGGAGATCTGGTCAAGAAAGGTGAGATTAAGTCATTCAGGACGATATTGATGACACAGTTCTTCTTCTTCTCACCATTTGTTAGTTTATTTTATTTCATTGTATGTCATTGTCTCTCTCTATCTCTGTTTCTCTCTCTCATTATCTCTCTCTCTCTCTCATGATATTTAAACACCGAATAGGCATAGACCTTCAACCAGCTCATGCCAAGTCTAGCTATCTCCTGCAGCCCTCCTCCAGCCTTCTTTATATTGTTGATCTCTGCCTCCGAGTCTCGTCTCACATATTCTAGCCCTTTAGCTACTAAAGACGTATATATACGTTTTGCCCATTCACGTCTAAAGACGCATTAACATGTCTGTTATTATCTCTCCTCTGTGGGCTAAAGACGTGTTAACACGTTATACGTTGCTACTGTCACTGCTATCTATAGGTGTACATTCACGTTTGTGACCCAGAAACAAAGAGTAGCTATTGTTAGCTCAGCCTTCAGAAAGTATGTAGCAGCGAAAGGGCTAGAAGAACTTCATTTTTGGTTGACACAGTTATTATTTTATTTTTGTTACAACTGTTCATGGTTGGTTGCATTTTGTGGCTACAATTTGCTACTGGATATGGTAACCAGCCCTAGGCCAAACCCTACCTTAATCGCATTTTACGACATGCCTTGTCGGTGGCAGTATTACTATTCTTTGCTCTCCTATTCTTTGATCCGGCAAGACACAGGCGGTACATAATTGTGGCAGCTGGGCCTCAGCACCAACAACAATACACTCTGGTTTACCACAAAGTTCACCATTATCTCCGGTGGTGTTCAGCTTTTACACTAGGCTTACTCAATATTATTCCAGCCTCTCCGTGTTTTTCTCCAGATCTGATCTGATCCAGTCTGTCCGCCTCAGATCTGTAGATTGCCGTAAATAGCCGTCACAAGAAAAAAACCTTTCGATAGAAGATGTAAAGAGAAACAGAAGAACTTGATTAGCGTCATCAGGAGAGTCGATCATATTGGGAAAGTCACGAGACATAGTTATTTCCCTTTCAATTTATTATATTGTTTGTGTAAAATTCCAAACATTTGTGTCAAATAAAATATGTTGGTGGACACTGCTGCATCTCCTCGAGACAGGCGAAGTCAAATGTTTCAATCAAAAGTGAAGTCAGTGCTGTTGTATGGCTCGGAAACATGGAGGACAACAAATGAAGCCACCAGAAAACTACAGACCTTCATAAATGCATGTTTACGTAGAATAGAGGGACTGAGATGGTATGATAAGATTACAAACGAGGAACTCAGAGAAAGAACTAAGCAGATACTAGTGGAGAAAGAGCTCAGGAAGAAACGCTGCAGATGAACATATTGAGAAGACCGACCGAAAGCATTGCAAGACAGGCATTGTTTTGGAACACGCAAGGAAACAGGAGTAGTGGAAGGCTTTGAAATGCCAGGAGAACATAGCTGGAGACAGATATTGAAATGCCAGGAGAACATAGCTGGAGACAGATATTGAAAGAATAAACAAGGTGTTGAAAGAATTGGACGAGAGAGGAAGGGCTGGAAGAAGTTTGTTGAAGACCTGTGCTCCGTTGGGAGCTGAAATGTGAAGAAGAAGATATGATTGTCGTCCAACGAGCCTCCTCCACCATAAACATATTTACATACACACACATACGCACACACACACATACATACACATACGTTATATAGAATGCTTCTCTGAATTATGTATTTCTATGTTAGGAGAGTGGCAGCCACGGAGGTCTATTGTATTTTGCTCATGGGGAGCTGAGGAGTTTGGTCTGATTGGATCTACGGAGTGGGTGGAGGTATGTTCCGTTTATTTCATTCTAAATTCCTAGCACGGAATCCATTCTTATGCTGACAGGTACACTGAGGGCGGGAACAGACAAGGGTGTCTGTTTAAATAAAAACAAAAAACTAACAAACGTATTGTCATACACTTTGGCCGCATGTTGTACACTTTGGCCGCATGTTGTACACTTTGGCCGCATGTTGTAAATGACATCGTTTTTGATGGATAACATATTTAGTGTATGCATTGTAATTATTTATTTTAAAATAGTTAATTTTCTTGAAAATATTTAAACTCTCCCTCCCTCCCCATTTCATTTTTTCATCGTGCAGTGGATTTCAGAAATATAAGAAGTGCAAAGAAGAGCCAAACTAGCATATGATGTACATTTCAGCAATAATTATAGCATCAACCTCCAGAAAATGGCTAACCCGGTTGGTTTTGTAGATATGGTTTTTGCAATATAAACGTTCCAAATAGAAAGGCAATATCTTTGCTTATATATAGTTAAACAAAAAGTGGAGGTTCATGCTATAATTATGGATGGTATGTACAACATGTTAATCTGGCATTCTTCGCACTTCGTTTGTTAGTGAAATCCACTTCACGATGAAAGGGGCGGTGGGGGTGATTACAATATATTTTCAAGAAAATTAATTATTTTTTTAATGAATAATTACAGCGCATACACTAAACGTTGTTTATCTTCAACATTAATGTCTTTTGCAAAATGTGGCCAAATTATATGTCAATATGTTTGTAAGTTTTTTTTCTGTTAATATTTTAAAAAGACAACCCTTGTTCTGGGTGAGTCTCCCGCCAGAAAGTGAGATCAGATCAGTTATGGAATTGTTATTTATACAAGGACGATGATCTGCGAACTAACTAATTAATTTTTCATTTTAAACTTGAATAAACGAGGACACCAGAAGTAGAGTGAACATAACTTCATGCACCGAATAAATTGAAAGACAAATGCAGTGGCTTGGACATTTAATGAGAATGGAATACAACCAACCACCAATAACAGCATACAATAAAAAGAGAACAGGTACTAGAGCCAAGGAAAGACCAAGAAAAAGATGGATAGACAATATCAAGGCCATACTAAATAAACACGGATATAACACAAGGG
Organism: Arion vulgaris; assembly: GCA_020796225.1. Taxonomy (NCBI): domain Eukaryota; kingdom Metazoa; phylum Mollusca; class Gastropoda; order Stylommatophora; family Arionidae; genus Arion; species Arion vulgaris. The sequence continues at coordinate 69,722,618 of CM036759.1, forward strand.
CGACTCATCTGGCCCTGGAACGCAAATGAAATCACCCACCACTACGCTTAACAGTAAGATTGGACAACAATATCCATCATCCATCGGAAGAAAGACGATAGACAATAGACTAATATAAATACAAATACATTACTTTATCAACTACTGTCTCTGAAGTCGGAGTAATACTCGCCTGAATCACGACGGGCACTGATGGTAAGGAAAGCAAGACTACCGCTAAAACCAGTTCAGATGTGTCATATTAGTTACCATGACTACGCCTGCATTCTTAGCGAGAGAGCGTAAACGAGAAAAAATACTTACTTACTTACTGACACTTCTCTCCGCTCCTAGTGGAGCATAAGGACTCAACAGTTGTATTCCACTTTTCTCGGTCCCTGGTCGTTCTCTTGTTGTTGCTTTCCATGTTGTTATATCAATATTATTGTTAATATATTACAGCTTCTTTCAGTTCTTCAAGAAAAACAATCTGTCTCGGAGTTTGTCCAATTTCCCGTTTCCCTTGAGGGTTCCACTAAAGTACCTGTCTAGCGGTACTAAACTGTGTTTCCTGCAGGGTATGCTAAACCCATCGCCCTTTTCTCCGTGCCATGATGTTAAGCTATCTAGAGCCGTTTCCTCTGTCTTCCCTGTTTCTTGTTCTTTGTCACAATGTATTGAATCATTTCTTTTCTCGTGACATGTCCAAAGAATGTTGATATTTACTTTCTGATACCTCTTATAAGCAATCTGTTCTTACTTGCTTTATTGAGAGCAGTATGTTGTTGTTCGATTGTTCCGCGTTTGTTCTAACAACCAGTTGAATTATTCTTTCTTTGTGATACGTTGTATGTTTGATTAGTTTCAAGAACGGCTATATATTGCGCCTCTGTTGTTCATACTTTAGTAGGACTGACGCATCCGAAATGTGTGTGTCCTAAAGATCGTTATATTTTACATCTTTTCTGTCCATGATATTCTCATCTTTTCTGTCCATGATATTCTCATCTTTTCTGTCCATGATATTCTCATCTTTTCTGTCCATGATATTCTCATCTTTTCTGTCCATGATATTCTCATCTTTTCTGTCCATGATATTCTCATCTTTTCTGTCCATGATATTCTCATCTTTTCTGTCCATGATATTCTCATCTTTCTTCTATTAGACTACATCTCTTCAGCGTCTAATAGTTTACTTTTCTTGTTAATAATTGTCCATGATTCACATCTGTATGTGAGAACTGGTTTTATATAACACTGTAGTACTTTCATGCTGGCTCTGCCACCATATCGATGGGTCAAATAATGGATATATCTGACATTCTTCTTCTTCTTCTGCCTTCTCACTAGATTGGGATTTCGGATTCTCTAATAAAGGCAGCCGTCTGCCTCAGATTATCAGCCACTCCATACAGTTTGTCTTCTGCATTCTTCACTAGATTGGGATTTCGGATTCTCTAATAAAGGCAGCCGTCTGCCTCAGATTATCAGCCACGCCATACAGTTTGTCTTCTGCGTTCTCACTAGATTGGGATTTAGGATTCTTTAATAAAGGCAGCCGTCTGCCTCAGATTATCAGCCACACCATACAGTTTGTCTTCTGCCTTCTCACTAGATTGGGATTTCGGATTCTCTAATAAAGGCAGCCGTCTGCCTCAGATTATCAGCCACGCCATACAGTTTGTCTTCTGCGTTCTCACTAGATTGGGATTTCGGATTCTCTAATAAAGGTAGCCGTCTGCCTCAGATTATCAGCCACGCCATACAGTTTGTCTTGGACGCTAGTGTAAGTGGGCCACCTCTTTCTTCTCAAGTCTGCATACTGCGGCAGTTCTGTAGGATATAATTCCTATGATTTCTGCTTCTCCGTTTGTGCCGACCTCTTCCCGCAGTAAGTTTTGGCCACCCTTGTGATGGTAGGTCTGACATTCTTACTGCGTGGCTAAATCTTCGAGGCAGATTGACGACCGTAGAATCCGTTATCCCATTCCTCATTGTGAGGGGTCGTTGCACCAGGTTATGCGCCTTACGGCCTGGTGCATCCGTTTTCTGCAAGCATTTGTTTCGGGTTAGCATTCCTAGCGGACACATGCATCCGATTTCAGCCAAACCTCCTTAGCCGCCTCTTACGACATGAGTGGCAGGTAACAGTGGTTCTATTCTTTACACCCCAAATTTGGACCCGGTAACCACTCGGGTGATCCTGACATTCTAAAAGACCTCATGGAGTATGGCCGCAAAGATGAATTTCAACTTCTAGATCACAGGAACTTTGATTAAAGATTGGGGTGGGCTAGAAAAATACAGTACAACAGACGGCTATTTGACTAAATACATCAATCAAAATCCAACCGGTACGGCTAGTGGTTGGACTGGTACGGCTAGTGGTTGGACTGGTACGGCTAGTGGTTGGACTGGTATGGCTAGTGGTTGGACGCTGTTGGAGATATTGCAGAAAGAGATCGGAGCACCTATGGACATGTGTCCCCAAGTGCAATGAAGATATTCCAAACTGAAACTGCAACATTCTCCTTCATACTTCTCAAGATAAACTTCTTGTACGAATAGTTATCATTAATTATTGCAAGTTTTCTCATCAAGTTTAACAAACTGATTCTCTTCTACAGCAATATGTGACAATGCTGCGAGAGAGGGCGGTGGCTTATATAAATATAGATATTGCAGTACAAGGTAATCAAGCAATCTGACATGTTTACAAACAAATGTCTGTACGTTCATCTTAGCTTTATGTATTGTTTGTCTCTGCTCTAACCAATACGGTATTTAGTGGGACCTCAGTGTAGAGATCACGGGTTCAAATCCCGTTACGCTTATGAGTTGTTTTTCCAATCGCCTGTTATGAATTCAAGCGTAATCATGGCGCCTCTTACTGATTTGTGCGTGAAGGCTTACTTTTCTTATCATCAGTGTGTCTTGTCATTCAGGCAAGCCTTATTTAGACTTCAAAGATACTTGTAATTTAGCTTCCCAATTAAAGGATCAGGGTTTCTTCAGTTCAACCTCTGTACCATGAACACACCAACGATGTTTGGCCAAAGCTGGACTGTTGTACCATAAACACGCCAACGATGTTTGGCTCAAGCTGGACTGTTGTACCATGAACACGCCAACGATGTTTGACTCAAGCTGGACTGTTGTACCATGAACACGCCAACGATGTTTGACCAAGCTGGACTGTTGTACCATGAACACACCAACGATGTTTGGCCAAAGCTGGACTGTTGTACCATGAACACACCAACGATGTTTGACTCAAGCTGACTGTTGTACCATGAACACGCCAACGATGTTTGACTCCAAGCTGGACTGTTGTACCATGAACACACCAACGATGTTTGGCCAAAGCTGGACTGTTGTACCATGCGCACACCAACGATGTTTGGCCCAAGCTGGACTGTTGTACCATGAACACGCCAACGATGTTTGGCCCAAGCTGGACTGTTGTACCATGAACACGCCAACGATGTTTGGCTCAAGCTGGACTGTTGTACCATGAACACACCAACGATGTTTGGCTCAAGCTGGACTGTTGTACCATGAACACGCCAACGATGTTTGGCCAAAGCTGGACTGTTGTACCATGCGCACACCAACGATGTTTGGCCCAAGCTGGACTGTTGTACCATGAACACGCCAACGATGTTTGGCCCAAGCTGGACTGTTGTACCATGAACACACCAACGATGTTTGGCCCAAGCTGGACTGTTGTACCATGAACACGCCAACGATGTTTGGCCAAAGCTGGACTGTTGTACCATGAACACACCAACGATGTTTGGCCCAAGCTGGACTGTTGTACCATGAACACGCCAACGATGTTTGGCCCAAGCTGGACTGTTGTACCATGAACACGCCAACGATGTTTGGCCAAAGCTGGACTGTTGTACCATGAACACACCAACGATGTTTGGCTCAAGCTGGACTGTTGTACCATGAACACGCCAACGATGTTTGGCCCAAGCTGGACTGTTGTACCATGAACACGCCAACGATGTTTGGCCAAAGCTGGACTGTTGTACCATGAACACACCAACGATGTTTGGCCCAAGCTGGACTGTTGTACCATGAACACGCCAACGATGTTTGGCCCAAGCTGGACTGTTGTACCATGAACACACCAACGATGTTTGGCCCAAGCTGGACTGTTGTACCATGAACACGCCAACGATGTTTGGCCAAAGCTGGACTGTTGTACCATGAACACACCAACGATGTTTGGCCCAAGCTGGACTGTTGTACCATGAACACGCCAACGATGTTTGACTCAAGCTGGACTGTTGTACCATGAACACGCCAACGATGTTTGGCCAAAGCTGGACTGTTGTACCATGAACACACCAACGATGTTTGGCCCAAGCTGGACTGTTGTACCATGAACACGCCAACGATGTTTGACTCAAGCTGGACTGTTGTACCATGAACACGCCAACGATGTTTGGCCAAAGCTGGACTGTTGTACCATGCGCACACCAACGATGTTTGGCCCAAGCTGGACTGTTGTACCATGCACACACAACGATGTTTAGCTCAAGCTGGACTTGAACCCTGGGATTTCCACCGCACGTGTACACTAGCGCAGAATATAATCAACTTGTATCATCAACCCTGATGAATCATGGATAATTTCAGAAGAAGAAGAAGAATATTTCGTAGATCCTGTTGTCTTCCTTTCATTTATTTTTGATTAAATCACTAATTAGATAGTAAATAAGTATTAATCTCCGGAACAAAAACAATTTACCAAACACATAATTCGAACCATAAACATTTATAGATCTTACCCACCCATGCACCAGCCTTGCAGACGAGTGTATTTGATCTTACCTCACCCATGCCTAGCCTTGCAGACGAGTGTATTTGGTCTTACCCCACCCATGACCTAGCCTTGCAGACGAGTGTATTTGATTTACTCCACCCATGGCCTAGCCTTGCAGACGAGTGTATTTGGTCTTACCCCACCCATGACCTAGCCTTGCAGACGAGTGTATTTGATCTTACCCCACCCATGGCCTAGCCTTGCAGACGAGTGTATTTGATCTTACCCACCCATGGCCTAGCCTTGCAGACGAGTGTATTTGATCTTACCCACCCATGGCCTAGCCTTGCAGACGAGTGTATTTGATCTTACCCACCCATGGCCTAGCCTTGCAGACGAGTGTATTTGATCTTACCCACCCATGCTTAGCCTTGCAGACGAGTGTATTTGATCTTACCCCACCCATGGCCTAGCCTTGCAGACGAGTGTATTTGATCTTACCCCACCCATGGCCTAGCCTTGCAGACGAATGTATTTCACAGCACAACCAGCTTGCTGTATGGCTATGCAATAGTTGCCGTAGGAACAAATGATTGTGGTTCCAATCCTGTATTTGTCATTGTTTTTCCTTGCGGAGATCTGTAATACTTGTTTAAAATATATATTTTCTCTCTACATAGAGACTGTATAGGGTCTATATATGTTCATGGCCTGCAAGTAATTTCTCCATACCGTTCGTCCTGCAACTTGCTCATTCTCTTTCATGTAACTGAGTCCGATATGTCATGCTCCTTTCAGCAAAGTTCGTTTCAGGGTCTCCTAGGGCGTCCTCTTTCTTGAACCCTTTGCCTCGCACTTCAATGCCTGCTTTGATATTCGTTGATCATTTTTTCTCAGAGTATGCTCAACATATCTCCATCTTCTCTTTCTTATAACAGTTGTCAATAGTTGTTGACCAGACATTTCTTCTCAAGGATGTGCCCAACATATCTCCATCTTCTCCTTCTTATAACAGTTGTCAATAGTTGTTGACCAGACATGTCTCTGATTTCATCACTATCCCTGAATTCATGTTAATTATTTTTCGTAGACATCTATTTTCAAATGCATTCAACTTACTGTCTATATCTTTAGTCATTTTCCAACTCTCGCTGGCATATGTTAAGATTGATACAACAACTCTCGCTGGCATATGTTAGGATTGATACAACAACTCGCTGGCATATGTTAGGATTGATACAACAACCTCGCTAGCATATGTTAAGATTGATATAACAACCTCGCTGGCATATGTTAGGGTTGATATAACAACCTCGCTGGCATATGTTAGGATTGATACAACAACTCTCGCTGGCATATGTTAGGATTGATACAACAACTCTCTGGCATATGTTAGGATTGATACAACAACTCTCAGCATATGTTAAGATTGATATAACAACCTCGCTGGCATATGTTAGGATTGATACAACAACTCTCGCTGGCATATGTTAGGATTGATATAACAACTCTCGCTGGCATATGTTAGGATTGATACAACAACTCGCTAGCATATGTTAAGATTGATACAACAACCTCGCTGGCATATGTTAGGATTGATATAACAACCTCGCTGGCATATGTTAGGATTGATATAACAACTCGCTGGCATATGTTAGGATTGATACAACAACTCCGCTGGCATATGTTAGGATTGATATAACAACTCGCTGGCATATGTTAGATTGATACAACAACTCGCTAGCTATGTTAAGATTGATATAACAACTCTCGCTGGCATATGTTAGGATTGATACAACAACTCGCTGGCATATGTTAGGATTGATATAACAACTCTCGCTGGCATGTGTTAGGATTGATACAACTCTCGCTTCTATGTTAGGATTGATACAACAACCTCGCTGGCATGTTTAGGATTGATACAACTCTCGCTGGCATATGTTAGGATTGATATAACAACTCTCGCTAGCATATGTTAGGATTGATATAACAACTCTCGCTGGCATATGTTAGATTTGATACAACAACTCTCGCTGCATATGGTTAGATTGATATAACAACTCTGCTGGCATGTGTTAGGATTGATATAACATTCAATTGATAATTGTAATTTAGTTTTAATATTATATAACTTAATATTTATTTACTGTCTATTTACTGTTCGTAGTCATTGGCTCTATGCTCCACTGAGGTTCACATGGCCTAGTGCTTCCACTGAGGTTCTACATGGCTCTAGTGCTTCCACTGAGGTTCACATGGCCTAGTGCTTCCACTGAGGTTCTGCATGCCTCTAGTGCTTCCACTGAGGTTCTGCATGCCTAGTGCTTCCACTGAGGTTCTACATCCCTCAGTGCTCCACTGAGGTTCTACATGGCTCTAGTGCTTCCACTGAGGTTCTACATGGCTCTAGTGCTCCACTGAGTTCTGCAGCCCTAGTGCTTCCACTGAGATTCTGCATGCCTCTAGTGCATAGATTCCCAAACTTGTTCGACCCACCGCCCACTTTGCACAACATAAACTTTGTAACGCCCACCCCGTCCACTTATAACAGTTTGCCACCACGCACACTCCTCCATAAATATACATGTTATATTTTCTCTTTGACATAGAAAAGTGATATATATTTCTGTCATACATGGTCAATTTTCAAATGATTATATACATGAAATAGAAAATTGATGAAAAAATGTTCCGTGTAAGAGGGACATAAGATGAATTTAAATGCCGAATTCGCCTGTCTGCCCATCGTGTTCGTAGCGCGTTGGACTACAGATGACAAGCTCCTGTGAGTGCGGGTTCAATTCCGCGGGCTGACAGAAAAGCCACAGGTTCACCACATTCACAGTGTTCGTGGCACCGAACCGAAGGGTTACGATGTCCATGGTACGAGCCGAAGAGCTGAAAGCTCAAGTGCTTCTGGATTGGGAAAAAAACAACCCAAAAAACAAATGAATAATTGAAATTTTAAATGATTATTTAATCGCAAAATTTATTTTAAAATATTTTTTTTCTGTAAAGAGCTACCGAACCCTAATCGCCTGAACACTCCACCAATTCTTCTGAACCCACTATCCCTCCCCCTAGAACGCTTCAGCGCCCACTGGGGACGGTACCGCCCACTTTGGAAAACACTGCTCTAGTGCTTCCACTGGGGTTTTTTAAAACGTCTTATTCACTTACTACATCACTTACTACATCACTTACTCCATCACTTACTACATCACTTACTACATCACTTACTACATCACTTACTACATCACTTACTACATCACTTACTACATCACTTACTACATCACTTACTACATCACTTACTACATCACTTACTACATCACTTACTACATCACTTACTACATCACTTACTACATCACTTACTACATCACTTATACATCATACTACATCACTTACTACATCACTTACTACATCACTTACTACATCACTTACTACATCACTTACTACATCACTTACTACATCACTTACTACATCACTTACTACATCACTGACTACATCACTTACTACATCACTTACTACATCACTTCTACAGTACATCACTACCAGATTTCTGATTTTCTCTCTCTCCTGACAGGCAATGATTCATTCTGGCATGCAACTCCACTAATGTACAACATTATACACGAAGCAACACAAAAGGTATGTACAACATTATATATGAAAGCAACACAAAAGGTATGTACAAGTCAGACAAAGAAAGAAAGTAATTTGTTTTTATTTTATTTTTCAACTGTGATTTAGTGAGCGCCTGTGGCTTAGCGGACAGAATAAACACTTTAAAGACACTCTTAAAGTGTCTGTAAAACACTTTGATATAGACACCATGTGCTGGGAATCCCTGGCGCAAGATCGCCAAGTGTGACGCTGTAACAACACAAGAGGATCTCGCGTAGCTGAAAATCGTCGTACTGTTGAGTCACAAAGAAAACGAGCTGCGTGAAAAATCAGATTACACAACATTCACATGTCGAATCTTGATTATGTATGCCCTAACTGTTGTAGGAGATTGTATTCTAGAATTGGACTCTATAGTCACCTCCGTACACACTAGAGAGGTACAACAACATACGTCTGAGGCTGTTATTATCCCGTTTCCATGGGGCGTATTAGGCCAAGAAACCACACATAAACAATAAATTAATGAAAACATAGATATTAAGTATACTAGCGGCGAGAATCGAACTACAACCTGCTAGAAACCAGAGCGCATCCAGTGGTAGTGACAAAAATAAGGACGTTGTGAGAAGGGAAGGGGGTAAGGGGTGGGGTCAGATATAGAACAACAATAACTAACCTGTGACCATCTGGTTCCAAACATCCTTGTTCATGTTCCCAGAATTAAAAGTTCTAAGACTTCATCTTGTTTAACTGTTACAGGTCAAGAACCCAAACCCAGTGGAGATCCAAGCTAAACGACCCACGGTCTATGACACTTGGTTACTACATTTTCCTTGGAATTTTACACAGGGAGACAAATCTGTTGTTCCTTCGTATGTTCTATTTATTTGTTCGTATGTTCTATTTATTTGTTCGTATGTTCTATTTATTTGTTCGTATGTTCTATTTATTTGTAAACATTTCTTCATTTTCTTGTTATGTTCTTTGTACCTAGCTGTTTCTACCGCTTTCATCAACATTAGTTGCAGAGTCAGTTACATAGCCAGTTACATAGCCAGTTACAGAGTCAGTTATAGAGTCAGTTATAGAGTCAGTCACAGAGTAAGAGTCAGTAACTAATGTATCATCAGTAACGTAATCAGTAGTGGGACAGATTAACGTAATCAGTAGTGGGACAGATTAACGTAATCAGTAGTGGGACAGATTAACGTAATCAGTAGTGGGACAGATTAACGTAATCAGTAGTGGGACAGATTAGCGTAATCAGTAGTGGGACAGATTAACGTAATCAGTAGTGGGACAGATTAACGTAATCAGTAGTGGACAGATTAATCGTATATCAGTAACGTAATCAGTAGTGGGACAGATTAGCGTAATCAGTAGTGGGACAGATTAGCGTAATCAGTAGTGGGACAGATTAACGTAATCAGTAGTGGGACAGATTAGCGTAATCAGTAGTGGGACAGATTAACGTAATCAGTAGTGGGACAGATTAACGTAATCAGTAGTGGGACAGATTAACGTAATCAGTAGTGGGACAGATTAGCGTAATCAGTAGTGGACAGATTAGCGTAATCAGTAGTGGACAGATTAACGTAATCAGTAGTGGGACAGATTAGTAATCATAGTGGGACAGATTAACGTAATCAGTAGTGGGACAGATTAGGTAATCAGTAGTGGACGATTAACGTAATCAGTAGTGGACAGATTACGTAATCAGTAGTGGACAGATTAACGTAATCAGTAGTGGACAGATTACGTAATCGTAGTGGACAGATTAGCGTAATCAGTAGTGGGACAGATTAGCGTAATCAGTAGTGGGACAGATTAACGTAATCAGTAGTGGGACAGATTAACGTAATCAGTAGTGGACAGATTAACGTAATCGTAGTGGACAGATTAACGTAATCAGTAGTGGGACAGATTAACGTAATCAGTAGTGGGACAGGTTAACGTAATCAGTAGTGGGACAGATTAACGTATGCATAAGCGTTCAACTGTCGGCTCGGCCACGTGAAGGTTGTGGCTTCAATCCTACGCTCGACGTTCCACGTGTGAGGAAAGGAATTGGCCCTCTTACCTCTTGTATTCTAGGACCTAGAAATGTGAATGGATTTCATACTTTAAAAGGTCACGGAAAACGATTAATTTCAAACTCCTTAAATCACTTTATTCAACAACAATTTGAGTGTCCTCATTCAAGAGTAGATCGTCAAGAGACAGAAGATCATTTCCCTTATCCATCCTAAACTCCCCAACAATAAATGTTATCAATGCAAGCCTGTCTGCTCTCTCATTGCTACACACACGCGCATGACCAAGACAGTAGATCCCCGTGTCTCTAAAGGTTGGAAACTTCTATAGACGACATCCACTCACACCACAACCTGCCGCTCTGTATCTTCTGAAGCATCGACTGAGAGTTAGCAACAACGACGCCAGTAAACAGAGTCCTAGATATTCAATGAAGGACAGCAGTAACGGCCTCAGACTTCATGCTCATACTAGAAGTAGTTGTCCTGTATGCTCCACTTCGCTCTGTAACAATCCTACCATACGCGCTAACCAAGAAACTCCAACCAGACTTCTCACCACTATGCTCAAATCCATCGGTTTAAACAGCAACATCATCAGATGAGTACGCGTGAAACCAGCTCTAAACTTGAAACCAGAAATAGAATCAATAACAAATGTGCCATCAGCATGCACACTGGTTGGAGAAGGTAACACCAGGGCTAGTGAGCTGGCACTGACCAAGACCATATCCCACCTACACTCGGTCGCCCTGGAAACAGTCTGCGTCTGGTAAAGTGAACAAGGATCGATAGGGATACCATTCACACGAATATGATAGTATATACGCTGTACCCCATAATCAGAGAACTGTCTCACATCAGACGATCAATATCTTGGAGAGTGGTAACGTTTACATGAATCCCTTGACCAACTTCCTAGTACGACTTCTGCAGAAATGGCAGGTCATCACTACAGATTAGCTAGTTGATATAACCAGGATTCTGCCTATTGTTGTCGGATTCGGCTTGGGGGGCTGGCTACTCAATCAAGTGCCAAACCTGCCGGCGTAGGCAATCATGTTTCTCCAAACTCTCTGCTTGGTGCAGTTAATCAGTTCTGAAGTCGATCTTTTATGGAACCATGATGTCAGACCATAAAACATCTCCCTTTGTCTTCCACGATCTCTCCTTCTCTGAATTGTACCTGTACAGAGTCACCAAATGTTCTAAACCTTATCTTCGCATTATATGCCCGAAGAACCTTGATTGTCTGAATATGGCTGTTACATACAATTAAACGCTGAAGCTACAAACTCCAACAAAACATGAAGAAACATGATTTGATTGAGGGCATATGCTCCAACTGGGGGTTTACAATCAAGAGAGAGAGAGAGAGAGATAGAGAGACGTAGATGCACAACAATTGTATAACTGTTTTTTTTAATGTATTATTATAATCCGACAGAATCGGTCCACTGGGTTCAGGTAGCGATTTCGCCCCCTTACTGCAGAGAGCTGGGATCACCGCTGTGGATCTACGTTACACGTACTCGAATGTAAGTACACTCTTTGCACTTGTCGTCTTATTGTAACTAGTCATACACTATCATCATGAGCCATCAACATGCAAGATCATCATCATCAAGTAGCTTGTCCCTTCCAGAACTTGGCTCACATGTCAGCAGTCCTGAAAATATATCTGTTCTGTGCAAGTTGACCGGTGTCAGCAACATTTATTCTCAGATCTTCAATGACATCTTGCACCCATCGTCTTCTAGGTCATTCTCTCATTCTTCCTCCAGGCACAATTCCTTCTAGAATTATCATGTTTAGACACTCATGTCGTTTAATGTGTCCGTGTTATTTAATTGTCTTTGATGTTATGCTCTTTACGAACTGATTTTTTTCGATCCAGAAGCACTTGAGCTTTCAGCTCTTCGGCTCGGTGCCATGGACATCGTAACCTTTCGGTTCGATCCCACGAACACCGTAAATCTGGGGAATCTGTGGCTTTTCTGCCAGCCCGCGAAATTGAACCCGCACTCACAGAGGACTAGTCACCCGTAGTCCAACGCGCTACGAACACGCTGGGCAGGCGTGCTACGAACTGATTACGAACATCCTAAACAGACAAAATCCAAGAAGACTATACACCTGGACCAAGAGGCAAGAAGAGGCAGACCAAGAAGAAGATGGCTACAAGATATTAAAGAAACCATGAATATGACCATCGACGAAGTGGGTGAACTGGCAGAGACAGAGTGAATTTCAGATGTGCTGCAAAGAGAGCAACGTCCTATAAAGGATACGCATCTTGATGATGACGATGCTCTTTAATAGACAACTCTTTTTAATATGCAAGTTAGCACAACAATAATCTAATTATATTTGCTATACATAAACATATATGTGATAGAGCGGGGACATACATAAACATATATGATGAGATAGAGTGGGACATACATAAACATATATGATGAGATAGAGTGGGACATACATAAACATATATGATGAGATAGAGTGGGACATACATAAACATATATGATGAGATAGAGTGGGACATACATAAACATATATGATGAGATAGAGTGGGACATACATAAACATATATGATGAGATAGAGTGGGACATACATAAACATATATGATGAGATAGAGGGGTACATACGTAAACATATATGAGATAGAGTGGGACACCAGCAGGTAGAACAAGAAATAAGTGGCAGAAGGTGGCAATGGATAGGACACACACTGAGGACATCTCTTGACAGCATCACTAGACAGGCCGTCCGATGGAACCCTCATGGTAATAGAAGTAGGGGAAGATCCAGGAACACCTGGAGGCAGGAGTTGGAAACAGAATGCGAGAAAATGGGGAGAGAGTGGAGAGAGAGAGAGAGATCTGGAAAAGATGACATTGGATAGGATAGTTTGGAAAGCCTCGATTGTGGACCTATGCTTCCTTATGGAGGGGGTGGTGATGAAGACAAACATGTGTGTATTGACCGAACCAATATGGCGCAGATTGTAAAGCAACTCTAACAACAACTAACCAGAAACATATTAATTACTAGGAAATTGTACATATTCTTAACATTTGAAGCTGTCCTTGGATATTGTATGTTATCCTTGTGACTGCACAAAAGTTAACGCATTTCATGTCTCATCTTGCTGTAAACTGTATGATTCCATGACTATGAATATTTAGGAATTAACTTTTGCCCTACAACACCTGAATTAAAGTGTCAATAATTCTATCTGTGCTTTCGTGTTGAGTTTTGTGTTGTTGAAAAGTGTTGTTTCATTTTATTTATAATTACTTTTATTCATTAAAAAATGTTTGTATTTTCTGCAGTTGGTAATGTTTAAGCTGTGGTTTACCTTCTGTAGTCGTTTTATATTGACAACAAAGTGTGTTTACCATTAGTTTGTTATCCTACATCATCGGCGGCGGCAAGAAGCTGAACAATAAACGGCGGTCTATTATTTTGTGATTGAAATGTTTTCACCAACTATAATGTTAAATGACCGTCGGTCAACTTGCACAGAAGAGATAGTTTTTCAGAGCTGCTGTCACGGGTGTCAAGTTCCGGAATACACAAGCTACTTGATAATGATGATGAATGTTAAATGCTCTTTGTTTCCAGGTTTAAATTGGTGTGTCTAATTTATAATATTTCTAATGAACTCAAGCCGGTGCTACGGAGTTCGTGCACCGTTGACTGGTCCTCCAGCAGATCAACCAAGGAAATATACATACATAAGAAGATATAGAGAAGAGATATGGATGGAAGAAGCGGGCTGGACAGAGACAGTTCAAGAAAAAGATCGATCGACTTGTCCTCAAATATCTATGCACTAGCTACTAGAATTGTCGATGTGAATAAGAAGTTTAAAGAACCCACAGGGAAGCACCGAAGCTAATGAATATGGTAAATAAATAGACAGTAAGCAAGTTTTAAGAGCCTTCAGAACAAGAATTTATCAAACACAGTATTCGAACCTCAACCTTACTTCTTACGATGCCCATTGCCTAGCCCTGCAGACGTACGTTTTTCGGTGCTCTCACAGAATAAAGTTTTACTTAGTCCTGTCTTTTCTCAAACAGCGTGGACTACAGAACACAGACATATCATGCATTATTCGATTGAACAGTGATTGCGCATACACATACGATAAGCTTTTTGTGTTTGTATAAATGAGAAGTTCCATGGACAGCTAGAAAGACAAATGAAGAGATCTTGTCGGAGACAGATTCATATCGAAATCTAATCAATCGAATAAGAAGCAGATAATCAAGATTTTTCAGACATATAATTAGCAGGGCAGTTTAGAACATTTGGTTACAACAGGCAAAATACAGGGGAAGAGAGGTAAAGGGAGACAAAGGAACAAAATTCCGGACGGCTTGTAATTGTGGTTCAGTGACGGAGTAGATGGATTGTATCAGAGACAGACAGATGTGGAGAGACTTGATCTCCTACGCCAACCCCGCTAGGCACTTGATTGACTGCTGTATAAGACGAAAACGTCAACGTATTTGTCTTTGACCAATGTTAGATGATGCGTGATGTGGTCAGCATAGTTGATCAAGTGATCATCTAACTTTTCTTTGACCAACGTTAGATGATGTGTGATGTGGTCAGCATAGTAGATCAAGTGACCATCTAACTTTTCTTTGACCAACGTTAGATGATGTGTGATGTGGTCAGCATAGTAGATCAAGTGACCATCTAACTTTTCTTTGACCAACGTTAGATGATGTGTGATGTGGTCAGCATAGTAGATCAAGTGATCATCTAACTTTTCTTTGACCAACGTTAGATGATGTGTGATGTGGTCAGCATAGTAGATCAAGTGACCATCTAACTTGTCTTTGACCAATGTTAGACGATGTGTGATGTGGTCAGTATAGTTGATCAAGTGACCATATAAATTGTTTATACTAGATTGTTTCACATTAACCTGTTTCAGAAAGTGTACAAAGTACCGTCCTATCCATTATACCATACGGAATATGAGACATTTGACATGGTCAAGGGGCAGCTAGATCAAAACTTTGAGGTTAGATTTCTCTGTCCATTTTTTTCTTCTTATTCTCTCATTCTGTCTTCTTCTATTTTTTGAATGAAACAAGGGAGTTTAATTTGATTGGCTGTTACAGTTTCTACCATAACTGTCCATCCTTCCTTTGCGTTCCCGGCCTAGCCTGATGGACCAACTTCTATCATGAATTTTACTGTTGTTTTTAGGGACTCCGTTCCTCCGTACAGCTTTTGAAGCTCTGTGTGTTGTGGCCAGTACTCTTTTCGTATACCTGCTAAACGTGGACAGTCTTTCAAGACGTGTTCTGCCGTCATGTCTGCCATATTGCATGGGCACAGGCTAGTTGTGCCAATTTTAAATTTATGGAACATGTGGGCTCTGAGCTTGTTGTGGCCGGTACGGAGGCGAAATATGGCAACTTGTTCACTGCGAGAGAGACCATAGTATCCGTCACTGTCTGTGTACTGCGGGTGGTCTTTTGCCCATTTGCTTCGATAGTGCGAACCGATGGTTGTTTTGACTTCCTCATAGCTGATCTCGAGATCAGTCTGGGGTAGTCGCCCGCCCTCTTTGGCTAGCTTGTCGGCCGCTTCGTTTTCCCTAATGTTGCAGTGTGACGGTATCCACTGGATGACGGTGCGTTTGAGTGAACTCGTTAGTTCAGCGAGGGACGTTTTGAGCTCATTCATCTCAGTTTTGCCGACGCATTTGAGTGCCGTGATGACCGATAGAGCATCGGTGACCATAACTGTCCATCCATTTATCTATATTATGTCTTTCATTCTCTCTCAATCTCTATCTCTATCTCTTTCTCTATCTCTCTATCTCTATCTCTCTATTTTTACTCTCTCTCCTCTCTCTCTCTCTCTCTCTCTCTATATATATATATATATATATATATATATATATATATCATCCATCTATGTATATATTTTACCTTTCTTATATATCTGACTATATATCCATATCCATATCCACATATATATATAGATAGATAGCGAGAGAGAGGTCAGATTAGATGTTTCATCTGCTACTGTAAGACATTAGATGGTTCCATCTGTAACTGTTAAACTCACTGTCAGATTAGATGTTTCATCTGCTACTGTAAGACATTAGACGGTTCCATCTGTAACTGTTAAACGCACTGTCAGATTAGATGTTTCATCTGCTAACGTTTGACAGATGACGGTAGCATCTGCAACTATTAAACCCGCTGCCTTGTGGAGGAAAGCTCGGGAGAGCTAATGGATTGAACACTAGTAGAAAATCCCCACTGTCTTGTGGGTCAGCACGGTTATGCGGAAGGCTAGAGAAGTAAACCTTGACCACAAACGGGGAGGAAGGTACCCTAAAGCAGCTGATGGTGATGTGTGTATTCCATTCTATCTTCTGACATCCCCTGCTTGGTTCCAGACGTATGGACTTTGTCTTTCCTGCGAATGAAACAGTAGGATAGAGAGGTGTTTTGTGCAAAATGGGATAGGTATCAATGTTCAGAAGGTATGTTACGAAAATGGGATAAGTATATCAATGTTCACAGAAGATATGTTAAGAAAATGGGATAAGTATATCAATGTTGACAGAAAATATATTAAGAAACAGGGGGAGGTGTCAGTGTTTATATTAGTACACGTGACAATGTGATTGAAGATTGAAGTAGCAAGGAAAGAATTATCACAATAGGCGTATGAGTAGGCTTATCAATCAATATCGAACTGGTACGGTTAGCCGCTGGACGCTGTTGGAGATGTTGCGAAGGAGATCGGGGCACACATGGAAATGTCCGTAGTGCAATTAAGATATTCCAAACTCACACTGAAATAGAACAATAATGTATGGTCTTCAAGTTTGCTTCTCATTAATTTTTTTGTAACGACTTTTTGTGACTTGTTGATTTATCATCACATTTTAATACATCAATAAATAGATACATCAGTAATATTGAATATCATATAAACATCACACTCGCTGCAATAATCGAACTGGTGTGTTGGGTCGCTGGACGCTGCTGGATTTGCTGAGGCAGAGATCGGAGCGAGCACCTATGGGCATGTCCGGAGTGCTATAATGATAGTCCTCATATAACTGATAACTCGCTTGACAATTATACTAGACTTCTAACAACATTCTATCACTTGTACAACTCCGTCAACGCCGGTTCCAAGCCCGGGTGAAAAAGAAGGAGGACTTGTGCGTGAGGCCAGCTACCTTACCACAAAAAAGTTAAATAGCTATAGAAACTTGCAAGAAAGGACACCATACCGGTAAACCGATCAGGCAGGTAGTGTAAGGTGCACTTAGTACATCAATGACAGTTTCTGAAGAAAGCCGCTTTGCGGAAGTCAGCAACCCGACTCGTACATTACTTGACTGTTATAAGAAATAGAAGATGGAGATATGTTGGACACACCTTGAGAAGAAATTATCAAATAATCATAAAGCAGACATTGCAGTGGGATGCAGGGGTTCAAGAAAGAGAGGACGACCTAAGGAGACCCTGAAACGAGCTTTGCTGATAGAGGCAAGAAATATCTGTCAAAGTTCCATTGAAAAGATTGAGCGAGTTGCCCAGGATAGAGTGGTATGGAGAAATTGTTTGCATGCCCTATCTAACGTATAACAGTACGAGAGGAATTATTATTATGACTTGTACACATGCCATAAGATTGTGTTTTATAAATATACATACTGTACTGAAGATGAAATGCAACCAACCACCAATAACAGCATATACAAATAATAAGAGATTAGGTACTAGAGCCAAAGGTAGACCAAGAAAACGAGGGGTAGACAATATCAAGAACATACTAAATAAACACTGATATAACACAACAAGGGCAACTCATATGGTCCTGGATCACAAATTAAAGCTCCCAGGGCTAGGGTGGACAGCCAACATCATCCATCTAAGGAAAGATAATAGACACGATGAGACCTGAGCATTTTGAAACTTGCATCTTTTGTATATTTAGGAACGACGATGTTCTGATGATCACCCAACTTCTTCTCAATTTCCCGTATCTTGTTCATGCGTTATGGTATGAAGTAACTTCACATTTCCAGAACCTAGTGTGCAGGACGTAGGAAGGTCAATTTCTTTCCTCAAATGTGGAGTGTCGAATGTGAGATTAAACCCACAACCCTCTTGCGTCCGTGTGGAAGGCAACCCTAATCTGTCCCACCACCACACTAACATAACTAACTTCTTCTTCTTGACCCTTCACCCTTCCCCCTTCACCCCTATGAAGGCTTAGGTCCACAACTAAGGTTTTCCAATGTCATGTTCTCCAGATCTCGCCACTCGATCCCCATTTCCTTGCATTCCGTTTCAAGTTACTAACTAACTAACTAACAAATATACCAATATGCAGTTCCATGCAGCAATCGCACGAGTGGGGGTGAGGCTTACGTGCTATAGCAGACTCTCTCATCCTTCCATTCAACATCACCAACTACGCAGCCGGTCTGGAGATTAACAGACAAACATTGGATGAAGATTACGGGATTGAGATGGCAGAAAATCTAGGCAACGTTACATACGGTTAGTAAGATTAGAATATGCAATAGTTTTGTTGTATGCGTCCATAGCCTGACTTATTAGATGACTTAAAAAATCTAGATAGACTGATGATTAATTCTAGATAGACTGATGCTTAATCTAGATAGACTGATGATTAATCTAGATAGACTGATGATTAATTCTAGATAACTGATGATTAATCTAGATATACTGATGATTAATCTAGCTTTAGTTAGTTAGTTTGTTCCTTTCGAGCCAAAGACGGCACATAGGGCAGAGGTTTTAGATCTCCATGTGATGCGGTTTGTTGCTAGCAGTTGCAGATCTTGTATGGTTTTACATCCCAATAGTTTACTTTCTTGTTGGATGGTTCTTCGAAGAGTGGTCTTAGGTCTTCCACGTTTTCTTTTCCCAACTGGTGACCACATAGGGACTTGTCGATTTAGTCTCTTTTCGTCTGATCTAAGAACATGACCTAAATATTTCCACCTTCGTTTTCTTATAATATTTGATACGGTTGTTGGTGTGTTCTATCTCTCACTGTGTTGTTAGAAACGAAATCACTCCATTTTACTTTTATTAATTTTCAGAGACATTTATTCTCAAAGCTGTCCAGTTTCTTATCAATTTTGTTTGTTGATTTCAACTTTCACAACCGTAGCTCAGTACAGGAATCACACATGACCTAAATAATTTAACTTTTGTGCATATACTAAGGTCTTGAGATTGCCAGATATTTGTTAATTTAGTGAAGGCACTAGCTGCTATAGCAATACGAGAGTTATAGCAATCTAGATAGACTGATGGTTAATCTGTAGGAGAACAAATAATATAGCCTAGATTGATTGGGTGAGTTGATGGGGGAGGGTCTCTGTAGGTAAATGGTTTTGTCGTTGTCTCGAATTCCGAAGAGAGTAATTTCGAATCCAGACCTCACCGTTTTGTTCACTAGTTCATATTTTGTTCAATAGTACATATTTTGTTCACTAGTACATATTTTGTTCACTAGTTCATATTTTGTTCACTAGTACATATTTTGTTCACTAGTACATATTTTGTTCACTAGTACATATTTTGTTCACTAGTACATATTTTGTTCACTAGTCCATATTTTGTTCACTAGTCCATATTTTGTTCACTAGTACATATTTTGTTCACTAGTACATATTTTGTTCACTAGTCCATATTTTGTTCACTAGTTCATATTTTGTTCACTAATCCAAGTTTTGTTCACTAGTACATATTTTGTTCACTAGTACATATTTTGTTCACTAGTACATATTTGTTCACTAGTCCAAGTTTTATTTCTCTTCGTTTTTAATGGTCATTGATTTCTGTATCACCTGTCTGCACTTCATAGGCTCCAATGTGTTTACATGAGGACAAAATTAACAAAATATGTTGTTGATACGTGAGTTTATGTTAGTCAATGGAAGACCAGCTTTGCAATAAAATTGTCAAAAATCATTTTCGATACATGACCTCCCCACCATTAACTTAATGGCATGGACGCCCATATACTTCTATTTTTATTTTCTAATTTAATGTACATGATTGCTGTGTATCACCTGTCTACAGTTCGTGTGTCACTGTCTACAGTTCTGTGTTTTCATAGTTACTTTGTTGTTGACATCGATCGTCTTTATCTGGTATACGTATGAAACAAAATGTGCATCACGTGTCTACAGTTCTGTTGGTATAAGTATGAAACAAATGTGTATCACTGTCTACAGTTCTGTGTGTATACGTATAGAAACAAACTGTTATCAGTGTCTACAGTCCTGTATGTATAGCAAGAAACAAACTGTTATCACGTGTCTACAGTCTAGTTGTATGTATGAACAAACTGTCATCACTGTCTCAGTTATGTGTGGTATAGTATGAAACAAACTTGTATCACGTGTCTACAGTTCTGTGTGTATAAGTGAACAAACTTGTATCACGTGTTACAGTTCTGTGGTATAGTATGAAACAAACTTGTATCACGTGTTACAGTTCTGTGTGGTATAAGTATGAAACAAACTTGTATCACTGTCTACAGTTCTGTGTGTATATAGAAAACAAACTGTGTATCACTGTTACAGTTCTGTGTGGTATACGTATGAAACAAACTGTGTATCACGTGTCTACAGTTCTGTATGGTATAAGTAAGAAACAAACTGTGTATCACGTGTCTACAGTTCTGTGGTATACGATAAACAAACTGTGTATCACTGTCTACAGTTCTGTATGGTATAAGTAGAAACAAACTTGTATCACTGTCTCAGTTCTGTGTGGTATAAGTATGAAACAAACTTTGATCACGTGTTCCAGTTATGTGTATAAGTATGAAACAAACTTGTATCACGTGTCTACAGTTCTGTGTTATAAGTATGAAACAAACTTGTATCACTGTCTACAGTTCTGTGTGTATACATGAACAAACTTGTATCAGTCTAGTCTGTATGGTATATAAGAAACAAACTTGTATCACTGTCACAGTTCTGTGTGTATAAGTATGAAACAAACTGTTATCACGTGTCTACAGTTCTATGTATTGTATGAAACAAACTGTATCACGTCTACATTCTGTGTATAATATGAAACAAACTGTATCACGTGTTCATAGTCCTGAGTATTTGAAACAACTTTTATCACGTGTCTACAGTTATGTGTATGTATGAAACAATGTGCATCACGTCTACAGTTATTGTGGTATATAGAAACAAACTTGTATCGTGTCTACAGTTCTGTGTGTATAGTTAAACAAACTGTATCACGTCTACAGTTCTGTGTATAGTATAAACAAATTTGTATCACGTGTCTACAGTCTGTGTGTATAGTGAAACAAACTGTGTATCACTGTCTACAGTTCTGTTGTATACGTGAAACAAACTGTATCACGTCTAAGTTCTGTGTGGTATAAGTATGAAACAAACTTGTATCACGTGTCACAGTTCTGTTGTATATAGTAACAAACTGTGTATCACTGTCTACAGTTCTGTTGTATAATATGAAACAAACTTTGTATCACGTGTCTACAGTCTGTTGGTATATATGAAACAACTGTGATCACGTTCTACAGTTCTTGTGGTAATGTGAAACAACTGTG
This sequence comes from Arion vulgaris, assembly GCA_020796225.1. Lineage (NCBI taxonomy): Eukaryota > Metazoa > Mollusca > Gastropoda > Stylommatophora > Arionidae > Arion > Arion vulgaris. The sequence goes on from CM036759.1 coordinate 69,744,672, forward strand.
TATCACGTGTCTCAGTTCTGTGGGATAAGTATGAAACAAACTGTGTATCACGTGTCTACAGTTCTGTGTTATAATGAGACAAACTGTATACGTGCACAGATTGTGTGTATAGATGAAACAACTGCATCACGTTCTACAGTTCTGTGTGTATATGATGAAACAAACTTGCATCATGTCACAGTTCTGTGGTATACGATGAAACAACTGTGATCCGTTCTCACAGTCTGTAGGCTATGTATGAAACAAACTTTCATCACGTTCTCAGTTCTGTTGGTATATTATGAACAAACTTATCAGTGTCTACAGTTCTGTGGATACTATGAAAAACTGTGTATCACGTGTCTACAGTTCTGTGTTAAGTATAACAACTGTTATCATGTTACAGTTCTGTTGTATAAGTATAAAACAAACTTGTATCACGTGTCTCATTTTGTGGTATAGTATAAACAAACTGTGATCACGTGTCTACAGTTCTGTGTGGTATAGTATAAACAAACTGTGTATCACGTGTCTACAGTTCTGTGGTATAAGTATAAACAACTGTGATATGTCTACAGTTCTGTGTGGTATAAGTATAAAACAAACTGTGTATCACGTGTCTACAGTTCTGTGTGGTATAAGTATAAAACAAACTGTGTATCATTGGAGACCATAAGTTAATAGACAAAGAAGGGAATGGAATAGACGTGTGTGTGTCGATGTCAGTACGCCGTGTGTTCCTGAGGCTCTCAATGGAAGCCAAGAATAGTAACACTGCGACCTACAAGACATGTCGTAAGGGCTACTGAGGTAGGGGCTTAGGAAGCTACCCTAGTAAATACAGGGTGTTCAACTTAAAAGCAGCCTGTGAATGGAGCTAATCTGGTATATATGTATGGAAATGAGAAGGTTCAGTTATGACGTATAATAGGTCAAGGTTGTGTGATGGTGTAATTGAGTGCGGGAAGGGGCGATGAACAAATGTGACGTAGGACAAGCTAGTCAGAACCGGTTTAAATAGTAAATAGTCGAGATGCAATGCGTACCTGGCAAATTTCTATTTATCAATGGGGCTGCTTTTAAGTTGAACACCCTGTATAAAAAGTGTCGCAGAAATCGGATATGCTGGACTACTTGTATGCACATAGCTGGCACAATGTACAATCACGTTTAGGCTCGGATCACATACAAATCACAAAGAGTGGTTGCCAAGTGGTCGATATGAAGCTTTCGAAGCAGAATTATGTCAGTAAAAGCGTTGGCTATGACAGATCTCTCATGTACTAGAAAAGAAGACAAATGAAGTCTGAAGAAGACATGATAAAGAAAGAGTTGAAAATGTAGAAAGAGAACTGTAGAAATCATCATCATTGCACTTCGGTGAGTAACCATGTGTGCTCCGATCTCTTTCTTACACAGGAAAATCTCAGCTGCAGTGCACAAACTCCGTAGCACCGTCTAGTGACCCGATGTAATTTTGAAGATGGTAAAGTTATTTTGTAGGAGTTTTATTTTTAATCATTTTTTTTCCTAATCAATTTTGCTCGGGCAGTGGTTTTCCAGCCTGCTCATATCTGTTTTGAACTGCCAAGGGTTCTATTACGTGCTCAAATTGAACTCGAGACCTTCGTTTTATCGTCCGTCTCCGATAGGACTAGGAACTCGATCTCACCTACACTGAGATCAAGGATATGTGGGAAAATCCCAATGACGTCACGAAGGATCGAACCCGTTACCTAAGGTACGATAGTCGAGCAACTAACCTCTACGCCACAGAGTTGACCTAACTGTGACCTGGCATGGCAAACAATTAGTAGATGGGTGGAGGAATAGCGAGCAACTAACCTCTACGCTACAGAGTTGACCTAACTGTGACCTGGCATGGCAAACAATTAGTAGATGGGTGGCGGAATAGCAAGCAACTAACCTCTACGCCACAGAGTTGACCTAACTGTGACCTGGCATGGCAAACAATTAGTAGATGGGTGGCGGAATAGCAAGCAACTAACCTCTACGCTACAGAGTTGACCTAACTGTGACCTGGCATGGCAAACAATTAGTAGATGGGTGGAGGAATAGCGAGCAACTAACCTCTACGCTACAGAGTTGACCTAACTTTACCTGGCATGGCAAACAATTAGTAGATGGGTGGAGGAATAGCAAGCAACTAACCTCTACGCCACAGAGTTGACCTAACTGTGACCTGGCATGGCAAACAATTAGTAGATGGGTGGAGGAATAGCGAGCAACTAACCTCTACGCTACAGAGTTGACCTAACTGTGACCTGGCATGGCAAACAATTAGTAGATGGGTGAGGAATAGCAAGCAACTAACTCTACGTACAGAGTTGACCTAACTGTGACCTGGCATGGCAAACAATTAGTAGATGGGTGGAGGAATAGCGAGCAACTAACCTCTACGCTACAGAGTTGACCTAACTGTGACCTGGCATGGCAAACAATTAGTAGATGGGTGGCGGAATAGCAAGCAACCTAACCTCACGCTACAGAGTTGACCTAACTGTGACCTGGCATGGCAAACAATTAGTAGATGGGTGGCGGAATAGCAAGCAACTAACCTCTACGCTACAGAGTTGACCTAACTGTGACCTGGCATGGCAAACAATTAGTAGATGGGTGGCGGAATAGCAAGCAACTAACCTCTACGCTACAGAGTTGACCTAACTGTGACCTGGCATGGCAAACAATTAGTAGATGGGTGGCGGAATAGCAAGCAACTAACCTCTACGCTACAGAGTTGACCTAACTGTGACCTGGCATGGCAAACAATTAGTAGATGGGTGGCGGAATAGCAAGCAACTAACCTCTACGCTACAGAGTTGACCTAACTGTGACCTGGCATGGCAAACAATTAGTAGATGGGTGGCGGAATAGCAAGCAACTAACCTCTACGCTACAGAGTTGACCTAACTGTGACCTGGCATGGCAAACAATTAGTAGATGGGTGGCGGAATAGCAAGCAACTAACCTCTACGCTACAGAGTTGACCTAACTGTGACCTGGCATGGCAAACAATTAGTAGATGGGTGGCGGAATAGCAAGCAACTAACCTCTACGCTACAGAGTTGACCTAACTGTGACCTGGCATGGCAAACAATTAGTAGATGGGTGGCGGAATAGCGCAACAACCTCTACGCTACAGAGTTGACCTAACTGTGACTCGGCATGGCAAACAATTAGTAGATGGGTGGCGGAATAGCAAGCAACTAACCTCTACGCTACAGAGTTGACCTAACTGTGACCTGGCATGGCAAACAATTAGTAGATGGGTGGCGGAATAGCAACAATGGAAATCTCTTGTGGAAACTGCATGTATCAAACAGGACACAAACAGGGCACAAACAGAACACAAACAGAACACAAACAGAACACAAACAGAACACAAACAGAACACAAACAGAACACAAAGAGGGCACAAAGATGGCACAAAGAGGACATGAAGAGAATATAAATAGTACCAACAACTTAATGAGTAACTTGTGTATTACGTACATTTGTTTTGTTTATATGACGTAATTAATAATTTGAAATGGTTGTAGATAATTCATAAAAATATTTTATTTGCAGACAAACTCAAGTTCGTTATTGATGGCTTTGCCAGGGATGTTTCTGAATTTGAGGTCAGACGAAATAATCTCAACAAAATGAAGTACGTCTAACATAGAATTTGTCATTTCATAATAATTTGATCCATTGATATCAATAAGATTTTTTATTTGTTACATCATCTCGTATTAATTATAATGAAGAAACATTTATGATTTATGTGATTCATTTGTGATCCATTAATGTTCTCAATTGTCTGCAAATGCGAAACGCCCTCACATAGTCAGAAGGGCATATATTGTAGACATATTCATGGACGAAGATCATGAAGCTCAAATATACGGAGAAAAATTATCGTTAAAGAGCAATGATTACAAGGAGCAGCCAAAAAGTGACAGTTCCAATGACTAGCCATAGAAGGGTCGAGAATGCTCCTAAAACCGGAATGACCTCACCCAGTCAGAATAATTGCAACGTAGTAAATGCTCTTTGGCGTAGATCCAAGCCCAAATATACGGCATTAAAAACATCAGTAAAGATTGCTTATCATACGATGCGTATGGAACGAGCTCACCAGAGGCAGAAAAAGGCAGAACAGCCGATAGATAAGTCGAACTTCACTAAATGACACAGGTCGTAAAAGTACCGAGGGTACGAGGACTCAAGGCAAGTGTTTCGTGGAAAACAGGTTTTCTGTAACGATCACACTTGAAGGATCTAATCGTCAAGTCACTCTGAAGATGGCGAAGGTTCGCCTTTATGGTGAGGAAAACCAGTCAAATGGTAAGCAGGCCTCACACAAAACTCAATCAGAAGTGCACTACCAGGCGTCATGACTTCCGTCTGAATTTACAGCTGGCGAATGCAGAAGAAGTCTGCAAATGTAAACTTTTCAAATGAAAGTGTAAGGTAGTCTTGGAGGTGAAGTGGTCAAGCCTTTTGAATTACATTCCTAATGTCCTTTGTTTGAATCAAGTGCTTGTCGTTCGGTTCACCATTGCAACTTTCAGGAAATCATTAAGACTGTCTCTGTAGTCACGGAGTACGTGAGCTGTGTATATTATACTTGACATGTGGTGTGCTTTTTCTGACGAGAGTAGCCGAGGCATATAGGGCACCCTAGTATAATGAATCCAATCATTCACCTTCAAATATTGTTGTCTAAGTGCCACACGTGTGGTGCCGGGCCCCACAAAGGAAGCACAGAATAGTACCACTGTGTCCTACAAGACATGTCGTTAGAGACGACTGAAATAGAGGCATAAGAAAGCTATACTAGTAAATCAAAAGCGTCGCAGAAATCGGATGTAGGCGCATACCTAGCACAACGTACAATCGCTCTTAAGCTCAGATCACATGCATATCACACAGAGCTGTTTGACAAGTGGTCAATATGAAGCCTCGAAGAAGAAAGAGAACGTTGTCTAACTACAAAAATGAAACCTTATTGTCTCCAGTTTCTGAGAATGTCAACTGTTCAAATGAAAGTGAAAGCTAATTTCTCCAATATCTTACAATCAAGATAAACTATTTCCGCCATGTTTAGCTAACTACCTGCGCGATTATGAGATCTATCATTGTTGTGATGAATGCATTATCTCAGCTCTATGCTCATTGATGTCTCTATTTGATGTTTGAGTCATTCTGAAATCATATCATTGTGAGCTTCAAATATCTTTCATATTTTTGGAGGGTTTAAAACCCCATCTGTAACATTAAATCATTATGATCATCAAATAGTTTGTCCTGAGCAGAACTTTGCCACCCCAACAGTCCTCCGAAATTTATCTATCTCATATGCCAGATGTCCTGCCTCTGTAGCCGTCATGTTCAAACCATCAGTTACATCCTGAATCCATCTTCTCCGTGGTCTTCCTCTTCTTCTGTCTCTCGGTATGCCTCCTTCCATGATGGTCTTCTCCAGCAACGTTAAATGTACACATTGTACAACAACTATTTATGTCTAATTATCATGTAACATATCCTTTGTAGCAGGACCTTGCGGTATATTTACTCAGTATGGTGCAAGTCTTAGAAATGTCGCCACATAAATTTTTTTTAAAATAACCTTCAATTGTAATTTTGATTTTACTGCTTATGCCGCCGCCATTACGGAGCCGCCTGATGCAGCCGCCTCTCTGTTTCATAGCACTTCACGGCCCTGCTTTATAGAACGTTGAACTTATCACAGCTGACCTGAAGCAATCTGATAGATAATCTGTGTTTTATGATATTTTTGTCAGCCCATATGCTCTGAGAGAAGTCAACGATCAAATCATGTTACTTGAGAAAGCCTTCCTTCATCCCGAGGGGTTACCAACTCGACCACTCAAGAAGTAAGTCAAATCTTCTTAAATTATTTATTCATTATTGGTTACTCAACTGATGTCACGGCACTTCGGACATATCTATAGGTGCTCAGTCTCCCTCAACAGATGTCGAAGAAGTTGCATACTGATGATTCCTGAGGCTTGCTGGTTAATACATTTCTCTCCCATCCTCTCAAGTATCCAGCTCTACTAGTACAATTTGTAGATATTTGAAGACAGGTCGATCTGTCGTACTTCTAAACTGTCTCTGTCCTGCCCGCCTTTTACATCTTCTTTTCTTATATGTGTTTCGATATACGGGAAGACTGCAGGAAAACTATCTAGCAATGTTATGTCTGTCGTATAAGAATTGAATTTTGTCACATCTGATGTAATACTTACTTGATAAAGACCTTTTGGTCAAAACGTTGCTGTGTATTGTTATTGTACTTGTTCTTACGTGTCTTTTGTCATCATTTTCTGAGTGTAAGCTGGAGAATTCTATTGGGCAGAAGAATTAGGTTGACCTGTATGACCTGCAGATCATCAGTTGGAATTGCTTGCACAGCAGAAAACAACATTTACTTAAACACGAAATGTTTCTGTCAGGAAGCTTCTTCTTCTTCTTCTTCTTTCTCGAATCCTGTATGCCTCACAGCGTCAGGTCAGGCAGGAAGCTAACCACGTTTAATTGTTCAGACACCCGTTCTCCTAACGATAATATAGAATTCTACTCTTCAGCGATCTCTGGTCATCATGCGCTTAGTTTACTGTGGGACCATAAACTGGGCAATCAACTTTAGGTCTGTCAGGTTTCCCCAAAGTTAGTTTTTATGTCGATTGTGTTGCATCACAGCTCACCCATGAGAGGGCAGTCTTTGAGGATATGTTTCGGTGTATGTTCCACCTGTTGACAGTGACAGAGAGTTGTTTGACTTATTCCTTGTCTATGTGTCTGTTCCTACTCTATGTGCATGTTCCTAGTCTATGTGTCTGTTCCTACTCTATGTGTCTGTTCCTAGTTTATGTGCTTGTTCCTAGTCTATGTGTTTGTTCCTAGTCTATGTGTCCGTTCCTAGTCTATGTGTATGTTCCTAGTCTATGTGTCTGTTCCTAATCTATGTGTCTGTTCCTACTCTATGTGCCTGTTCCTAGTCTTTGTGCCTGTTCCTAGTCTTTGTGCCTGTTCCTAGTCTTTGTGTAAGTTGAGTCTGCAGTGCGTGGTCTATCTTCTTCTCTTAATCTTCCCTTGATCAACAAATTTCCTCCAACCAGATCTTTCTTTAGCAAGTCATCTTAGTTCATTTCAGGTCTTTCCGCTTTTCACTTTCTCTGTCTACAGTTCGTCTCCACATCCCTCTAGGTCACCCTCTACCTCTCTTGCCTCCCGGATTACATTTGAAAGCTACATGTGGGTGGGTGGTTTTCTGCATTCTTAATGTGTGTCCCATTTAGCGCACATAGTTGAAATATAATGTCCTGGTCGGTTCTGCTTAAGTCTTTGAGGAAATATTAACCATAACACTATCCAGTGTTTGTCTTCGAGTCTACTGCAGATTTTCTCTGTATGAAGGTGTATGTCAGAATACATAAACAATATCAATATATAACTCAATAACCAGGTGTTGTACACATGTTATTGAGATTATGTTTTCATTATTCAGAAAACTTACATCATTTTCCAGTTTAGTCAAGATATCAAAGTTTATGTTACACATGTGTATTCAGCAGTAGTCTTGTTTTGCACGTTCATCACACGAATATTACATGGTGTGTTTTATGTGTGTCCAGACATGTTGTGTTTATGTGTGTCCAGACATGGTATGTTTTCGCCCGTCTGCCCAGCGTGTTCGTAGCGCGTTGGACTATGGGTGACTATCTCTCTGTGTGTGCGGGTTCAATTCCGTGGGATGGCAGAAAAAGCCACATATTCCCCAGATTTACGGTGTTCGTGGCACGAACCGAAGGGTTACGATGTCCATGGCACCGAGCCGAAGAGCTGAAAAGCTCAATTGATTCTGGATCGGAAAAAAAACATGGTATGTTTTATGTGTGTCCAGACATGGTATGTTTTATGTGTGTCCAGACATGGTATGTTTTATGTGTGTCTAGACATGGTATGTTTTATGTGTGTCTAGACATGGTATGTTTTATGTGTGTCCAGACATGGTATGTTTTATGTGTGTCCAGACATGGTATGTTTTATGTGTGTCCAGATATGGTATGTTTTATGTGTGTCCAGACATGGTATGTTTTATGTGTGTCCAGACATGGTATGTTTTCTGTGTGTCCAGACATGGTATGTTTTCTGTGTGTCCAGACATGGTACGTTTTATGTGTGTCCAGACATGGTGTGTTTTATGTGTGTCCAGGCATGGTGTGTTTTATGTGTGTCCAGACATGGTGTGTTTTATGTGTGTCCAGACATGGTATGTTTTATGTGTGTCCAGACATGGTATGTTTTATGTGTGTCCAGACATGGTATGTTTTATGTGTGTCCAGACATGGTATGTTTTATGTGTGTGTCCAGACATGGTATGTTTTATGTGTGTCCAGACATGGTATGTTTTATGTGTGTCCAGACATGGTATGTTTTCTGTGTGTCCAGACATGGTATGTTTTCTGTGTGTCCAGACATGGTATGTTTTATGTGTGTCCAGACATGGTATGTTTTCTGTGTGTTCAGACATGGTGTGTTTTATGTGTGTCCAGGCATGGTGTGTTTTATGTGTGTCAGACATGGTATGTTTTATTGTGTCAGACATGGTATGTTTTCTGTTGTCCAGACAAGTATGTTTTATGTGTTCAGACATAGTCATGTTTTAGTGTGTCCAGACATGGTATGTTTTATGTGTGTCCAGACATGGTAGTTTTATGTGTGTCCAGACATGGTATTTTTATGTGTGTCCAGACATGGTATGTTTTATGTGTGTCCAGACATGGTATGTTTTATGTGTGTCCAGACATGGTATGTTTTATGTGTGTCCAGATATGGTATGTTTTATGTGTGTCCAGACATGGTATGTTTTATGTGTGTCCAGACATGGTATGTTTTATGTGTGTCCAGATATGGTATATTTTATGTGTGTCTAGACATGGTATGTTTTATGTGTGTCCAGATATGGTATATTTTATGTGTGTCCAGACATGGTATGTTTTATGTGTGTCCAGACATGGTATGTTTTATATGTGTCCAGACATGGTACATATGATTTTATTCTCCTCTACCAGATATCTATTGTTTTTAAGTCTGTCAGACATTCTACTTGACATTTTTTTGACATCTTCATATGGTCATTATGATACATATGTCATCTCACTGTCGACCAATGTCATTAAATGTTGACTAATGTCATTCACTGTCAGACCATATGTCTTCAATGTTGACCATGTTTTACTGTCGATCTCATATGTCATTCATGTGAGCCCATATGTCATTCAATATCGACCCATATGTCATTAAATGTTGACTCATATGTCATTCAATTTCGGACACATCAAAAGACATGAGTGCCTAGAGAAGATAATTTTGTATGTAACGGTGCCTGGAAGAAGAATTTGTATGTAACGGTGCCTAAAGGAAGAATGAGAAGAAGACATAGAAGACTATGTGTGCAAGATGTCATTGACGATCTGAGAATGACTGCTGCTGCCGCCGGTCAACTTGCACAGAATAGAGAGTTTTTCATGGCTGCTGTCATGGAAACCAAGTTTCGGAAGGGACAAGCTACTTGATTACGATTGATAATGACGACCATCTAGAATGTTATGGGTTTTTTCCTGATCATTTTTTTCTATTTTTGGTTTTCTATTCTTGACTAAATATCTTTGTCTAATATGCATTTTTTCTGTCTGATCATATCTCTGACATGATATTGTTCTATATGTGTCTGATTATATCTCTGACATATTGTTCTATATGTGTCTGATCATATCTCTGACATGATATTGTTCTATATGTGTCTGAACATATCTCTGACATGATATTGTTCTATATGTGTCTGATTATATCTCTGACATTATATTGTTCTATATGTGTCTGATTATATCTCTGACATGATATTGTTCTATATGTGTCTGATTATATCTCTGACATATTGTTCTATATGTGTCTGATCATATCTCTGACATATTGTTCTATATGTGTCTGATCATATCTCTGACATAGTGTTCTATATGTGTCTGAACATATCTCTGACATAATATTGTTCTATATGTGTCTGATTATATCTCTGACATGATGTTGTTCTATATGTGTCTGATCATATCTCTGACATATTGTTCTATATGTGTCTGATCATATCTCTGACATATTGTTCTATATGTGTCTGAACATATCTCTGACATGATATTGTTCTATATGTGTCTGATCATATCTCTGACATATTGTTCTATATGTGTCTGATCATATCTCTGACATATTGTTCTATATGTGTCTGATCATATCTCTGACATTATATTGTTCTATATGTGTCTGATTATATCTCTGACATGATATTGTTCTATATGTGTCTGATCATATCTCTGACATATTGTTCTATATGTGTCTGAACATATCTCTGACATATTGTTCTATATGTGTCTGAACATATCTCTGACATATTGTTCTATATGTGTCTGATCATATCTCTGACATATTGTTCTATATGTGTCGACATCTCATTTTGAAACATAGACTATCGAAGCAGCTTCTGGCTGATTGATTTATTATTTCAAATCGAGAAAGATGACAAGGATCAATGAGAAAGTCAAACAACATTTTCATTGTCATCTAACGCAATCCAGACTGCTTGGTTACTTAAGAGAGTCACTAAATTTATGTCTGGATATGAATATTGTTCTATTGTGTTGAAGTAATTATTTAATGTAATTATTGTCAATACAACATATAATTGTTTAAATTAACTTTAGTTGTCAATAAACAATAATTGTTTAATGTAACAGCTTCACTACAATATATAATTGTTTAAATGAAACTTAGTTGTCAATACAAATATAATTGTTTAAATGTAACTTTAGTTGTCATAAACATATAATTGTTTATAATGTAATTAGGTCAATCAACATATAATTGTTAAATGTAACTTTAGCTTCAATCAAATTATAATTGTTTAAATGTAACTTTAGTTGTCAATACAACATATAATTGTATTCTTGAGTTCTTAATAATTCATTCTGCATTCGAAACAAAACAAAATAATAATAATTTCCTGTAGAATATTTGTGCAATCTTCTAAACTATATCAGGGCTCTCACCGGTGCTAGGAGTTCATGTACTACCCTGAGATCTTTCTGTTAGAATGAGATCGGAGCACACATGGTTACTCATCGAAGTGCAATGATGATGGTCATATCAGTCATTCAATCATCATTCAATCATTCATTAATTATGTTAGCCTTGTAAGCTTCAACATTTTATAACAAAACGAGAAAGGATTGTTGTATTATTTCTTGTCTTTCCTGTTCAAGACCATGTCTACATTCACTGAGATATATTGTTATGTTATGTTATGTTATGCGATCGACGTCATGGCACATTGGGCATTGCCATTCTGCTCTGTCTCCGTGCAGCAGCCACACCAAAGTCCATTTGCTCACGTTCCATGAGAAGTTGATTACTATATCTTCTCTCTCTACCACGAAGACGACACTGTCTGGCATGTTCAAACTTAACGCCTAATTCTCGAACTCGTTCCAGTGTCTGAGACTTGCCCATGTCACACAATTGAGAGCGTACCGCATTGATGATATCGGTTCTGTCCATACTTCTGACCACTTGAGTCGGGGCATTGTTTGCAAGAAAGTCAGCACGCTGCACTCCAGCACGTCCAGATGTGTACAGCCAAGTCATTTTTTGAGATGTGATCTCCGATGATGTCCACTCATTCCACTTGCAAACTTCCAGATTCAATCCTTTGAAGCATATTCATCGAGGGTATGATAATCGTATGGGTACCTGTTAACCACCATGCAGGCTCAGCCACCCATGACAGAGCCCTGGGGGCAGCGGGATCTCCAAGTCATGCCGATGTCGTTGTCTCGACAGCGCCGCAGTCCTCATGAAGTCTGCTACCGTTTCGTTTTGCTAAATAAGCCCGGAGGATCTGGTTCCGCCCGAGTCTAAATAAGATACCACCAGTGTCAGTGGATTAGTGTGAGTGCTGATCCACGAGTGCAAGAATCTACCACATATTTTACATAGTGAGGCACATTGTCCATGTTACTTCATTCATGTTCTAGTTTTTGTAATGATTAAATGATTAAATGTCACTGTATGTGTGTGTGTGTGTGTGGTTTTGTTTAGTCTCGTCCGTGTGTGCGGGAGCTCCAAGGGAGCAAAGAATAGTACCACTGCGACCTACAAGGCATGTCGTTAGAGGCGACTGGAGTAGGGGCCTAGGGAGCTACCCTAGTAAATAAAAAGCTTCACAGAAATCGGATGTGCTGGTCTACTTGTTGGCGCAAGCTGGACAACGTAAATCTCTTAGGCTCAGATCACATACAGATCACAAAGAGAGGTTTAACAAGTAATCGATTTGAAGCGTTCGATAACGAAAAAGAAGGTTGGAGTCTTGGTTTAGTTTCTCATTGAGACACTATGTCAGTGTATGTGAGATCTACCTCATTGAGACACTATGTCAGTGTATGTAGATCGACTCATTGAGACACTATGTCAGTGTATGTGAGACCGACCTCATTGAGACACTATGTCAGTGTATGTGAGATCTAACTCATTGAGACACTATGTCAGTGTATATGAGATCTAACTCGTTGAGACAATATGTCAGTGTATGTGAGATCTACCTCATTGAGACACTATGTCAGTGTATGTCAGATCTACCTCATTGAGACACTATGTCAGATCTACCTCATTGAGACACTATGTCAGTGTATGTGAGATCTACCTCATTGAGACACTATGTCAGTGTATGTCGATCTACCTCATTGAGACACTATGTCAGTGTATGCAGATCTACCCATTGAGACACTATGTCAGTGTATGTGAGATCTATCATTGAGACATATGTCAGTGTATGTCAGGTCTACCTCATTGAGACACTATGTCAGTGTATGTGAGATCTACCTCATTGAGACACTATGTCAGTGTATGTGAGACCGACATCATTGAGACACTATGTCAGTGTATGTAGATCGAACTCATGAGACCATGTCAGGTATGTCGATCTACCTCATTGAGACACTATGTCAGTGTATGTGAGATCGACCTCATTGAGACACTATGTCAGTGTATGTGAACGAATCGAACACTATTCATTGAGATCGACTCATAGACACTATGTCAGTGTATGTGAGACCGAACTCATTGAGACACTATGTCAGTGTATGTGAGACCGAACTCATTGAGACACTATGTCAGTGTATGTGAGACCGACCTCATTGAGACAATGTCAGTGTATGTGAGACGAACTCATTGAGACACTATGTCGTATGTGAGACGAACTCATTGAGACACTATGTCAGTGTATGTGAGACCGAACTCATTGAGACACTATGTCAGTGTATGTGAGACCGAACTCATTGAGACACTATGTCAGTGTATGTGAGACCGAACTCATTGAGACACTATGTCAGTGTATGTGAGACTGACTCATTGAGACACTATGTCAGTGTATGTGAGACCGAACTCATTGAGACACTATGTCAGTGTATGTGAGATCGACCTCATTGAGACACTATGTCAGGTTATGTGAGATCTACCTCATTGAGACACTATGTCAGTGTATGTGAGACCGAACTCATTGAGACACTATGTCAGTGTATGTGAGACGAACTCATTGAGACACTATGTCAGTGTATGTGAGACGAACTCATTGAGACACTATGTCAGTGTATGGAGACGACTCAGTGAGACAATGTCAGTGTATGTGAGACGAACTCATTGAGACACTATGTCAGTGTATGTGAGACTGAACTCATTGAGACACTATGTCAGTGTATGTGAGACTGACTCATTGAGACACTATGTCAGTGTATGTGAGACCGAACTCATTGAGACACTATGTCAGTGTATGTGAGATCGACCTCATTGAGACACTATGTCAGGTTATGTGAGATCTACCTCATTGAGAATGGCTTACTTATGGATAAAATAGGACAGCAACTGCAGACATCAAAGAGATGAAGAAATGATGCTTGTGATGGATGGAACAACTGCAGACATCAAAGAGATGAAGAAATGATGCTTGTGATGGATGGAACAACTGCAGACATCAAAGAGATGAAGAAATGATGCTTGTGATGGATGGAACAACTGCAGACATCAAAGAGATGAAGAAATGATGCTTGTGATGGATGGAACAACTGCAGACATCAAAGAGATGAAGAAATGATGCTTGTGATGGATGGAACAACTGCAGACATCAAAGAGATGAAGAAATGATGCTTGTGATGGATGGAACAACTGCAGACATCAAAGAGATGAAGAAATGATGCTCAGTGATGGATGGAACAACTGCAGACATCAAAGAGATGAAGAAATGATGCTATGTGATGGATGGAACAACTGAAACATCAAAAATGAAGAAATGATGCTGGATGGATGGAACAACTGCAGACATCAAAGAGATGAAGAAATGATGCTTGTGATGGATGGAACAACTGCAGACATCAAAGAGATGAAGAAATGATGCTTGTGATGGATGGAACAACTGCAGACATCAAAGAGATGAAGAAATGATGCTTGTGATGGATGGAACAACTGCAGACATCAAAGAGATGAAGAAATGATGCTTGTGATGGATGGAACAACTGCAGACATCAAAGAGATGAAGAAATGATGCTTGTGATGGATGGAACAACTGCAGACATCAAAGAGATGAAGAAATGATGCTTGTGATGGATGGAACAACTGCAGACATCAAAGAGATGAAGAAATGATGCTTGTGATGGATGGAACAACTGCAGACATCAAAGAGATGAAGAAATGATGCTTGTGATGGATGGAACAACTGCAGACATCAAAGAGATGAAGAAATGATGCTTGTGATGGATGGAACAACTGCAGACATCAAAGAGATGAAGAAATGATGCTTGTGATGGATGGAACAACTGCAGACATCAAAGAGATGAAGAAATGATGCTTGTGATGGATGGAACAACTGCAGACATCAAAGAGATGAAGAAATGATGCTTGTGATGGATGGAACAACTGCAGACATCAAAGAGATGAAGAAATGATGCTTGTGATGGATGGAACAACTGCAGACATCAAAGAGATGAAGAAATGATGCTTGTGATGGATGGAACAACTGCAGACATCAAAGAGATGAAGAAATGATGCTTGTGATGGATAGGACACAGTTTGAAAAAATTAGAGGGGAACATCAGAGAAGCTTTTTTAGTTCAGAAAAGGCAGAAATTCAATTGCAGTGCAACCCATCTCACTGTGGCATTGCAGGCAATGAGAGTGCCGTGCCAAAGAAAACAAATTATCAACTACTGTATTTTCAGGAGGTAAAACCCTCACACAGAGAAAATCTACAGTAAAATGAAAGACAAACACTGGATGTGGTTATGGAAAAGACTCCATCAAAGCCCTAAGTAGAAAAGACCAGGTCATTATATTTCGCCTACGTACCGGACACTGCAGACTCAACAAACCCTTACACTAGGAATAAATCAAACAGCTCTCTGCCAGTGTCAGCAGGCGGAACAGACACCTGAGCATGTCCTGCAAGACTGTTCTCTCCTGTGTGAGCTGAGAAGCAGCATGTGGCCACACCCAGTCGACCTAAAAACTAAGCTTTAGGGACACCTGACAGACCTGAAGCTGACTGCCCAGTTTGTGGTCCACAGTAAACTAAGCGCATGACCAGAGATCGCTGAAGTAGAAGAATAACATGCAAGAAATATGAAATACATAGAGAAGAGATTTGGAGGTCAAGATTAACGAGATTCAAGGGACACCTGGACAAGATAGAAACAATCAGACGCTTCACGGCAAATGTGTTAAGATAAGAAGATTAACGATAAGAAGAGCGGAAGTTGAAAGTAGTTTCAAACATCCACAAGATCCCATCAGCAGATTAAACAGAAAACAGCACACAGCAATCTTCCGTCTAAGAACAGGTCACCGCAGGCTCAACCATCACATGCACAGAATAAAGCCTGCTCAGACTCCAGACAGAAACACAGACTCCAGAGCACATCCTGCAGTCATGTCCATCATACATACACCAACGAAATGAAACATGGCCTCATGAACAAAGCTTAGAGCAAGCTATGGGTAACTCATGAGCAACTTCAACTGACATGCAGCTTCATAGAGGCAACCCATCTCATGGTTTAGACGAGCATACGAAACCGATCGCAAAGAAGAAAGTAGCTTCAATAGATAAAGATAGGAATACTTGACACGTGTGAACATACGTTTAGGCAATCATTCTTATGTCTTGATTGATTGATTCATTCATTCATTGATGGGATAGGGCTATCATCATTTCGAATTGGTGACCATGTGTGCTCCGATCTCTTTTTTGCACAGGAAGATTTCAGCTGCAGTGCACTAACTCCGTAACACCGGCGAGGGTTTCCGATGTAATTTTGAAGATGGTGAAGATATTTTGTAGAAATTTTATTTTTAATTTTTCTAATGAATTTTACCTGGGCAGCGGCTTTCCAGCCTACTCATTTTGATTTTTAATTGCCAATGGTTCTTTTATGTGCTCAAATTGAACATGTGACCTACGTTTTATCGTCCGTCTCCGGTAGAACTAGGAACTCGATTTCACCTACACTGATATCAGGGATCTCTGGAGAAATATCCACATGGTTCCACGAGGGATCACTGGCACCTTTGCACAGACAGACTGCTCTCCCGAGATCACTAAATTGATCAGTTTGAGTGTGTGTTGTCTTCTCATGATATCATTCAAGATTCGTTTGTCTTTCGTCATGATATAGTTTCAATAGATTTGAGTTTGATCTTTCTGTCATTATCAGTTTAATAGATTCTGGTTTGATCTTGTCCATGATATCAGTTTCAATAGATTGGTGTTTGATCTTTCTGTATGATATCATTCAAAGACTATTTGATCTTCTGTCATGATATCAGTTTCAATGATTGAGTTTGATCTTTCTGTCATGATATCAGTTCAAAGATTCTAGTTTGATCTTTCTGTCCATGATATCAGTTTCAGATTTGTGGTTGATCTTTCTGTCATGAACTTCGATTATCACCTTCCACATATCTAGGATGTTGATATGAAAGTTATCAACAACTGAGTTGTTTGTTGATGAAGTTGCAACCTGTCACGATGTGTTGTTGTATGGAAGTATGACCACTGTCAAGTGTTTGTTGATATGAAGTTGGCAAAATTCAGAGTTGTTTTTGTATGAATATAGACAATAGTTGTGTGTAGTTTGACCATCTGTCATGTTTTTGTATAATATACTCCCAAACAATGTGTTGTTGATATGAAAGTTATGAGCAACAACTGTCAAGTTGTGTTGTTGATATGAAAGTTATGAGCAACAACTGTCAAGATGTGTTGTTGATATGAAAGTTATGAGCAACAACTGTCAAGATGTGTTGTTGATATGAAAGTTATGAGCAACAACTGTCACGATGTGTTGTTGATATGAAAGTTATGAGCAACAACTGTCACGATGTGTTGTTGATATGAAAGTTATAAGCAACAACTGTCAGGATGTGTTGTTGATATGAAAGTTATGAGCAACAACTGTCAGGATGTGTTGTTAAACATGTTGTTTATGACTTCCAACTAAAACTTGTACTCCACTCAAACAGAACCAGATAAATGATTCAATAGAAAACACACAAATCTTGTAATATTGGTTTTTTTCAATTTATTTTCTAAATACATATTTTCATAATAAAATTACAGTACTTATACAATGTTGATCGTCTATGTTTTGTTATTCAATCGACGTTCTGGCAATTAGGCATTCATATTCTGTCCGCTGCAGCAGCCATCCCAAAGTTTCTTATCTGTTACTAGCATATCATAGTCCAGCTTCATGTAAGGTGCTTCAGTTTGCTCTCGTTGGATGCGTCTTCTGGCACCATCTCGAGGTTTTAGTTACATTCTGGTTTCACATGAGGTAGTCGTTTGTGTAAGACATGTAGATACGGAGGAGATTTCCCAAGCGACTGGTTCTCTGGTAAAAATGAGGTTGTGCTTTTTAAGGTCGTGGACTGTGCTAGATCTGTGGTGTAGTGTTGTCACATATTATATATTTCTTTTGCTTCTTTGATTTTTGGTACTGCATTAGATGGTTCTAGTTTTGTATTTTCAGTAATACAGTAGTTGGTGGGAGTTAATTTTTGCCCTTAATTATATCAGTTGCTGTTGTGATTCCTTTGAAACGCAACTACTGAGTAGTTTAAGTCATTGTCAAATTTCAGATGTCATACAGTAAAGATGTGCAGTCATGTGATATTACGAGGGAAGTCAATAAGTAAGCCACAAATGGCTGTAGAAAAATAACTAAACATGATAACAACTTGAAACCAGTTTATTTTTATATATACATTGTTCCTTTATTTCTCAACATAATTTCCACCAACATTGATGCACTTATCCCATCGTTTTATCTTCTTATCTTATCTTATCTTATCTTAACCACATTTGCAGTGAAGCGTCGTGGGAGAGTTAGTTTCTATCTTGTGCCAGGTGTGTTGCGCTTGACGTTGTCAGTCCATGCTTTCGCAGGGACTCTGAGATGTTATCTATCCATCTTGTTCTTGGCTTGCCTCGTGCTCTGCGCCCTGAGTGTCGATTATTATAGGCACGTGATGGTAGTAAATGTGGTTCCATTCTCATTAAATGGCCGAACCACTTGAATCTTTGCTTCTCGATGTACTGTATGCATGGTATAGTACCAACGATGCTTCTGATATTCTCGTTTCTCACTCTATCTCGCCTTGTAACGTTGACAGCTTTTCGTAGACATCTCATTTCACATGTTGTAATCTTTCTTTCTTGTGTCTTAGTCAGGGGCCATGTTTGGCACTGATAGCAGAGAGTTGGAATAAATATGCAGTTTATCAGTTGTCGTTTGACTGATTCTTGAGTTGATCGTTTTATCAATCCTCCCAAACCGGCTGCATAGAACTGCGGACTCTGTTTTCTAAACCACGTTTTCACTTCACATTCAACTTCGGCGTCATTCGCGAAATGTCTCCTGCCAAGGTGGGTTTTCAGTGGACCAAAAAGGTGGAAATCGTTAGGGACTAAGTCGGGACTGTAAGGTTGATGTTCCAGAACTTTCCACCGTAGTTGGTTAATTTTTCCTGAGTTAATCGAGCCGTATGTGGTCTGGCATTGTCATGAAGACGCAACACTCCTGTAGTCAGCAGTCCTGAGCGTTTTTTCGAATTGCATCATGAAGCATCGATAGAACTTCACAGTATGATTCAGAATTCACATTGTCACCTTTCTTCTTGAAATTGGTTAAAAGCACTCCTTGACAATCCCAGAACACCGTCAACATAACCTTCCCTGCTGATGGCGTAACCTTGAATTTTTTGACACACGGCGAAGAAAGATGTTTCCACTGTATTGAAGCACGCTTTGATTCGGGCTGGTAGTGATGCATCCATGATTCATCCTCAGTAACAATCCTGTTCAGCATGTCTTCTCCTTCATCTTCGTATCGACAGAGATGACGCAAGGACAGGCCAAATCGATTCATTTTGTGTTCCTCCTCCAATTGTCTGTGTACCCACATTGAGCACACTTTCTTCAATTGTGTCAAAAATTCAAGGTTACGCCATCAGCAGGGAAGGTTATGTTGACGGTGTTCTGGGATTGTCAAGGAGTGCTTTAACCAATTTCAAGAAGAAAGGTGACAATGTGAATTCTGAATCATACTGTGAAGTTCTATCGATGCTTCATGATGCAATTCGAAAAACGCTCAGGACTGCTGACTACAGGAGTGTTGCTTCTTCATGACAATGCCAGACCACATACGGCTCGATTAACTCAGGAGAAAATTAACCAACTACGGTGGAAAGTTCTGGAACATCAACCTTACAGTCCCGACTTAGCCCCTAACGATTTCCACCTTTTTGGTCCACTGAAACCCACCTTGGCAGGAGACATTTCGCGAATGACGGTGAAGTGAAAACGTGGTTTAGAAAACAGAGCCCGCAGTTCTATGCAGCCGGTTTGTGAGGATTGATAAAACGATGGGATAAGTGCATCAATGTTGGTGGAAATTATGTTGAGAAATAAAGGAACAATGTATGTATAAAAATAAACTGGTTTCAAGTTGTTATCATGTTTAGTTATTTTTCTACAGCCATTTGTGGCTTACTTATTGACTTCCCCTCGTACTATCTTGATTAGTTTTCGCTACTTTCATACTGTAAACATTGTTCTATTAATGTAAACATTCTCAGTGTCCAGAGCAGCTCCATGTTGATCTAATTAATACTGAAGATTATATCAGATGGAAGGTTTACCCTTTCTTTATTTGGTTTCTTCATTGTTTGCTTTCTTTCAACCATTTGTTTGACTTCTCTCTGTGGTCTGTATGTTGTTTGATTTCTCTCTGTGGTCTGTATGTTGTTTGATTTCTCTCTGTGGTCTGTATGTTGTTTGACTTCTATCTGTGGTCTGTATGTTGTTTGACTTCTCTCTGTGGTCTGTATGTTGTTTGATTTCTCTCTGTGGTCTGTATGTTATTTGACTTCTCTCTGTGGTCTGTATGTTATTTGACTTCTCTCTGTGGTCTGTATGTTGTTTGATTTCTCTCTGTGGTCTGTATGTTGTTTGACTTCTCTCTGTAGTCTGTATGTTGTTTTGACTTCTCTCTGTGGTCTGTATGTTGTTGACTTCTCTCTGTGGTCTGTATGTTGTTTTGACTCTCTCTGTGGTCTGTATGTTGTTTGATTTCTCTCTGTGGTCTGTATGTTGTTGACTTCTCTCTGTGGTCTGTATGTTGTTTGATTTCTCTCTGTGGTCTGTATGTTGTTGACTTCTCTCTGTGGTCTGTATGTTGTTTTGACTTCTCTCTGTGGTCTGTATGTTGTTTTGACTTCTCTCTGGTCTGTATGTTGTTTTGACTTCTCTTTGTGGTCTGTATGTTGTTTGACTTCTCTCTGTGGTCTGTATGTTGTTTGACTTCTCTCTGTGGTCTGTATGTTGTTTTGACTTCTCTCTGTAGTCTGTATGTTGTTTTGACTTCTCTCTGTAGTCTGTATGTTGTTTGACTTCTCTCTGTGGTCTGTATGTTGTTTGACTTCTCTCTGTGGTCTGTATGTTGTTTGACTTCTCTCTGTGGTCTGTATGTTGTTTTGACTTCTCTTTGTGGTCTGTATGTTGTTTGACTTCTCTCTGTGGTCTGTATGTTGTTTGACTTCTCTCTGTGGTCTGTATGTTGTTTTGACTTCTCTTTGTGGTCTGTATGTTGTTTGACTTCTCTCTGTGGTCTGTATTTTGTTTGACTTCTCTCTGTAGTCTGTATGTTGTTTTGACTTCTCTCTGTGGTCTGTATGTTGTTTGACTTCTCTCTGTGGTCTGTATGTTGTTTGACTTCTCTCTGTGGTCTGTATGTTGTTTGATTTCTCTCTGTGGTCTGTATGTTGTTTGACTTCTCTCTGTAGTCTGTATGTTGTTTTGACTTCTCTCTGTGGTCTGTATGTTGTTGACTTCTCTCTGTGGTCTGTATGTTGTTTTGACTTCTCTCTGTGGTCTGTATGTTGTTTGATTTCTCTCTGTGGTCTGTATGTTGTTGACTTCTCTCTGTGGTCTGTATGTTGTTTGATTTCTCTCTGTGGTCTGTATGTTGTTGACTTCTCTCTGTGGTCTGTATGTTGTTTGACTTCTCTCTGTGGTCTGTATGTTTTTTGACTTCTCTCTGGTCTGTATGTTGTTTTGACTTCTCTTTGTGGTCTGTATGTTGTTTGACTTCTCTCTGTGGTCTGTATGTTGTTTGACTTCTCTCTGTGGTCTGTATGTTGTTTTGACTTCTCTCTGTAGTCTGTATGTTGTTTTGACTTCTCTCTGTAGTCTGTATGTTGTTTGACTTCTCTCTGTGGTCTGTATGTTGTTTGACTTCTCTCTGTGGTCTGTATGTTGTTTGACTTCTCTCTGTGGTCTGTATGTTGTTTTGACTTCTCTTTGTGGTCTGTATGTTGTTTGACTTCTCTCTGTGGTCTGTATGTTGTTTGACTTCTCTCTGTGGTCTGTATGTTGTTTTGACTTCTCTTTGTGGTCTGTATGTTGTTTGACTTCTCTCTGTGGTCTGTATTTTGTTTGACTTCTCTCTGTAGTCTGTATGTTGTTTTGACTTCTCTCTGTGGTCTGTATGTTGTTTGACTTCTCTCTGTGGTCTGTATGTTGTTTGACTTCTCTCTGTGGTCTGTATGTTGTTTGATTTCTCTCTGTGGTCTGTATGTTGTTTGACTTCTATCTGTGGTCTGTATGTTGTTTGACTTCTCTCTGTGGTCTGTATGTTGTTTTGACTTCTCTCTGTGGTCTGTATGTTGTTTGACTTCTCTCTGTGGTCTGTATGTTGTTTGATTTCTCTCTGTGGTCTGTATGTTGTTTGACTTCTATCTGTGGTATGTATGTTGTTTGACTTCTCTCTGTGGTCTGTATATTGTTTGATTTCTCTATGTGGTCTGTATGTTATTTGACTTCTCTTTGTGGTCTGTATGTTGTTTGACTTCTCTCTGTGGTCTGTATTTTGTTTGACTTCTCTCTGTAGTCTGTATGTTGTTTGACTTCTCTCTGTGGTCTGTATGTTGTTTGACTTCTCTCTGTGGTCTGTATGTTGTTTGACTTCTCTCTGTGGTCTGCATTTTGTTTGACTTCTCTCTGTAGTCTGTATGTTGTTTTGACTTCTCTCTGTGGTCTGTATGTTGTTTGACTTCTCTCTGTGGTCTGTATGTTGTTTGATTTCTCTCTGTGGTCTGTATGTTGTTTGATTTCTCTCTGTGGTCTGTATGTTGTTTGACTTCTATCTGTGGTCTGTATGTTGTTTGACTTCTCTCTGTGGTCTGTATGTTGTTTGATTTCTCTCTGTGGTCTGTATGTTGTTTGACTTCTCTCTGTGGTCTGTATGTTGTTTGACTTCTCTCTGTGGTCTGTATGTTGTTTGACTTCTCTCTGTGGTCTGTATGTTGTTTGACTTCTCTCTGTGGTCTGTATGTTGTTTACTCCTAAGAGCGTTAGCTCGTTATCTCAGTTCGATGACCACAGACTCGTAGACCAGCTTATCAGATTTCTGCTTGTTTTTCAATAGGGTTTGCTGTCCCTTATTTTACTTGAACCTTGAGTTTCTTCTAAACAGCGACAACACAAACAAAGATATTCATCATTTTTCTTCTTCTTCTTCTGGTGGATTGATATAACTATCACCAATGGATCTCATTGAACAAATATGTGTGCTTCGATCTCTTTCTCGTACATGTTGATATCATCGGTAGTGCACGAACTCTGTAGCACCGGTGAAGATTCCCGATATAATTATACTGTGCTGTGAGTATCCCATCATGCTTCACCATGTCGGAATATTAACATTTGTTGGCAATACATTTTCCCTCCCATTTTGTACACGGGCTTGGGACCGTCTGTGGCATGGTTAAAAATGTATTGCCTCAGTTATATCAGTTTACTTTTCTCAAACTTGTCAACTTTAATAGCCAACAGAAAAATAGGAAATCTGAGACTTGTAAACTTTAATAGCCAACAGAAAAATAGAAAATTTGAGGCTTGTAAACTTTAATAGCCAACAGAAAAATAGAAAATTTGAGGCTTGCAAACTTTAATAGCCAACAGAAAAGTAGAAAATTTGAGGCTTGTAAACTTTAATAGCCAACATAAAAATAGAAAATTTGAGGCTTGCAAACTTTAATAGCCAACATAAAAATAGAAAATTTGAGGCTTGCAAACTTTAATAGCCAACAGAAAAATAGAAAATCTGAGGCTTGTAAACTTTAATAGCCAACAGAAAAATAGAAAATCTGAGGCTTGCAAACTTTAATAGCCAACAGAAAAATAGAAAATTTGAGGCTTGCAAACTTTAATAGCCAAAAAAGGGGGTTAAATTATCAAGGAAAACAATTTGATGATGTTTAAATTTTGAGCCCTGAGCACTTTTGTGAATGAAATATGTTTACGACGTGCTCCCTCCACCCCAGTGATTCATGACCTCATCCGTCCACATCTAGATGTCCACATGTCAACAGATGACAGGCATGAACTACTGGTCTCATTAAGTTAGCATTTACGGAAATAAAAGTCTGTGAGATTCTAACATGGATATTGCTTTCGTAAGTAGCAGAAACAAACTGGCTAAAACAATCGTGACAATCTCTCTATAAACTGGAACAACCACACTAGAAGTTATTGCTAATACGGTTCAAGAATGAACAAGGCAACTAATGAAATATAAGTAATGAATAATGTCAACACTACACGTGGAAGTAGTCGCATGTGTCATTAAGTAACAACAGGATTAAAACTCGGTAACATCGTGCTGATATTCTGAAGAAGCGATCAGATTTGCAGTAAAGGACTTGGTATTTCGTTCGATAGCGAAGATCTGATGATCAACTTTTTTGATAATGTGCATCAGCCAAGTTAGTCACAATGTCGGATAAACGGAATTTCTCACGGATATAAACAAAGTGCACATGAGGTATGGATTTCGGTGCACGATACATACAGCACAAGTTTGTACATATTTATTTAGATAATATTATAATTTTCTCACAGACATTTATTCCAAGAACTGCTAGACTTTTTATAACTTTCTCTTTTTTAAATCAAGATTTTGTTGGGATCTCTAATTTCTGCGAAAAATGGAATTATGCAAAGGAAAATAGATCAACCTAACAAAAGACAAAACACGGAGAGAAAGAAAATTGTAGAAGATTAATAAGTACAGCAACGGAAAAGTGAAGAACGAGTTTAGAACAGCACAACAAACATAATATATTTTCCTTTATTGACAATACAAACAGTAAGATAATAAGACAAACAGTAAGATAATAAGACAAACAGTAAGATAGTAAGACAAACAGTAAGGTAACAAGACAAACAGTAAGATAGTAAGACAAACAGTAAGATAATAAGACAAACAGTAAGATAATAAGACAAACAGTAAGATAATAAGACAAACAGTAAGATAATAAGACAAACAGTAAGATAGTAAGGCAAACAGTAAGATAATAAGACAAACAGTAAGATAAGACAAACAGTAAGATAGTAAGACAAACAGTAAGGTAATAAGACAAACAGTAAGATAGTAAGACAAACAGTAAGGTAATAAGACAAACAGTAAGATAATAAGACAAACAGTAAGATAATAAGACAAACAGTAAGATAATAAGACAAACAGTAAGGTAATAAGACAAACAGTAAGATAATAAGACAAACAGTAAGATAACAAGTTGGTATGTAACAGCAAATTGTAATTAATGATCTATTACTTAGATGATTCCATGTGATGTACTTTGTGTCAATGGAGAATAAAACCGTATATTGTATTGTAGCACACCAAAATATGAAACATGTATTCTTGAGATTTCAGACTGTACTGTGTCACACATATCACCGAATAGAATCCCATATATACTGTACTGTGTCACACATATCACCGAATAGAATCCCATATATACTGTACTGTGTCATACATATCACCGAACAGAATCCCATATACTGTGCTGTATCAGTCACACACACATGTAAATCATTGTGGAGATCTCATGTACTCTGTAGCACAGACAAAATATTAAACATATATCATTTGAGAAGACCCAATATACATGCTGTTGTAGGCCTACTATGTTTTTTTTTATTATCGACGCACGACATTCTTGTTTTACAATAAGAAAACTTATATACTATCAAGGATTATTTTGGTCAATGCCTGGTGAGGATTTGACATGTGCCTTAAGAAAATGAACAAAAAGGACGCGTTAAACAGACCTGGCGACGAAGTCTATTTGAGGAACTGAAGAGTGCTGAACTGTCCTGGGAGACCATACAGAAAACAGCCAGA
This sequence comes from Arion vulgaris, assembly GCA_020796225.1. Classification (NCBI taxonomy): domain Eukaryota; kingdom Metazoa; phylum Mollusca; class Gastropoda; order Stylommatophora; family Arionidae; genus Arion; species Arion vulgaris. The sequence goes on from CM036759.1 coordinate 69,770,525, forward strand.
GACCTGGAAGAGTGGCGAACAACTGTTGATGCCCTATACTCCACGAGGAGCGGTGAGAAATATGTCAAGTTAATTATCAACAATACTTATAATCTGATAAAAACATCAAATATCATACAGGATAACAAGGAACATACAGAATACAAGGAAGATACAGAATACAAGGAAGATACAGAATACAAGGAAGATACAGAATACAAGGAAGATGCAGAATACAAGGAAGATGCAGAATACAAGGAAGATACAGAATACAAGGAAGATACAGAATACAAGGAAGATACAGAATAAAGGAAGATACAGAATACAAGGAAGATGCAGAATACAAGGAAGATGCAGAATACAAGGAAGATACAGAATACAAGGAAGATACAGAATACAAGGAAGATACAGAATACAAGGAAGATACAGAATACAAGGAAGATGCAGAATACAAGGAAGATACAGAATACAAGGAAAGGAAGATACAGAATACAAGGAAGATGCAGAATACAAGGAAGATACAGAATACAAGGAAGATGCAGAATACAAGGAAGATACAGGATACAAGCAACACTCGTACGTAGCTATATTTGAGTAAAAGTTTGTTGATTCAGAGGAGACGAGTTGTTCATATTATATGAGTTCTTAAAGTCCAACTAGTTGTTAAATTAGAAAGTCTAAGAGATGTTCTCTGGGAACTGGTTGTTAAATTAGAAAGTCTAAGAGCTGTTCTCTGGGAACTGGTTGTTAAATTAGAAAGTCTAAGAGATGTTCTCTGGGAACTGGTTGTTAAATTAGAAAGTCTAAGAGATGTTCTCTGGGAACTGGTTGTTGAATTAGAAAGTGTAAGAGATGTTCTCTGGGAACTGGTTGTTAAATTAGAAAGTGTAAGAGATGTTCTCTGGGAACTGGTTGTTAAATTAGAAAGTCTAAGAGATGTTCTCTGGAGACTGGTTGTTAAATTAGAAAGTCTAAGAGATGTTCTCTGGAGACTGGTTGTTAAATTAGAAAGTCTAAGAGATGTTATCTGGGAACTGGTTGTTAAATTAGAAAGTCTAAGAGATGTTCTCTGGAGACTGGTTGTGAAATTAGAAAGTGTAAGAGATGTTCTCTGGAGACTGGTTGTTGAATTAGAAAGTGTAAGAGATGTTCCTGTGGACAAGTTGTTAAATGTGCAGGGACGTACTGTTACATTATTACAGCAGGGTTAAGGTGAGGAGTGGGGGAGGAGAATAGTTGTACAGATAATGGGAGGGCTAGCGGGCTGGAAATAAATATATATGGTTCGAATCCTGTGGTTGGTAATCTCCTGTTCCGGAAGCTCTTAATACTTGTATACTTGTATATTTATTGATCAGATAATGTGAGAGAAACTGTTACTGTATCTGGGGTGTGAGTTGTTGCATGGGGTGAGCTGTTGCATAGCGGTGGCGAGTTGTTGCATGGGGGGGCGAGTTGTTGCATAGGGGCGAGTTGTTGCATTAGGGGGGAGTTGTTGCATAGTGGGGGTGAGTTGTTGCATAGTGGGGGTGAGTTGTTGCATAGGGGGTGAGTTGTTGCATAGTGGGTCGAGTTGTTGCATAGTGGAGGAGGGAGGGCGAGTTGTTGCATAGTGGAGGAGGGGGGTGAGTTGTTGCATAGTGGGGACGTGAGTTATTGCATGGGGGTGAGTTGTTGCATAGTGGGGGTGAGTTGTTGCATAGTGGGGGCGAGTTGTTGCATAGTGGTGGGGGGAGTTGTTCCAGAGATTGGTGGAGAATTATTACAGCATATGGGGAGGAGGGAGAGAGTTACAGCAGGTGGTGACGCGTTATCATTGCAGGCGTTGTAAATTGTTACAGGTAGTTGAAGGTGATATAGTAGATGGGGAGCAGCGTTGTTACATTAGATGGGGACAAGTTGTTACAGTAGATGTGGACAAGTTGTTACAGTAGATGTGGACAAGTTATTACAGTAGATGTGGACAAGTTGTTAGCAGTAGATGTGGACAAGTTGTTACAGTAGATGTGGAAAGTTATTACAGTGACGGGGGATAAATATTAGGGACAGTTTTACATTAGACGTGGGTAGTTGTGATAGATAGTGGACGTTGTTACAGATTTAATGGGAAGAGTTGTTACAGGAGGGGAGGTTCTTAAATTTGATGCTTCTCTTCCAACCAGATCTTCCATTAGACTGCTCTCTCTCTCTCTTCCAACCAGATCTTCCACTAGACTGTTCTCTCTCTCTTCCAACCAGATCTTCCACTAGACTGTTCTCTCTCTTCCAACCAGATCTTCCACTAGACTGCTCGCTCTCTCTTCCAACCAGATCTTCCACTAGACTGTTCTCTCTCTTCCAACCAGATCTTCCACTAGACTACTCGCTCTCTCTTCCAACCAGATCTTCCACTAGACTGTTCTCTCTCTTCCAACCAGATCTTCCACTAGACTGCTCGCTCTCTCTTCCAACCAGATCTTCCACTAGACTGCTCGCTCTCTCTTCCAACCAGATCTTCCACTAGACTGCTCGCTCTCTCTTCCAACCAGATCTTCCACTAGACTGCTCGCTCTCTCTTCCAACCAGAACTTCCACTAGACTACTCGCTCTCTCTTCCAACCAGATCTTCCACTAGACTGCTCGCTCTCTCTTCCAACCAGAACTTCCACTAGACTGCTCCTCTGTCCTCTCTCTTCCAACCAGATCTTCCACTAGACTACTCGCTCTCTCTTCCAACCAAAATCTTCCACTAGACTGCTCTCTCTCTCTCTTCCAACCAGAACTTTCACTAGACTGCTCTCTCTCTCTTCCAACCAGATCTTCCACTAGACTGCTCTCTCTCTCTCTTCCAACCAGAACTTTCACTAGACTGCTCTCTCTCTCTTCCAACCAGATCTTCCACTAGACTGCTCGCTCTCTCTTCCAACCAGATCTTCCACTAGACTGCTCTCTCTTACTCTTCCCTAGACTCAGCCCTTCCAACTTTCACTAGACTGCTCTCTCTCTCTCTTCACGAACTTCACGAACTTTCTACTAGATCTGATGCTGCTCTCTCTCTCTTCCAACCAGATCTTCCACTAGACTGCTCTCTCTCTCTCTTCCAACCAGATCTTCCACTAGACTGCTCTCTCTCTCTCTTCCAACCAGATCTTCCACTAGACTGCTCTCTCTCTTCCAACCAGATCTTCCACTAGACTGCTCTCTCTCTTCTCCAACCAGATCTTCCACTAGACTACTCGCTCTCTCTTCCTTCCAACCAGATCTTCCACTAGACTGCTCGCTCTCTCTCTCTTCCAACCAGATCTTCCACTAGACTGTTCTCTCTCTTCCAACCAGATCTTCCACTAGACTGTTCTCTCTCTTCCAACCAGATCTTCCACTAGACTGTTCTCTCTCTTCCAACCAGATCTTCCACTAGACTACTCTCTCTCTCTCTCTCTCTCTTCCAACCAGATCTTCCACTAGACTGCTCTCTCTCTCTCTCTCTCTTACAACCAGATCTTCCACTAGACTGCTCTCTCTCTCTTCCAACCAGATTTTCCACTAGACTGCTCTCTCTCTCTCTCCCAACCAGATCTTCCACTAGACTACTCTCTCTCTCTCTCTTCCAACCAGATCTACCACTAGACTGCTCTCTCTCTCTCTCTCTCTTCCAACCAGATCTTCCACTAGACTGCTCTCTCTCTCTCTCTCTTCCAACCAGATCTTCCACTAGACTGCTCTCTCTCTCTTCCAACCAGATCTTCTACTAGACTGCTCTCTCTCTCTTCCAACCAGATCTTCCACTAGACTGCTCTCTCTCTCTTCCAACCAGATCTTCCACTAGACTGCTCTCTCTCTCTCTCTCTTCCAACCAGATCTTCCACTAGACTGCTCTCTCTCTCCCAACCAGATCTTCCACTAGACTACTCTCTCTCTCTCTCTTCCAACCAGATCTACCACTAGACTGCTCTCTCTCTCTCTCTCTTCCAACCAGATCTTCCACTAGACTGCTCTCTCTCTCTTCCAACCCGATCTTCCACTAGACTGCTCTCTCTCTCTCTCTTCCAACCAGATCTTCCACTAGACTGCTCTCTCTCTCTCTTCCAACCAGATCTTCCACTAGACTGCTCTCTCTCTCTCTTCCAACCAGATCTTCCACTAGACTGCTCTCTCTCTCTCTTCCAACCAGATCTTCCACTAGACTGCTCTCTCTCTTCCAACCAGATCTTCCACTAGACTGCTCTCTCTCTCTTCCAACCAGATCTTCCACTAGACTACTCTCTCTCTCTCTTCCAACCAGATCTTCCACTAGACTGCTCGTTCTCTCTCTCTCTTCCAACCAGATCTTCCACTAGACTGCTCGCTCTTTCTTCCAACCAGATCTTCCACTAGACTGTTCACTCTCTCTTCCAACCAGATCTTCCACTAGACTGCTCTCTCTCTCTCTCTCTTCCAACTAGATCTTCCACTAGACTGCTCGCTCTCTCTTACAACCTGATCTGCTATAGTTTCCTTTCTCCACTCTATCTGCCGCAGTTTGCCTTCTCCACTCTTATCTACCACAGTCTGCCTTCTCCACCACTCTTATCTGCCACACAGTCTGCTTTCTCCACCGCTCTTATCTGCTACAGTTTTTTCTTTCTTCATATTTTATCGAGCACCTTTTCTTCTAATTTTATTCTGCAAATTGTCATATATATAATAATAATAATAATTCCTCTCGTACCGTTATACGTTACATAGGGCCTGCAAGTAATTTCTCCATACCGCTCTATCCTGGTCCACTCGCTCAATCTCCTCCATGGAACTGAGACCGATATTTCCTGCCTCTCTCAGCAAAGTTCGTTTCAGGGTCTCCTTAGGTCGACCTCTCTTTCTTGAACCCTTTGCATCCCACTTCAATGCCTGATTTGATATTCGTTGATCATTTCTCCTAAAGGTGTGCCCAACATATCTCCATCTTCTCTTTCTTATAACAGTTGTCACTAGTAGTTGACCAGACATGTCTCTGATTTCATCACTTAACCTGAATTCGTTCCATTTTATATTCATTATTTTTCGAAGACATCTATTTTCAAATGCATTCAACTTGCTTTCTATATCTTTAGTCATTTTCCAACTCTCGCTAGCATATGTTAGGATTGATACAACATTTGAATTGAAAATTAGTAATTTAGTTTTAATACTATATAACTTGCAGTTCCATATTTTATTTAGACTTTTAAAATAAATATATATCATCAAATAGCTTTGTCCCGAACAGAACTTTGCCACCTTAATTGTCCTTTTGGAATTTCTCTCCAGAAAGCCAGATGTCCCGCCTATGCAGCCGTCATACTCAAACCATCAGCTACATCCGGAATCCCTCTTCTCCGTGATCTTCCTCTTCTTTTTCCGGGATGCCTCCTTCCATGATGGTCTTCTCAGCCCTTCATGTCTTTTGATATGTCCAAAATATCTCAACTTTCTCTTTCTTATTTGTAGCATCAGCCGGTTTTCTTTGATTTTGAGTTCTTTCTGGATAGATCTATTTGTTCTCTTCTCTGTCCAAGATATATGAAGGACTCTTCTGTAACACATATTCAAAAGCACATATATGTTTTTCCACCACCTTGTTAAATGTCCATGCTTCACACTCATACGTTGTCACTGGGAATATGCATGCTCTTAGTATTCTGATCTTTGTTTTCATGTCAGTCCCATTCATATTAATACATTTTAAATGTGATCTTTTGAGATGCTCATCTTTCGAGCCGATCTATTATTTTCATCACTACAACCCTATGTGCGTTGCTTTTTATCTAATACGATAGATCTACTAGTTGCTTTTCTACTATTTGATCTACAAACTTCTGACCTTTTCTTCCAGTTGTTTTTGGTTATTTTTGCAATCTGATCTACAAACTTCTGGCCTTTTCTTCCAGTTGTTTTTGGTTATTTTTGCAATCTGATCTACAAACTTCTGGCCTTTTCTTTCAGTTGTTTTTGGTTATTTTTGCAATCTAATCTACAAACTTCTGACCTTTTCTTTCAGTTGTTTTTGGTTATTTTTGCAATCTGATGTACAAACTTTTGGCCTTTTCTTTCAGTTGTTTTTGGTTATTTTTGCAATCTGATGTACAAACTTCTGGCCTTTTCTTTCAGTTGTTTTTGGTTATTTTTGCAATCTGATGTACAAACTTTTGGCCTTTTCTTTCAGTTGTTTTTGGTTATTTTTGCAATCTGATGTACAAACTTCTGGCCTTTTCTTTCAGTTGTTTTTGGTTATTTTGCAATCTGATGTACAAACTTTTGGCCTTTTCCTCCAGTTGTTTTTGGTTATTTTTGCAATCTGATCTACAAACTTCTGACCTTTTCTTTCAGTTGTTTTTTGTTATTTTTGCAATCTGATCTACAAACTTCTGGCCTTTTCTTCCAGTTGTTTTTGGTTATTTTTGCAATCTGATCTACAAACTTCTGACCTTTTCTTTCAGTTGTTTTTGGTTATTTTTGCAATCTGATCTACAAACTTCTGACCTTTTCTTTCAGTTGTTTTTGGTTATTTTTGCAATCTAATCTACAAACTTTTGGCCTTTTCTTGGAGTTGTTTTTGGTTATTTTTGCAATCTGATCTACAAACTTCTGGCCTTTTCCTCCAGTTGTTTTTGGTTATTTTTGCAATCTGATCTACAAACTTCTGGCCTTTTCTTCGAGTTGTTTTTTGTTATTTTTGCAATCTGATCTACAAACTTCTGGCCTTTTCCTCCAGTTGTTTTGGTTATTTTGCAATCTGATCTACAAACTTCTGGCCTTTTCTTCCAGTTGTTTTTGGTTATTTTTGCAATCTGATCTACAAACTTCTGACCTTTTCTTTCAGTTGTTTTTGGTTATTTTTCAATCTGATCTACAAACTTTTGGCCTTTTCTTCCAGTTGTTTTTGGTTATTTTTGCAATCTGATCTACAAACTTCTGGCCTTTTCTTTCAGTTGATTTTGGTTACTTTTGCAATCTGATGTACAAACTTCTGGCCTTTTCTTTCAGTTGTTTTTGGTTATTTTTGCAATCTGATGTACAAACTTCTGGCCTTTTCTTTCAGTTGTTTTTGGTTATTTTTGCAATCTGATGTACAAACTTTTGGCCTTTTCTTCGAGTTGTTTTTTGTTATTTTTGCAATCTGATCTACAAACTTCTGGCCTTTTCTTCGAGTTGTTTTTTGTCATTTTTGCAATCTGATCTACAAACTTCTGGCCTTTTCTTCGAGTTGTTTTTGGTTACTTTTGCAATCTGATCTACAAACTTCTGGCCTTTTCCTCCAGTTGTTTTTGGTTATTTTTGCAATCTGATCTACAAACTTCTGGCCTTTTCTTCCAGTTGTTTTTGGTTATTTTTCAATCTGATCTACAAACTTTTGGCCTTTTCTTCCAGTTGTTTTTGGTTATTTTGCAATCTGATCTACAAACTTTTGGCCTTTTCTTGAGTTGTTTTGGTTATTTTTGCAATCTGATCTACAAATTTCTGGCCTTTTCTTCCAGTTGTTTTTGGTTATTTTTGCAATCTGATCTACAAACTTCTGGCCTTTTCTTCGAGTTGTTTTTGTTATTTTGCAATCTGATCTACAAACTTCTGGCCTTTTCTTCGAGTTGTTTTTGGTTACTTTTGCAATCTTAACTACAAACTTCTGGCCTTTTCTTCCAGTTGTTTTTGGTTATTTTTGCAATCTGATCTACAAACTTTTGGCCTTTTCTTGGAGTTGTTTTTGGTTATTTTTGCAATCTGATCTACAAACTTATGGCCTTTTCTTCGAGTTGTTTTTTGTTATTTTTGCAATCTGATCTACAAACTTCCAATGGATCTACAAACGTCCAATGGATCTACACGGAACGGTTTTTCTACTCTGTTCTTCGAATGGCTGCTGTCTTTCAACTAACCATTGAGTGTTGGTTTGTTAATGTGCTCTACATCGTGCGTTTATAATCCAACTTTATCTACAGCTAATTTCCAATCGGATTTAGGAAGCTTTAATGAGAACACATCAGTGCTGTTGCTCTTCTAAGCTGATCTACGTACATTCTAGGCTGGTCTACACTAGTTGCTTTCCTCCAATCTAGTCTACACTAGTTGCTCTCCTCCAATCTGATCTACGATCCTCCCAAAAACAATCTGATGTGTATGTGTTTACGTCTTTATATGAATGTCTGTCTCCGAGTCTATGTATGAATGTCTGTCTCTGAGCTTCTCCTTACACAATCTCCATATCTGAGCTCTCCTTACACAATCTCCATCTCTGAGGATCTCCTAACACAATCTCCATCTCTGAGCTTCTCCTTACACAATCTCCATATCTGAGCTTCTCCTTACACAATCTCCATCTCTGAGCTTCTCCTAACACAATCTCCATCTCTGAGCTTCTCCTTACACAATCTCCATCTCTGAGCTTCTCCTTACACAATCTCCATCTCTGAGCTTCTCCTTACACAATCTCCATCTCTGAGCTTCTCCTTACACAATCTCCATCTCTGAGCTTCTCCTTACACAATCTCCATATCTGAGCTTCTCCTTACACAATCTCCATCTCTGAAAGTCTTTCCAATCTCATCTACGAATTTCTTTGCTTCCAAATGTAACTACGTATTTTTATTCTGTTTCTTTTCTACTTGATCCCCTCGTTTCTTCCTACGTGATTTACATCCCAACCCTCCCACCCTCTATACTTCCGAGTCTATGGAATGTCCTTCCATCCGGCATTCTATTGACGTGTACATTTCTTGTGACTTAACTAAATGTTGCTCAATGGGAATCTGATCTACAATCTGATCTGTATGATAAACTGATAGTAACAGTTCTGCATATTATTTTCTTGAAATCTAACAATGGTCTAACGGTGCAGGATTAACTTTATTACAGTGAACTTACCCATATAGATCCGTCCCTTCCACAGAAAGTACACGCCATCTACACGAGAGTTTACCCATATAGATCCGTCCCTTCCGCAGAAAGTACACGCCATCTACACGAGAGTTGCCCTTCCATAGAAAGTACACGCCATCTACACGAGAGTTGCCCTTCCGCAGAAAGTACACGCCATCTACACGGGGTTGCCCTTCCGCAGAAAGTGCACGCCATCTACACGAGAGTTGTCTAAAACACGAACTCCTTAGCTCCAACAATAATCCGAGGGAGCACGCGAAACAAATTGTATTGACTCGGTCCAGATTCGAACCAGCAACTTCAGAACAGGTAAACATTTTAAGCACTTCACCATAGAGACCTCCAACTTTCAATTTGATCTGGATCAAGTTTACACTTCGCTTCGACTTATCTAGACTTACTAACTAGACAATCTCACTAGACTTACTTACTAGACAATCTCACTAGACTTACTAACTAGACAATCTCACTAGACTTACTTACTAGACAATCTCACTAGACTTACTAACTAGACAATCTCACTAGACTTACTTACTAGACAATCTCACTAGACTTACTAACTAGACAATCTCACTAGACTTACTTACTAGACAATCTCACTAGACTTACTAACTAGACAATCTCACTAGACTTACTTACTAGACAATCTCACTAGACTTACTAACTAGACAATCTCACTAGACTTACTTACTAGACAATCTCACTAGACTTACTAACTAGACAATCTCAATGAATCTGTTGTTCTCTTAACCTACCAGTTATTTTTCTTTAAATCTCAAATCTACAACATGTCAATATGATCTATGTCTTGCAAACTTGTTGCTTTAAACCTTCAGTGAAACAATCTCCAACTGCTCAACGAGTTGTCTTCTTTAACTCTCTCCAACTGCTCTATGAGTTGCCTTCAATCCTCTCCAACTGCTCTACGAGTTGTCTTCTCCAACTGCTCTACGAGTTTCCTCCTCCAACTGCTCTACGAGTTGCCTTCTCCAACTGCTCTACGAGTTGCCTCCTCCAACTGCTCTACGAGTTGCCTCCTCCAACTGCTCTACGAGTTGCCTTCTCCAACTGCTCTACGAGTTGTCTTCTCCAACTGCTCTACGAGTTGTCTTCTCCAACTGCTCTACGAGTTGCCTCCTCCAACTGCTCTACGAGTTGCCTTCTCCAACTGCTCTATTGTTTGCTTTTAACAACAACTTGTGTAAAAACGGTTGAGTGCCTCTTATTTCAATGTGATCTTTGAGTTGATTTTCTTCCAACATTTCAATTCTCCTTTCATTTGATCTTACAAATGTCCAACTATTTGATCTGACAAATGTCCAACTATTTGATGTGACAAATGTCCAACTATTTGATGTGACAAATGGCCAAGGAATGTCCGATCTAATCTCAGATTTAGCGTACTTTCTATCAATCTAGTCTAGAAAAATACTTTCTATCAATCTAGTCTAGAAAAATACTTTCTATCAATCTAGTCTAGAAAAATGCTTTCTTTAAATATGATCAACCAGTTATTTTCTTTCAATTTCAGTTGCCTCATGTACAATCTCATTTATTAATGATTTTTCAACTGACTTTTGTCTACGGACATACAATGTAGCTATTTCAACTGACTTGTCTACGGACATACAATGTAGCTGTTTCAACTGACTTGTCTACGGACATACAATGTAGCTGTTTCAACTGACTTGTCTACGGACATACTATGTAGCTGTTTCAACTGACTTGTCTACGGACATACAATGTAGCTGTTTCAACTGACGTATATCTACGGACATACAATGTAGCTGTTTCAACTGACGTATATCTACGTACATACAATGTAGATGTTTCAACTGACGTATATCTACGGACATACAATGTAGATGTTTCAACTGACGTATATCTACGGACATACAATGTAGCTGTTTCAACTGATGTATATCTACGTACATAAAATGTAGATATTTCAACTGACGTATATCTACGGACATACAATGTAGCTGTTTCAACTGACGTATATCTACGGACATACACAATGTAGCTGTTTCAACTGACGTATATCTACGGACATACACAATGTAGCTGTTTCAACTGACGTATATCTACGGACATACAATGTAGCTGTTTCAACTGACTTGTCTACGGACATACAATGTAGCTGTTTCAACTGACTTGTCTACGGACATGCAATGTAGCTGTTTCAACTGACTTGTCTACGGACATACAATGTAGCTGTTTCAACTGACTTTTGTCTACGGACATACAATGTAGCTGTTTCAACTGACATATATCTACGGACATACAATGTAGATGTTTCAACTGACGTATATCTACGGACATACAATGTAGCTGTTTCAACTGACGTATATCTACGGACATACAATGTAGATGTTTTAACTGACGTATATCTACGGACATACAATGTAGCTGTTTCAACTGACGTATATCTACGGACATACAATGTAGATGTTTCAACTGACGTATATCTACGGACATACAATGTAGATGTTTCAACTGACGTATATCTACGGACATACAATGTAGCTGTTTCAACTGACGTATATCTACGGACATACACAATGTAGCTGTTTCAACTGACGTATATCTACGACATACAATGTAGATGTTTCAACTGACGTATATCTACGGACATACAATGTAGATGTTTTAACTGACGTATATCTACGGACATACAATGTAGCTGTTTCAACTGACGTATATCTACGGACATACAATGTAGATGTTTCAACTGACGTATATCTACGGACATACAATGTAGCTGTTTCAACTGACGTATATCTACGGACATACAATGTAGCTGTTTCAACTGACGTATATCTACGGACATACAATGTAGCTGTTTCAACTGACGTATATCTACGGACATACAATGTAGCTGTTTCAACTGACGTATATCTACGGGCATACAATGTAGCTGCTTTTTGTTCCACATTATCAACGAAAATTTCAATCCGTTTTAAGCATATTCAAACCAGAACCAAGAATTCGACGTCCCACAAAACACCTCAAACATTTCTGTATTACAACCAGATGTTGACAAATGTAATTATTTCAACCTCACACAAACAATCTAATTATTTGAATCACATGCTGACAACTGCTTTATCTCCATACAGTTTGATATTCACATGCTGACAACTGCTTTATCTCCATACAGTTTGATAATCACATGCTGACAACTGCTTTATCTCCATACAGTTTGATATTCACATGCTGACAACTGCTTTATCTCCATACAGTTTGATAATCACATGCTGACAACTGCTTTATCTCCATACAGTTTGATATTCATATGCTGACAACTGCTTTATCTCCATACAGTTTGATATTCACATGCTGACAACTGCTTTATCTCCATACAGTTTGATATTCAAATGCTGACAACTGCTTTATCTCCATACAGTTTGATATTCACATGCTGACAACTGCTTTATCTCCATACAGTTTGATATTCATATGCTGACAACTGCTTTATCTCCATACAGTTTGATATTCACATGCTGACAACTGCTTTATCTCCATACAGTTTGATATTCACATGCTGACAACTGCTTTATCTCCATACAGTTTGATATTCATATGCTGACAACTGCTTTATCTCCATACAGTTTGATATTCACATGCTGACAACTGCTTTATCTCCATACAGTTTGATATTCACATGCTGACAACTGCTTTATCTCCATACAGTTTGATATTCATATGCTGACAACTGCTTTATCTCCATACAGTTTGATATTCACATGCTGACAACTGCTTTATCTCCATACAGTTTGATAATCACATGCTGACAACTGCTTTATCTCCATACAGTTTGATATTCATATGCTGACAACTGCTTTATCTCCATACAGTTTGATATTCACATGCTGACAACTGCTTTATCTCCATACAGTTTAATATTCACATGCTGACAACTGCTTTATCTCCATACAGTTTAATATTCACAATTTATTCAGATCGAATGCGTTTTGTATCGCAGAGTAAAATTCTAGTAATGGAAATAATTTAGTTACCGACCTAGCAGTTTTTGAAAATGATGTATATTCTTCTCGCAGTCATCATAAGATGTGGTTTCATATTGAACAATACCTACCAACAATATATGTTTAAACATATACATGTATACATACATACAGCAGACATTACAAACTGATTAGTGTAGTAATATGTCCATGTGTTCTAGGTTGTGATTATGACCTAAATCAACTATTTCTATGAGACTACATCGATGATTGACGTGTTGTCACTACAAGTGACATTAGTAAATCCAGGCTTAAGCATGCACTGACTTTACATCATAATTATAACCAATACACTGACCACGACATTATTTCAACCAACACGCTGACCACGTATTTCTATAAACACGCTGACCCCGTATTTCCACCAAAATGCTGACCAAGTATTTTCACAAACCCGCTGAGCACGTATGTCCACCAACCCGCTGACCACGTATATCCACCAACCCGCTGAAGGCGTATTCACTGACCCGCTGACCACGTACTTCTACCAACACGCTGATCATGTATTTTAACCAACACGCTGACCACGTAATTCCCCTGATCATATAATTAATTCAACCAACACGCTGACCATATAAGTAGTTCAACCAACACGCTGACCACGTAATTAATTCAACCAACACGCTGACCATATAAGTAGTTCAACCAACACGCTGACCACGTAATTAATTCATCCAACACGCTGATCACACTATTGCTGACCAACCCATTTCATTCTACACGCTGACCGCACCATTGCTGACTACACCATTGCTGACTACACCATTGCTGACCACACTAGTTCAACCAACACGACCACACAATTCCTGACCACGATATTTCAAACACGACCACACCCTGCTGACAACATCCAACACTAATTATATCGAAGATACTGGCACAAGAGATTTCTACACAAGAGAATGAGCACTAACTATTTAAACAATAACTAAGGACAGTGAAATTATTTCAACCACAGTAACCACATATTATTTTAAAACATATGTTGACCACATAATTGTTTCCGTGCAATCATTTCAATAATGACACTGATATTGTAATGTCATTTAAATAGAGATGTCAACCAAAAATAGATGATGAAATTATGTCAACTAATCTAAAACGTAATTGTTTAAGTCTGTAATAAATTATATCATTGTTTTTTAAATAGTAGCTTATTCATCCATGTAAATTACAACAGAACATTGACCATGTAAATTATCTCCAACAACAGAACATTGACCATGTAAATTATCTCCAGCAACAAAACGTTGACCATATAAATTATCTCCAGCAACAAAACGTTGACCATGTAAATTATCTCCAACAACGCAACGTCGACAAAGCAAATTATTTGATGCAGGCATAACGGTATTAATCGTTGAGGAACATTAACGGTATTATTCCACCCAGACAACGGCAGTATTATTTGATGAAGACAAAGGCGGTATTTTTTATACAGACACTAATGGTATTATTCCACCCTGACAGCAGTGGTATTATTCGATGCAGATATTAATGGTATTATTTGATACAGACACTAACGGTATTATTTGATGCAGACAATAACGGTATTTTTCGATGCATACACTAACGGTATTATTCCATCCAGACAACGGTGTTATTATTTGATAAGACACAAACGGTATTATTTAGTACATACACCAACGATATTTTGTGGTACAGACACCAGAGGTACTATTTGTTACAAACACTAAGGTATTTTTTTACGCAGACAAAGGCGGTAATATTTAATACAGACACTAACGATAACATAGACTAATTGTATTTTTTAGATACAAACACTTACGGTATTATTCCATCCTGAGAACGGTGGTAGTATTTGATAAGACACCAACGGTATTTCTTGATGCAGACATCGGCGGTATTTTTGATTCAAACACTAACGGTATTATTCCATCCATACAACGGCGGTATTACTTGATACATATATTAATGGTATTATTTGATGCAGACGCTAAGGGTATTATTCGATACAGACACCAACAGTATTAATCGATGCAGTCACAAACGGTATTAATCGATGCAGAAACAAATGGTATTATTCGATACAGACACTAACGGTATTATTCCATCCAAACACCGGCAGTATAACTTGATACAGATATTAATTGTATTACTCCATTCCAACAACGGTATTATTTGATGCGGGACACTAACGGTATTATTCCATCCAGACAACGGCAGTATTATTTGATGCAGACAGCAGCAGTATTATTCGAATCAGACAACGACGGTTATTCGATACGAAACTAACGGTATTATTTGATAAGACAACCACAAACGGTATTATTTGATGCAGACAACAGCAGTATTATTCGAAGCAGACAACAGCGGTATTATTCGATACTGACACTAACGGTATTATTTGATGCAGACATTAACGGTATTATTCCATCCAGACAACGGCAGTATTATTTGATGCAGACAACAGCAGTATTATTCGAAGCAGACAACAGCGGTATTATTCGATACTGACACTAACGGTATTATTTGATGCAGACATTAACGGTATTATTCCATCCAGACAACGGCAGTATTATTCCGAATCAGACAGCAGGTATTATTCGACACAGACACTAATGGTATTATTCGATACAGACGCTAACGGTATTATTCGATGCAGACACTAACGGTATTATTCGATACAGACACTAACGGTATTATTCGATACAGACACTAACAGTATTATTCGATACAGACACTAACGGTATTATTTGATGCAGACCCGAACGGTATTATTTGATACAGACACTAACGGTATTATTCCATCCAGACAACGGAGGTATTATTTGATGCAGACAACGGCAGTATTATTTGATGCAGACAACAGCAGTATTATTCGAAGCAGACAAAAGCGGTATTATTCGATACTGACACTAACGGTATTATTTGATGCAGACATTAACGGTATTATTCCATCCAGACAACGGCAGTATTATTCGAAGCAGACAACGGAGGTATTATTCGACACAGACACTAATGGTATTATTCGATACAGACGCTAACGGTATTATTCGATACAGACACTAACAGTATTATTCGATACAGACGCTAACGGTATTATTTGATGCAGACCATAACGGTATTATTTGATGCAGACCCAAACGGTATTATTCCATCCAGACAACGGAGTATTTTTGATACAGACAACGGCAGTATTATTTGATGCAGACAACAGCAGTATTATTCGAAGCAGACAACAGCGGTATTACGATCTGACACTAACGGTATTATTTGATGCAGACATTAACGGTATTATTCCAGACAACGGCAGTATTATTCGAAGCAGACAACGGAGGTATTATTCGACACAGACACTAATGGTATTATTCGATACAGACGCTAAAGGTATTTTTCGATGCAGACACTAACGGTATTATTTGGTACAGACACTAGGATTATTGGTACAGACACTAACGGTATTATTCGATAAATACACTAACGGTATTATTCCATCCAGACAACGGCAGTTATTTGATGCAGACAACGAGTATTATTCGAAGCAGACAACAGCGGTATTATTCGATACAGACACTAACGGTATTATTTGGTACTGACACTAACGGTTTTTTTGATACAGACACTAACGGTATTATTCGATGCAGACAACGGCAGTATTATTTAATACAGACACTAAAGGTATTATTCGATGCAGACATTAACGGTATTATTCCATCCAGACAACGGCAATATTATTTGATGCAGACAACAGCAGTATTATTCCACCCAGACAACGGCGAGTAGATTCGATGACGACACTAACGGTATTATTTGATGCAGACACTAACGGTATTATTCGTTATGAAAATAACGGTATTTTCGATACAGACATTAACGGTATTATTCCATCCAAAAAAAGAATTTTTGATACAGATACTAACGGTATTATTTATCAGACACAAACGATTATTCCATCCAGACAAGGGAGTATTATTTATAAAACAACAGCAGTATTATTCGAAGCAGACAACGGAGGTATTATTCGACACAGACACTAATGGTATTATTCGATACATACACTAACGGTATTATTCGATGCAGACCCTAAAGGTATTATTCGATACAGACACTAACGGTATTATTCCACCCAGACAACGGCAGTATTATTTGATACAGAAACGGCAGTTTATTTGATACAGACAACGGCAGTATTATTCGATACAGACAACGGCAGTATTATTTGATACAGACACTAACGGTATTTTTCCCATCCAGACAACGGAGGTATTATTTGATACAAACAACAGCAGTATTATTCGAAGCAGACAACGGAGGTATTATTCGACACAGACACTAATGGTATTATTCGATACATACACTAACGGATTATTCGATGCAGACCAAAAGGTATTATTCGATACAGACACTAACGGTATTATTCCATCAGACAACGGCAGTATTATTTGATACAGACAACGGCGGTATTTTTGATACAGACAACGGCAGTATTATTCGATACAGACAACGGCAGTATTATTTGATACAGACACTAACGGTATTATTCGATGCAGACATAACGGTATCATTTGAAACAGACACAAACGTATTATTCGATGCATACATTAACGGTATTATTTGATGCAGACACTAACGGTATTATTTGGTACAGAAACTAACGGTATTATTCGATACAGACACTAACGGTATTATTTGATGCATACATTAGCGGTATTATTCGATACAGACACTAACGGTATTATTCGATACAGACACTAACGTTATTATTTGATGCAGACATTAAAGATATTCCATCCAGACAACGGCAGTATTATTCGATGGAGATATTAACGGTATTATTCAATCCAGAAAACGCAGTATTATTCGATGCAGATATTAACGGTTTTTTCCATCCAAGACAACGGCAGTATTAATTGATGCAGACAACAGCAGTATTATTTGATACAGACACTAACGGTATTATTTGATGCAGACATCGGCGGTACTTTTTGATGCAGACACTAAAACGGTATTATTTGATACAGACACTAACGGTATTATTTGATCAGAAACTAACGGTATTATTTGATGCAGATACTAACGGTATTATTTGATGCAGACAACGGCAGTATTATTTGATGCAGACAACAGCGTATTATTCGAAGCAGACAACAGGGGATTATTCGATACGGAATTTAACGGTATTATTTGGTACTGACACTAACGGTTTTGATACAGACACTAACGGTATTATCGATGCAGACTTTAAACGTATTATTCGATGAAGACACTAACTGTATTATTCCATCCAGACAACGGCAGTATTATTTGATGCAGACAACGGCAGTATTTTAATACAGACATTAACGGTATTATTCCATCCAGCCCAAGGCAATATTATTTGATACAGACAACGGCGGTATTATTCGATCCCAGACACTAACGGTATTATTCGATACAGACGCTAACTATTATTTGATGCAGCCCTTAACGGTATTATTAGATGCAGACACTAACAGTTTTATTGATCAGACACAAACGGTATTATGTGATGCAGAAAATAACGGTATTATTCGATACAGAAACTAACGGTATTATTCGATGCAGACCCTAACGGTATTATTCCATCCAGACAACGAGGTATTTTCGATAGAATCAACAGGAGTATTATTCGATAAAAGACACTAATGGTATTATTGATCAGACACTAACGGTATTATTCCATCCAGAGAACGGCAGGTATTATTTGATGCAGACAACAGCAGTATTATTCGAAGCAGACAACAGCGGTATTATTCGATACAGACACTAACGGTATTATTTGGTACTGACACTAACGGTATTATTTGATACAGACACTAACGGTATTATTTGGTACTGACACTAACGGTATTATTTGATAGACACTAACGGTATTATTCCATCCAGACAACGATATTATTTGATACAGACAACGGCGTATTATTTGATGCAGACAACAGCGGTATTATTCAAGGCAGAAAACAGCGGTATTATTCGATACTGACATACTTATTATTTGATGCAGACATTAACGGTATTATTCCTCAGACAACGGCAGTTTTTTTGAAGCAGACAACGGCGGTATTATTCGATGCAGACCCTAAAGGTATTATGAGATGCAGACCCTAAAGGTATTATTCGATACAGACACTAACGGTATTATTTGGTACAGACACTAACGGTATTATTCCATCCAGACAACGGCAATATTATTTGATGCAGACAACAGCAGTATTTTTCCCCATCCAGACAACGGCAGTATGATTCGATGACGATACTAACGGTATTATTCGATGAAGACACTAACGGTATTATTCGATACAGACCTCTGTTTTTTCGATGCAAAACAACGGCGTATTATTCGATGCAGACTTAATATTATTCCATCCAGACAACGGCGGTATTTTGATACAGACACTAACGGTATATTGGATGCAGACACTAACGGTATTATTAGATCAGACACAAACATATTATTGAAACAGACACTAACGGTATTATTTGAAACAGACACTAACGGTATTATTCCATCCAGACAACGGCAGTATTATTTGATGCAGACAACAGCAGTATTATTCGAATCAGACAACGACAGTATTATTCGATACAGACACTGACATTATTTCCACCCAGACAACGGTAGTATTTTTGATACAGACCCCTAACGGTATTATTCGATGCAGACATTAACGGTATTATTCCATCCAGACAACGGCAGTATTATTTGATGCAGACAACGACGGTATTATTAGATACAGACACTAACGGTATTATTTGGTACTGACACTAACGGTATTATTTGATGCAGACATTAACGGTATTATTCCATCCAGAAAACGGCAGTATTTTTCGATGCAGATATTAACGGTATTATTCCACCCAAAACAACGGCAGTATTATTTGATACAGACACTAACGGTATTATTCGATGCAGACATTAACGGTATTATTCCACCCAGACAACGGCAGTATTATTGATGCAGACAACAGCAGGTATTTTTCCCAATCAGACAACGACGGTATTTCGATACAGACCTGACGGTATTTTCGATGCATACACTAACGTTTTTTTCCATCCAGACAACGCATATTATTAGATGCAGACACTAACAGTATTATTTGGTACTGACACTAACGGTATTATTCGATACAGACCCTAACGGTATTATTCCATCCAGACAACGGAGGTATTATTCGATAGAATCAACGGAGTATTATTCGATACAGACACTAATGGTATTATTGATGCAGACGTTTAACGGTATTATTTGAAACAGACACTAACGGTATTATTTGGTACTGACACTAACGGTATTATTCGATGCATACACTAACGGTATTATTTGGTACTGACACTAACGGTATTATTTGTACGACACTAACGGTTTATTGGTACTGACACTAACGGTATTATTTGGTACTGACACTAACGGTATTATTCGATGCATACACTAACGGTATTATTCCATCCAGAGAACGGCAGTATTATTTGATGCAGACAACAGCAGTATTATTCGAAGCAGACAACAGCGGTATTATTCGATACAGACACTAACGGTATTATTTGGTACTGACACTAACGGTATTATTTGGTACTGACACTAACGGTATTTTTTGGGATGCAGACATTAACGGTATTATTCCATCCAGACAACGGCAGTATTTTCGATGCAGATATTAACGGTATTTTCCACCCAGAGAACGGCGTATTATTTGATACAGACACAAACGGAAAATTTTCGATGCAGCTTAACGGTATTATTCCACCAGAAAAAGATATTATTAGAATCAGACAACGACGGTTTTTTCAAACAGACACGACGTTATTTTTCGGGGCCCATAACTTTTTTAACCATCCAGAAACGGCACTATTATTAGAATCGACAACGACGGATTTTCGATACAGACACTAACGATATTATTCGATGCAGACACTAACGGTATTATTTACGACACAAACGGTATTTTTTGATACAGACTCTAACATAACAGATTATTTGATACAAACACTAACGGTATTATTTGTTGCAAACGGCGTTTTTTTTGATTCAAACACAAACTATTTTTCCCATCCAGAAACGGCAGTTTATTTGATACAGACATAACGGTATTATTCAATGCAGTCATTAACGGTATTTTTCCCATCCAGACAACAGCAGTTTTAAAGAATCAGACAACGACGGTATTATTGATACAGACACGGTTATTTTCGATGCATACACTAACGTTTTTTTCCATCCAGACAACGGCACATTATTGAAGCGGCTTAACAGTATTATTTGATACAGACACTAACGGTATTATTCGATGCAGACACTAACGATATTATTCGATACAGACACTAACGATATTTTTCATAGACACTAACGATATTATTCGATGCAGACACTAACGATATTATTCGATGCAGACACTAACGGATTATTAAAGGGAAAAAATAACGGTATTATTGATACGAACAACGATATTATTCGGAGACAATAACGGATTATTCAATACAGACAACGGAGGTATTATTTGATGCACTAACGGTATTATTCGATGCATACGGAACATATCTCCGAATTTTTGATAGTACTTCTCCTATGTCACCCCCTACCTTCATTCTTAAAAAAACCACCCCTTTGTCTTTTTTTCGTTATTGGGGTTTTGCCGGGAGGACTTACCGTCTCTTCCCCCTTTTGATGTTGCTCATTGTACACTAAACCTCATTCCGAGGACTTCAAGCTTCCAGTTTTTTCTCGACGGAGAACTAACCCACTTGTCCCCCACCTCGGCCTTTTCGTCTTGAACTAGTTCTAACCCCAACCCCTTCAGTTCAATGACCAGTTCTTTGAGCAGACTGGGTCCCAGGGGATAAAAATGGGCCCCAGTTATGCTTGTCTATTCGGGGCATCTTAACCAGTAGGAAATTTCCCTATGAGGGCCCCTTTTTCCGTCTGGTATCTAGATACATTGTGATTGTATTGGCATTCCCGATATGCCTGAAGCCGATTTGTCACGCTTCAATTCAATTTTTCAATCCGCTTTTCGGAACCACACCTCCCTTTTGTGTCAACTTTCTTGACATCACTAATTTATCACCTACCCACCATCACTACATCAGTATTACAACCTACTGATGAAATAGTTTTTTTTTATACCCCCTTTCCCGGCTTGCATTTTTTACCTTTCCCCCCAACTCCCCTTCCGGCCCTGAGCAGGGACACGACGAAGACCCACGAGATGCGGATTTTTTCCAAAGGTTTTTCCCCCCGGGAAAAGGGTGCTTGTTTTCCCCCATGCGGCGCGTTCAGAAATTTCGCCGGGATCTCTAACCAGCATAGAATTTCCCAAACGCAGGGTGAAACTTGCTTAACTTTCCCCCCTCAGTTCCCCTTTGTGAAGAAAGTCTTATTCCGTCATCTCTCCACTTCAGTCTGATCCTAAACACGCAATCTTCCAAACTACCCTTTTGGTTGCAGAGGGACAGAAGTTGGGATATTTTGGGTTAAAATGCCTCGCCAAACATCCAAGTCATTTTGGCACCTCCATGGCTTTGGCGTGAAAACGGTTATTTCAGACCCGCACGGTGTTTTTTCCAAAAGCCACGTTCGTTGTTGAAGACAGTTTACGTGCGAGTCCGAATATTATCTATGCCATTATTGCAAGGGGGAACAAGGCCTATTTTGGGGGAAACCGGCAGGAGACCAGTGACCGATTCGCCCAACACTTGCGTGATATAGCCAATGCTCTGTGCCCCCTTGCTCCCTTTCAATGATCTGGCCATTCAGGGCTTGGGCCCAGGTCACAGCCATCCGACATGTTCCTCTGATGATCGAGTCGAGCTCTGAGAACGGTTGATTTCTTTGTATGGCCCTTGGGACCCGGGGGCTCAAGATTACATTTTTATGCTTTTTATATTTTCTCTTAATGCTTTGTAATCTCTATGGGTATATGTTGATGTATTAATTCTTATGTTTTAGTACTTTTTTTCCCCATGCTTTATAATCTTTTGGGTATATGTTGATGTATTAAGTTATATATTTACAGATGTTTCATTGTTTCTTTTCTATTTCTAGTTTTTATGTGTGTTTTTTGTTACATTTATTTCGTTATTCGTTTTTATTAGATTTTCCTTACCCACGTTGGTTTTTCGTCCTTTTGTTTTCTTTTTAATTTGTCACCCTGTTTGTTCTTTGTTGATAAAGGCCTTGTTGGTCGAAACGTTCTGTTTATCGTCACTGTTTATGTATTTTGTAAAACTATAGTATTTTGTTTGTACGTGTTTCACTATTTACCAAGTTTTACTGCAGTTTTCCCCCTATTTCGATATTCGTCGCCATATTCCCCTTTTCTTTGGATAGTAGGTAAGATTTAATAGTTATATTTGTTGTGTTGCATTTCCCGTTTCTACCCTTTTTTTAATATCTGTTCTTTTTTTTGATTTCATTACTATGCCTTCCCCACAACGTGTTGAATTTTCTTCTTTTATATCTCGTTTCCTTTTCCTCCTGCCGACTGATTTGCGTCTTACGCATTAGTTATGCTAGGTTACCTTTAAAAACTCGTTTCGTTCTCACCGCAATTTTCTTTACGTGTCAGCGACTTGGGGGTTTTTCCCAAAAGGGTTTGCTTTTCTTTCACCCCGGGAGGCTTGTTATACCCCGGGGGGCAGCGAATGTTACAAAACTAGAAACCAAATTTCGCTAAACGTATGCGTTGTATTGCCCAACCATTCTCATCTTCTTCGCTTTGGGCCCCCCCAGTCCCTACTTTACAGCGTCTACAACTTTCACTTTTAAAAAATGCCCTTTTCTCCCCCTTTTTCGTTTTATTATCCGTTTTAACAGACAATACATGAATTTAGGCACCCCTACCCAAAAAAATTAACCTTCTTCGCCCCGTACCTTTTACCACTCCTTCCAATTGTCCACTAGATCTTCTCTCCCCACACAGGTGGTTTGCATCCCCCCAGACCTTCCTTATCGGACAGCGAGAGATGTGTTTTAAAAGGGTCTCAAGTTTTTTCCTTCCACCCAATTGACCACTACTCTACTCTTCAAGATGTGCACCCCTTTCACCGTGGCTTACGGCTGAAATTTCATTTTCGGAACCAGGTTGAACTGAAATGTCTGAAAGGTTTTCCAAAAATTTTTACTGCAAAAATGATTGGAAACCCAAACCCCTTTTCTCCCAAAGTTTGATCTCTACATCAAAAATACTTTTCGAATTGACGTTCCCCCCCAAAAACCTAGGATTTAAAATGTCTCCGTCCGAGTTTTTCCATCACACCCCCGCGATATAATTGACAAACCCCCAAAAGGCGGGGAAAGTGATGGGAAAAAGAACATACCTTCAGGAAGGGCCCCAAACCAATTATTGACACCCCAATTTTATAGAACAGTTCTTCTGATTCACACTATTCAAAGTAAAGTCCCCAGAATTGAACTTTAAATTCCCCAACGACCTTTCCCACCGGGCCCCTCACTTTGGTCATCGATAGTGTTTAAAACCCCTTTATATGTCCCCCTTATAAATGAACAATCCGGGTGGCCCATGTTTCTCTTTCTCTTTTTCCTACAAAAAATTTGAATTTTTGAAGTTTTTCAATCCAAATCACCACATACCTTCATTCTGAAAGAAAAGAAACCCCAACCCGTCTGTTTTTCGTCATTGAGTTGTTTCCTGGCGGATTTTCCCCTTCCCCCTTTATTTTCTCATTTTACACCTCCCTACCTCATTCCGACGGACTTCAAGCTCCAGTTCTTTTTCCCGGAGAACAACCCCTTGTCTCCATCCTTCCCCGTCTTGCAGAAATGTTTAACCCCAACCCTTTTTAGTTCAATACCCCCTTTTAGCAGACAGTGGGGGGCCCCGGGGACAAAAGGGGCCCAATGTTTTTCAAACACTTGGCACCAGATGGAATTTCCCATGATGGCCCTCTTCCCTCTGTATCGATCTTGATGATTTATTGGGGATTACCGATTGCCTGAACCGATTTGTACGCTTTAAATTTATTAATGCTTTAATCCGGCTACGGTTTACATCTCACATCTCTACCTCTTGTGTCAACTTTCTTGACATCACTATCACTATCAGCCTATCCACCATCACTACATCAGTATACTAAAAATACGTGCACATAGTTTTTTTCTTTACCTCTTCCCATTCCCAGGCTTGTCGTGATTTTTACCATTTCTAAAAATTTCGCCTCGTCCCCCTGGGGACGACGATTTTCGATAGAGCTACGAGATGCTGGGTTTCTTTCGAAGGCTTATACCCCATAAGGGGCTTGCTTCTGCTTGGGCGCGTTGCAAATTTCCCAGGAGGCTCTTCTAACCCGCATAGAACCCAATTTGACGGGTAACTTTTTAACTTTCACCCCCATAGTTTCCCCCTTGAAGAAAGTCTTATTCCCTCATCTCTCCATTTTCGTCTGATCCCGAACGTTCAATCTTCCCCACTATCCTTTGGGCGTACAGAGGGGGCGAAGCCCAAGGATATGTTAGTTCGTCGCCTCAAACCAAACATCCAGAGTCATTTTGGACCATCCAGTTGGGGGTCGGGCTGTAACACTTGTGTTATGTAATACAGACCCGCACGGTGTCCCAAAAACCACGTTTTTGTTGAAGACAGTTTCACGGGGAGTCCGAATATTATCTATGCCATTATCTGCAAGGGGAAAAAAGGGCCCATATTGGGGAAACGGCAGGAGACTCAGTGACCGATTCGCCCAACACTTGCGTGATATACGCCAATGCTCTGTGACCCCTAGCTACCCATTTTAATGATACTGGGATTCAGGGCTTGGGGTGTCCAGGTCACAGCCATCCGATCATGTTCCTCTGATGATCATCGGGTTTCTGGAGAATCGGGATTTCTTTTTTATGGTACCTTTCGACCACGCGCCCCGTATTACATTCTTATGCTTCTTAGTACTTTCTCTTCCTGCAATTCCCCTGGGATATGTTAGATTAATTTTTATGCTTCTTAGTACTTTCTCTTCCCCTGCTTTATAATCTATATGGGGATATGTTGATGTATTCAAGTTATATAACTAGATGTTTCATTTTTTTTTTCATTTCTATTTTTTTTGTTTTTTTTTTACATTTATTTCTTTTCGTTTTTTTTCCCGATTTTCCTTAGATAGTTTTTGGTCGTCCATTTGTGTTTTATTTTTAAATTTTTCACTCCTGTTTGTTCGTTTGCTTGATAAAGGCCTTGTTGGTCGAAACGTTGCTGTTTTTCGTCACTGTTTATGTATTTTGTAAAAAAAATACTTTGTTTGTACGGTTTCACATTATTTGATACAGATCTGACATTATTCGTGAACACCGGTATTATTTGATACAATACTATCGGATTATTTGATACAACATAACGGTATTATTTGATGAAATACTAACGGTTTTTCGATACAGACAACGACGTATTACGAAAAGACACGACGGTATTTTTCGATGCATACACAACGTTATTATTCCATCCAGACAACGGCGGGATTATTGTGCAGACTGTATTATTTGATACAGACATAACGGGATTATTTGATGCAGACACTAACGATATTATTCGATGCAGACACAAGGATTATTTGATGCAGACACAACGATATTATTTGTACAGACACTAAGGATTTTTGATCAGACTCAAAAGTTTTTTTGATACAAACACTAACGGTATTATTTGATGCAGATACTAAAAGGGATTATTTGATCCAGACATCGGCGGTATTTTTATTCAAACACTAACGGTATTTTTCTTTAGAAAACCGGTTTTTTGAGAAACAAATGGTATTATTATTTTGGGTACCAACTTTTTTTTTTTAACCCGAAACATCGGTTTTTTTTTATAAGAAAGCAATTAGATCATACAAAACGGTATTATTGATGCAGACACTAAGGGATTATTAAATGCAGAAAATAAGGTTTTATTCAATGCAGACATAAGGATTATTCGATGGAAAAGGTTTTATTCGAAAAACTAACGGTATTTTTCGATGCAACAATAATTTATTCAATGCGACAACGGCGTTATTTTTTACAGACAAGGGAGGATAATTGACGATACTCCCCTATTTTGACGACACTAACTTTTATTCACAGAAAACGGATTATTCGATGCAAAATAATGGTATTATTTGAACAGACACTAACGGTTATTTGATAAGACACTAACGGTATTTTTTATAAAAATTTTTGGTTAACGAGGCTTTAAACGGTATTATTCCATCCAGACAACGGAGGTTTTTATTTGTTTAAAGAACACGGGTTTTTTGAGGGAAAACGGTTTTATTTATGAAAATTTTAACGGATTATACGGCAAATTTAACGGATTATTCCATCCAGAAAACGGAGGTTTTTTGATACAGACAACGGTATTATTTTATGCAGACAACAGCAGTATTATTCAAGCAGAAAAAGGGATTATTCGATACTGACACTAACGGTATTATTTGATGCAGACTTTAAACGGTATTTTTCCATCCAGACAACGGCAATTATTCAAGGACAAATATTATTCAGCAGACCCAAAGGTTTAGAGATGAGACCCAAAGGTATTATCGGATACAGACACAACAAATATTTGGTACAGAAAACGGATTATTCCATCCAGACAAGGGCAGTATTATTTGAAGCAGACAACGGCGGTATTATTGATGAAAAAGGTATTATGAGACAGACCCAAAGGTATTATTCGATACAGACACTAACGGATTTTTTGGACAGACACAAACTTTAATTCCATCCAGACAACGGCATTTTTTCGAAGCAGACAAGGATAATTACACAGACACTAAGGATTTGATAAACGCTAACGGTTTTATTTTTTAAAGACACTAATTTTTTAAATGATCAAAAACGGATTATTCGATGGAACTAAGATATTATTTAAACAGACATAAGGGTATTATTCGATGCAGACACAAAAGGTATTATTTGGTACAGACACTAACGGTTTATTCCATCCAGACAAGGGCAATATTTTTTGAGCAGAAAAACAGATTATTCCACCAAAAAGAGTTTCGGACGATACTAACGGTATTATTGGGGATGAAGACATAAGGGATTATTTGAAACAGACACAAAAATTTTAAATTCGGCTAATTAAGGATTATTTGATGAAACACTAACGGTATTATTCGGATACCACCGGTATTATTTAAACAGACATAATATTATTTGAAACAAAACCCCCCCGGAAAGGATTCGATGACGAACTAACGGATTATTCCATCCAGACAACGGTATTATTTGATGCAGAAAAAGCAGTATTATTGAATCAGACAACAAAGATTATTCGATAAGACACGAGGTATTTTTCCATCCAAAAACGGTATATTTTTAACAGACACAAACGGTATTATTCGATGCAGACATTAACGGTTTATTCCACCCAAACAACAACGGATTATTAGATCGAATAACTTTTATTTTATGACACAAACGGTTTTATTTGATGCAAAATTAAGGTTTTATTCCACCAGAAAAGGGGAATTTTTCGATGCAGATATTAAGTTTTATTCCACCAGACAACGGCAGATTTTTGATACAGAATTAACGGTATTTTTCGACAGACTTTAAGGATTTTCCCATCCGAAAACGGTATTTTTGATGCAAAAAGGTATTATTCAACGAAAGAGGGATTATTGAACAGACATGACTTTTTTTCGATGCATACATAACGTTATTATTCCATCCAGACAAGGACTATTATTAAAGGCCCAAATATTTTTTGATACAGACACTAACATTTTTCGATGCAGACACTAACGATATTTTTTTCGATGAATAAAACGATATTCGATGCAGAACTAACGATATTATCGATGCAGACACTAACGATATTATTCGATGAAAACCCAACGATATTATTCAGCAGAACAACATTATTCAAGCAAACGGAATTGATAAAAACACTAACGATATTTTTCGATGCAGACAATAACGGATTATTCAAACAGAAACGGGTATTATTTGATACAGATACTAACGACATTTTTCGATGAGCACAAATATTATTTGAAAACCAACGGTATTATTTGATGAAGTTTTTTTAACATATTCGATGAACATTGGTAATTTTCTATCCAGACAAGGGCAGTAATTTGATGCAGACAACGACTGTATTATTCGATACAGAATGACGGTTTTTTTTTAGCATACACAACTTTAAATATTCCACCCAAACAACGGCGGTTTTTAAATGCAGCCCAAACAGATTTTTTGGATACAGACACTAAGGTTTTATTCATGAACCCCAATATTATTCGATGCAAATAAGGTATTATTTATAGACATAACGATTTATTTAAACAGACACAACGGATTATTTGTTTTGAACTCCCAATTTTTTTGATAAGATTTAACAGTATTATTTATACAAAACTAACGGTATTATTTGATGCAGAAAAAGGGTATTTGATCCGACATCGGGTTTTTTTTTTATTCAAACACTAATTTTTTTTTCTTTCGAAAAAGGCGGATGAAAGAAAAAAGGGTAATTTTTTTGGGTACAGACACAACGGTTTTTTTCTAACCAGACAACATGGGTTTTTTTTTAAGAACAGATTTTATTAGATGCAACAAAAACGGTATTTTTGATGAGCCCTAATATTATTCAATGCAAAAATAACGGTATTATTCAATGCAGACACTAACGGATTATTCGATGCAGAAAATGGATTATTCGACAGACACTAAGGGATTATTCGATGCAGAAATAAGGGGATTATTCAAGGACAACGGCGTTATTTTTTGATACAGAAACAGGTATAATTGATACAGATACTAACGGTATTTTTTGGGACTAAAACTTTTATTGATGCAAATTAAATATTATTGATGCAGACACTAATGGTATTATTTGATAAGACACAAACGGATTTTTTGAAAAACAAGGTATTATACGACAGAATTAAGGATTATTCATCCAGACAACGGAGGTATTATTTGATAAAAATTTTGGGTATTATTTGATGCAGACAAAGCAGTATTATTCGAAGCAGACAAAGTGGTATTATTCGATACGACATAAGGTTTATTTGATGCAGAAAAAGGTATTATTCCATCCAGACAAGGGCAGTATTATTGAAGCAGACAACGGAGGATTATTCGAAAAGACACTAATGGTATTATCTGAACAGACGCTAACGGTATTATTGATGAAGAAATTAACTATTATTAGATCATAAAACGGTATTTTTCGATGCGACATAACGAATTATTTGATACAGACACAACGGTATTATTGGGGATGCAGACAAATTATTATTTGATGCAGACACTAATGGTATTTTTCGATGCAGAAGAATTTTTTTTTTAACATACACTAACGGTATTTTTCCCAAACAGACAACGGCAGTATTATTTGAGCAGAAAAAGCAGATTATTCGAAGAAACAACAGCGGTATTATTCGATACGAAAACCCCATTATTTGATGAGAATTAAGGATTTTTCCCATCCAGACAAGGGGTATTATTTGAAGCAGACAACGGGGTATTATTCGATGAACCCTAAATATTAAGATGCAGCCCCAAAGGTATTATTCGAACAGAACAAACTATTTTTACAACCTAACGGTATTATTCCATCCAGACAACGGCTTTTTTTGATGCAGACAACAGCAGTTTATTCCATCCAGAAAGGCAGTATGATTCGATGAGATACTAAGGTTTATTCGATGAAGACATAAAATTCAAAAGACACTAACGGATTATTTGATGACACTAACGGTATTATTTGATCAGACACAAACTATTATTCGATAAGACATAACGGTTTTATTTAAAAGACACTAACGGTATTATTCAATTGGACAACGGGGTATTATTGATGCAGAATTAACGGATTATTCCATCCAGACAACGGTTTTATTTTGGATACAGAATAACTGTATATTAGATGCAGACACTACCGGTATTATTGATCAGACACAACGGATTATTTGAAACAGACCACCACGGTATTTTTTTGAAACAGACACTAACGGTATTTTTTGGATGCATACATTAACGGATTATTTGATGCAGACACAAACGGTATTATTTGATACAAACTAACGGTATTATTTGAAACAGACACTAACGGTATTATTTGAAACAGAACTAACGGATGATTCGATGACGACACTAACGGTATGATTCGATGACGACACTAACGGTATTATTCGATGACGACACTAACGGTATTATTCCATCCAGACAACGGCAGATTATTGATACAGACTTAACGGTATTATTCGATGAAGACACTAACGGTATTATTCCATCCAGACAACGGCAGGTTATTTGATGCAGAAAACAAAGGTATTATTCGAACGACAAACGACAGTATTATTCGATACAGACACTGACGGTATTTTTCCATCCAGACAACGGTATTTATTTGATCAGACACTAACGGTATTATTCGATGCAGAATTAAGGTATTATTCCATCCAGACAACGACGGTATTATTAGATACAGACACTAACGGTATTTTTTGGGTACGACACAACGGTATTTTTTTGATGCAGACATTAACGGTATTTTTCCCATCCAGAAAAGGTATTTTTCGATGCAGATATTAACGGTATTATTCATCCAGACAACGAAAGTATTTTTTGGGATACAGACCCCAACGGTATTATTCGATGCAGAAATTAACGGTATTATTCCATCCAGACAACGGGCAGTATTATTGGATGCAGACAAACAGTATTATTCGAATCAGACAAACGGTATTATTCGATACAGACACTGACGGTATTTTCGATGCAACCCCAACGTTATTATTCCATCCAGACAACGGACTATTATTAGAAAGTTTAAAGTATTATTTGATACAGACACTAACGGTATTATTCGATGCAGACACTAACGATATTATTCGATGCAGACACTAAGATATTATTGATGCAGACACTAACGATATTATTCGATGCAGACACTAACGATATTATTGATGCAGACACTAACGGTATTATTCAATGCGAAATAACGGTATTATTCGATACAGACACTAACGATATTATTCGATGCAGACAATAACGGTATTATTCATACAGAAACGGAGGTATTATTTGATACAGATACTAACGACATTATTCGAGAGACTAACTATTATTTGATAAGATACTAACGGTATTATTCGATACAGACACTGAGTATTTTTCGATGCATACAACAACCGTTATTATTCCATCCAGACAACGGGTATTATTGATGCAACTTCTAACAGTATTATTTGATCAGACACTAACGGTATTATTCGATGCAGACACAACGGATTATTCGATGAGACACTAACGGTATTATTTGATGCAGACATAAGTATTATTTGATGCAGACACTAACGATATTATTTGATACAGACACTAACGGTATTATTTGATACAGACACTAACGGTATTATTTGATACAGACTCTAACAGTATTATTTAAACAAACACTAACGGTATTATTTGATGCAGATACTAAAGGTATTATGGATCCAGACATCGGTATTTTTATTAAACACTAACGGTATTTTTCCATTCAGACAACGGGGTATTTTTTGATGAAGAACAAATGGTATTATTTTTTTGGGTAAACTAACTTTTTTTTTCAACCCAGACAACATGGTATTTTTATAAGACACAGACGGTATTATTAGATGCATACACAAACGGTATTATTCGATGCAGACACTAACGGTATTATTCAATGCAGAAAATAACGGTATTATTCAATGCAGACACTAACGGTATTATTCGATGCAGACATAACGGTATTATTCGATACAGCACTAACGGTATTATTGATGCAGACAAAGGTATTATTCAATGAAACAACGGCTGCTTTTTGATACAGACAACGGAGGTATAATTGATACAGATACTAACGGTATTATTTGGTACTGACACTAACGGTTTTATTCAATGCAAAAATAACGGTATTATTCGGATACAGACACTTACGGTATTATTCGATACAGACACTACGGATTATTCGATACAGACACTAGGGTATTATTGGAGCAGACAATAACGGTATTATTCGATGCGACAACGGCAGTTTATTCATCAGACATTAAGGGTATTATTGATGCAGACAACGCTATTATTTGATACAGACAACGGAGGTATTATTTGATACAGACAACGGAGGTATTATTTGATACATATATAACGGTATTTTTTGGGTCCCGACACTAACGGTATTATTCGATGAAGACACTAACGGTATTATTCGATGCAGACATTAACGGTATTATTCCATCCAGACACTTACGGTATTATTCGATGAAGACACTAACGGTATTATTCGATGCAGACATTAACGGTATTATTCCATCCAGACAACGGATATTATTGATGCAGACATTAACGGTATTATTCCATCCAGACAACGGCGTATTATTTGATACAGACACTAACGGTAATTATTCGTACTGACACTAACGGTATTATTCGATGCAGACAATCGGTATTATTCGATGCAGACAAACGGTATTTTTCCCGATCAGACATTAACGGATTATTCGATGCAGAAACGCGTTATTATTTGTTTACAGAAACGAGGTATTATTTGATACATTTTAAAACCCATTTTTTGGTACGACACTAACGGTATTATTCGATGAAGAACCAACATTATTCTATCCAGACAAACGCAGTATTATTCGATGCAGACATTAACGGTATTATTCTATCCAGACAACTGCGTTATTATTTGATACAGACAACGGAGTATTATTTGATCAGATACTAACGGTATTATTCGATGAAGACACTAACGGTATTATTCTATCCAGACAACGGCAGTATTATTCGATGCAGACATTAACGGTATTATTCTATCCAGACAACGGCAGTATTATTCGATACAGAACTAAGGGCATTATTCGATGCAGACATTAACGGTATTATTTCCATCCAGACAACGGCAGTATTATTTGAGGGCAGACAACAGCATATATTATTCAAACCAGACAACGAAGGTATTATTCGGTACAGGACACTGACGGTATTTTTCGATGCATACACTAACGTTATTATTCCATCCAGACATCGGCGGATTTGATTCAAACACAAAAGGATTTTTCCATTCAGACAACGCGATATTATTTGATGAAACACAAATGGTATTATTATTTGGACAGACACTAACTTTTTTTTTTCCATCCAGACAACATCGGTATTTTTTTATAAGACACAGACGGTATTATTTGGTACAGATACTAACGATATTATTCGATGCAGACGCTAATTTTTTTCATCCAGACAACATAGGTATTTTTGATAACACAACAACGGTATTATTGATGCAGACATTAAAGGAATTATTCCATCTAGACAACGGCAGTATTATTGATGAGACATTAAGGTATTATTGATGAGACATTAACGGTATTATTCCATCCAGACAACGGCAATTATTATTAGATGCAGACACAACAGTATTTTTTGATCAGACACTAACGGTATTCATCAAAGGCGGTATTATTTGATAAGACAACCACAAACGGTATTATTTGATGCAGACACTAACGGTATTATTCGATGCAGACACAAACGGTATTCCATCAAAACGGCGTATTATTTGCATAAGACAACCAAAACGGTATTATTCGATGCAGACACTAACGGTATATTTCGATGCAGATATTTACGGTATTTTTCCATTCAGACAAGGGTATTATTTGATAAGACACAAATGGTATATTATTTGGCAAGACACTTAACGGTTTTTTTCCATCCAGACAACATCGGTATTTTTTATAAGACACAGACGGGTATTATTGGACCAGATACTAACGATATTATTCGATGCAGACGCTAACGGTTTTTTTCCATCCAGACAACATAGGTATTTTTTGATAACACAACAAACGGTATTATATGATGCAGACATTAAAGGTATTATTCCATCCAGACAACGGCAGTATTATTCGATGCAGACATTAACGGTATTATTCGATGCAGACATTAACGATATTATTCGATGCAGACACTAACGGTATTATTCAATCAGAAAATAACGGTATTATTGATACAGACATTTACGGTATTATTGATGGACAATAACGGTATTATTCGATGCAGACAAACGGGTATTATTTGATAAAAGATACTAACGGTATTATTTGGTACTGACACAACGGATTTTTCCCGATGAAGACACTAACGGTATTATTCGATGCAGACATTAACGGTATTATTCCATCCAGACAACGGCGTTATTATTTGATACAGACAAGGGGTATATTTTTGGGATCAGATACTAACGGTATTATGGGACTGGAACTAACGATTATTCAATGAAGACATAACGGTATTATTCGATGCAGACATTAACGGTATTATTCATCCAGACAACGGCATTATTCGATGCGAATTAACGGATTTTTCCCATACAGACACAAACGGTATTATTCGATGCAGACAACGGCGGTATTAATTGATAAGACACATAAAGGTATTTTTATATAGACACCAATGTTATATTTGAAACATTACAAACACTAAGGTAATTTTTTTATGGACACTAACGATATTATTCGATGCAGACACTAACTGGTTTATTAATGCAGAAAATAACGGTATTATTCGATACAGACACTTACGGTATTATTCGATGCAGACATAACGGTATTATTCGATCAGACAACGGAGGTATTATTTGGAACAGATACTAACGGTATTATTTGTAATGACCTAGGTATTATTCGATGAAGACATAACGGTATTATTGATGCAGACATTAACGGTATTATCTATCCAGACAACGGCAGTATTATTCGATGAAAGACATTAACGGTATTATTCATCCAGACAACGGCATATATTCGAACAGACACAAACGGTATTATTCGATGGCAATAACGGGATTATTCGATGCAGACATTAACGGTATTATTCATCCAGACAACGGCATATTATTCGATACAGACACTAACGGTATTATTCTTATCCCAGACAACGGCGATTATTCAAACAGACACCACCTTTTTTTCGATGCAGCATTAACGGTATTATTTTTTATAAGACAAGAGGGGTATTATTTGGCACAGATACTAACGATATTATTCGATGCAGACGATAAACGGTTTTTTTCCATCCAGACAAAAGGTTTTTTTTATAACAACAAACGATTATATGATGCAGACATTAAGGTATTATTCCATCCAGACAACGGCAGTATTATTCTGAGACATTAACGGCTTATTCGATGCAGACATTAACGGTATTATTCCATCCAGACAACGGCACTATTATTAGATGTAGACACTAACAATATTATTTGATACAGACACTAACGGTATTCCATCAAAACGGCGGTATTATTTGATAAGAAAACCACAACGGTTTATTCGATGCAGAAACAACGGTATATTTCACAAACGGCAGTTTTTTTTTAATACAGATACTAAGGGTATTTTTCCATTCAGACAACGGCGGTATTTTTGATCATACAAATGGTATTATTTTGGTACAGACACTAACGGTTTTTTTTTCCATCCAGACAGCACGGTATTTTTGATAACACAACAAGTATTATTAGATACAGACACAAAGGGTATTATTAGATACAGAATAACGGTATTATTCACTACAGACACTAACGGTATTATTCGATGCAGACACTAACTGTATTATTCGATGCAGACAATAACGGTATTATTTGATACAGATACTAACGGTATTATTTGATACAAACATAACAGTATTATTTGATGAGATACTAAAGGTATTATTTGATGAACATGGGCGGTATTTTTGATTCAAACACTAACGGTATTATTCCATTCAGACAATCGGCGGTATTTTTATTCAAACACTAACGGTATTATTCCATCCAGACAACGATGTTATTTTTTGATGCAAACACTAACGGTTTTTTTCCATCCAGACAACATAGGTATTTTTGATAACAACAAACGGTATTATATGATGCAGACATGAAGGTATTATTCCATCCAGACAACGGAATTATTCGATGCAGACATTAACGGTATTATTGATCAGACATTAACGATATTATTGATGCAGACACTAACGGTATTATTCAATGCAGAAAATAACGGTATTTTTTCGATCAAAACATTACGGTATTATTCGATGCAGACAATAACGGTATTATTCGATGCAGACAACGGAGGTATTATTTGATACAGACAACGAGGTAGTATTTGATACAGATACTAACGGATTATTTGTACTGAATAACGGTATTATTCAATGAAGACACTAACGGTATTATTCGATGCAGACATTAACGGTATTATTCATCCAGACAACGGTATTATTCGATGCAGACATTAACGGTATTATTCCATACAGACACAAACGGTAATTATTCGGATGCAGACAATAGGTATTAATTAAAGACACAAAAAGGTATGTTTTATAGACACCAATGTTATATTTGTAACATTACAAACACTAAGGTAATTTTTTTATG
The DNA here is from genome assembly GCA_020796225.1 of Arion vulgaris. Lineage (NCBI taxonomy): Eukaryota > Metazoa > Mollusca > Gastropoda > Stylommatophora > Arionidae > Arion > Arion vulgaris. The sequence continues at coordinate 69,807,769 of CM036759.1, forward strand.
AACACTAACGATATTTTTCCCATGCAGACACTAACGGTATTATTCCATTCAGACACTAACGGTATTATTCGATGCAGACATTTAAGGTATTATTCATCATAGGGAGGTATTATTCTGAGCAGACACTAACGATATTATTCATGCAGACAAAACGATATTATTCGATGCGACTTTAACGGTATTATTTGATGCAGACACTAAGGTTTTAATTCCATTCAGAAACGGGGTATTATTCGAGAGACACTAACGATATTATTTCGACGACTAACGGTATATTCGATGCAGACATTTAAGGTATTATTTGATGAGACATAACGGTATTATTCCATTCAGACAACGGCTATTATTCGATGCAGACACTAACGATATTATTCGATGAGAATAACGATATTATTCGATGCAGACACTAACGGTATTATTTGATGCAGACACTAATATTATTCCACAGACAACGAGTTATTTTTTGATGCAGATACTAACGATATTTTCTCATTCAGACAACGGTATTATTTGATGAAGACACAATGGTATTATTTTGGGCAGACACTTACGGTTTTTTTTCCATCCAGACAACATGGTTTTTTTTTATAAGACACAAACGGTATTATTAGATGCATACACAACGGATTATCTTGATGCAGACCCCTAACGTATTATTCGATGCAGACACAAACGATTATTCATGCAAAATCGGATTATTGGGATCGACATTAAACGGATTATTGATGCAGAAAAAACGGCATTATTATACAGACAACGGAGGTATTATTTGGATCAGATACTAACGGATTATTTGGACTGACACTAACGGTATTATTCTAAATACAACGGCATATTCGATGCAGACATTAACGGTATTATTCTATCCAGACAACGGCAGTATTATTCGGATGCAGACATTAACGGTATTATTCCATCCAGACAAGGGCAGATTATTCGATACAGACAAAACGGTATTATTCGATGCACATTAACGGATTATTCCATCCAGAAAAGGGAGATTATTTACGCAGACAACAGGCATTATTCATACAGACACTGGACGGTATTTTTCGATGCATACACTAACGTTATTTTTCCCAAACCAGACACCCGGGTATTTTTTTGATTCAAACTAAGGGATTTTTTCCATTCAGACAACCGATATTATTTGATGAAAACACAAGGATATTATTTTGGTACAGACACTAACGTTTTTCCATCCAGACAACATCGGTATTTTTATAAGACACAAGGTATTTTTGTACAGATACTAACGATATTATTGATGCAGACCTAAGGTTTTTTCCATCCAGACAACAAGGATTTTTGATAACAAACAAACGGTATTATATGATGCAGACATTAAAGGAATTATTCCATCTAGACAACGGCAGTATTATTGATGCAGACATTAACGTATTATTCGATGCAGAATTAAGGTATTATTCCATCCAGACAACGGCACTATTATTAGATGCAGACACTAACATATTATTTGATAGACACAACGGTATTCCATCAAAAGGCGGTTATTTGCTAAGACAACCAAAAGGTATTATTCGATGCAGACACTAACGGTATATTTCGATGCAGATACTTACGGTATTTTTCCATTCAGACAACGGCGGTATTATTTGATAAAGACACAAATGGTATTATTATTTTGGGTACAGACATTTAAGGGTTTTTTTTCCATCCAGACAACATCGGTATTTTTTTATAAGACACAGACGGTATTATTTGGTACAGATACTAACGATATTATTCGATGCAGACGCTAACGGTTTTTTTCCATCCAGACAACATAGGTATTTTTTGATAACACAACAAACGGTATTATATGATGCAGACATTAAAGGTATTATTCCATCCAGACAACGGCAGTATTATTCGATGCAGACATTAACGGTAATTCGATGCAGACATTAACGATATTTTTCGATGCAGACACTAACGGTATTATTCAATGCAGAAATAAGGGTATTATTCGATCAGACATTTTACGGTATTATTCGATGCAGACATTAACGGTACTTTTTTGGGACTGACACTACGGTATTATTCGATGAAGACACTAACGAGATATTCGATGCGGGCATTAACGGTATTATTCCATCCAGACAACGGCGTTATTATTTGATACAGACAACGGAGGTATTATTTGATACAGATACTAACGGTATTATTGGTACTGACACTAACGGTATTATTCAATGAAGACACAACGGTATTATTGATGCGAGATTAAGTATTATTCTATCCAGACAACGCAGTATTATTCGATGCAGACATTAACGGATTATTCATACAGACAAACGGTATTATTCGATGGAAACGGGTTTTAAATTGATAAAACAATAAAGGTTTTTTTTTATATAGAACACCAGTTCTATTTGTAACATTACAAACACTAAGGAATTTTTTTATGCAGACACTAACGATATTATTCGATGCAGACATAAGGATTATTCAATGCAGAAAATAACGGATTATTCGATACAGACACTTACGGTATTATTCGATAGACAATAACGGATTATTCGATAGAAACGGAGGTATTATTTGATCAGAAAATAACGGTATTTTTTTAAAGACACTAACGGTATTTTGATGAAGAACTAACGGTATTATTCGATGCAAATTAACGGTATTATTCCATCCAGACAACGGCAGTATTATTCGATGCAGACATTAACGGTATTATTCCATCCAGACAACGGCAGATTTATTCGATACAGACACAAACGGTATTATTCGATGCAGAAACGGCAGTTATTGATGCAGACATTAACGGTATTATTCTATCCAGACAACGGAAAGTATTATTCGATCAGACACTAACGGTATTTTTCTATCCAAAACAACGGGTATTATTCGATACAGAACTAACGGTTTTATTCGATGCAGCTTAACGGATTATTTTTTATAAGAACAGACGGTATATTTGGTACAGATACTAACGATATTATTGATGCAGACGATAAGGTTTTTTCCATCCAGACAACATAGGTATTTTTATAACACAACAAAGTATTATATATGAGACATTAAAGGATTATTCCATCCAGACAACGGCAGTATTATTCGATGCAGACATTAACGGTATTATTCGATGCAGACATTAACGGTATTATTCCATCCAGACAACGGCACTATTATTAGATGTAGACACTAACAATATTATTTGATACAGACACTAACGGTTTTCCCAAATCAAAAGGGGGTATTATTTGATAAGAAAACCACAAACGGTATTATTCGATGCAGACACTAACGGTATATTTCGACGCAGAAAACGGAGTATTTTTAAACAGATAATCGTATTTTTCCATTCAGACAACGGCGGTATTATGTGATCAAAAAAATGGTATTATTATTTTGGGTACAGACACTAACGGTTTTTTTTTCCATCCAGACAGCATCGGTATTTTTTGATAACACAACAAACGGTATTATTAGATACAGACACAAACGGCTTATTAGATACAGACACAAACATTATTCACTACAGACACTAACGGTATTATTCGATGCAGACACTAACTGTATTATTCGATGCAGACAATAACGGCATTATTTGATACAGATACTAACTTTTATTTGATACAAACACTACTATTATTTGATGCAGATACTAAAGGTATTATTTGATGCAGACATCGGCGGTATTTTTGTTTCCCAAACACTAACGGTATTATTCCATTCAGACATCGGGGTATTTTTATTCAAACACTAACGGTATTATTCCATCCAGACAACGATGTTTTTTTTTGATGCAAACACAACGGTTTTTTTTCCATCCAGACAATATAGGTATTTTGATAACACAACAAACGGTATTATATGATGCAGACATTGAAGGTATTATTCCATCCAGACAACGGCAGTATTATTCGATGCAGACATTAACGGTATTATTCGATGCAGACATTAACGATATTATTCGATGCGACAAACGTATTACGATGAAAGAGGATTATTCGATGGAAAATAACGGATTATTCGATGCAGACACTTACGGTATTATTCGATGCAGATAATAAGGCATTATTCGATGCGACAACGGAGGATTATTTGATACAGAACGAGGTAATTGATACAGATAATAACGGTTTATTTGGTACTGACACTAACGGATTATTCAATGAAGACACTAACGGTATTACTGACAGACATTAAGGATTATTCTATCCAACAAGCAGTATTATTCGATGCAGACATTAACGAAATTATTCCATACAGCACAAATTATTATTCGATGCAGACAACGGCGGTATTAATTGATAAGACACAATAAAGGTATGTTTTTATAAGACACCAATGTTACTATTTGAACATTACAAACACTGGTAATTTTTTTATGCAGACAAAAAATGATATTATTCGATGCGACACTAAGTATTATTCCATTCAGACATAACGGTATTATTCGATGAAACACTAAAGGCATTGTTCCATTCAGAAACGGCGGTATTATTCGATGCAGACACTAACGATATTATTCGATGCAGACACAACGATATTATTGATGAGACATAACGGTATTATTTGATGCAGACACTAACGGTATTATTCCATTCAGACAACGGCGGTATTATTCGATGCAGACCCCAACGATATTATTGATGCAGACACTAACGGTATTATTCGATGCAGACACTAACGGTATTATTTGATGCAGACACTAACGGTATTATTCCATTCAGACAACGGCGGTATTATTCGATGCAGACACTAACGATATTATTCGATGGAACTAACGGTATTATTCGATGCAGACACTAACGGTATTATTTGATGCAGACACTAACGGTATTATTCCATACAGACAACGATGTTATTTTTTGATGCAGATACTAACGATATTTTTCCATTCAGACAACGGCGGTATTATTTGATGAAGACACAAATGGTATTATTGAAACAGACACTTACGGTTTTTTTTCCATCCAGACAACATCGGTATTTTTTTATAAGACACAAACGGTATTATTAGATGCATACACAAACGGTATTATTCGATGCAGACACTAACGATATTATTCGATGCAGACACTAACGGTATTATTCAATGCGAAAATAACGGATTATTCGATACAGACACTTAGTATTATTCGAGGGAAACAATAACGGTATTATTCGAACAGACAACGGAGTATATTTGATACAGATACTAACGGTATTATTTGGTACTGACACTAACGGTATTATTCGATGAAGACACTAACGGTATTATTCGATGCAGACATTAACGGTATTATTCTATCCAGACAACGGCAGTATTATTCGATGCAGACATTAACGGTATTATTCCATCCAGACAACGGCAGTATTATTCGATACAGACACTAACGGTATTATTCGATGCAGTCATTAACGGTATTATTCCATCCAGACAACGGCAGTATTATTTCATGCAGACAACAGCAGCATTATTCGATACAGACACTGACGGTTTTTTTTCGATGCATACACTAACGTTATTATTCCATCCAGACATCGGCGGTATTTTTTGATTCAAATACTAACGGTATTTTTCCATTCAGACAACGGCGATATTATTTGATGAAAACACAAATGGTATTATTATTTTGGGTACAGACACTAAGTTTTTTTTCCATCCAGACAACATCGTTTTTTTTATAAGACACAGACGGATTATTTGGACAGATACTAACGATATTATTCGATGCAGACGCTAACGGTTTTTTTCCATCCAGACAACATAGGTATTTTTGAAAACACAACAAACGGTATTATATGATGCAGACATTAAAGGAATTATTCCATCTAGACAACGGCAGTATTATCGATGCAGACATTAACGGTATTATTCGATGAACATTAAGGATTATTCCATCCAGACAACGGCACTATTATTAGATGCAGACACTAACAGTATTATTTGATACAGACACTAACGGTATTCCATCAAAACGGCGGTATTATTTGCTAAGACAACCACAAACGGTATTATTCGATGCAGACACTAACGGTATATTTCGATGCAGATACTTACGGTATTTTTCCATTCAGACAACGGCGGTATTATTTGATAAAGACACAAATGGTATTATTATTTTGGGTAAGACACTAACGGTTTTTTTCCATCCAGACAACACGGTATTTTTTATAAGACACAGACTAATTTTGGTACAGATACTAACGATATTATTCGATGCAGACGCTAACGGTTTTTTTCCATCCAGACAAATAGGTATTTTTGATAACACAACAAACGGTATTATATGATGCAGACATTAAAGGTATTATTCCATCCAGACAACGGCAGTATTATTCGAGCAGAATTAACGGTATTATTCGATGCAGACATTAACGATATTATTCGATGCAGACACTAACGGTATTATTCAATGCAGAAAATAACGGTATTATTCGATACAGACACTTACGGTATTATTCGATGCAGACATTAACGGTATTATTTGGTACTGACACTAACGGTATTATTCGATGAAGACACTAACGGTATTATTCGATGCAGGATTAACGGTATTATTCCATCCAGACAACGGCTTTTTATTTGATACAGACAACGGAGGTATTATTGATACAGATTAACGGTATTATTTGGTACTGACACTAACGGTATTATTCAATGAAGACACTAACGGTATTATTCGATGCAGACATTAACGGTATTATTCTATCCAGACAACGGCAGTATTATCGATGCAGACATTAACGGTATTATTCCATACAACCAAACGGTATTATTCGATGCAGACAACGGCGGTATTAATTGATAAGACACAATAAAGGTATTTTTTATATAGACACCAATGTTATATTTGTACATTACAAACACTAAGGTAATTTTTTTTATGCAGACACTAACGATATTATTCGATGCAGACACTAACGGTATTATTCAATGCAGAAAATAACGGTATTATTCGATACAGACACTTACGGTATTATTCGATGAAGACATAAGGGTATTATTCGATGCAGACAACGGAGGTATTATTTGATACAGATACTAACGGTATTATTTGGTACTGACACTAACGGTATTATTGTTTTGAAGACACTAACGGTATTATTGATGAGACATTAACGGATTATTCCATCCAGACAACGGCAGTATTATTCGATACAGACACAAACGGTATTATTCGATGCAGACAACGGCAGTATTATTCGATGCAGACTTAGGTATTATCTATCCAGACAACGGCAGATTATTCGACAAGACACTAACGGTATTATTCTATCCAGACAACGGCAGTATTATTCGATACAGACACTAACGGTATTATTCGATGCAGTATTAACGGTATTTTTTTTTTATAAGACACAGACGGTATTATTTGGTACAGATACTAACGATATTATTCGATGCAGACGATAACGGTTTTTCCATCCAGACAACATAGGTTTTTTTTTATAAACAACAAACGGTATTATATGATGCAGACTTTTGGGTATTATTCCATCCAGACAACGGCAGTATTATTCGATGCAGACATTAAGGTATTTCGAGCAGACATTAACGGTATTATTCCATCTAGACAACGGCACTATTATTAGATGTAGACACTAAAATATTTTGATACAGACACTAACGGTATTCCATCAAAACGGCGGTATTATTTGATAAGAAAACCACAAACGGTATTATTCGATGCAGACACTAACGGATATTTCGACGCAGAAAACGGCAGATTTTTTAATACAGATACTAAGTATTTTCCATTCAGACAACGGCGGTATTAGTGATCAAGACACAAATGGTATTATTATTTTGGGTAAGACACTAACGTTTTTTCCATCCAGACAGCATCGTATTTTTGATAAACAACAAACGGTATTATTAGATACAGACACAAACGGTATTATTAGATACAGACACTAACGGTATTATTCACACAGACACTAACGGTATTCGATGCAGAACTAACTTATTATTCGATGCAGACAATAACGGTATTATTTGATACAGATACTAACGGTATTATTTGATACAAACACTAACGGTATTTTTTGGGATGCAGATACTAAAGGTATTATTTGATGCAGACATCGGCGGTATTTTTTGATTCAAACACTAACGGTATTATTCCATTCAGACATCGGCGGTATTTTTTTATTCAAACACTAACGGTATTATTCCATCCAGACAACGATGTTATTTTTTGATGCAGACACTAACGGTATTTTTCCATTCAGACAACATAGGTATTTTTTGATGCAGACACTAACGATATTATTCGATGCAGACACTAACGATATTATTCGATGCAGACACTAACGGTATTATTCGATGCAGACACTAACGGTATTATTCGATGCAGACACTAACGGTATTATTCGATGCAGACACTAACGGTATTATTCAATGCAGAAAATAACGGTATTATTCGATACAGACACTTACGGTTTTTTTTTCTCCATCCAGACAACATCGGTATTTTTTTATAAGACACAAACGGTATTATTAGATGCATACACAAACGGTATTATTCGATGCAGACACTAACGATATTATTGATGCAGACACTAACGGTATTATTCAATGCAGAAAATAACGGTATTATTCGATACAGACACTTACGGTATTATTCGATGCAGACAATAACGGTATTATTCGATACAGACACTTACGGTATTATTCGATGCAGACAATAACGGTATTATTCGATGCAGACAACGGCGTTATTATTTGATACAGACAACGGAGGTATTATTTGATACAGATACTAACGGTATTATTTGGTACTGACACTAACGGTATTATTCGATGAAGACACTGATGGTATTATTCGATACAGACACTGATGGTTTTATTCGATGCAGACACTAATGGTATTAAATGGTGCAGACACAAATGGTATTTTTTGGTGCAGACACTAACGGTATTATTCCATCCAGACAACGGCAGTATTTTTCGAATCAGACAACGACGGTATTATTTGATAGAAACACAAACTGTATTATTTGGTACAGGCACTAACGGTTTTTTTTCCCATCCAGACAACGGCGGTATTATTTGATAAGACACAAACAGTATTATTTGATGCAGACACTAACGGTATTATTCGATGCAGGCATCGGCGTCATTTTTTTTATTCAAACACTAACGGTTTTTTTCCCATCCAGACAACGGCAGTATTATTCGAATCAGACAACGACCATATTATTCGATACACTAACGTTATTATTCCATCCAGACAACGGAAGTATTATTAGATGCAGACACAAACGGTATTATTCGATGCAGACAACGGCAGTATTATTCGAAGCAGACAACGGCCGTATTATTCCATCCAGACAACGGCAGTATTATTCGATACAAACACTAACGGTAATATTTGATAAAATCGTTAAATTAACGACTCGTTTACTGCGATTGATGGCGACCTCTCGTAAAGGATGTTACGATTTTCATTCTACGCAACAGTATTATTTCAGTCCGTCAAACGGTGATATTTCGTGCTGTCAGTAGTAGTATGACCATCAATACAACAGTATTATTTCTGTTCATCAAACGGTGATATTTCGTGCTGTCAGTAGTAGTATGACCATCAATATATCAGTATTATTTCAGTCCGTCAAACGGAGATATTTCGTGCTGTCAGTAGTAGTATGACCATCAATATAACAGTATTATTTCAGTCCGTCAAACGGTGATATTCCGTGCTGTCAGTAGTAGTATGACCATCAATATATCAGTATTATTTCAGTTTGTCAAACGGAGATATTTCGTGCTGTCAGTAGTAGTATGACCATCAATATAACAGTATTATTTCAGTCCATCAAACGGTGATATTTCGTGCTGTCAGTAGTAGTAGTATGACCATCAATACAACAGTATTATTTCAGTCCGTCAAACGGTGATATTTTGTGCTGTCAGTAGTAGTAGTATGACCATCAATATATCAGTATTATTTCAGTTTGTCAAACGGAGATATTTCGTGCTGTCAGTAGTAGTATGACCATCAATATAACAGTATTATTTCAGTCCATCAAACGGTGATATTTCGTGCTGTCAGTAGTAGTAGTATGACCATCAATACAACAGTATTATTTCAGTCCGTCAAACGGTGATATTTTGTGCTGTCAGTAGTAGTAGTATGACCATCAATATAACAGTTTTATTTCAGTCCATCAAACGGTGATATTTCGTGCTGTCAGTAGCAGTATGACCATCAATATAACAGTTTTATTTCAGTTTGTCAAACGGTGATATTTCGTGCTGTCAGTAGTAGTATGACCATCAATATAACAGTTTTATTTCTGTCCATCAAACGGTGATATTTCGTGCTGTCAGTAGTAGTAGTATGACCATCAATATAACAGTTTTATTTCAGTTTGTCAAACGGTGATATTTCGTGCTGTCAGTAGTAGTATGACCATCAATATAACGGTGATATTTCAGTCCATCAAACGGTGATATTTCGTGCTGTCAGTAGCAGTATGACCATCAATATAACGGTGATATTTCAGTTTGTCAAACGGTGATATTTCGTGCTGTCAGTAGTAGTATGACCATCAATATAACAGTATTATTAAATGGAAACACGGGTAATGTTTCGACACATACACACACACATACACACACAAACATGTAATTCAAGCCGGAAATTTTTTTTTGGGTCCAGATGACGTCACTGTTATTTTATCCGTTCAACACGATAATATTATTTTATCAAAAATGCGGACATAGACTAAGTCAATAGTTAATCCAGACAGCGAAGGTCTCATTATGACATCCTGACACAGCCTCATTATTAAAATCAAACAACCCAATACATCTTGAAGACGGTACATTATTTTATTCAGCGAATGGGATGTCTCATTTTATTTTAAAGGCGGTGGTACTTTATTCAGTAAAATGTGGAGTTTTTTCAGTCGAGCAGTAACCGTTTTGTTTTTATTCAATCAACGACGTTATTGCTTCAACTTGTCAACGATGACATTATTATACATGGACACTAACAGTAATATTTCATCCAGTCAAACGACGCTATTTTTTCATCCAATAAGTCACAGTAATATTTCATCCAGTCAAATTACGCTATTTCATCCAATAAGTCACAGTAATATTTCATCCAGTCAAATTACGCTATTTCATCCAATAAGTCACAGTAATATTTCATCCAGTCAAATGACGCTATTATTTCATCCCAAGTAGTTTCTCTTGTTTTTTCGAATCCACGACTATTATTTAATGCAGTCAACTGCGGTAGGTCTATTGTTTTCTCCGGTAAAATACTAAATGCAGTCAACTGCGGTAGGGCTATTGTTTTCTCCGGTAAAATACTAAATGCAGTCAACTGCGGTAGGGCATTGTTTTCTCCGGTAAAATACTAAATGCATCAACTGCGGTAGGCCTATTGTTTTCTCGGTAAATACTAAATGCAGTCAACTGCGGTAGGGCTATTGTTTTCTCCGGTAAAATACTAAATGCAGTCAACTGCGGTAGGCCTATTGTTTTCTCCGGTAAAATACTAAATGCAGTCAACTGCGGTAGGCCTATTGTTTTCTCCGGTAAAATACTAAATGCAGTCAACTGCGGTAGGGCTATTGTTTTCTCCGGTAAAATACTAAATGCAGTCAACTGCGGTAGGGCTATTGTTTTCTCCGGTAAAATACTAAATGCAGTCAACTGCGGTAGGCCTATTGTTTTCTCCGGTAAAATACTAAATGCAGTCAACTGCGGTAGGGCTATTGTTTCTCCGGTAAATACTAAATGCAGTCAACTGCGGTAGATCTATTGTTTTCTCCGGTAAAATACTAAATGCAGTCAACTGCGGTAGGTCTATTGTTTTTCCGGTAAATACTAAATGCAGTCAACTGCGGTAGGTCTATTGTTTTCTCCGGTAAAATACTAAATGCAGTCAACTGCGGTAGGTCTATTGTTTTCTCCGGTAAAATACTATTAAATTCGGATACTTGTGATATTTTTATATCCAGTGATTTTCCAGACAAAATTTGTATTTGTTTGTATAGCTGAGGTTTCATTTCATCAAGTCAACAGTGGTAGTATAGTATTATTTCATCCAATCTGAATAGTTTATTTTTATCCATCAACGGCTTGTTTATTAAGACACATTTCAAACATCAACCATGTCATTAGTTTACCAGAGCAGTCAAATATAACTGATTTTCTCAAAACATTTCTCAAGTTATACATACATTGACAAAGTCATGATTTAATTTAGAAACCGACCATATTATTTGATCCAAACCACAACGGTAATTATAGCAGTAATTATAGCTTTAAAGGTAGCTGTTTTATTCAATACATACATACATCTACGTCTAATCCAGACACTGGCGATGTCATTATTTCAAACAGGCACCTGATACACTAAAGGCCAGTATTATTTTCTAGAAAGGACATGATTATTCAGACAATGGCGGTCTTACAGAAAACATGGCATTATTTTATTCAAGCAGTAACCATACATTTTTATCCAATCAAATGACGGTGTATTACTTCAATCTTGTGTCATCATCCCCCGTGAAGGACGAGTATCATTACTTCAACCAATCAACGACTGTGTAATACTTCAACCAATCAACGACTGTGTAATACTTCAACCAATCAACGACTGTGTAATACTTCAACCAATCAACGACTGTGTAATACTTCAACCAATCAACGACTGTGTAATAGTTCAACCAATCAACGACTGTGTAATACTTCAACCAATCAACGACGGCATTATTTAATCAAGTCAGTGGTGGTATCAGTATAACTTATTTCATCCAAGCAGTAACGGTTGTTTTTTAATACGATCATCCGTGGTGGAATATACCAATTTCTCTTCAAGGACCCTGACATGACAAAAATTTACCAGATCCAATATTTCTTTTACAATTCTTTGTAGAGTACAACAGCAGCAGCAGTTGGTGAATTTATAAAATAGAGCTTCCAAATCTGTACAGATGTGAGAATTAAGTTGTATGTGCTTATACTAAGATAGACATCGCTCTCATGTTATTTCCATCACAGACGGGGTAGTTATTTCATCAGAATAACCATAGTAACTTTCTCAAAACACATCATTTATCCATACGCTGACAAGGTCATTATTTAATCCAAAAACCAATCATTACCGAGGGTTTTTTTAATCACCAAGACGAGGGCGAAACTATTTCATACATTCAATATTGGTATTATTTTCATACATTCAATATTGGTATTATTTTCATACAGTCAATGCTGGTATTATTTGATACACACACTAACGGTAGTATTTTTTTCTAGTCAACAGCTGCATTATTTTTTCCAGTTAATCCAGATACGGTATTATTTAATCCAAACAGTTGCGGTATAATTGTATATCCAGAAAATATAACTCGTTTCCGTTTTGTTTTATTCATAAAGTATAACTTGTTTGGAGTTTTTAATCCAGAAAAGAAAAGGCCATAATTCGTGAAGCCAGTAACCAGGTATTAGCAGAGAACCATTTCATTCTTTCAAATACTTGAACATTTCAGTCGGTAACAGTATTATGTCAGTCAAACGGCGGTATTATTTTATTCAGTATGTAACAGTAACGGTATTATTTTATTCAATAAGTAACAGTAACGGTATTATTTTATTCAATAAGTAACAGTAACGGTGTTATTTTATTCAAACAGTAACGGTATTATTTTATTCAACAAGTAACGGTAACGGTATTTTTATTCAATAAGTAACAGTAACGGTCATTATCTTACTCAACAAGTAAAGGTAACGGTATTTTTATCAATAAGTAACAGTAACGGTGCTATTTCATTTTCAAGTGCAGTCATTTCATACTTCAGTGTTCATAAAAGTTTGAACATATTGAGTCAATTTGTACAATTGCGAGTTTGAAAAGTATTGATTTTTTATTCACTTTGTGGCAAGATGGGCATCACGAGTTTGAAAAGTAGATTTTGAACGAGTTTGTGGTACGATAAGCATCACAAGTTTGTAAAGTAGATGGAATCAATTTGTTGCAAAATGGAAATACATACGAGGTTGAAAAGTCGATTTTAGTCACTTTGTGGCACGATGAGGACAATTTGTGGAACGATGGGCATACGAGTTTGAAAAGTAGATTTTGGGCGAGTTTGTGACACGATGAGCATTTGAGTTTCATAAGTCGAATGTGAGTCAATTTGTGGCACGAATTGTTTACTAAAGTGCAGACATGAGATGCATATCAACAATGGCAAAGACTTCGGATACTTTTGGCGAGATGAACATTTTGAGCATCGAGGATATGTTATGTTGCAAACATTCTGCAATATTATGATCAACCAAACCAATGTGTGTATATATATGTGCAAAATGTACTTCAGAATCTGGTACGAATTTATACTATATAATAAGCCCAACAGTCCAGTCTTATCAATAGGATATATGTCTTTTAATCAAATCAATTTATTTCTTAGAAGATTCAAATTTTCAAGCCATTTCCGAAAATAGACAAACTTTCGAATAATTCAGGACACGATTGTTTCGCCTCAGATCTTAAAGAGTGCATACAAGATTTGTCATTAATTTCCCAAGCTTTAGTACTTTTCACACAGAAGGTACGGGAGTTTAGGGATATTTTAGAGTCTCTTAGTTTACCCTTTTCAGTGGATACCGAGTTTAGAACGTTAGGGGATGAAGAATCGAATTTATCTGGAAGTACATTACCATGCTGGAGTAACCGACGATATTTTTAAAATTTTTAATTACATTTTGCTGTTTTGTCAAGTATGTTGTAGTTGCTTTCGTTTGTGTTTTTAACCGTGTCGTTTGTGATATGAAACGAGTGTCTATCACGCGTAGTTACAGTTTCAATTGAAGTTGTTAAGTAAATGAGATTTTTTGTTCAGCTATGTTTATGTAGTCACATTGGTTGGAGAACAAGTTCTGGTTCAGTGTTGGTTCATCAATGTCAACTGCTGGCCAAAAATGCTCGAATGTTCCTAGTTATTTTACCAGAATCAAATGTATTATTTAATTATCAAACTACTGTTGGGCAAAGGGGGACAGTTATAAACATCGGAGACTTGGGTTATAATAGCCGTCCATCGCAAGCGATGATAACAACAATCTCAGACGTGTGCTGATGCACCTCGTAACGCTTACGTAACACACAATATATTTTGCGTATCGTCCACCGAGAATGGCAGTATCTATGTAGAATATCATCGTCTGTTGGCGGTAAAATTATAATATAACGGACCATATATTACATACATAATACAGGTAAGACTAGAAGTTGCATGTAGTCATATATACATAACATCTTTAGACTTCTATACGTGTACAGGTAAAACTAGAGGCTGCAGGTAAATTATTAATACAATGGACTTTACATTAATATTATGTCTCTAATATAGAACTACAGGTAAAAACTAGGTTGTATGTTAATATAACAGTAAACCATACACATATGCACATTTAAAATATAAATTACTTGACTTCAAGAAGTTAATTTTATTTTTCTGTTTGTTAGCCTACACGCTATGATATAACATCTATAAGTTATAGACCATACATAGCTATAGCTACATGTAGCACTAGAGGTTGTAGTTCATACATAACATAGTAATTATACATCAGTTTATGAATACATGTTATATGTTGTTGGGTATGAGAAGGGCAGGTTGAAAACCTCATTTTAAATAAAACATAACACACAGAATACAGGTAACAGTCAATGTATTGTCAGTGTGTTCAAATATACGTTGGAGATATTGCGAATGAGATTGGAGCACCTACGGACGTGTCTGAGTACAATGAAGATATTTCAAACTGAAACAAATACAGACAAGAGATGTAGAATGTTGACGATTGTATGGTGTATCAAATACTTTAATATACGTCAAATGAGTTCAACGACAGGTAGAGCTCCAGATATCTAAGAATGATGTGTGCTCGGTGAGATGGACGTCTCAATCAGCCAATGTAAAACGGTTTATATGATTGTTTAAGTTACGTAAAACGAGTTGTTCGATTTGGAAGCTCAGTTTGTGATTAACTATGAAGCAGTCGACATTTTAAATTGCTGCGCACATATTCAGTCGGCATTTCAAATTGCTGCGCACGTATTCAGTCGGAACAGAAGCTACGGCTATAACATTTGCAATATAGCAATAAATGACTAAAAGTGTAACGGATCTAGCATCTCACGGCGTGTACAGTTTTGTTAAAAATGTAACAGTGTACAGTTTGTTAAAAATGTAACAGTGTACAGTTTCGTTTCAAATATAACGGCGTAAAAAGTTTCGTTTCAAATATAACGGCGTGAAAAGTTTCAAAAAATGTAACGGCGTGTAGAGTTTCGTTAAAAAATGTAACGGCGTGAAGAGTTTCGTTAAAAAAATGTAACGGTGTACAAAGTTTCATTAAAAATGTAACGGCGTGTAGTTTCATTAAAAATATGACGGCGTGTAGAGTTTCGTTAAAAAATGTAAAGGCGTGAAGAGTTTCGTTAAAAAATGTAACGGTGTACAAATTTTCATTAAAAATGTAACGGCGTGTAGTGTTTCGTTAAAAATGTAACGGTGCAAGCTTTCACTGCATTTATACTAGTATACATAGGTGGTAAGCATTTGTTATAGATGTTAGAAACAAACAAGACCTAGTTCTCATTCATTTGTAACATATCCGTTAATCTTCTCGTTAGTTACACAACAAAGACATATATAATTATCGTTTATTTGTTTTTAAATGAGATTTATAATATCTTTTTTTTTAAATGTTTATAACAACACTTCGTTTCACGTCTTTATACAGCGATATCGTCCATGTTGTGTCCGGGGCTCAAGGGAGCAAAGGCATGTCGTAAGAGGCGACTAAGATAGGAACCTAGAGAAGCTATCCTAGTAAATAAAAAGCATAGCAGAAATGAGATGTGTTGGCCTACTTGTAGGTGCATAACTGGCACAACGTACAATCTGCTTCAGGCTCAGATAACATATAACTCACATAGAGTGGCTAACAAGTAATCGATATGGAACGTTCGAAAAAGAAGTATAAGAAGCAGTATTCTATAGTAATCATAATCTGTATGATAAACTAAGAAGTATAAGAAGCAGTATTCTGTAATAATCATAATCTGTATGATAAACTATGAATTTTATCAAAATAAATGTTTCTATAAATGTACATATTTTATCTGTACAAATAATCGGATTATATTTGTGGTTTGTTATTGATAAACATATACAATTGAAGATTCAAAATCGAGTATAATCTTAAAACATATAAATTTGAGTATAATATTATAACAAATTTGATAATAATCTTAAAACATACACATTTTAATGTAATATAATAACATAAAAATCTGAAGATAACCAATCTAAAACCATATAAAAATACAAATTGATTAATATCGTTATCAAAATTTAAATTACTAAGTGGAAATTATTCGATTAGTGACACACACAAAAAGACACCATGCGAAACAGTCCGTATGACAATGTTGAACAAAAGACACAAAGCAAAGAAAATCGTGATAACTTGTGTATATATATATGTCAAGTGATTCGTTGTAAAATATTGTTTTAATGTTAATTATAACTAATTTTGTTAATTCTAACATCATAGTCAAACTGCTATATTCAAAACTGGTTAGGGTAAAGTGATTAAAGGATGCAGATGTCAGTTACATTTTCCTCAGTAGTATGTGTACATCTCGATGTGGCAAACACAAAAATAATGACGATGGATAAAACAAACATGACAAAAGATATTTTTATCAACAGAGAGAAAGTAGAAAATGTGAACAGTTTTGAATATCTCAGTTCACCGCTAACAACAGATGGAAATGTGAACAGTTTTGAATATCTCAGTTCACTGCTAACAACAGATGGAAATGTGAACAGTTTTGAATATCTCAGTTCACTGCTAACAACAGATGGAAATGGGATGAAGGAAATTAAAAGAAGAACCAGCATGGCTTTACAAAAATTTCAACAACTAAAAACAGTATGGAACGGAACTGATAGGAAAACAAAGATCAGAATACTAAGAGCATACATATTTCTAGTGGCAACGTATGGGTGTGAAGCATGGACATTTAATAAAGTAGTAGAAAAACATATATGTGCTTTTGAATGTAAGTGTTACAGAAGAGTCTTTCGTATATTATGAACAGAGAATAGAACAAATAGATCTATCCAGAAAGAACTCAAAATCAAAGAAAATTGGCTGCTGCTACAAATACGAAAGAGAAAATTGAAGTATTTTGGACATAAAGAGACACAAAGGGCTGAGAAGACCATCATGGAAGGAGATATTACCACCAAAGAGAAGAAAATGAAGACCACGGAGAAGATGGATTCAGGTAACTGATGAACATGGTGGCTCAGGAGAAGATATTTGATGATGATTTCAGATAATACGTTCCTTTAACATCTCTAAGGGTACGACAAAACACGAATATAAAATGTTTAGTAGTGCAAATCAATGACAATACATTAAATGACTACAAAACTTAACGATCACGTGATACTGTATAACCCGGATGGAGTATTAGAAGCAAGCAACAATCGAGATTTGTATTTCCTCCTTAACATTTGCACAAGAGAACTAGTAGTAAAGTGTAAAATAGCAACAGGCTTATCAAACTGTGCATGATCTATTCATACCAAACATGTACGTGAGATTAGAAGTGTCAATGCAAAATACAAATATCGAAGTGAGAGTTTCAAGCTTGCACCAGTTCAACCGAAACAAGAAATGGAAATGTCTAGAAAAGTGGACTACACTGTTTTTACGTCTTAAAAAAAAGCATAATATTTCAAATTGTTAGTGACGTTTTTGTGAAAAATTGTAACAGTTTATAATACTTTTATTTTATTGTAATATAAATTCTAATAGGTAGTGGGCAAACAAGCAGTAGATTAAATGTAAGCATAAATTTGATGACATTGCACACTGGCAGGTGTTTCTAAATCTTCAGTACAGACACATACAGTCCAGCAAGAAAATACAGATATATGAAGGCATAATACTGTAAATGATGACATTGCACACTGGCAGATGTTTCTAAATCTCCAGACACATACAGTCCAGCAAGAAAAATACAGATATATGAAGGCATAATACTAGTAAATGATCATTGCACACTGGCAGGTGTTTCTAAATCTACAGACACATACAGTCCAGCAAGAAAATACAGATATATGAAGGCATAATACTGTAAATGATGACATTGCACACTGGCAGATGTTTCTAAATCTCCAGACACATACAGTCCAGCAAGAAAATACAGATATATGAAGGTATAATACTGTAAATGATGACATTGCACACTGGCAGATGTTTCTAAATCTCCAGACACATACAGTCCAGCAAGAAAATACAGATATATGAAGGCATAATACTGTAAATGATGACATTGCACACTGGCAGATGTTTCTAAATCTCCAGACACATACAGTCCAGCAAGAAAATACAGATATATGAAGGCATAATACTGTAAATGATGACATTGCACACTGGCAGTTGTTTCTAAATCTCCAGACACACACAGTCCAGCAAGAAAATACAGATATATGAAGGTATAATACTGTAAATGATGACATTGCACACTGGCAGATGTTTCTAAATCTCCAGACACATACAGTCCAGCAAGAAAATACAGATATATGAAGGTATAATACTGTAAATGATGACATTGCACACTGGCAGATGTTTCTAAATCTCCAGACACATACAGTCCAGCAAGAAAATACAGATATATGAAGGTATAATACTGTAAATGATGACATTGCACACTGGAAGGTGTTTCTAAACTCCAGAACACACAGTCCAGCAAGAAAATACAGATATATGAAGGTATAATACTGTAAATGATGACATTGCACACTGGAAGGCGTTTCTAAAACTCCAGACACACACAGTCCAGCAAGAAAATACAGATATATGAAGATATAATACTGTAAATGATGACATTGCACACTGGAAGGCGTTTCTAAAACTCCAGACACACACAGTCCAGCAAGGAAATGCAGATATGTAAAGGCACAAGGCTGTAAACTAATGTTGAATATTTTTTAAAACAACATTTGATGTAATTTATTGCGAATACAAATTGTTATTTTCGACATCCGATAATCTTTAGTTTAAATGAACATAAAATAATAGTATTAAGCTTATAGAACACATTAAAATGTTGGATCTATTTCTTAATGGAAGAACCACCAACAAAAAAGTTTTGATAGAAACGTGTACTATAACTGGAAACAGCAGCAGACAACTAATACGGGCCAACAATCATAAAACAAGATTTGGACATGGCCATGTATATCAGTTTCAGAAATAAATTGATCAAATGAAACTCTACATAATTTGAAATGAATGACTAAACTAAAAACTAGAACCGATCTACAAATCAAATAACAAATCTGAATATAGCTACTTCATATATACATATATATAATATATATACAGTAACATAAACAAGATAGATGCACACATATAATATATATATTTTTCTATAGCAGCAGCAACAAGTTGAACTTCTAACAAACATAATCACATGACATGGCACACATACGATGTGGAGATATTGAAATGTCTAGCAGTACTATTGTAGACTGAGAATTCAATGTAGTACTATGAGAAAATGTAGTTCAGAAAATCTCAATACTAAAGTGGAATAGGAAAACGAGCTTGGGGCAACATAGTATTGTATGAACTAGGGGCAACATACTATTGTATGAACTAGGGGCAACATACTATTGTATGAACTAGGGGCAACATACTATTGTATGAACTAGGGGCAACATACTATTGTATGAACTAGGGGCAACATTCTATTGTATGAACTAGGGGCAACATACTATTGTATGAACTAGGGGCAACATACTATTGTATGAACTAGGGGCAACATACTATTGTATGAACTAGGGGCAACATTCTATTGTATGAACTAGGGGTAACATATTATTGTATGAACTAGGGGCAACATACTATTGTATGAACTAGGGGCAACATATTATTGTATGAACTAGGGGCAACATACTATTGTATGAACTAGGGGCAACATACTATTGTATGAACTAGGGGCAACATACTATTGTATGAACTAGGGGTAAAACAAGTATCATGTTTTGAGTGGGAATGCATGGTGACATCAGAGTAGGACAGCAGGGCACTGTATGAAGAACAGAGTGGGACATCGAACTGTATGAAGAACAGAGTGGGACATCGAAATGTATGAAGAACAGAGTGGGACATCGAAATGTATGAAGAACAGAGTGGGACAGCAGGGTACTGTATGAAGAACAGAGTGAGCCGGTATGGTACCAACAGTGGGATAGTAGTGTATTGTATGAACAGAGTGGGCCGGTATGGTACCAACAGTGGGATAGTAGTGTATTGTATGAACAGAGTGGGCCGGTATGGTACCAACAGTGGGATAGTAGTGTATTGTATGAACAGAGTGGGCCGGTATGGTACCAACAGTGGGATAGTAGTGTATTGTATGAACAGAGTGGGCCGGTATGGTACCAATAGTGGGATAGTAGTGTATTGTATGAACAGAGTGGGCCGGTATGGTACCAATAGTGGGATAGTAGTGTATTGTATGAAGAACAGAGTGGGCCGGTATGGTACCAACAGTGGGATAGTAGTGTATTGTATGAACAGAGTGGGCCGGTATGGTACCAACAGTGGGATAGTAGTGTATTGTATGAACAGAGTGAGACAAAATCGTACTGTATGATGATACTAAATAAAATAATACGTTTTATGCTCAACTGGGGGCTAACGCTACTAAAGAATGCAAATTTATATTGGATATATGGAAGAATCAAATATACTGAGAGTATCAAGCAGTAAATGTATCAAAATGTAAACAATAGTATTAAAAATAAATATGAATGGGTAACAAAAGAAAGCATGAACAAATGTAAGAGATAACTTAGAACAGAGAAATCCAACACAGATGAGCCTACTACGTTTAATAAATGAAGCATTATATAGACAAGACATTTTGTCAAATAATTTTCAAGAATAATTACAGTTTTGAATAAACTAATCACCCATGTTGTGATGGAGCCCGTAAGGGAAGCAGAGTAGTACCACTGCAACCTACAAGGCATGTCATAAGAGGTGTCTGATGTATGACCTAGGGAACCTACCCTAGTAAATAAAAAGGATCGCTGAAATCGGATGTACTGGCCTACTTGTAGGTGCATAACTGGCACAACGTACAATCGTTCTTAGGTTTAGATCACATAGAAATCACACAAGAGTGGCTAACGAGTGGTCGCTATGGAATGTTTGAAGAACAAGAATGAACTAATAAAGACTAACAATGTTGAGGTAAACCTTTGACTTGGAGACAGTTACACAACTTCCGCTAACAAAAGGTCACACAACGCAGATAAATACAATAAAAACAATGTGTTACAATATCAATTATATTTATTTCTTGCAAATATAGAATTGTTGTAGAATCTTGATGGTTTTTGGTGTTTAAATAGCTGAATATGCGTCGTCAAACAACAAGATACATGATCAGTGGCTTCTAATAATGTCATAGAATGATGTACAATAACCAGACGTGTGAGATTCGTAAATAATACTGTAACGACGTGAGAGATTCGTAAATAATACTGTAACGACGTGCGAGATTCGTAAATAATTCTGTAACGACGTGAGAGATTCGTAAATAATACTGTAACGACGTGAGAGATTCGTAAATAATACTGTAACGATGTGGGAGATTCGTAAATAATACTGTAACGACGTGAGAGATTCGTAAATAATTCTGTAACGACGTGGAGATTCGTAATAATTCTGTAACGACGTGAGAGATTCGTAAATAATACTGTAACGACGTGAGAGATTCGTAAATAATTCTGTAACGACGTGTGAGATTCGTAAATAATTCTGTAACGACGTGAGAGATTCGTAAATAATTCTGTAACGACGTGAGAGATTCGTAAATAATACTGTAACGATGTGGGAGATTCGTAAATAATACTGTAACGACATGAGAGATTCGTAAATAATTCTGTAACGACGTGAGAGATTCGTAAATAATTCTGTAACGACGTGAGAGATTCGTAAATAATACTGTAACGACGTGAGAGATTCGTAAATAATACTGTAACGACGGGAGATTCGTAAATAATACTGTAACGATGTGGGAGATTCGTAAATAATACTGTAACGATGTGGGAGATTCGTAAATAATACTGTAACGACATGAGAGATTCGTAAATAATTCTGTAACGACGTGAGAGATTCGTAAATAATTCTGTAACGACGTGAGAGATTCGTAAATAACACTGTAACGACGTGAGAGATTCGTAAATAATACTGTAACGATGTGGGAGATTCGTAAATAATACTGTAACGACGTGCGAGAATCGTAAATAATTCTGTAACGACGTGAGAGATTCGTAAATAATACTGTAACGACGTGAGAGATTCGTAAATAATACTGTAACGACGTGAGATTCGTAAATAATACTGTAACGAACAGCGAGATTCGTAAATAATATTGTAACGACGTGCGAGAATCGTAAATAATAATGTAACGACGTGCGAGATTCGTAAATAACACTAACGACGTGCGAGATTCGTACTGTAACGACGTGCGAGATTCGTAAATAATACTGTAACGACGTACGAGATTCGTAAATAATACTGTAACGACGTGCGAGATTCGTAAATAATACTGTAACGACGTGTGAGATTCGTAAATAATACTGTAACGACGTGTGAGATTCGTAAATAATACTGTAACGACGTTTGAGATTCGTAAATAATACTGTAACGACGTGCGAGATTGGTAAATAATACTGTAACGACGTGCGAGATTCGTAAATAACACTGCAACGACGTGTGAGATTCGTAAATAATGCTGTAACGACGTGCGAGATTCGTAAATAATACTGTAGCGACTTGTGAGATTCGTAAATAACACTGTAACGACGTACGAGATTCGTAAATAACACTGTAACGTCGTGCGAGATTCGTAAATAACACTGTAACGACGTGTGAGATTCGTAAATAATACTGTAACGACGTGTGAGATTCGTAAATAACACTGTAACGACGTGCGAGATTCATAAATAACACTAACGACGTGTGAGATTCGTAAATAACACTGTAACGACGTGTGAGACTCGTACTGTAACGACATGCGAGATTCGTAAACAACACTGTAACGACGTGCGAGATTCGTAAATAACACTGTAACGACGTGTGAGATTCGTAAACAACACTGTAACGACGTGTGAGATGCGTACTGTAACGACGTGTGAGATTCGTACTGTAACGACGTGCGAGATTCGTAAATAACACTGTAACGACGTGTGAGATTCGTAAACAACACTGTAACGACGTGCGAGATTCGTAAATAACACTGTAACGACGTGTGAGATTCGTAAATAACACTGTAACGACGTGTGAGATTCGTAAACAACACTGTAACGACGTGTGAGATTCGTAAATAACACTGTAACGACGTGCGAGATTCGTAAAATTACATGGCGTTATTTTGAACTATAAATAAAATATAACTACGTGAAAGTGTTGTTATAAAAATGTCACGGCATGCGAGTTTCGTTAAAAAATGTCCTGACGTATGCAAAGTAATTGTATATTAAAAGCAATTAAGATCTTAGTTTCATTCATTTGTAAAACACACATCCTTAATTTCATAATTATATATAATTAGAGGATTTTATCATAAAGACTGGTTTACTCATCTAAAGTTGATAAAACAACACTTCGTTTCACTGGTTTATACAACGATGTTTTGTAATAACCATAATTTGTAAGATACTATTTATAGACTTGTTTACAAATATCAACTTTTATCGAAAGATATATATATTTTATCTGTACATAGATTCGGTAATATATATATATATTTGATTATACTACAAGTGGTATGAATTATGCAAGGAAAATATAAAGTGTGCTGGTTATCAATAACTGTCTTGAGTAGCCTCATGTATAACCCGAGTATCCCCACACTCATACAGCATAAGTAGCCCAATGTAAAACTGGTTTCTATCTTCAAATGTCTTATATATAGCCAATATACAAGAAGTTCGAAAGATACTGAAAAGTGAATTTCTGTTCTACAGTTGACAGTGAGGACCGAGATAGTGGGGAAAGAGGCTTCGAGATTGGGGGAAAGAGGCCTAGATGAAAGAGGCCTAGATAATCTAGTTATAGTAAACAACTTGTATGATGAATGAATATAATGTTTACAAACTGTCATTTTCAATTGATAAACAATATACATTTGCAGTTAATCTAACATCTATAACCATATAAATTTAAAGCCGTTCAAACTTGAAGACCTAAAATCTATAATCATATAAATTTTAATGTAATCTAAAACCATAAAAGTCAGGTTGAAAATGGTGTCTGTTCCATGTACTTCCATGACATTGACTTGTATACGATATCATTACTAGTGTAATTATTTGTAGAAATGCAAGTGATAAATGACGCAGACGTCAGCACATTTGACAATATGTGTAGGAATGTTGAAATAACTTGTTAGTGCATCATATGCATGCATATCGTTTTAGCTTTTATCATCACCACAGATAACACGTTTAATGACTATGCTGACATGACGTGCAAAACTAAACGATCACGTGACACTGTAAAACACGGATGGCGTACTAGGAACAATCAACATATATTAACATGTGCTTCTTGCATTTTAAAAAAAAAATAAACATTTTCAGAACCAGCAAAACAAAAATAAACAACAAGAGGCTATCAAACTTTGCATGATATATTTTTAAACAAAATAACATGAGACTAGCATGTTTCAATGTAGAACAGAAATAGCAACGTAGAATTCAACTGAAATGGACATGTCCAGAATGGTGAACAACTCTAATTTTTATTTCTACAAAATGAAGCAGAATATCTCAAAATATTAGTGCCATGTTTAAAAGTGTAACAAATAGCTCATACTTGTTCGCAAATATTATTTTCATGTAAATATGTTAATGTGTAGAAATGTCGGAATTAGGTAGTGCAGCGGGCAATCATGCAATAGATTAAACAAAAGCATAAATTTGGGGACATGGTAAAACATGTCCCTTAAGGAAGAAGTAATTTTAGAAATTGCACACTAGAAGGCATCACCATAAGAAGAACACGTTTGAATCTATCAATTTAAAGTTGTTATTTGCTGTACATAAGATCACCATAACAAGAACACGTTTGAATCTATCAATTTAAAGTTGTTATTTGCTGTACATAAGAAAGACTAAATAAAATGGAAATGATTACCAGAACTAACAAAACAAAACTATCAAACAGTGAGAACTATAACTCAAGTCAAACGGACACAAGACTAATCAACTCCAGAAAGAAACAAGTAGACAGCCTATATGAAGACTAAACTCCAGGTAAACTCTAGGAAGAAATAGGTAGACAGTCTATATGAAGACTAAACTCTAGGAAGAAATAAGTAGACAGTCTATATGAAGACTACTCAACTCCAGAAAGAAACAAGTAGACAGCCTATATGAAGACTAAACTCCAGGTAAACTCTAGGAAGAAATAAGTAGACAGTCTATATGAAGACTAAACTCTAGGAAGAAATAAGTAGACAGTCTATATGAAGACTAAACTCTAGGAAGAAACAAGCAGACAGTCTATATGAAGACTAATCAACTCTAGGAAGAAATAAGTAGACAGCCTATATGAAGACGACTAAACTCTAGGAAGAAATAAGTAGACAGTCTATATGAAAACTAAACTCTAGGAAGAAACAAGCAGACAGTCTATATGAAGACTAATCAACTCTAGGAAGAAATAAGTAGACAGCCTATATGAAGACTAAACTCTAGGAAGAAATAAGTAGACAGTCTATATGAAGACTACACTCCAGGTAAACTCTAGGAAGAAATAAGTAGACAGTCTATATGAAGACTAAACTCCAGGTAAACTCTAGGAAGAAACAAGTAGACAGCCTATATGAAGACTAAACTCCAGGTAAACTCTAGGAAGAAACAAGTAGACAGCCTATATGAAGACTAAACTCCAGGTAAACTCTAGGAAGAAATAAGTAGACAGCCTATATGAAGACTAAACTCCAGGAAGAAACAAGTAGACAGTCTATATGAAGACTACTCAACTCCAGCAAGAAACAAGTAGACAGTCTATATGAAGACTAATCAACTCCAGGAAGAAACAAACAGACAGCCTATATGAAGACTAATCAACTCTAGGAAGAAACAAGTAGACAGCTTATATGAAGACTAATCAACTCTAGGAAGAAACAAGTAGACAGTTTATATGAAGACTAATCAACTCCAGGAAGAAACAAGTAGACAGACTATATGGAGACTAATCAACTCCAGAAAGAAACAAGTAGACAGACTATATGAAGACTAAACTCCAGCAAAAAACAAGTAGACAGCCTATAATGAAGACACTTACAATGTTCTAAACCCATATGTTGCATTAAAAAAAGTATTTCAACTAACCAGACAATACACAATATAAACAAAGATAAGATGTAACTGTAACGTTGGATTAAATTAATATACAATAAACCAAGGATTAAAATTAATTCATAATAGAGGAATCCCAAAACAATTTACTAAAAAAACTCTAGAAAAAACTATAATCGAAAACAGTACACAATTAACAAGACCAACAATCATAGAACAACAAGATTAGAACATTGACATGTACATGTTTTGAAATAAAATTGAGCAAATAAAACCAAAGACAATTTGAAATGAATGACCAAACTGAAAACTAGAAAATATCTAGAAATAAAATAACCAATCTGAATATTACTAAACTTACCAAATTAAGAAACAAGATAAATAGATAATCTATGTCATCTTCGCTGAGTTAACATCAAGTTAAAGTTTTAATAAACAAAATTAGTGATACCAAATCATGAGAATCATGTTTTAAAGAGAATCACTTTTTGTTTTGTTACATATTTTCAAGACTACACAAGAATGCAGACAGGAAAATGTTCCATTGGATAGACAGATAAATCTGAGTATGCTAAAATATACTGAGCACATATTAGATCAGTGTTTAATAATAAAATTATATATATATGAGAATGTATAGAGCAGGAGAAAAAACAATCATATGAACCAATGAATATGAATTTAAAGCATAAAGAAATTTAGGGGAGTACCTGAGAAACAAAACAAAGTAGAATCAATATGTTAGAGATATGTTTCACAAATAAGCAAATACAGACTTAGTTGTTGCAAGGTAAATCAATCAATAATGAATACAAGACTTAGTTGTTGCAAGGTAAACTAATCAATAATGAATACAGACTTAGTTGTTGCAAGGTAAACTAATCAATAATGAATACAGACTTAGTTGTTGCAAGGTAAACCAATCAATAATGAATAAAAGACTTAGTTGTTGCAAGGTAAACTAATCAATAATGAATACAAGACTTAGTTGTTGCCAGGTAAACCAATCAATAATGAATACAGACTTAGTTGTTGCAAGGTAAACTAATCAATAATGAATACAAGACTTAGTTGTTGCCAGGTAAACCAATCAATAATGAATACAGACTTAGTTGTTGCAAGGTAAACTAATCAATAATGAATACAGACTTAGTTGTTGCAAGGTAAACTAATCAATAATGAATACAAGACTTAGTTGTTGCAAGGTAAACTAATCAATAATGAATACAGACTTAGTTGTTGCCAGGTAAACCAATCAATAATGAATACAAGACTTAGTTGTTGCCAGGTAAACCAATCAATGAATACAAGACTTAGTTGTTGCCAGGTAAACTAATCAATAATGAATAAAGACTTAGTTGTTGCAAGGTAACTATCAATAATGAATAAAGACTTAGTTGTTGCCAGGTAAACCAATCAATAATGAATACAGACTTAGTTGTTGCCAGGTAAACCAATCAATAATGAATACAAGACTTAGTTGTTGCAGGTAAACTAATAATAATGAATAAAGACTTAGTTGTTGCCTGGTAAACTAATCAATAATGAATACAAGACTTAGTTGTTGCAAGGTAAACTAAAAAAATAATGAATACAAGACTTAGTTGTTGCAAGGTAATCAATAATGAATACAGACTTAGTTGTTGCAAGGTAAACTAATCAATAATGAATAAAGACTTAGTTGTTGCCAGGTAAACTAATCAATAATGAATACAAGACTTAGTTGTTGCAAGGTAAACTAATCAATAATGAATACAGACTTAGTTGTTGCCAGGTAAATCAATAATGAATACAGACTTAGTTGTTGCAAGGTAAACTAATCAATAATGAATACAAGACTTAGTTGTTGCCAGGTAAACCAATCAATAATGAATACAGACTTAGTTGTTGCCAGGTAAACTAATCAATAATGAATACAAGACTTAGTTGTTGCCAGGTAAACCAATTAATAATGAATACAGACTTAGTTGTTGCCAGGTAAACTAATCAATAATGAATACAGACTTAGTTGTTGCATGGTAAACTAATCAATAAGGAATACAGACTTGAACAGTTTTGTTTTGAGTTGAACCATCAACTTGAACCACTTTGGTTATCAATCATACAATAAAGATAAGTTATCAATGTGCTAAAATATCAATCATCTATTGAGTCTATATACAAATGGCGTGTATAATTTTTATAGAAAATGTAACGGTTTGCATAGAATTGTTAAAAATGTAACGGTTTGCATAGAATTGTTAAAAATGTAACGGTTTGCATAGATGTTAAAATTAACGGTTTGCATAGAATTGTTAAAAATGTAACGGTTGCATAGAACGGTTTGCATAGAATTGTTGAAAATGTAACGGTTTGCATAGAATTGTTTAAAATGTAACGGTTTGCATAGAATTGTTAAATGTAATGGTTTGCATAGAATTGTTAAATGTAACGGTTTGCATAGAATTGTTAAATGTAACGGTTTGCATAGAATTGTTAAATGTAATGGTTTGCATAGAATTGTTAAATGTAATGGTTTGCATAGAATTGTTAAATGTAATGGTTTGCATAGAATTGTTAAATGTAACGGTTTGCATAGAATTGTTATAAAAATAAAGTTGTAGAGAATGTAACTGCGCTAGTTTTGTAGAAAATGTAAGGCGTCGAGATTTGTAAATAAAAATGTAACTGCGGCCCAGATTGAGTTTTAACAACAATCGGATAAACATTTTTGCTTCTTACACAACAGATAAACTAAACATTTTCACAACCAGCATAAAAAAGTAAACAACAGGCTATCAAACTGCATGATATATTTTCAACAAATTAACGTGAGACAAGTGCCAATGCAAAACAGAAATAACAAAGTAGAGGTCAAGCTTGCAGCAATTCAACTGAAAGGAATGGACATCGCCGAGAGGAATGGACATCGCCGAGAGGAATGGACATGTCCAGAACAGTAGGGAATATTAATTTTTATGTCCACAAAATAAAAAGAATAATTCAAAATATTAGTGCCCTGTTTAAAATTGTAACAATTGCTCATATCTGTTTACAAATATTATTTTCATGTTATTTAATGTAAATAAGTTAATGAAATAGTTAATGTAAATAAGTTAATGTAAATAAGTTAATGTAAATAAGTTAATAAATAGTTAATGTATATAAATTGCCAATAGGAGTGCAGCAGGCAATCATGCAGTAGATTAAACATAAGCATAAATTTGGGGATATCGTGAAACATGTCACTTAAGGAAGAAACAAAGTACTTTTAAAGTGCACATCGTGAGACGTTACTAATGCTCCAGAACAGATATACATACAGTTTGGATCTACCTACTTGAAGTCATTAGTTTCTCTATAGTAAAATGAACATAACGCATCAACTCCAGCAAGAAACAAGTAAGCCCGGCTATATAAAGTCATTAGTTTCTCTATAGTAAAATGAACATAACACATCAACTCCAGCAAGAAACAAGTAAGCCCGGCTATATAAAGTCATTAGTTTCTCTATAGTAAAATGAACATAACACATCAACTCCAGCAAGAAACAAGTAAGCCGGCTATATAAAGTATTAGTTCTCTATAGTAAAATGAACATAACACATCAACTCCAGCAAGAAACAAGTAAGCCCGGCTATATAAGTCATTAGTATCTCTATAGTAAAATGGACATAACACATCAACTCCAGCAAGAAACAAGTAAGCCTGGCTATATAAAGTCATTAGTTTCTCTATAGTAAAATGAACATAACACATCAACTCCAGCAAGAAACAAGTAAGCCCGGCTATATAAAGTCATTAGTTTCTCTATAGTAAAATGGACATAACACATCAACTCCAGCAAGAAACAAGTAAGCCTGGCTCTATGAAGTCATGTGCAATATTGTAAGACATTATTTGATGGATTTTAACAAGTATAAAAAGTCTAGCATTGACTAAACAGATAAAATATACAATAGAAACAAACATCAGATGTAACTGAAATTAATATACAATAAATCTACGAGTATAAGATAATTCGTATTTTTTTTTAATGTGCTAAAAATCGGTTGAACTACTGGGAGTCCTAGATAAAAGTAACCCCATTGAAAATCCACAAAAGTTGTGAGGTACACATTGCGTATTATCTATTTACTTTTTAAACTGGTTCTGACTAGCTCGTTCTTTTGTCACACCCTGCACCATAATTACACACCATCACAAAAAGACTGGCTCACTTGACCTATACACATCATAATTGAACCTTCTCATTTTCATTAACAAATGCCAGATTGGCTCCTTTGACAGGGCTGCTTTTATCTTGAACACCCTGTATAATTGAGCAGGGCTGCTTTTATCTTGAACACCCTGTATAATTCAAAAAAGTACGCTACTAATAAGATCAACAATTATAGAACATGATTTGAACATTGCCATGTACAGTACATCTCCTTTAGAAATTAACATGATCACTTAAAACCATTCATAATTTGAAATATCTGAAAACTAGAAAATGTCTTCAACTACGCTGTTGAATCTGAATATAACTAATAAAATTTAGAGACAAAATAGATGGAATAAACAAATTTTAAAGACAAGTGTTTTTTCTCTACATAGCAACAAGTTTACTTTCTAATAAGCATATTTCATTGAACAAACTACAGAAAGAATTCAGAAAGAAAAATTGAATTGTATAGAAAGATAAATCTGAGTTCACGTCAGTTCAGATCACAATATTTATTAACAAAAGATATATATATGTATTAGAATTTATAGCACGAGAAGGCATGGATAAATGTTGGAGAAAAATCTAGAAACCATGAGTCAAAACAAAGTGCAATCAATCAACACGTTACAGATAAATAAACCAAAACAGACCGACAGCTTTGCTGTGTTAAAATAATAAACCAATATAGACTGACAGTTTTGTTGTGTTAAAATAATAAACCAATATAGACTGACAGTTTTGTTGTGTTAAAATAATAAACCAATATAGCCTTGACAGTTTTGTTGTGTTAAAATAATAAACCAATATAGACTGACAGTTTTGTTGTGTTAAAATAGTAAATACTAAATTGAAAAAGCTGGGATTGAAGTGGCCAGAAAAGAAAGCACAACAGATATTTGAGTAGGCTTATCAAGCAACATCGAACTGGTCAGTCAGTCGCTGGACACTGTTGGAGATATTGCAAAGGAGATCAGAGTACCTATGGACATGTCAGGTGTGAAATGAATATATTTCAAACTGAAACAAATTTATAACCAACAAAGTTTTGTTGAGGTACAGTTTACAAGAAAATGTAACGAGTGCTAGTTTTATAGCAAATATAGCGGGCGCTAGTTTTGTAGAAAATGTAACGACGCAGAAAATCTAGCGGCGTGGATAGTTACGTAAAAAAATGTAACGACAGCATTTTCATTTTAAAAAATGAAACGGCGTGTAGCTTCATTGAGCAGAGGATACTAGTCAGCAGACCAAAAGGATATGGGTCATTGATAACGCATACATTATGAACTTGAAGTTGTTCTAAATTCTAAAATCATATAAAGTTAATCTAAAACCAGTTAAGGTGAGATGGAACAAACAGTTGATAACTTATTTCTCAGTCAAATGAGAATATTTATCAGGTAGTATCAGATTAAATACTACATAACTTGTACATTAATTAATTGTCGGGTTGCCATGGAAATGGTGGCCATGTTGGATTATAAACACTCATAATGTCTCAAAATATTTTTAACTAGATAATATTATTATTATTAGTTTTTTTTTAAATTCAAATGCTTACATTAGCCAAAGCTCTAGGTAACTTTAAACTGTTCTGGGACATATAACTGACAGATAGAATGCAACTATAGTACTTTGTTTGTACGTGTTAACTATTTACAAGTTTTCTGCATCTTACCCTATTTGGATATTCTTGCAACAAATAAGACATACACAATTTTACCAAAAATAGGTACTTCTGGTTACTAAAAATATAATGTTGAAAAATATATTTGTCAAAACTTGTATTTTATAGCTTAGCTTATTACACCAACATTATTGATAGATTTGTGTGCGTGCTAAATTTTCAATTGATATCTTGAATGGTTACTGAGATTTGGAGAAGGAACACTTCCAATATGGATGAACATTTCAATTGTGAGAAAACTGCAATAAAAACGAAGATTTAACATTTTTGAACATGTTTCAAAAACATACATATGAAGTTAAAATTAATTGTAGCAAAGTTGAATAAATATAAAATCTCTTAGTACTTTGAATAAACTTTACAACGATATGATAACTCGATATGTTTTATATAATTAGAGTTTCTATCACTATGTACCAAACAAACATGACATAGATTACTTTTTTTTTTTTTAGAAAGTAGGCCATTTCAAACTCAATTTCAAATCTTTATTTTTCTCAAAAATCACAACTCATTATGGATTTCAATACTAGAGATATAAAACTAACAGAATAAAATAAAATGGACAAATTAATATCGGGAAAGTTTAATACAATAATATCTTAGAGTGAAAACCTCTTAAAATAAATGTGAAATTGTTGTACAAATGTAATGTACCAACTATCAGAACTATTGCTTGAAGATGTGTGTAATGTACCAACTATCAGAACTGTTGCTTGAAGATGTGTGTAATGTACCAACTATCAGAACTGTTGCTTGAAGATGTGTGTAATGTACCAACTATCAGAACTGTTGCTTGAAGTTTGGTGTAATGTACCAACTATCAGAACTGTTGCTTGAAGATGTGTGTAATGTACCAACTATCAGAACTGTTGCTTGAAGATGTGTGTAATGTACCAACTATCAGAACTGTTGCTTGAAGATGTGTGTAATGTACCAACTATCAGAACTGTTGCTTGAAGATGTGTGTAATGTACCAACTATCAGAACTGTTGCTTGAAGATGTGTGTAATGTACCAACTATCAGAACTGTTGCTTGAAGATGTGTGTAATGTACCAACTATCAGAACTGTTGCTTGAAGATGTGTGTAATTGTGACACATCAGCAGGGGATGTTATGATATAGTGAACTCTAAAGAATATACAACGTGCAACAAAACAGAGATTAATGAAAATGTTGAATGTGATAAAAGGAGAATCTGTTTGTATAGCCAAAATTGAGTTGGAAAAACATACATATTCCTAATGTTAATTGTGCATTTAAATATAATTAGATAAAATTAATATGTTGAAACGGGGAGTGAGTAAATATACAATTATAGTACATTTTATGCAGCAGTAGGCCTATGTGTAGTAGGAATGTTGAAATTGTCTAGTTAATTTGTTCTATCAGCATACGCACGCATGCATGTTGTTTACTTTTGCTATTATGGAGAAATTTGTGTAATGATTATAATGTGCCCAACTAAACGATCATGTGACACTGCATAACCCGGATTGAGTGTTAGAACCAGTGACACTGCATAACCCGGATTGAGTGTTAGAACCAGTGACACTGCATAACACGGATTGAGTGTTAGAACCAGTGACACTGCATAACACAGATTGAGTGTTAGAACCAGTGACACTGCATAACACAGATTGAGTGTTAGAACCAGTGACACTGCATAACCTGGATTGAGTGTTAGAACCAGTGACACTACATAACACAGATTGAGTGTTAGAACCAGTGACACTGCATAACACAGATTGAGTGTTAGAACCAGTGACACTGCATAACACAGATTGAGTGTTAGAACCAGTGACACTGCATAACACAGATTGAGTGTTAAAACCAATCAACAACTGATAAATCAATATTTGATAATTAGCATTTTGTTCCTACACACACACGACAAACTTTGAACATTTTCAAAACCATTAAACAAGTGTCAAGAACATCAGGCGTATCAAAATGTGCATGATCTTAAAAAAGAATTAACTCTAGACTAACGTGTCAATGCAATATATAAAAATAGTAAGGTGGAATGCTTGCAGCAAATCAATTGAAAGGAATTCAGAAAAGTAGATAGCACTTACTTTCTATGCCTATAAATTGAAGTATAATATCTCATAATGTTAGTATCGTGTTTAAAATTGTCAATACTTGTTCTCAAATATTTGTATAATTCCAATAGGTAGAACAGTAGGAAAACAAGCAGTACAGATTAATGTAAGCATAAGTTTGGGGCCATATTTTTATTTTTTATAAATGCACAATGTGTTTTTAATACTCATAGAGTAGGCACACAGTTTGGGTCTACAGATTTTAGCAACAGTTTCTGTAATGTACCAGTCTTGTATAACGACAAAGCTTATCTATACCATAAGACTTGGAAATAATTACAGAGTAGAAAGTAACGATAATATCATGCTGCAATAACCATTTAAGTATAACGGACAAAATGCTGTCATCAACAAGTATACAAAAGCACTACAATATGTTGAACTAGCAAAAAGTCAGCAAGTGTTACTGAACAGATAATACACAATAAAAACAGTGGATGTGTCCTTCCATAAATGTGAAATTAACATCAGAAAATCAATGCATTAAATTAACATAAAATAAACATTGGGAGTTTATAGACAATCACATTAGAAAGTTGGATCTATTTGATAATGAAAGAAACATATACAAAAATAATGAAAAACACACAGAACTAAAATGGCCAACTATCTGTGGAAAGCATGGTATTGTATGAACAACCGAAGTAGAATATGAACAACATGAGAGTAACAACATGGTATTGTAAGAATAGCAGTGGGATAGCATGGTATTGTATGAACAGAAGTGGGCCAGTAGAAGTGGGATAGCATGGTATTTTATGAACAGAAGTGGGCCAGTAGAAGTGGGAAAGCATGGTATTGTATGAACAGAAGTGGGCCAGTAGAAGTGGGAAAGCATGGTATTGTATGAACAGAAGTGGGCCAGTAGAAGTGGGAAAGCATGGTATTGTATGAACAGAAGTGGGCCAGTAGAAGTGGGAAAGCATGGTATTGTATGAACAGAAGTGGGCCAGTTGAAGTAGGAAAAGGGGCAGTGAGGAAAGCATGGTATTGTATGAACAGAAGTGGGCCAGTAGAAGTGGGAAAGCATGGTATTGTATGAACAGAAGTGGGCCAGTAGAAGTGGGATAGCATGGTATTGTATGAACAGAAGTGGGAAAGCATGGTATTGTATGAACAGAAGTGGGCCAGTAGAAGTGGGAAAGCATGGTAGAATTTGAACAACATGAGTATGATAAAATAGTACATAAGGCTATACTTATATCATGTCCCAGCACATGGGAAAAAACTAGCTGATGACATGTGGGAAGCCAAATTGCGAAAGGGCAGTCTTTTGAGAAGAGACATATATGAGCTGAACGACAAGAGAGAAAAGCGAGAACTCAGAAGTTGTCACAGTAAAACACTTGCCAATTGACCGTCTGTAAAGACGAAAAAGGCCATATATATATATAAATAAAAGCTATACTAATGAATACTAATCTTTGTTGGACAGAAAGATGGATCTAAGTTAGAATATATTGAGTACATATCACTTCAGATAACACCAAATTATAAATGTAGACATAATATTAGTGTACAGAAAAAACATGAAGAGAAAAAGTAATATCAAGCAAGAAGTTTATCAGAAATCATAGCAAAATTTAGGAGGCAAAACCTAAGAGAGAGAGAGAATCAACACAAAGTGGAATCCACACATAACAAAAACACATTTAATATAAATGAACCAATACAGGCAGACAGTTATATTGTTGAGATAAACCAACTAATGATAAACTAATAATACAACCAAATTAACGGTGAACATAGGCTGACAGTTTTCTGGAGGTAAACTACTCACTTTGCAACACTTTGATGAACAAACGATCCACAAAATGCAGCAGACCACAAGAAAACTTTTAAAAAATGTAAGCAAATATTTTTTGCAGATGTTGGAACTATTTTAGAATATGTCAAATGGACACAAGTGTTGTGGAATATTCCTGTTAGTGTTATATATGCGTAAGAAAGAGTTAAATATGGCTAAAACGTAAAATGGGTTCAGGGATCGATAGTAATACATAGAATGAGGTCAGTTAGCAGTGATGGACGTCTCATCTACAAAAATCACATGATTTAGATGAGCGTTCAAGTTAGGGAAACCAAGTTTATCAATGTGAAAGCTCAGTGCGCGACAGCAGCTGAAAATGGTGTGCAATTACAGCGAATTTGGTATATAAAGATGCAAGAAGTGTACGGCGTGCGGCTGAGTGGAAAGTTTTGGTAGCCGGCATGCAGCGGCGTGAAGTTTCGTTGTAACGGCGTGGTTAAAATGTAACAGTTTAAATGCGTGCAGTTTAGTTACATACATAGGACGAGTTTATGGATCCGTTGAAATAGTTAGGAGTTTTCACATCGTATCTCACATTTTTTTTACGAATATTTAAAAAATAAATATGATCTCATTTTTATTTATTTCTAGCATGTTTTATTGCAGAATTATACTTTTAGATCATTACACAATAGAAACACGATTTTCTTCTCGTGAGTTTATACAAGAATACTATGTTTCCCTGCATGCCCAGATCACTGACCTGCATGCCCAGATCACTGACCTGCATGCCCAGATCACTGACCTGCGTGCCCAGATCACTGACCTGCATGCCCAGATCACTGACCTGCATGCCCAGATCACTGACCTGCATGCCCAGATCACTGACCTGCGTGCCCAGATATACAGTTGTAGTAGTTCAATATCAAACTAGTGTTTCTATCTTCTAATATCTTCTAACAAATAAAAACAATCTACAAGAAAACAAATAAAGTTGCTGATGTTCTACATTATCTAAAACCAAATAAAGTTGCTGATGTTGTACATTATCTAAAACCAAATAAAGTTGCTGATGTTATAATTTTTAAAACCAGTTAAAGTTCTGATGTCCAAAACCATTTCAATTTGCTGATGTTCTAAAACCATAAAGTTGCAGATATTCTATGTTCTAATATCTAAAACCATATAAAGTTGCTGATGTTCTTAACCCATACAAAGCTGCTGATGTACATTATTAAACATAAGCCATTCTAAAACCATAAAGTTGCCGATGTACATTACTAAAACCATATAAAATTGCTGATGTACATTATCTAAACCATTTAAAGTTGCTAATTCTAAAACCATTTAAAGTTGTCATGTTACAATAAGTTGATGTTCTAACCATATAAAGTTGGATGTTCTAAAATATAAAGTTGCTAGATGTTCTAAAACTATATAAAGTTGTAGATGTTCTAAAACCATATAAAGTTGTAGATGTTCTAAAACTATATAAAGTTGCAGATGTTCTAAAACCATATAAAGTTGTAGATGTTCTAAAACCATATAAAGTTGCAGATGTTCTAAAACTATATAAAGTTGCAGATGTTCTAAAATATCAAAAGGTACATCTATCAAAACTGCTTGAAGACACAATGTGTAATTGTGACCATGTAAATTATCTCAGACTACAGTAATGTGACGGTTAGTAACTAAACAAGACAGAACAAAATGGTGATTACTCAAATGTGAAGAGTCAAAAGCACAATAAGTCTGTATGTGAAAAAATAATTTGTTGTGAAAACATTTCCTTTTCTAATGATGTTAATGAGATCATCTATCAAAATATGTTATGTGTAGCAAGAGGTTATTATTAAAGATGCGATGCCCAGTATATTTTCAACAGTGTATGAAGGAATATTTGTCTAGCTAGTTTTCATTATCATCATAGACATGTATGTTTGGTTTTTGTTTGCCATCATGAATATAATATGTTTAATTTACAGTGTATAGCAGACACGCAAGAAAATTAAACCATTTCCACACAAGCTGTCTACGCAGAATACTAAAAATAAACTGGCAGGACAAAATTCCAGACAGCGAAGTCCTCACAAGAGCAAAGATCCCAAGCGTCAACACCCTGTTGCAGAAGGCCCAACTGAGATGGGTCGGTCACGTTGCTCGAATGCCTGATAAACGCATCCCAAAACAGTTGATGTATGGCGAGCTTGAAGGGGGCAGACGTTTAGCTGGTGGACAGAAAAACGCTTTAAAGACACTCTTAAAAGTGTCTCTGAAATGCTTCGATATAGACAATACGTGCTGTGAATCCCTTGCGCAAGATCGCCAAATGTGGCGCTGTAACAACAAAAGAGGAACCCGAATAGCTGAGAATCATCGTATTGTTGAGTCACAGAGAAAACGAGCAGCGCGAAAAGACAGAGCACACAACACGCACATGTCTAACCTTGATCATGTATGCCCCACCTGTGGTCGGGGATTCTGTTCTAGGATTGACTCTACAGTCACCTCCGCACACACCAGAGAGGTGCAACAGTACACGTCTGAGATTGTTGTCATCATCGCTTGCGATGGACGGCTATTAATATGTTTAATGACTGTCGTTACTGCTTGTAGTACCACTTTGTAGGACAGTGTAGGACAGGTGGGATGAAAACCTGGAGCATAAGGACTACAAACATGCACAACTAAACGATCATGTGACATTGTATAAAACCCAGATTGTGTATTAGAATCAACCAACAATCGATATGAAACATTTTTGTTTCGCTCCTTACACTAAACGTTAACATTTTCAAAAGCAGCAGAAAGGTGTAAAGAATAAACAGGTTATCAAAATGTGCATGTTCTATTCAACAAATAATTTAAGATTACACGTATCAATGCAATATTTCGAAATAGCAGAGCAGAGTTCAAGCTTACACTACTACTTCAACAGAAAGATCAAGAGCAGAAGAAAACTCTACATTAGGCCCTACCTAATTTTAATATTTACAACCAAAAGAAAAAGCAGATTTCAAAATGTTAGTACAGTGGACATTAAAAATAACAAGAGGCGGTGTCTTGACGCTTTAGGCAAAACAGCTACTAAAATTCTGAAATTGATCATACTTTGCACATGATATTTAATCTGTATTATATAAATTGGAATAGGTAGTGCAGCAGAATATGCAGTGTAACAGAACATGCAGTCAATGAAACTAAGCAGAAAGTTGGGGACATAATAAAAACATGTCTCTTTAAGGTCTAAGCAAATTATATTTTACAAACTGGAAGGCATTTTAAATACTAGAACAGACACAGTTTGGATCTAGCCACAATTGCGTGGTAAAAATGAACAGTAATATCATGCTAACCTCCATGGAAGAGATTGAGCGAGTTGCCGAGGACAGAGCGGTATGGGGAAATAACTTGCAGGCCTATATAATCAAGCTGGGATAACCACTACATTGAAATGGACAACAACATATAATCAACTCCTGCAAGAAACATGTATATGGACAAACACTATCATCAACTCCTGCAAGAAACGTAAATGAAGATGCTACAATGTTGTAAGCTTGCAAGTTGGATTTAGTAGAAATCTAGCAAGAGTTTCCTAGACAATATAAACATCACAAGTAACTTAGTGTGATTATAAATTTTCATTTCTGACACCATAATCAATGCATTAGCAAAGAATATCAAAGCAGACATTGAAGTGGGATACAAAGGGTTCAAGAAAGAGAGGATGATCTAAGATCCAGAAACAAACTGTGCCGAGGGAGGCAAGAAATATCGGTGTTAGTTCCATAGGGGAGATGAAGCAAGTTACCCAGGGTAGAACAGTATGAAGAAATTGCTTGCATGCCCTATGTAATGTATAACGGTATGAGAAGAATTATATTAATCAATGCATTAGTATCAAATAAACCTTGTAGTATAAGATTAGAAATCACAAGAAGAAAATTGAGCTATTTCAAGAATGGAAGAACCACACACAAAAATGTACTGAAAAAGACAAGTTTTACTAGAATCAAATACATCAGACAACTAATAGGGAGAGGCAACAATCATAAAACAAGATTCGGACATCGCCATGTACATCACTTTCAGAAATCAAATTGATCAAATAGAACCATACAAATTGTGAAATCAATGACTAAATTGAAAACTAGAATACATCTTAAAACACAATAGCAAATCTGAATATAGTGACTTCATTTATGTTTGCAAGGTGTAAACAAGATAAGATGCATAATCTAATTTCCATTTCTCTGCATAGTGCAGCAAGTTGAAATTCTAATAAATAGTTACAAGAAATGCTACACATACGACAATATGACGATACTGACATTTCTTGGGACATACGATATGATACTGACATGTCTTGGGACATATTGGGTCATACGATATGACAATACTGACATTTCTTGGGACATTCGATATGACAATACTGACATTTCTTGGGAATAAAGCATTTAGAAAAAAAAGCTATTATCAGAATGTAAACAAATACATGAAAAAAGTATATATATGAATTTATAGCATGAGAAAGTCTGGAAAAAAGTGAAGAGAAAACCTAGCACAGAGCTTGAAGAAATTATGGAGAAAGAATACACGAGAATCAACACATTACAGATAACTTTCATAAATGCTAATATAGTGTTTTGTGTAGGTAAACCAATTTAATAATGAACCAAGTACAGTGTTTTGTGTAGGTAAACCAATTTAATAATGAACCAACTAATACAGTGTTTTGTGTAGGTAAACCAATTTAATAATGAACCAACTAATACAGTGTTTTGTGTAGGTAAACCAATTTAATAATGAACCAACTAGTACAGAGTTTTGTGTAGGTAAACCAATTTAATAATGAACCAACTAGTACAGAGTTTTGTGTAGGTAAACCAATTTAATAATGAACCAACTAATACAGTTTTGTGTAGGTAAACCAATTTAATAATGAACCAACTAATACAGAGTTTTGTGTAGGTAAACCAATTTAATAATAAACTTAGCACAGAGTTTAAACCAATCTAATAATGAACCAACTAATACAGTGTTTTGTGTAGGTAAACCAATTTAATAATGAACCAACTAATAGTTTTGTGTAGGTAAACCAATTTAATAATAAACTTAGTACAGAGTTTAAACCAATCTAATAATGAACCAACTAATACAGTGTTTTGTGTAGGTAAACCAATTTAATAATGAACCAACTAGTACAGAGTTTTGTGTAGGTAAACCAATTTAATAATAACCAACTAATACAGTTGTGTGTAAACCAATTTAATAATGAACCAACTAATACAGTGTTTTGTGTAGGTAAACCAATTTAATAATGAACCAACTAATACAGTTTTGTGTAGGTAAACCAATTTAATAATAAACTTAGTACAGAGTTTAAACCAATTTAATAATGAACCAACTAATACAGTGTTTGTGTAGGTAAACCAATTTAATAATGAAACTATAGTTTTGTAGGTAAACCAATTTAATAATGAACCAACTAATACAGAGTTTTGTGTAGGTAAACCAATTTAATAATGAACCAACTAGTACAGGTTTTGTTAGGTAAACCAATTTAATAATGAACCAACTAATACAGTTTTGTGTAGGTAAACCAATTTAATAATGAACCAACTAATACAGTTTTGTGTAGGTAAACCAATTTAATAATGAACCAACTAATACAGAGTTTTGTGTAGGTAAACCAATTTAATAATGAACCAACTAATACAGTGTTTTGTGTGGGTAAACCAATTTAATAATGAACCAACTAATACAGTGTTTTGTGTAGGTAAACCAATTTAATAATGAACCAACTAGTACAGAGTTTTGTGTAGGTAAACCAATTTAATAATGAACCAACTAATACAGTGTTTTGTGTAGGTAAACCAATTTAATAATGAACCAACTAATACAGTTTTGTGTAGGTAAACCAATTTAATAATGAACCAACTAATACAGGTTTTGTAGGTAAACCAAATTAATTAATTTAATAATATGAACCAACTAATACAGTTTTGTGTAGGTAAACCAATTTAATAATGAACCAACTAATACAGTTTTGTGTAGGTAAACCAATTTAATAATAAACTTAGTACAGAGTTTAAACCAATCTAATAATGAACCAACTAATACAGTGTTTTGTGTAGGTAAACCAATTTAATAATGAACCAACTATACAGAGTTTGTGTAAACTTAATTAAATGGGTAAACCAATTTAATAATGAACCAACTAATACAGTTTTGTGTAGGTAAACCAATTTAATAATGAACCAACTAATACAGTTTTGTGTAGGTAACATTATATAAACACCAATTAACATTAATAATGAACCAACTAATACAGTGTTTTGTGTAGGTAAACCAATTTAATAATGAACCAACTAATACAGTGTTTTGTGTAGGTAAACCAATTTAATAATGAACCAACTAATACAGTTTTGTGTAGGTAAACCAATTTAATAATGAACCAACTAATACAGAGTTTTGTGTAGGTAAACCAATTTAATAATGAACAAACTAATACAGGTTTTGTAGAAACCAATTTAATAATGAACCAACTAATACAGTGTTTTGTGTAGGTAAACCAATTTAATAATGAACTTAGTACAGAGTTTTTGTGTAGGTAAACCAATTTAATAATGAACCAACTAATACAGTGTTTTGTGTAGGTAAACCAATTTAATAATGAACCAACTAATACAGAGTTTTGTGTAGGTAAACCAATTTAATAATGAACCAACTAATAGTTTTGTGTAGGTAAACCAATTTAATAATGAACCAACTAATACAGTGTTGGTAAACCAATTTAATAATGAACCAACTAATACAGTGTTTTGTGTAG
The DNA here is from genome assembly GCA_020796225.1 of Arion vulgaris. Classification (NCBI taxonomy): domain Eukaryota; kingdom Metazoa; phylum Mollusca; class Gastropoda; order Stylommatophora; family Arionidae; genus Arion; species Arion vulgaris. The sequence continues at coordinate 69,851,723 of CM036759.1, forward strand.
GTAAACCAATTTAATAATGAACCAACTAATACAGTTTTGTGTAGGTAAACCAATTTAATAATAAACTTAGTACAGAATTTAAACCAATCTAATAATGAACCAACTAATACAGTGTTTTGTGTAGGTAAACCAATTTAATAATGAACCAACTAATACAGAGTTTTGTGTAGGTAAACCAATTTAATAATAAACTTAGTACAGAGTTTAAACCAATCTAATAATGAACCAACTAATACAGTGTTTTGTGTAGGTAAACCAATTTAATAATGAACCAACTAGTACAGAGTTTTGTGTAGGTAAGCCAATTTAATAATGAACCAACTAATACCAACTAGTACAGTGTTTTGTGTAGGTAAACCAATTTAATAATGAACCAACTAATAGTTTTGTGTAGGTAAACCAATTTAATAATGAACCAACTAATAGTTTTGTGTAGGTAAACCAATTTAATAATGAACCAACTAATACAGTGTTTTGTGTAGGTAAACCAATTTAATAATGAACCAACTAATACAGTGTTTTGTGTAGGTAAACCAATTTAATAATGAACCAACTAATACAGTTGTGTAGGTAAACCAATTTAATAATGAACCAACTAATACAGTGTTTTGTGTAGGTAAACCAATTTAATAATGAACCAACTAATACAGTTTGTGTAGAGTAAACCAATTTAATAATGAACCAACTAATACAGTGTTTTGTGTAGGTAAACCAATTTAATAATGAACCAACTAATACAGTGTTTTGTGTAGGTAAACCAATTTAATAATGAAAACTAGTACAGAGTTTTAAAACCAATTAATAATGAACCAACTAATACAGTGTTTTGTGTAGGTAAACCAATTTAATAATGAACCAACTAGTACAGAGTTTTGTTAGGTAAACCAATTTAATAATGAAACAACTACAGAGTTGTAAACCAATTAATAATGAACCAACTAATAGTTTTGTGTAGGTAAACCAATTTAATAATGAACCAACTAATACAGTTTTGTGTAGGTAAACCAATTTAATAATAAACTTAGTACAGAGTTTAAACCAATCTAATAATGAACCAACTAATACAGTGTTTTGTGTAGGTAAACCAATTTAATAATGAACCAACTAATACAGAGTTTTGTGTAGGTAAACCAATTTAATAATGAACCAACTAATAGTTTTGTGTAGGTAAACCAATTTAATAATGAACCAACTAGTACAGTGTTTTGTGTAGGTAAACCAATTTAATAATGAACCAACTAATACAGTGTTTTGTGTAGGTAAACCAATTTAATAATGAACCAACTAATACAGTGTTTTGTGTAGGTAAACCAATTTAATAATGAACCAACTAATACAGAGTTTTGTGTAGGTAAACCAATTTAATAATGAACCAACTAATACAGTTTTGTGTAGGTAAACCAATTTAATAATGAACCAACTAATACAGTTAGTTAGGTAAACCAATTTAATAATGAACCACTATACAGGTTTTGTAGTAAACCAATTTAATGAACCAACTAATACAGGTTTTGTGTAGGTAAACCAATTTAATAATGAACCATACAATACAGAGTTTTGTGTAGGTAAACCAATTTAATAATGAACCAACTAATACAGAGTTTTGTGTAGGTAAACCAATTTAATAATGAACCAACTAATACAGTTGTGTAGGTAAACCAATTTAATAATGAACCAACTAATACAGTTTTGTGTAGGTAAACCAATTTAATAATGAACCAACTAATACAGTTTTGTGTAGGTAAACCAATTTAATAATAAACTTAGTACAGAGTTTAAACCAATCTAATAATGAACCAACTAATACAGTGTTTTGTGTAGGTAAACCAATTTAATAATGAACCAACTAATACAGTTTTGTGTAGGTAAACCAATTTAATAATAAACTTAGTACAGAGTTTAAACCAATCTAATAATGAACCAACTAATACAGTGTTTTGTGTAGGTAAACCAATTTAATAATGAACCAACTAATACAGAGTTTTGTGTAGGTAAACCAATTTAATAATGAAACTCAACTAGTACAGTGTTTTGTGTAGGTAAACCAATTTAATAATGAACCAACTAATACAGTGTTTTGTGTAGGTAAACCAATTTAATAATGAACCAACTAATACAGTGTTTTGTGTAGGTAAACCAATTTAATAATGAACCAACTAATACAGTTTTGTGTAGGTAAACCAATTTAATAATAAACTTAGTACAGAGTTTAAACCAATTTAATAATGAACCAACTAATACAGTGTTTTGTGGGTAAACAATTAATAATGAACCAACTAATACATTTGTAGTAACCAATTTAATAATGACACAGAGTTTTGTGTAGGTAAACCAATTTAATAATAAACTTAGTACAGAGTTTAAACCAATTAATAATGAACCAACTAATACAGTGTTTTGTGTAGGTAAACCAATTTAATAATGAAACTTAGTACAGAGTTTAAACCAATCTAATAATGAACAACTAATACAGTGTTTTGTGAGAAACCAATTTAATAATGAACCAACTAATACAGTGTTTTGTGTAGGTAAACCAATTTAATAATGAACCAACTAATACAGTTTTGTGTAGGTAAACCAATTTAATAATGAACCAACTAATACAGTTTTGTGTAGGTAAACCAATTTAATAATGAACCAACTAATACAGTGTTTTGTGTAGGTAAACCAATTTAATAATGAACCAACTATACAGAGTTTGTGTAGGTAAACCAATTTAATAATGAACCAACTAATATAGTGTTTTGTGTAGGTAAACCAATTTAATAATGAACCAACTAGTACGGGTTTTGTGTAGGTAAACCAATTTAATAATGAACCAACTAATACAGAGTTTTGTGTAGGTAAACCAATTTAATAATGAACCAACTAATACAGTGTTTTGTGTAGGTAAACCAATTTAATAATGAACCAACTAATACAGTTGTGTAGGTAAACCAATTTAATAATGAACCAACTATACAGTTTGTGTAGGTAAACCAATTTAATAATGAACCAACTAATACAGTTTTGTGTAGGTAAACCAATTTAATAATGAACTACTAATAAAAGTTGTTAGTAAACCAATCTAATAATGAACCAACTAATACAGTTTTGTGTAGGTAAACCAATTTAATAATGAACCAACTAGTACAGAGTTTTGTGTAGGTAAGCCAATTTAATAATGAACCAATGCAAACTGACATAGTTTCAAAGCTCCCAAATTATGAAATAATTATACAGACTAACAGAATGAGGCTCTCCATTATGAATAAAGGTATATATTGACAGTTGTGCAAATCATAAAATGAATTATGTAAGAATATTGAGGTTAAAAGACAATGTAGACCAATCACAGTAAAGAATTAGTCAAAAGAACAATGTATAGACCAATCACAGCTATGACGAGAAAACTAATAGACAGTGAACCAATGACCTAACGGTTTACTTGATATAAATTTGTACCAATAAATCATACATCATAATGAGCCGGACAGTTCAGTTAGTACCACGAAAAAATAGTGAGTATAACAAAAAATGATGGTTAGTTGAGTACAACCAATAATAACAAATTGATGTATAGACTGACAGTTTAGTTGAAGTACATACTAACCAATAACAAATTGATGTATAGACTGACAGTTTAGTTGAAGTACATCACTAATCAAGTTAGTTGAATACAACCAATAAATGATGAAACGACAGTTTAGTTGAAGTCATACACAAACAATTGAGATAGACTGAAGTTAGTGGTACATACTAATCAATAATGAATCAGCATAGATTTGTCAGACTTATAGAATTAATACATCTAGATGTGACAGTATGATAAAACAATCCAAAAAATTATGTTTACAGTTGTAATAAACCAATTAAAAATTAACCAATATAAACTCTATAGTTGAGAATTTACTCATAAATCAATATATTAATGAATTAATGCACAAGATCAACAATCACAAAAATCAATCTATTCAAAAAAAGGTAAAATCAATATGAACCATGTTTACGTATACATAAGTTTAGTTGAAGAGACACTAGTCTAGTTTTACATAGGTCAAGTAAACTAATACAATACGACTTCCGTACAAATTTTGTCTTCACATTGTTATAGTTGCTACAATAGGGCTCCTGTTTTGAAACTTGTTACATTAGGACATGCATAGTTGCTGCAATATGTCTTCTATGTGCAGTATTTGTGTTCAGATTGTGTGTTTTGTAACTTGGTACATTAAGGCCTTACTGTTTAGATTGTTGTTTTGCTTGCTCTAGTTATCCAACTTTCTACTTATCAATCAATTTATTCATGTATTTGAATATTGTAACCATGTTAAAAGTTTTGCATGCTTGTTTTATGAAAACCCTTACAGAATCCAGTACATGTAATAATTTCCTGTCTATATTCAACTATATAACATGCATGTCTTCATTAATCAAAGTCTCTACACAACCGGCTCGTCTTCTTTAAAAGGTTATGTTTAAATTGCAACCTGTTGACTGATGGATTCACCTTATTTGCTCTTTAATATTTGTAAACACACACACTTCAAGGTTTCACTAGTTCTAGTCGTCATAGCATTGACAGTATATATGGAATATTTGTTACTTAATAACACATTAACCAGTCTGAACCACCTAAAACATTAGATGTCTTCAAAACAATAATGAACATAAAATGTAACGAATTCAGAAAAATGTCTGGTCAACCACTAGAAACATCCATTATAAAAATGAGTAGAAATATGTTGGGCATACATTTAGAAAAAATGTTCAAAGAAACCAAAGAAGATATTGAAGTGGGAGACTAAAGGGTTGAAGAAAGAGAGGAAGTCTTAAGGAAACCCTGAAACACAACTTTGCTGAGAGAGGCAAAAATATAGGTACATAAAAGAGATTGAGTAAGTTGCCCAGGACAGAGCAGTGTGGAAAAATTACTGCAGGCCCTATGTAATATATAACGGTACAAGTGGAATATATATATATATTAATCTCTCCAATATCCAAGACAATTAGTGAGTGCTCTTGATCACAAAATTCACATGCTACAACAAATATATTTCTAGAATTGTGATTGAAGCATTTACAAGAAACTTATTTGATTACATAAACACATTTTTAAAATTTCATTGAAGACAAAAATATTCAAAATTAAATACTGCAATAAAGCCCATTTGTTATGAAAATAAATCGACACATTAAACTACCAAATATGTAACCAATATGATAAATTGACATTTACAATATTTATATTTCCTGTTATATATAACCGGGGTTATTTTTTCTTTGTATTATTAATAGGTGGTTTAATTCTGTATTTTCTGAACCTTTCACAAATGTGAACAGTTGGACCAAGTCAATGATAATGGCTGCAAGAAATACTAAATCAGAAATATATGTATACTGGGAACAAAATGGCGGCCGCATGACTCAATGGTGAAATAAGCATCTCAAGATATGCACAAGCAGATAACAACAGTATTGATAAGCCAAGAATGAACAAGAACTAGTAGAACAACTAAACAAAAACTAGAATTATATTTTTATCAGCAAAGAAGAAAAGCCAAACATAAATGCATCGATATTAAAATCTAGAGAACGATCATATGGTTATCAAAAGGTTAAACCAAAGATAATGATAAAAATACGTGGAGAACTACTGAAGCAGTTCAACAATTTTAACAATTTCATGACAGATGATGGAAGGTGTGAAAGAGATGGGGGGAAAATGTGAATGGCCAACAGTTGCATTCAATGACATGAGCAAGTTTAGTAAACTAAGCTAAAAATGAGGATTAGAGATAGGAAGAGGATAGGGATGGGAAAAAATATGCATTGAGCAAGTTTAGCAACTAAGTTAAAGATGAAGATTAGACATACAAGAGGAGAATAGGCATGGGCAAAATATGCATTCAATGAGTTATCTGGGCAAGTTACTAAACTGTAGAGATGTGGATTATCTGAGCAAGTTACTAAACTGTATAGATGAGGATTATCTGAGCAAGTTACTAACTAAACTGTAAAGATGTGGATTATCTGAGCAAGTTACTAAACTGTAGAGATGAGGATTATCTGGGCAAGTTACTAAACTGTATAGATGAGGATTATCTGGGCAAGTTACTAAACTGTATAGATGAGGATTATCTGAGCAAGTTACTAAACTGTATAGATGAGGATTATCTGAGCAAGTTACTAAACTGTATAGATGAGGATTATCTGGGCAAGTTACTAAACTGTATAGATAAGGATTATCTGGGCAAGTTACTAACTAAACTGTATAGATGATTATCTGAGCAAGTTACTAACTAAACTGTAAAAATGTGAGTTATCTGGGCAAGTTACTAAACTGTATAGATGAGGATTATCTGGGCAAGTTACTAAACTGTATAGATGAGGATTATCTGGGCAAGTTACTAACTAAACTGTATAGATGAGGATTATCTGAGCAAGTTACTAACTAAACTGTATAGATGATTATCTGAGCAAGTTACTAACTAAACTGTATAGATGATTATCTGAGCAAGTTACTAACTAAACTGTAAAAATGTGAGTTATCTGGGCAAGTTACTAAACTGTATAGATGAGGATTATCTGGGCAAGTTACTAAACTGTATAGATGAGGATTATCTGGGCAAGTTACTAACTAAACTGTATAGATGAGGATTATCTGAGCAAGTTACTAACTAAACTGTATAGATGATTATCTGAGCAAGTTACTAACTAAACTGTAAAAATGTGAGTTATCTGGGCAAGTTACTAAACTGTATAGATGAGGATTATCTGGGCAAGTTACTAAACTATAGAGATGAGGATTATCTGGGCAAGTTACTAACTAAACTGTAAAAATGTGAGTTATCTGGGCAAGTTACTAAACTGTATAGATGAGGATTATCAAGCTCTATATTTACTTGTGTATTTTTGTATGGTTCAAAAACACGAATAATGTATTTTTGTATGGTTCAAAAACATGAATAATGAAGCATTTCAACGATATACAGAAGAAATTTCATGAAAAGAAAAATTCAAAGTTCTAGAAAAACAAGTAATGAATAAAGAATTACAAAACATCAGTTAATATTTTGAACATATACAGATACGACACATTGATCAAAACTTTAGCGAGGGACAAAATTGAAGGACGATGAACAAGAGAAAAATTGAGTGACAAGTGGGAGAGGGCGTAATGGCAAGGGGATTCAGGATGTAAGAGATCTATTGCAGCCAACTTTGATGCCGAGACTGCACCCGACGCATGCATGTTCATTTATTAATAATTATCACAGTCTATAAAATGTGCATTCTCGATGGGAAATTAATCAATAATCTAGTTATGATCACATTTTCTATATAGTTGACCTCATTTCCATTCATCTTTATAATAAATTACTTTGTAAAGATCTTTATAAACATTCAAATCAGACATACGCTAAAATAAACTAGTTATTCAACTTTACAACATCCTACTCTTATGTTTTCTATATTTTGACAAATTTTGTTCATTCTGAACCTTTCATAAACTTGTTACTTATGTCTTTCTTTATGTGTAATACTTTAGTATACACTTCAGTTCACAATAATTTATGTGCTACTAGAGTGGACATACCTTCAGCTCCTAAACAAAATACAATTTATATATATATATATATATATATATATTATATATATATATATATATATATATATATATATATATATATATATATATATATATATATATATATATATATATATTCTATGTGTACTATATTAAACATACCATGAATTCTAAAACACATATATATTAGTTCTAAATATTCTATAGTCTAAAATACTTGCAGTTAGAAATGATATTTGTACAATACTATAATTTATGTGAAAATACTAAGTGAAAATATGTTTATTTCTAAAATTATGTGGAAATGCTAATTGGAAATACAAGTGAAAATATGTTCATTTCTAAATAATTTATGTGAAATACAAGTGAAAATATGTTCATTTTAAAATAATTTATGTGGAAATACCAAGTGAAAATATGTTCATTTCTAAATAATTTATGTAGAAATACCAAGTGAAAATATGTTCATTTCTAAATAATTTATGTAGAAATACCAAGTGAAAATATATTCATTTCTAAATATGTTCATTTTAAAATAATTTATGTGGAAATACCAAGTGAAAATATGTTCATTTCTAAATAATTGATGTGGAAATACCAAGTGAAAATATGTTCATTTCTAAATATGTTCATTTTAAAATAATTTGTGAAATACCAGTGAAAATATGTTCATTTCTAAATAATTTATGTGGAAATACCAAGTGAAAATATGTTCATTTCTAAATAATTTATGTAGAAATACCAAGTGAAAATATGTTCATTTCTAAATATGTTCATTTTAAAATAATTTGTGGAAATACCAAGTGAAAATATGTTCATTTCTAAATATGTTCATTTTAAAATAATTTGTGGAAATACCAAGTGAAAATATGTTCATTTCTAAATAATTGATGTGGAAATACCAAGTGAAAATATGTTCATTTCTAAATAATTTATGTGGAAATAAGTGAAAATATGTTCATTTCTAAATATGTTCATTTCTAAATAACTTATGTGGAAATACCAAGTGAAAATATGTTCATTTCTAAATAATTTATGTGGAAATACCAAGTGAAAATATGTTCATTTAAAAATAATTTGTGGAAATACCAAGTGAAAATATGTTCATTTCTAAATAATTGATGTGGAAATACCAAGTGAAAATATGTTCATTTCTAAATAATTTATGTGGAAATATCAAGTGAAAATATATTCATTTCTAAATAATTGATGTGGAAATACCAAGTGAAAATATGTTCATTTCTAAATAATTTATGTGGAAATAAGTGAAAATATATTCATTTCTAAATATGTTCATTTCTAAATAATTTATGTGGAAATACCAAGTGAAAATATGTTCATTTCTAAATAATTTATGTGGAAATACCAAGTGAAAATATGTTCATTTCTAAATATGTTCATTTTAAAATAATTTGTGGAAATACCAAGTGAAAATATGTTCATTTCTAAATAATTTATGTGGAAATACCAAGTGAAAATATGTTCATTTAAAAATAATTTGTGGAAATACCAAGTGAAAATATGTTCATTTCTAAATAATTGATGTGGAAATACCAAGTGAAAATATGTTCATTTCTAAATAATTTATGTGGAAATATCAAGTGAAAATATATTCATTTCTAAATAATTGATGTGGAAATACCAAGTGAAAATATGTTCATTTCTAAATAATTTATGTGGAAATAAGTGAAAATATATTCATTTCTAAATATGTTCATTTCTAAATAATTTATGTGGAAATACCAAGTGAAAATATGTTCATTTCTAAATAATTTATGTGGAAATACCAAGTGAAAATATGTTCATTTCTAAATATGTTCATTTTAAAATAATTTGTGGAAATACCAAGTGAAAATATGTTCATTTCTAAATAATTTATGTGGAAATACCAAGTGAAAATATGTTCATTTCTAAATAATTTATGTGGAAATATCAAGTGAAAATATATTCATTTCTAAATAATTGATGTGGAAATACCAAGTGAAAATATGTTCATTTCTAAATAATTTATTTGGAAATAAGTGAAAATATATTCATTTCTAAATATGTTCATTTCTAAATAATTTATGTGGAAATACCAAGTGAAAATATGTTCATTTCTAAATAATTTATGTGGAAATACCAAGTGAAAATATGTTCATTTCTAAATAATTGATGTGGAAATACCAAGTGAAAATATGTTCATTTCTAAATAATTTATGTGGAAATACATTCATTTCTAAATAATTGATGTGGAAATACCAAGTGAAAATATGTTCATTTCTAAATAATTTATGTGGAAATACGTTCATTTCTAAATAATTTATGTGAAAATATGTTCATTTCTAAATAAATTATGAGTTTATGATATGGAGTGAACCTCATCCTAAATAATTTATTAATAAAAATCATACCTTCAGTTCTAGAAAATTTATATAAAGAGCATATTTCCATTTAAAATAGTTTTATGTTTAATAAGAGCATGTACCTTCAGTTGAAAGAGTTTGTTTAACATTCAGCATACCTTCCTATGTTTAATAAGAGCATACCTTCAGTTCTGAATTTCTTATTAAGAGCATACCTTTCGTTCCAACTTCAGTTTTGAATTTATTAAGAGCATACCTTCAGTTCTAAATAAAGTATTAATAAGAGCATACCTCCGTTCTATATAATTTATTAAGAGCATACCTTCAGTTCTAAATAATGTATTAACGCATACCTTCAGTTCTAAATAAAGTATTAATAAGAGCATACCACTCTATAATTTATAGCATACTTCAGTTCTAAATAACATTTTATTAAGAGCATACCTCTGTTCTATACAATTTATTAAGGATACATTTCGTCAAATTATCTTTATATGAGCATACCTATCTATTGTCTATTCCCAAGTGGAAGATGTGTTGTGTCCACTTTGCCATTGTGGGATGGAGCTTTAATGAGCATATCTTCAGTTCTAAATTATTTATGTTTTATATGAGCATACCTTCAGTTCTAAATTATTAATAAAAGCATACATTCAGTTCTATATAATGTATGTGCAAACCTAATTTATAATACGTTAGTAAAACTTTATATCTACGTGTCCATCAAGTAGCATTTTTTTTTTGGAACATTTGCCAAGAGGAAACAAATTCACATGCAACCATAATTTGAATACAGAATAATGTATTAATAGAATATAGTACACAGTAAAGGAAGAATAAAAATAGGATAATCGGAACCAATTTTGGATTGATAAGTGTGTCATACAATGTTCTATATGGGTCAGGTATATACAAAATCATATATATTTAAGCAAGAAAATTTGTAATATAACTCGCAACTATAAGAAAAACCTCTAGAAAAGAAAGCTTTAGTTGATTTTATACCCTACACAGAGAGTTAGTGACTTTTGGCAGACGAGTACACTATAGTGTTACCCAATTGATTGTGAACTTTTACAAACGAGTGATTATACAACTCCAGCAATTCATAAACAATCCAACAGATACAAATAATAATTTGCCAAAAACAAACAATAAACAACATTATTTTGAACAGCAATAAACAGCTTTAATGTTTAAGATATTTGAGTACTTGTATATAGCTGGTAAAACTAGCCGATGACTGGGTTATGTGGAACACTACAATACGCAAAGGTGCAGAATCTTGAAAAAGACTTGAGGGATGAGCTGAAAGGCAAGAGAGAGCGAAACTCGGAAGTTGTCAAAGTAAATAAAACACTTGCCAATTGACCTCCTGTAAATATGAGAAATGCCATAATATATAACTAAAATATGATAATTGTTATGAGCCATCCTTTACACATATCATACAAGAACTTCATTGAAGAACAACAAACAAATATGCTGGATATCACAGAGCAAGTAACATAAACGTCTTACCATTATGTATTAAACCATTCCTTACAGCTATAGATATATACACACACGTTTATGGAGATTTCTTTCAATAAATAACTGTTAAGCAGGTAAATCTCGCACAACCCAAAGCTTATATACAATAAAAAGATCACTAGAGATTGAACAAGAATACTTGAAAGCATAGAACTACTACAATTAATTTATTCATGTTCCCTAATATGTTTGAAACGGTTGAATAAAATAAATAATGTTTGATACAAGACTTAAAATGTTCTTGTCTCGTGAGATTAGTAAATATGTTAAATATAAGCCATATACTATTTCTGTCGGGAAAAAATTACGTAAAATAATGCGTTAAACAAGACTCATATTTTCAACCAATACAGACTTGATAAACCACACGAAACTCAACCAACACCGACTTGATAAACCACACAAAACAACATCATTTTGGTTTATTCTACAACATTCATAGTGTGATGTTTAAAGTAAACATTACAAAATAAGTAATTGTTTGATCCTTCACCTGTAACACAATATGTCATGTATGTGCATCATGGCCTCGATACTGCAATCTTTGAAAGAAAGTTTCTATCTTCTGTGTCCTCATTCTCTCCAGGCAATAACCAGACGTCTTTAAGTCACGGTATAAGGCATCAAATATAAAACGAGGGATGTGGTCAAAGTGAACAAAAGGGCGATTATATACGAAAACAGGTAATAAATTGTTTCACAAAAGTAGTGCAACCGTGTGACATGACAGCAATCAAGTAACAAGATAAGGAAAATGAAGAGAAGCATAAAGAAGGAAAATGTTGATCTGGTTAGTACAAACACACCTATTATCCGATTCGTGATCTTAAAAACTTTTAATGATCCCAGAGATACATCAGGGCATCATTTAGCGGCCAAACCCTCGAGTTTCCACTGTTCAAGATGAGGGGACAGCTGGACAACATTTCAAAGCAGACATATAATTCATAAGTGGAGTATAAAAATAATTTTTCTTCAACACCCACCACCAATAAGAAACTTAAACAGCCACAAGAATCATGCAGAAGCAGCATGTAGATGCTCACATCACACTTGCTCTGCACAACATTCTATTACATCAGAATACTTAACGACAGTAACCAGCAGGCAAATCTAGACCGGGTGAAGTTACTCCAAATATTAAAATACAAATATTAAAATAATAACGGCCAAATATCAACCAATAATCATTCAGCAGAGATAGTTTGAAATGTCTGCAATTAAGGCACAAGTAGTACCATCAAGACAATTTTAGGGGAGACAAGCAGAATCTGTCGACTTGATAGTATTACAATGTGTTTATTTGTATGTATGGGTCGTTATAAGGGAATAGGAGCTGTACATGGTTGCAGAGGGGATTAACATGGTTGCAGAAGGGATTAACAGATTTCTCCGAAGCAAGGACTTACTCTTCAAGAATTTAGCAAACTGCAATGAAATTTTTTAATGACCTTGTAGCAGACGGGATTATATAATTGTTATATAACGTTACGTATCACAATATAAATGTAGCTGATCTCATAGAGCATTACTAATGTATCCACCTGATGTTAGTTGTGCAGGACACCATGAACCTCATATATATATAAATATAAAACACAAACAAGGCAATATGACAGCAACTGGCTGAAAATAAATGAACCATGGCACATTTATGGACACTATTAAGCATATATTTCAAGAGAGATTGTATAAAATGAATAAGAACAGTTTGAGAAACAAGTGAAGAATAAATACGGAGATTACAATAGTGCGTAAACAAAAATTCTGTTGTGTTGTACGAATAGCAAATTTTTGTTAACTGCAGTCCCAAAAATTATGTCGAGCATACAATTTGTTAATGATACAAATATACAACTAGCAGCTAGAGTTTATCTTCAACATACAAATCTGGAACAAAATGATAGGTTAATAAGGTAGAGAAACAATATGCCAATACATTTATTTTTCAATGAATTCAGTGTTTAAAAAAAAAGATAAAGCGGTTTTTTTTAAAACAAGAAAATATTTGATGCAAGGAAATGTAAGAAATTTTATTTTCAGTGCTCCACCAGCAAAGTTGAATGAAAAAGACCAGCGCTTGTACCAGCCAACCGATTGAACTCTGTTGGTGTGCTGAAATGGAAAAGTCTCTGTACATACAGAGGTTAGAAGAAGGGGGGCGTGATAAAAATATGTGTATATATTAACAAGTCCAGCCAACGAGGCACACACACACACAACAAACCTCTCCCTCTAATACAAATTGACGACTGCACACAAGTTGTAGCACAAGATCTGTTCTATTCCCGGAGGAAACAGCTCTCCGATCTATGGGAAATTAAAGGTGACAATTGTGATGTTGACCAGACAAGCCATTGTGCCATTATTAGAAATTTAAGGATGCTTGTAACAGACTGTCAGACCCACCATTATTCGCACGACTGCGGCCTTGCAACCGACCAAGTTTCAGTTTATAACCATCAAACAAACGGGCTGGCGGTGTCCAAAACACATTGGCACTAATAAACTGGCCGGGGTAGATTAAATACCTACGGGTTTGTCCAGAATTGGCATTAGTAAAACAACAAGTAGTTAAAAAATATGTAATTAACATACACATTTTATTTACCTCATTTCTTACAAGATAAAATGATTTACTCTGGCAAAATGTAAACTTGTACAACATGCTTACTCATATTAGAGATGCCCAACCACCTTTCAGGCAAAAGACACTGAAGAACTGTAGACCCGAGAAGCACCATCTTTCTTTCCTTGCTATAAGTCTTAACATTTACAACCTCATGTATTCCAATCTGTTGAGTCTTGCTCATCACTGAAATGAAACTTATTAGGTGCACACACAATACAACAGTAATTGCTCCACGCACTCGCTCTGCACTTCAGCCAAATTTTTTTTAAAATTGCATTAACATTTTCTAGAACCAAATTTAAAAAAAAAAATTAGCATTTTTAATAATAAATAAATAGAACCTAAACTTACTTTTACTATTTTAAAAAAAGTATACTTTTACTAATAATAAAATATAAATAGGAACCTAAACTTACTTTTACTATTTAAAAAAAAGTATACTTTTACTTTAACAAATGTACACATAGTAAACTTTTACTATACTGGATTAAAATAAATGGAATAAATACCGCATGTATTGACTGAGTCTTCCAACATCAAAAGTAAACTGGTTTGGCCGACAACACTTGGATGCGATGGATTCTTACAAGATCTCATATACCTCATCAACACCATTCTATGTATGTGATACATCTTCGAGACTTGTTCTAAAAAGCACTTACAGCTTCAAGACTTACATCTTCAAGACTTGTTCTAAGTAACAACTTGAAGCTAAGACTTACATCTTCAAGACTTGTTCTAAGAAGCAACTTACACTTCAGACTTACATCTTCAAGACTTGTTCTAAGTAAACAACTTGCGACAGCTTCAAGACTTACATCTTCGAGACTTGTTCTAAGTAAGCAACTTGCGACAGCTTCAAGACTTACATCTTTAAGACTTGTTCTATGTAAACAACTTGCGACACAGCTTCAAGACTTACTCTATGCAAGAAACTTGTTACAGCTTCAAGATGTGTGTTGCAGCATCAGAAATTGTTTCAAGTATGTGGTTTATGATGGCGTGTCAAGATGTTTCATGTACATGGCTTGTAAAGAAAGCTTCAAGGCTCGTTTTATAATGTGGTGTGTAATAGTTCTATGTGTGGCTTGTAAACTTTCAGGACACAATGCAAGCAACTTGCTACAACTTTGGGACACAATATACATGCCAGCAGGAATTACTCTATGTATGCAGCTTATGATTGCGACAATATTGTATTTAGACCGCTTGTAAAAACGCCAACACTTGCTCTATTCGAGCGACTCGTCCTTTGTTCTTTTAATGTTGTTGGGTCCATGGCTCACGTGTTTCAAGAACCTTAGTGCACTTCTACCCTTCGGTGCAGAAGTTACCATATGAAAACACCACATGATCTCATCTCGCACTGGATCCTCTTGGAGGTCTGTCTAGACCCTACCCACCACTTGGTATCCCACATTTGTCACTGTACACATGGTCTCCAAGGGTACACGGTTTCCAAGGGTTACAATATGCTAGTACATCTCAACTGCAAGACTTGATTCACATGTTGAAATAGGGGGAAGACTGCAGTAAAACTTGGTAAATAGCGAAATACTTTGTACGTGTTTCGTGATTCACATGTTAGTATTCTAAAGCTCCACCAGTTCCAAGGACAGCATTTCTAAAGTGAAATAAATGGACGATTCACAAACCCAATTTTTTTTAATGGTATGGAGGGGGGAGATCCCAAATGAACTGAAAGAAGTTGGTCTCGATAGCAAGTACTTCGATAGTGTATGCAGAGATGATGCTGAAACCATCAAGCTTATTTTAGTGAATTATGAGGAATTGCAACTGTTGTTTTTGAAAGGGATGGGGAGCGGGCGTTATGCTTTCAGAGCACCAGTTTCCAACCTCGTCATACTTTGCGCATTTCCTTTGTAAGCAATTACTCCATACCAATCTATCCTGGACATTCAATCTTGTGGTATTTAGTCCAATACTTCTCACCTCTCAGTAAAGTATCTTGAACTGCCTCCCACTTCAATGCTTGTTTTTGCAATTATTGTTCATTAATTCATTAGTATCCAAACACATTGTCCATCTCTTGCTTGACCAATTTGTTTTATCAGACATTTCCATCTCTTGCTGACCAATTTGTGGTTTGATCAGACATTGTCCCTCCGCTTCAATTAAGTGTTGATCAGACATTGCTACATCTCTTGCTTGACTCAATTATGTGTTGATCAGACATTGTCCATCTCTTGCTTGACCAATTATGTGGTTGATCAGACATTGTCCATCTCTTGCTTGACCAATTATGTGGTTGATCAGACATTGTCCATCTCTTGCTTGACCAATTATGTGGTTGATCAGACATTGTCCATCTCTTGCTTGACCAATTATGTGGTTGATCAGACATTGTCCATCTCTGCTTTCCAATTATGTGGTTGATCAGACATTGTACATCTCGCTTGACCAATTATGTGGTTCCGTCTTTCACTCAACCAACGTGTCAATTTCAGCAAAACTATCTCATTACCCAGTCAATGATCACTGAACAATAGCAGAAACAAATTTACTATCAGCCATAACCCAGTCGCTGGCTTTCAAGTACCAACCACTAATATAAATCGTTCAGCTACCTTTCGAGTACAAGCTCTAAATATTGTCGTCTTCCACCCAAAACATAAAGGGCACTATTGTTGCTATATTAATCCAACCCAAAAGAAAATATGACACATTCCGAGTATCAAATGTACTAACACACTGAATTCACTCACTATCAGTGATACTGCAGTACTCCAGTCCAGCAGTACAGTGCTATATTGAACCAATACTTATCTATGGCAGCGAATCATAGACAGAACAAGCAATCAATAAGATTGTTCAAAGAAACAGAGATGTGGATTTACAGAAGAATGTTGAAAATTCCATGAACAGCAAATCGGACCAGGAAGTTTCTTCAGGCATAAAATGCGAAGTGTTTCGACCATTTGGCAAGAGGAACAGGAGTTCCTAAAAACAGTACAATTCATAAAAGAATTTGGTCCATTGGTCTAGGCGGGATAGAGAGAAGGTAAAATTCAGGGAAGAAGATATTGTGGAAGACAGGAAGTATATAATGTTTGACATGATTTGACAAAAGATCGATGTTAGAACCGATTAACTGCACCAAGGAGAGAGTTGTGGAGAGACATGATCTATGCCAGCAGTCCTGGATTGATCCATACTAATCCTAGAAGCGCAATCTTGGCACACAATTTACTATTCCATCGCGCCAACTTTTGGTACACTCTCGCAGAATAAGATAAATGGTGATTCTAAAGTTCCAGTGTTTGGTTTTGAATCTTAAAATCAAGTGCCAGAACGTTCAAATTTTCTTCAATATAGTTTCGATACGTTCATTTGTGATCTTCAAATTGTGCAACAATGAAGAACAGGTTGAATCAACCCAGTTAGTTAAATTAGCTCAAATCAAAACGACACAAAAATGCAGTACATAACACACAAGTCCAGACACGGAGGAAGACGGTCAACAAAAAGTACTTACAAAAACAAGACGGACACAATAAGCAGAAACTAAATTCTACTAAAACTAAGACATCGGTTGACAAGTGAACGCAAAATGCATTTCAGAAGCAGTATTTCATTCGAGCAAATATATTTAATGGAGGAACTTCAACCTCTTCACAGAAACCAATACAACATTTCACATTTCTATATTGTCTATAGTATATATATATATTTGCATGGTGATTCTGTCTTGAATTTAACTTTTTCTAACCACAGGTGCAAGATTCCTACTGTAATATAAGTTTTCTAACAAGGGTGTGCTGTGTGTAAGATGTACGTTGGGAATAGTCAATCTAACAAGGGTGTGCTGTGTGTAAGATGTACGTTGGGAATAGTGTGTTGCTCATGGTTTAGTTTTATAAAGTGCAGCATTGCAATAATTATCGTTTGTATATAGAGGTTTATGTGTGACTAGGAAGTATGTTGAAAACTTGGACATATATCATATATATCACAGATGACAAGCAGCTGTCAATCATTATCAGTACAAATAGCACAGAACTGTAGCAACCCCCAGCCCCACACCCAATTTTCAAACCATGAAACCATTGTCCATATCTTAGGTCACATCTAGGAAGTACACAAAACACATTTCACCACGCACGAGACAAGACTTGTATCATCTCGAGGTCATCTGATGAGTTTTCAACTGGACTTATAAACATAGAGAAGGGAACCTGGCATCTCCCAGACTTTGTTGACACTGACATTCCCATAGGTAAGTAACTACATCTCGCTCTACATTTATGTGTAGGGCGGCGCAACATGACGAACTGTCACCGACAGCGGATAGCTCCAAGGGCACGGTATCGCCGACTAGTCAACATCAGATCTTAAACCTGTATACCCAGCAGAGGCAGGGGAAGAAGATGCAAAAGAAATGATTCAAACATATGTCAACTGGCAGGAGTGACTGACATTCTACAACTACTAACCAACCATTTATAACCCATTTCTTTTAGAAACCAACTCATATCTTTAGTGAATTGTCATAAACACAACATACCTGTCAACTACTATCATTTATCAGCAGTTTATGAGTCTTTTTGCCAGGCTACTTATTTTCTTTCAAAGCTACATCAATATACCAATATTCCCAAACTTGATTAACGATATTTTAAAAATAAATTATATAAATGCTTCGTCTGATAAAGACCGTCAAACGTTCATTACAAAATAAATGTTCTTTCCCATTGCAAGATCACCAATAAAGTGGCAGTTTTCAGTGGTTACTAATTTCTGATGCTTCATCTCAACATGCAGGGGATTTGTCAAAGCAAAAATCCATATTAGCATATCGCTTTCCATCATCTAAATTTTAATTTATACATTAAACTGTACGATATGAAAAATCCATATAGCATGCTTTCATCATCTAAATTTTAATTTATACATTAAACTGTACGATATGAAAATCCATATTAGCATGCTTTCATCATCTAAATTTTAATTTATACATTAAACTGTACGATATGAAAATCCATATTAGCATCGCTCATCATCTAAATTTTAATTTATACATTAACTGTCGATATGAAATCCATATTAGTCTTCCATCATCTAAATTTTAATTTATACATTAAACTGAGATATGAAATCCATATTACATATGCTTTCATCATCTAAATTTTAATTTATACATTAAACTGTATGATAGAAAATCATATTACTATCGCCATCATCTAAATTTTAATTTATACATTAAACTGTACGATATGAAAAATCCATATTAGCATATCGCTTTCCATCATCTAAATTTTAATTTATACATTAAACTGTATGATATGAAAAATCCATATTAGCATCGCTTTCCATCATCTAAATTTTAATTTATACATTAAACTGTACGATATGAAAAATCCATATTAGCATATCGCTTTCCATCATCTAAATTTTAATTTATACATTAAACTGACGATATGAAAATCCATATTAGCATATCGCTTTCCATCATCTAAATTTTAATTTATACATTAAACTGTATGATATGAAAAATCCATATTAGCATCGCTTTCCATCATCTAAATTTTAATTTATACATTAAACTGTACGATATGAAAAATCCATATTAGCATATCGCTTTCCATCATCTAAATTTTAATTTATACATTAAACTGTACGATATGAAAAATCCATATTAGCATCGCTTTCCATCATCTAAATTTTAATTTATACATTAAACTGTACGATATGAAAAATCCATATTAGCATCGCTTTCCATCATCTAAATTTTAATTTATACATTAAACTGTACGATATGAAAAATGAGTATGGTCGTTTTGATATTTGTATTACTGTTTGTGAACTTTTTTGTGGCTTTATTTGGTATCACTTTAGTAGGTCATACTAGTTTTTAACCTTCAAAGGTTGACAGGTATGTATCTCCCCAATTTAACATCCTCCTAACTGATCGATATAATTTTTTCATCAGTTATTACAAATATATTTAGAAATTTATTACCGACAATCTAGAAGAATCAGTCACTCCTGTATTATCATTTTACTGTCACAGACAAAATACTAAATTATTGCAATTAAGGGCCTCAAATACATTTGCAAAACTAAATTATTATGAAACGGCATACCATGTTATTTGTGAAGTTCCATATAATTTTAACGACAGATTAGACTAGATTTCAAACTAAATTTGAAAGACAGCTTAGTCCCGCTAAATAATTTGACAGCTCGCCCCCAAATAATTTCACAGCTTAGCCCAGGCTAAATAATTTGACAGCTTAGCCCCCTGAATAATTTGACAGATCAAACCCCGCTAGATATTTGAAAGACAGCTTAGACCCGCTAAATAATTTGTACATAGCTTAGACCCGCTAAATAATTTGACAGCTTGACCCGCTAAATAATTTGACAGCTTAGACCCTGCTAAATAATTTGAACAACAGCATTAGACCCGCTAAATAATTTGAAGACAGACGCTTTAGTTCCCGCTAAATAATTTGACAGATTAGACCCGCTAAATAATGACAGTTAGACCCGCTAAATAATTTACAGATTAGACCCGCTAAATAATTCGACAGATTAGACCCGCTAAATAATTCGACAGATTAGACCCGCTAAATAATTGAAGATTAGACCCTGCTAAATAATTTGAAAGACAGCTTTCCCCACTAAACATTTTGAAAGACAGTCCAGCTATATAATTTAAAAGACAATTTAGCTTCAATTGGTTATAGCTCTTCATATACTTCTGAAAGACGGTTTAGCTACCGAACAATTTTGTAATATTTTATGTAATTTGAAATGTAGCTTACTGACATATTTGCTACAGCTTACAAATATAATTTGTGATATTTCACATTTATGTATATCTGGGCTGTCCACAATTTTACTGGCCCGGTCCAAGTCATCTAACTGGACAGTCAAAGTCTTTCATCTAACTGGACAGTCCAAGTCCACTTAGCTGGTCAATCCATCATATGTAAATTGGAAGATTGTACATAATTTTGGTTTGGTCAGCTCACCATGTAGTTTGACAGTTTCACATAAAATGGTAGCCCACAAAGATTTTTAAAATTACGTCATGTCTTGCAACAGAGCAGTCATAAATTGCGATAGATGATATAATTTGAGACAGATGATGTAATTTGAAGCGTAGCAACATCCAAACAAATACGCATATTTGTGCAAACATTGTATGAAGCAGAAAAGTAGACACTGAGCAGACAGAGAGCGTTTAGGTCGGGCAAGAGCGACAAATACTTCCAACAACTAAGAGTGAAAAGACCAGCTCAGGGAGATAATTTAGACAACTTCGGATTTTATCACATCAAGCAACATGACATTTAAAAACCATCTTGGATGGTAGAAAGGCAGGATAGACGGTAGAAGGTAATGAAGCAGAAGAAAGTCAGGTAGGTAAACATCAGGAAATTGACAGACTGTACCTTGAGGGAGCGACACACAATTGATCTTTGATTGATGTAATTTGAGACAGAGATGTAATTTGAGACAGATGATGAATTTGAGACAGATGATGTAATTTGAAGATCATGAATGATTAATGAATCAAATACAATTTCGAGGTAAATCAAAATACTTTGAAACATTTCATAGCGAGCCCTGTAATTTGGAATATATATATATATACCATTAGTAATGAAGGCAGGACAATGTAAAATATGCACCTTTGTATAGTATACCCAATCATGTAAGACCAGTTAGTGGCAGCGCGTCACAGGTAACCGGCAGATTTGCGAGGTATTACAATGCAGTACAACCAGGGCGAGTAGTAATCGCGGTTTACTTACACACTCACGCAGCCAAGATTTTTACACTTACTTCTGAAACAAATCAATGACATTTATGAAAATAACGTGTTCCTGGAACAAAGAGTAGATAGATATTGTATATTTATATATTTATAATAAAAAACACACAAGAGTTAAGCAAGCGTTTTTCATAATTGAACAGCTCATGGCTCATATAATAAAGAGAATAGGTCTTATTTTCATTTCTTTATCTGAATAACAAATTTTATTAACAATCTTCATTAAAAATATTGGAATAAATGTTAATAAAAACAATATAAATTATGAAAATAGCTTCCCCCCCACCACAAGAAGTTAAATTTGAAAGTTGGATCCCATGTCCCATGCATATTGATCAAAGTATAACAGTACATCACACTTAGCTAAACTAAATGAAGACATGTAACTTACTTTGCATTTAATTTGGACAATATTATTTTGTCCTTTACTTACATAGGGTTTAACTGACAACAATATTATTGATTTAAAAAATGATTCTCGGAAATGGGTTAATTCTTAAATTTTCATGTTTGTTTGCAAGACCCTTGTGTTAAAGGGCATGCCTCTGCTTAAAGAGCTTTAATCCCTACCTACGGTCATATGAACAAATCAAAATGGTGGACAAGTCAACACAGAGCAAATTACAAAGAACTTACTACTAACTTTAACGATGCTAGTATATGCTTTATGCCACGACAATCGGTAACAAAACCTGTTAGTCGAGACACGTCCGTTTACTTGGTATTAAATTTCAATTTTGTCAAAACACTTTTATATTATATAATCATTGACACGTATCATCGTCGTATGGCGGTATGCTGTGGTGTATGCCCGAGTCGCTAATTTCGGTCACTGACATTTATTATTTACTAGTACTACTACTACTGAAGAAACATTTGATCAAATTTGCTACTAGCGGCGAATTAAAACGTTCTCAAAACAAACTTGAAAAACAGTCATAGTGTGCAATTATAACAAAGAAATGGTACTTACCACTTGCCCATTGTTTGGTCTTGTAGACTTCAGAACAGTGACTGCCTGCTCACTTCGTCTAACTTTCAGAATCGTAGACTTATTAGCTAGCTACACGTAACGGCTACGTCGAACCATTTTACATTTATATTGTAGCTACAGACAGAACGGTAAAATAAACGCCCGGACAAAAGCCGGGCGTATCTATCGCACACGTTCATATCGGCTCTATCTCTAACCGTTTCGAATTCCTCAAACACCATTTGTGTCTTTCTATAGCTGAACTAAAATATTTTCTGTCGCAACAGCAACACTTTCTTGCTTCAACAAGTTTCATCGTGGCGGTATGAATGCGCACATCCGCCCAGACCCTTTTTATACCAAAACTCGGCGACCAGAACATTCTATCATTATCATAAATAGATTGTTGAAACGTCAAGCTAACGTCTATGAGGCTCCATCCAGGAAACAAATATATCTTAAAATCTTAATAACAAACATTCTATATGCATAAAAATGAAACATATGTTATCTAAACATGCACCTTATAAGTTTTACACTTATGAATTTATAACTTGTTCTTCTAGTTGCAAAATAATGCTCAAATATGAAAAATTAACTTAATTATGTACTCCGTATGTTATTTCTTGTCTCCTTGACAGAGCCTCAATGCGGTTAATTATAGATGACGTGCTGGTTAAAAATAGAATATTGCGATATCTTTTGCACACGGCTATCTCTCATCCTGAAACCTGGTTACCAACCAATCACGTGGCATGACTGGGAGAACTTGTTTATCATGGAAATTTACAGCGCATTATCATAGGCGTTTCTGACAGAAAATAGGGACATACCAAAAAAAAACAGCTCTATATGGTTCTTTACTTTTCACTGTATATATGTTAATACACATACAAAAATTATTAATTTTCTGAGCTATGTTTGTACCTGACATCCGATAAACATATATGTTACCAGGGGGCTTCGGTTTGTGTTATCGTATAACCAGTCGTGTTTTTTCTCTGCTCACTATTGAGGGTTTCCCTATGACAGACCAGATCTGATACCATGATACAGTATAACATCAGATGTTGTAATTTAAAGTGGGGTTTCGAAATGTTATCATTAATCTTTGAAGAGAATATAGAGACTGAAGCAACATGAAAGATCAACTCGAAATTAAACAGCTGATAGAAGATAATGCAAGGGATGGTGATGTTGCTAATAAATACTGATAGGTATTACAGTGACGACTCGTGATCATTTTTGTTGGTGGGACCAGACACACATTTTC
Organism: Arion vulgaris; assembly: GCA_020796225.1. Lineage (NCBI taxonomy): Eukaryota > Metazoa > Mollusca > Gastropoda > Stylommatophora > Arionidae > Arion > Arion vulgaris. Next base: position 69,875,853 of record CM036759.1, read on the forward strand.
GGGGAAACCATGATGTTTTGGTTAGATTATATTTTAATTTATTAAATAATAAATACACGTTAGATATTATTTTGGTGGGCCCGGCCTCATTGGCCCTTAATGACGAGCCGCCACTGGGTAATGTACATCGTGGTGAGAAGTCTAGCTGTGTTTCCTGGCTAGCATGCATGTTTGAGTTATTGCCGAGCGAAGCGTGCAGGACAACTACATGATATCTGTTGGGGAAGGTTGTGCACCTGGTGGTCTCATTGCTATGCATACCCTTCGACCTCTGTTGGGGAACATTGAGCATCTGTATGCATACCCTTCGACATCTGTTGGGAACGATTGAGCACCTGGGGGTCTCAATGCCCTGACGTCGATTCAGTAACAAATAACCTGGGATTTTTGTCTGTTTGTAAAATCTTAGTTACGAGTCTGTACAAATGTGTGTCCTGTTGGGTAATATGTTATGTTATGTTATGCGATCGACGTCATGGCACATTGGGCATTCCCATTCGTGCTCTGTCCTCCGCGGTAGCAGCAATGTTGGGTAATAGGTATACACTTTGACTGAAATTCAGATGTGCATGCCCTACATCTCGTAGAGGCACACAGTACTCATGTTCTCGCAGATCACAAATTAGACAGATCACCATAGAAACATCATAGTGGGATGAAAGTACCTCTTCTATATTATTATTATGAAATATATATTTTCCTTGCTCTGTGTCTACATTGCTGCTGAAGTATGTGCATGATTCTACCCCTTGGAGTGGGATTTCACCCAGGGAGATCTGATTGTCGTCCGTTTGGTTAACTCTCATCATCTTTGTCTTTCCCTTGTGAATGTTCTGCTCTACTGTGACCTCCGGTGAAGTTTGTTTAGTTTATCTTACATCTGGTGTGCGTGCACGCAACAGACGAGCTATATCATCAGCGAAGTTCAGATCGTACAAATTCTCAATCAGTTGAATTGTATTTCTTGGCGGTATTTACTGTTACCCTCATAATCCCGTCTATAATCAGGTAGAACAATATTAAAGCTATGCAGTATTTCTGACGCCGCCTATGACAAACGAGCTGGTTTTTTCTAGTATTCTTGCGCGGTCAGGGTCGCGCCTGTCGCAGCAAATTATTCTTTGTTGTTTATGTTACAAAACTGTAATATTTGTGTGTGGCATATTGTTGGTAGTTATATAATACTGTCTATATCGCATATATTTATTAATTATGAATGGATATTCGTCGGATAGCATGATCGGATACATCAAAACAAATAAACACATCAACCTTAGGAGTAGGTCACTTAATTATTCTCTGTCCTTCACCTTATCTTCACTTCCTGATTTGTTGACAAAATTCTCAGTACAACAAAGTTAATTCTAATTTCTTCTTGTAGAGTCGTTGTTTAGAATTAAATTTCCGTTTTCACATCTTGTTCTGAATATGATAATATATCAAGAAAACTTATCACTGTCAATATAGATTGTTGCAATATCATATAGGAATAATAATACATGTAATAATATGCTGAACAGATTTACAGAGATAGAAGATGAACGATATTTTAATGAATAAGCAACACAAATATACCCACGCTTATTATCAAAGCTGTCAAATTACATTTTTTATATAAATCACAATGCTATAAATCACAATGTTATAAATCACAATGCTATAAATCACAATGCTATAAATCACAATGATATACATCCATGCTATAAATCACAATGCTATATACATTCATGCCATAAATCACAACGCTATATACATCCAGGCTATAAATCACAATGCTATATATCAATGCTATAAATCACAATGCTATATATCAATGCTATAAATCAAAATGTATAAGTCAATATATTTTGGTCAACATCGCACTAGTGTTAAAACATGCTCAGAAAGAAACTCTTATTTTCTTTTTGAAATCATTTCATCACTTCATACTTCACCTCTTCATCACAACTGAAGTGCTGCTCTGTCAAGTGATCCTTTAGTTCTTAGAACAGGTGCAGATCACGAGGAGCCAGGTCTGGGCTATTTGTTGGATGTGACAGCACTGAAAAGGAATTGCATCCTGTGTTGCTGCACTTGTGTGATGACACTTGGCGTTGTGGTGTTAAAGAAATGTTTCATTTCTTCTGTTCAATGCAGTCAGAATTTCAATATTCATAGTTTATTGTTGTTTCTTTTTGAGAAAGTCTACAAGAATAACTCGTTGAGAAATCAGTACTTCGATCCCATCTTCATGAAACTGATCATCTCTCTCTCTCTCGCGCGATCACCGCCCAGACCAATGTACCAGATCTCCCCATAAATTTTATTCATGTGGAAATCTGATCCATGCAGCCTTAGCATTGGCGTGTTTTACGGCACATCTTCAGCACCATTTGGAGCTCTGGTGCTTATCCGTCGACGATGTGTCCGGTTTCAGCCAGCGTTTACTGGGTTCGCTCTCCGTTCTGTAGCCATCTAGTGTTTTAACGGTGTGGGGTAGCTAGTCCTACGCCCAACCTCCTTAGTCGTCTCTTACGACATGCGTGGCAGGTAACAGTGGTTCTATTCTTTACACCTCAATTTAGCCCCAGCAACCTTTCGGGCAAAACTGATCATCTGAAGTCACAGATCTACCACTTGGTGGTTTGTCATTCCTTCCTTCCTTTCGTTCGCTTGAAATATGTCTATATATTCAATGTTGTCTCTGTATGAACTTCACTGTCTTTTGTAGCTCACACAGAGGTCCTGTGTTTTCTGTCGAGTGTTGTTTCGTTAGGCAAGTGAGTTTGCCTCAGTGTATCATATTCAGGACAGTCTTGAGTATGTTCTGCAGTCTGGTGTGCCTGTCCACATGTACACATGGCTGAATGCCAATCTTGAATTTGTTATATGTGGCTGCGGAGCAGTTGTTTCCTGTTCTAAGGCGCAGAATGACAACTTGTTCCAATCTGCTCATATTATAGTGATCGTCTTGTGTTGGTATTTGTGGCTTTCTCATTGATTTAATCATCCTTTTCTTTTGGTGGTAGGTAACTGGCACATGCGGTTGCTCTCCTGCAGCACCTTCCTTGGCCAATTGGTCTGCTGTTTCCTTTCCTGGTATTCCACAGTGAGATGGTATCCACTGCAAGACGGCCCTGCGCTGCTTGGACAATTTAGACAGTAGGGTCTGTAGACCTGGCAATTTTCTGGACTGAAGTGCTTGGAGTGCTGATTTTGCATCAGTCAAAAATACAACAGGTTCAGGATCGGGTCTGGTATTCAACAGTTTTTCAGTTGCCACCTTGATTGTCTGAATTTCTGCATCACAGTTGTGACCGAATTTCCCCGTTGGTACTTTAATCGCATCTCTAGCGTTGTTTGGGTATTCTATGTACACTCCTGCTCCTCCATTCTTCACTGCATTTTCTGCTGACCCATCCGTGTATACCGGACCAAAAGATCGTGTGGTATTCTTCATCAAGTAAACTGAGAGTGACTGTCTTGCGTTGTATGCTGTTCTGCTCATCCTTGTCGAGTATTCCTTTAGTTTGTCATTCAAATCTGATTTACCAATTTCTCCATCTTTGACACGATTTACCCAGCTTCGTGCTATTTCATACCAACACTATGATGACCATAAACGGCTTGCATACGTCTGTGAATTTTAATTGAAAGAAAATGTTACGATATTTGAACCCATCAACTCTACTCCATTTCGATATGTACTGAGCGGGAAAATGTTATCATTTTTGTGTGAACAATCATAGTGCATAGTGAAGGGGAGTGTCTTGACTGTAGGTAATTGGATTGATAAAAAGTATGTTTTGATGCCCTAAAATATAACAGTGGGTGAAAACCAATATGTTTATCTTTCCGTAGTTTGCTCTGTGCTTTAATCACATCGTCTGTTGTGACTGAAATATTTATTATGAAGTGGTAGTCTTTACCACAGATGCTGCAGGTGAAGCTCCCGCTAAAAGATAAAAGGTGTCCTCTGCCTCTCCTGCCTTCTGTGCTCTTTTTACCTCTATTTGATGGTATTGTTCTGCTTTTTTTTAATCGTCCCTCCTGTCGTTCACCATGCTTGCCTGTCTTTGGCCCCCTCCCAATTTTCTTTGTCTATGGCATGAAGTTAGAACACCTTGCTGTCAATGAAGTATAATAATTTGCCAATGCTTTTAGTCCCAGTTACGAGTTGGTCATATAGTTTTTTTTGGGATTGTACCATCATTCCGGCCCCGTTCCCAGCCATCTCAGACGCCCTGACTCAAAAGGGGGCATGTTGGTACCAGCACTGCCCAGGACCTCTATATTGGAGAGTGGTCTTGCCATCGGATGGATTTTTGTCTGGCAGGGCATGGGAAGGTGTTGAGGCGAGTTTTGTCTAAAATGGGCCCCACGTCTCACTTATACAACAGACGGGGAAAATATTGTTTGAACAATGCCTTTTATATTCATGGTGACATTTTTGCATTTCAAAATTGGCGCCATTTGTTTTTGATTTAATTTACTTTTTGCACTTATTTGGACTATCAGCGCCCGGACCGAGGCAGCCCAAAGAACTGCATGGTCCGGACGCAGGGGAGACCAAGGGACATGGTCACAGGACGAGGGGCAGACAAAAAGGGAGATGTCACAGGCCCAGAGGAGCCCAAAAAAGGACATGGTCACATGACCCAGAGGCAGAAAAAGCAGGACAAGGTCACATGCGCAGGGGCAGACCAAAGGAAAAACGTCCTAAAAAGGGCATTTGATGATGAGCGTGGTCCCTGTTTTTCCCCGGGGAATTTAGTTAGTTTAAATCTAGTTGAAATTTTGAACCTTTTTTAAAGTGACATTTGTTACCCTTTTTTCCACTGATCACCCAAGTCGTTCCTCTTTTTTTCCCCATCAATCCCTTTTACACTCTTCCAACGCTTGTAGTCAAGTTTTACACTTTAACCAGTCAATCCTCCGACGCTTTAGTCAATCCCCCGACGCTTAGTCAACCTCGATTTTGAGTAAATCTCGATGCTTGTAGTAATCCTCCGATGCTTGTAGTCAATCCTCCGATTTTTTAGTCAATCCTCCGATGCTTTAAATCCCCCGATCTTGTATAATCCTCCGATGCTTTAGTCAATCCTCCACTTTATTCCTCCCCTTTATCAATCCCCCGGGCCTTTTTAGTCAATCCTCCGATCTTGTAGTCAATCCTCCGATGCTTGTGTCAATCCTCCGATGCTTGTAGTAAACCCCCACGTTTGGGTTTTTAACCCTCCGACGCTTGTAGTCAATCCTCCGACGTTGAGTCAATCCTCCGATGCTTGTAGTCAATCCTCCGATGCTTGTAGTCATTCCTCCGATGCTTGTAGTCAATCCCCCGCGCTTTAGTCAACCCTCCGACGCTTGTAGTCAACCCTCCCCCTTTTGGGTCTCCTCCGTGCGACAATCCTCCGGGCGAGTCAATCCCCCGATGCGTTATCTCCTCCGATGGAGTAAATCCTCCGATGATTGTAGTCAATCCTAGCATAATCCTCCGATGCTTGTATAATCCTCTGATGCTTGTGTCAATCCTCCGATGCTTGTAGTCAATCATCCGTGTTTTAGTCAATCCTCCGATGCTTGTAGTCAATCCTCCGATGCTTTATAAATCCTCCGATCTTGTAGTCAATCCTCACCTTGATCAATCCTCCGGCTTGTAGTCAATCCCCCGACGCTTGTAGTCAATCCTCCGATCTTGTAGTCAATCCTCCGATGCAATCAATCCCCCGATGCGGATCAACCCTCCATGTTTAGTCAACCCTCCGACGTTGCCCCCCGACGCTTGTGTCAACCTCCACGCTTGAGTCAATCCTCCGACCGTAGTCAATCCTCCGATGCTTTGTCAATCCTCCGATGTTGGTATTCCTCCGATGCTTGTAGTCAATCCTCCGCCTTTAGCAATCCCCCGACGCTTGTAGTCAATCCCCCGACCTTGATCAATCCTCCGATGCTTGTGTCTCCCCCAATGCTTGTAGAATCCCCCAAACTTTTTAGTCAATCCCCCAAACGTAGTCAATTTTCCCAACGCGGTCAATCCTCCGATGATTGTAGTCAATCCCCCGTGCGAGTCAATCCCCCGATGCTTGATAAACCCTTGATGCTTGTAGTCAATCCTCCGGTTGTAGTCAATCCCCGATGCGTAGTCAATCCTCCGATGCTTGAGTCAACCCTAAATTTTGGCAATCCTCCGATGCTTGAAAATAATCCTCCGCCTTGTATCAATCCTCCCGCTTGTAGTCAATCCTCCGACGCTTTGAATAATCCCCCGATCTTGAGTAAAACCTCCGATTTTTAGTCAATCCTCCGATGGTAGTCAATCCCCCGATGCTTGTAGTCAATCCTCCGACGATTGTACAATCCCCCGCGCTTGTAGTCAATCCTCCGACGCTTGTAGTCAACCCTGATGCTTGTAGTCTCCTCCGATGCTTGTAGTCATTCCTCCGATGCTTGTTAATCCCCCACGCTTGTAGTCAATCCCCCGCCTTGAGTCAATCCTCCGACGCTTTTCAATCCTCCGATGGATCAATCCTCCAATGCAGAACCCCCAAACCCTTTATCAATCCTCAACGCTTGAGTCAATTTTCCCAAAGCAGTCAATCCTCCGATGCTTGAGTCAATCCTCCGTGCGTGTAGTCAATCCTCCATCTTGTATTTCCCCTCCGATGATTGTAGTCAACCCCCGATTTTTTAGTCAATCCTCCGATGCTTGTAGTCAATCCTCTGATGTTGTAGTCAATCCCCCGATGCTTGGTCAACACCCGATGCTTGTGTCAATCCCCCGATGCTTGTAGTCAATCCTCCATGCTTGCAACCTCCACGCGTAGTCAGTCCTCCGATGCTTGTAGTCAACCCCCAGCTTTGTCAATCCCCCGTGCTTGTCAATCCTCTGATGCTTGTAGTCAACCCCCGATGCTTTAGTCAATCCTCCGATGCGATAATCCTCCGATCTTTGTCAATTCCAGTTGAGTCAATCCTCCGCCCTTTTTAGTCAGTCCCCCGAGCTTAAAATAATCCCCGATGCGGTCAATCCTCCGTGCTTGTAGTCAACCCTCCGACGCTTGTAGTCAATCCCCCATTTTTTGGTCAATCCTCCATGCTTGTGTCAATCCTCCGATGCTTGTAGTCAACCCCCCCTTGATCAATCCTCCGATGCTTGTAGTCTCCTCCGATGCGAGTAAACCCTCCGTGCTTGTAGTCAATCCTCCGATGCTTGTAGTCAATCCTCCATTTGATCAATTTAAACAACCCTTTCCCGTCTCCGTCTTCATTTTTTTTTTTATTCCCCAACCATATCTCCAATTTCATTAGTTTCGATAGTTTACGAAATTTATCATTTCGAAACTTGTAACCCCCAAAAAAGTGCAAGACAGGATATTAAAAAACGTTTACTCAAAATCATCTTTCCATTTAAAAACAATAAGTGTTCTCTCCATGCTTGGTGGGGGAAAAATATTGGTTGAAAAAAGTTAAAAAAGTCCCCCCATTCCGATTGCCAGAGAAACCTGGGGGTTTTCTTTGATTCGTTTTTTGACAAATTTTTAAACACCCTTTTTGATATGTTTGATCTTTTTCCAAAAAACTGATACGTTGCACATTGGTTTGGGACCCCCAAAGCATAACACGTTTAGGAAAATGCATCCCATTTCGCCCAAAACCCGATGGGGTAATAACGATAACATATCTTTTTTTTATTTTGGTCTTCCCCCGAATTGAACACGGGGCTCTCCCTGGCAGTCAAGAAAATCCCCTCCCAAAATTTTGACGTGTTAAATACAAATACCAAAACAAATATTGCGTAACATTTACTTCATCATCCTTTAACATGTTACCCAATTAAAACATGGATACATCGTTTCTTTTTTAATTTTTTATACCATTTGGTTGTTGAAATTTTGATATGAGACGAACCAATATGGTTTTTTAATTTTTTCATCTTTCCATCTTTAAAACTTCTTCAAATTTCAAGTCCGGGATGTCCAGATATCGAAACAATGGGGAAAAGACAACTGTTACTTTGTTCCCTTTCGTGCCAAAGGCCATAGAACAAGGTTTAGGTCTCCGTACTTTTTGCTAGCGTTGAGATCTTGTATAGTTTACATCCCAATAGTTTCTTTCTTGTAGGATTGTTCTTCGAAGAGTGTTTTTGGTCTTTACGTTTTTCCCCCCCACCACATACGGACTTGTCGATTTAGTCATACATACAGTTTCATTACATACAGTTTCAGCACAGAACATACTACGTGACGTAACACCTATTGTCTCCTGAGACAAAGAGGCCAATGAATGAATGAACAGTTTCATTCAACTCATTCTTATATGAGAGCCGCGGTAGCGTAGTTTTTAGTGAACTCGCTTCTCAAGGCTGGTGGTCTGGGTTCAAGTCCGCAGTGTGCGTGGAATTTTCCGACCGCGACGGTTCTCTGTCAACCCAGCCTCAACTGGGACCAGACATGCTCTGGGAAAGTAAAGGCGGCTGGTGATGCTACCACATCACCCATCGTGTCCGACGGTCAAGAAAATACAGGCCTAACACTGTATTGCCCTATATATACGAGGTATGAAAGGGTTCTGTAGAAGGCCCCAGGATTAGAGGGAAAGGTTCTACACCACAGGTGGTGGTAAATACTAGACAGGTAGTTTTAGATAGATGAGTCTTGGTAGATATAATATATTAGCAGACTGTAGTGGTTGCAAAACCAATTCTGCACACTAGCAGATAGCAACGCTAAAACGAGACATTGACGTAGGGAATCTAGTTGACGTAGCTTTGTGTAGTGATCATGTAGCAACGTTAGTGAACATAGGAAGAACGACATAAACATTGCAAGAAGATGGATGTTTTTTGTCTGTCAAACATCAATAAAGATAAGGAAATTGAACAAAGAGTTATGGTTGTTTCCTATGTTGTACCATCATGTGAATGTTGTTTTTGTTGTACCATCATGAAAGTTGTTTCCTATGTTGTACCATCATGTGAATGTTGTTTCCTATGTTGTATCATCATGTGAATGTTGTTTCCTATGTTGTATCATCATGTGAATGTTGTTTCCTATGTTGTATCATCATGTGAATGTTGTTTCCTATGTTGTATCATCATGTGAATGTTGTTTCCTATGTTGTATCATCATGTGAATGTTTTTTCCCTATGTTGTATCATCATGTGAATGTTGTTTCCTATGTTGTATCATCATGTAATGTTGTGAAGACCATCTAATAAACATTCAGGGGAAACCATCAAAATAATAAACAACACGAAAAGGAAAACAATATGAAAAGGAAAACAATATAAAAAGGAAAACAATATGAAAAGGAAAACAATATGAAAAGGAAAACAATATGAAAAGGAAAGCAATATGAAAAGGGACGGCTGAACATTAAGAAAGGGAAAACCCCAAAATCATAAGGGGAAGAAACCACAGCCTAAGTAAACAACAACATCGTCTCGATACATTTTCAGAAATCAGCATCAAAATAATAATTTAATAAAGTAGAACTATAACAGTTCCTTTACTTTACTTATATATAATGTGTATATAATCTTATATAATGTATATATAATGTGTATATAATGTATATATAATGTATATATAATGTATATATAATGTATATATAATGTGTATATAATGTGTATATAATGTGTATATAATGTGTATATAATGTGTATATAATGTATATATAATGAATATATAATGTATATATAATGTATATAAAAAAATGTGAACAGTTATGAATATATTGGTTCACTACTAAAACAGATGGAAATGGGATGAAGGAAATTAAAAGAACAAACATGGCTTTACAAACAAATTAAACAACTAAAATGGAACGGAACTGATAAGAAAACAAAGATCAAAATACTAAGAGCATGCTTATTCCCAGGGGCAATGTAGGTGTGAAGCATGGACATTTAATAAAGCATGGAAAACATATATGTGCTTTTGAAATAAGTGTTACAGAAGAGCCCCTCCATATTTTGGGACAGAGAAGAGAACAAATAGATCTCTTTTCTCTTGGTTTCCCCCAGCCTGATGGACCAACTTCTATCATGAATTTAACTGTTGTTTTTGGGACTGTCCTCCGACAGCTTTTCGCGAAGCTCTGTGTGTTTTGGCCAGTACTTTCTCATACCTGCTAACCGGGGACAGTCTTGCAAGACGTGTTCTGCCGTCATGTCTGCCATTGCATGGGCAGGCTAGTTGGAATTTAAATTTATGGAACATGTGCGCTCGGAGTTTGTTGGGCCCGGTACGGAGGCGAAATATGGTAACTTGTTCACTGCGCGAGAGACCATAGTAACGTCACTGTCTGTGTACTGGGTGTTCTTTTTGCCCACTTGCTTCGATAGTGCGAACGATGGTTGCTTTGACTTCCTAGCTGATCTCGAGATCAGCTGGGGTGCATCGCCCGCCCTTTTTGGCTAGCTGTCGGCCGCTTCGTTTCTAATGTTGCAGTGTGACGGTATCCACTGGATGACAGTGCGTTTGAGTGAACTCGAGTTCAGCGAGGACGTTTGAGCTCATTCATCCGTTTTGCCAACGCATTTGAGTGCGTGATGACCGATAGAGCATCGGGTGAATATCAGACCTTTTGCGTGTAGTGTTTTTCTCCAAGATCATTTGGCCGCCTTTTGATTCCTCGCCTCAGCTCAAGTTATTCAGAGCCGTTGCAATCGCTTTCTTGACCGTGACTTTCTTGGAGATTTTAAGCACTATTCCTCCTCCGCCATCGCTTATTGCGTTATTGGCCGACCCGTCCGTGTAGACGTGCGTCCACTCATTTTCAGGGTACTCTGATTCTATGTACTCTTCTGCTGAGTTTTTCTGTCGAGGTTCGTTTGGTCCTTTGCACATTATGCCGGGGATTGATTCCTTAGTTCTGGCATTTTTGTTTTCCATGGCGGCACTTTGTCGATTGCCGGGATTGTTTAGCTGTGCTTTTGGACAGGACTGGGTGGTCTGTGGTCAGTGCGTTAGAGATTCTAACGAAGTTAGATCTCTGTATTCTCCACTTTCCGGATTGAAACATTCTTTCATGCTTTGGGATGCGATTCGAGCCGTTTGAGTTTTTCCGCAAGTACTACTACTTTCTTGTCCCTTCGGTCAGTCTTTGGGTTTGGGATGCCTGTGATGGTCTCCATCGCCTTGATGGGCGTGGACTTATGGCTCCAGTGATAATGCGTAGGGCCCGGTTTTGACTGCTGCTCACTTTGCGAATTGCTTGTTCGATGCATTGCTCCACGCTGCCATACCGTATTTAGGACCGGTCGACTCTACCAGAGTAAAGGTCTTGAGAATTTCCCGTTTGCCCCCCATGGGGAACCTGGAGTTTTGCATCATTGTTAGCCGGTTCTTTTTCCCGTAGCATTTCGATCTGGTACCAAGTCAGCTTTCTGTCGAGTGTGACTCTAGGTGTTGGGGTTTTATTTTCTGGAAGGTTCTGCCCATTGACTTTAAGCGTTATCTTGTAATCCTTGTTATTCTGGGAGAAACATGTAAGTGGTCTTTAAAAGGATTTATTTTCATATTCCATTTTGCTGACAAATTTCAAGGTTATTTAATGTAGCTTGCAGTCGATTTTTCTGCTGTGGGCATTGACTCTTCTCTCGCCCATATTGCCAGGTCGTCGGCATACATGGCGAGTGAACTCGTCTGGGAGGCATGTTCAATGTCATTGACGAAGACTAGAAAGAAGTCGGTGAGAACACTCCTCCTGGGGGACTCCTTGCTCCAGTGTGGCCTTCATCTTTTTTACCCTGAACCTGAACCCTTGCTGTTCTGTTCTGGTATCTATCGAGCCAATTGTACATTCTTTCCTTTACGCCGAGGGTGAGCAGTTTTAGCCTTAATCCTTCTTTCCAGACTGTGTCAAAGCCTTTTCCATATCTACCAAGACTGCAGTGTCTGTTTTTCTTGGAAACCGTCCTCGATTCCCTGACAATGTAGGTTACTTGATCCTCTGTGGATCTGTATCTCCGAAAACCGCCTTGTTGTGCCTTAAGCAGCCCTTTGCTCTCCAAGTGCCAGGATAAGCGTTTGTTCACCATGCGCTCCATAAGTTTGCCCATGCAGCTTAGGAGGCTTATTGGTCTGTAACTCGCTGGGTCAAGTTTATTTTTGCCTGGTTTTAGGATGGGCACCATGATTGCTTCTTTCCATTCTTGCGGTACTATGCCTGTTTTCCACGACATGTTGAGAACGGCCAGTAGAGCGACCTTTGCTCTGATTCCCAGGTTTTTAAGCATCTCATTGGTGATCCCATCTTTCCGGGCGACTTTCTGGGTTTCCCGGTCCCTTAAGCCTCTTCCAGCTCGTTACGGTGAATGGTCCGTTAGGTGACTATCTGTTTTTCGGCTCGCCTTTAGAGCCCCGATTTTCTCTTGGTGGCATCAACTTTTTTCCTTTGCTATGCACTCTGCTGACTTCCGGCATATTGTTGCATCAGGATGTTTGCTGCTTCCTACCCGAAGCCATCTTCTTTTTCTTGTTGAGGGCTAAGGTGGTCTGCTGGGGTTTCATCGTCAGCGCTTGGCCCGCCACAGTTTATGGCCGTCCCTATCGAGGTTCAGGGATTCGGTTGTTTTTACTAACTCTGTCTCGCCGCCTTTTACTCTTCTGTATTTTGCTGCTGCCGCCTTGTAGACAGTGTTTGTCTCCACTGACTGTGCATGCTCTGCCTCGCCTCTTGTCTTCTCAAGGTCTTTTTCAAGCTTCTGAACCTCTGCTGTCCAGTATGGCTTGTAATCCTTTCGTGCGCCCTCTGGGGATGGTTTCCTGCGCGTTTCAGGTTGCTTCTGACAGTTCCCTGCACGATTTTGCAGTTTTTCTTGTCATGCATGTTGATTCGTTCAACATTTGCATCGTCAGGTCCATACTGTTCCAATTGGTTTTATAGTTCCACCGTGCAACCACATTTTGGGCTCAGGTACAAAATTGAGGTCACTTGCAATTGACAGGCCTATGGTCCATCCCTAGTTGGTGGGTAACCGTACGGACTACTTTGGTGGATATATCGCTTGTTGCAAAGGCCAGATCAGGGGTATCGTTGGCGTTCTCGAGTAGAAAGTTGGTGGATCGTCTGGAGCGTTGATGAGGAACAGATTGTTCTCGATCTCCCCGTCTTCCACCTCAACCCCCTACTGTTTGTTTCGATCCCATCCCCTCCGAGCGGCTGTTGAAATCACCGACCACAATACATGAGTTCTCACTGATATTCATTGTTTCGAGTGACAGCGGCGTGTAACTTGGACAGAAGATTGTACAGAATGATTTTGTATGTTTTGACAATTGCACACCTATGATCTCAACTGCTCCGGGTTTCCTTTTTTCCTTCCATCTCGCTTGGTTGAATGCCATTTCTGACTAGGGTGAGGGCCTGCCCCTTGTGTCCTTTCTGTCTGTTTTGAAGGTCTGGAACCTTTGATCTCGAACTTGTGTCTGGGATTGAGGTGCTTTTTGTATGCACGCAACGTCTATTCGTCTTCGCAAGTCTTATTGCGAGTGCTGCTTGTGGTGATTTCCTTCCGCATTCCATGGGGGATATTTAATTTCTTATGGTCAACTGACCGTAATCACCAGTAGCTTAACCCGGTTACCTCGTTCGCCGCTGTGCCGAGTTGGGGGGCGGGACCGTCGGTAAAGCGGGCCCTCTGAGGCATGGGGCCCGGCACTCGTCCTGCTCCGGCGGGGCTTCTCAGGCAGCACCATATCGAATTTCATTATTAATAAACATATTCACGATAAAATTATCCATGCAGCGTCAGCATGGAAACTCGTTACACTTTCAGTGCCGTTTTGAGCTCAGGTGCTATCTTTCGGGCGTATCCGTTTCAACCAGCGTTTGTATACGGTTCGCTCTCCGTTAGCCTTCGACTGTCCCCAGCCAAAACTCCAGGAAAAGAGTTGCCATTTTCTTTCAGGGCTGCTACCCAGATGACCCGCCCTCCCCGGGGTATGAGCGCCATCTTCCCCACTGAACTGGTCGTTTTTCTGAACACATTGGTTCGTCACTGTTCAGGTTTGTTTACGGTTTGCTCGCTAGCCTTTGTTGTGCCTAACCTACACACAAGGCAAACGGCAGTTCCCTTGGAACAGAGCTATGTTTCATGGGACGCTTTCAAGACTTTTGCGGTCTTTGGTCAGGGAAATGTGTGTATTTTCAGGGATCAGTCTCTGCATTGCAGTGACCACTGTTTTGGGCGCGGGCTCACTTACTTACTGTTTCGTAGTTTGGAGCTCAAGCATTTTTGCGGTCTTTGGGCAGGGAAAAGGTGTATTTTCAGGATTCCAGTCTCTACGTTGCAGTGACCAGATTTTGTTTGGAAGCGTTCGTATCTGCTATCTCACAGTTTTTCTGGTATGGACATACATTTGCGGACTTCGACCAGGAGATGGTGTTATTTTTCAGGATTTCTTTATGTGTTGCGTCTCTAAGTCAAAATGTCATCACAGATAACTTTGCACGCTGCTGCTTCGTGCCTATTTCGGTGGACAACGGCCAGAGACGTGAATTCTCCAGGATTTTCGCCCCTGCTTTGCTTTCACGGTCTCCCGATCCCCGCCCCCTTTAGTCAGACCGGAACCTTTGTCTTTTCCAGGTCGCGGGTGATTTAGAGGCAGGGTCTTTAGCGCGCCCTTCCAACCCTGGCTCATTTTCCGCCGTGAAACATGAGCCTTTGGCCCTGGGCATCGTGTCATCTATTGAACTCGACTGATTTAATGAGCCATTTTCGGTTTCACCGTGAGACAGTGGGAAATTAGACATGCTGCTTAATCTTTGAGACAAGCATATGACTACTGGCAGGATCAACCAGATAGCCGCTGGACGAGACCGACCGACAATGCTCGGGGGAGGAGACAGCGTTGTGCAGAGCGGATCCTGACGTCCGGCGAAATGCGAAAATTTAAACGAAACGACCGAGCGCTCGCTTCCACAGTTTTGCCGGCAAGACTCGCGCCTCGCCAAGCAAAAACGACACCATGTTACTACCTGCGGACCCACAAGCTCGTTGCGAGAGCCGGGCCTTTTAAAGAGACCACCGTCGAGCGTTTAAAATTTTAGACTGACTGCATTCCCCCGCGACCGAGAAACCCTTGATATACGGACACAAACCACCATAAGACGCGCGCGGCGAGCGAGCATCTTAATAGCAGACGCTACCTTGTTCCTTATTCGCTGGGAGCCTCGTTCGCGTGAAAAAGCGAGGAGGCACGCGCAGCCGTTAGAGACTATGCACGCAATTGGTTATCGACACTGGGGAACCTCGTTCGCTGACTGGCTCGCCCGTCCGGTTATTTTCAAAACGGGGAGGCACAGTTTGCAGACGCACAACCCAGATGAACAAATAGATCTATCCAGAAAGAACTCAAATTCAAAGAAAATTGGCTGATGCTACATATTCGAAAGGGAAAATTGAGATATTTTGGACATATAAAAGACATGAAGGGCTGAAGACCATCATGGAAGTGTCATAGTTCGTCATAGCCCCAGGTGGCAGCGGAAGAATGGACAGTTAGCCAGATAGTTAGAGTAGTATAATTAGATATTATATAGTTGAGACTATGTGTTGCACTCTAAGTAGAAGTGCAAATCATAACTACGAGACAATGACGTTTTGTGTAGTTAGGGAGTGATGATTTTGAGTAACTGTTGCAGTTAGTAAACAAACATAGAAATACGACATGAACTCTTGGAACGAACAGACGTGTTTTATGAGTTGTCAACACGTACATCTTGTAACATCAACAATAAATATGTTTATACGTTTTCTACGTTTATCAAATATATATATAGTAAGGAATGAAAGCTATGAGAAAGAAAGGAACCACCGCCCTCTTAGCCACCACCAGCATCCTGCCTTCCTAGCCACCACCAGCATCCTGCCTTCCTAGCCACCACCAGCATCATGCCTTCTTAGCCACCACAGCTCATCCTGACGCCACCACCATCATATAGGAGGATAATACCCACCCTTTAACAGAAGGAGGCACAGGCAAAGAGAAGAAGAGGAAGACACGGAGAAGATGGATTCAGGATGTAACTGATGGTTTGAACATGACGGCTGCAGAGGCAGGACATCTGGTCTATGAGAGAGAGAAATTCCTGGAGGACTGTTGGGGTGGCAAAGTTCTGCTCAGGACACGCTATTTGATGATTTATATATATAAATCGATTTCATTATAATTTCTTCCAAACAAACGTGTGGTATCAAAAGAGGTAGGTTAATCGCCATTTAAATTATAAAACAAGATATATTTCACTTTTCAGCGGGCACGGAAAAAAAAATCATTTTCCTCACATTTGTTCCCTTTCTGCCTCTTGCTCTTTATTCCAATCCTAGATTTGGTAAAAACACAGTTTTGAGATCTATGTTACTTCTCACGTAAACAACGGAATTTTCCACTAGATCTAGGTCACTATCGGCCTTGTAACTGCGTAGGGCAAACATGCGAGTACAAGTAGGTAACAGACTGTACCACTCACATCTCAAAAGTGGGGGAAGGGGGTGGCAGGTCTCTAAATGTTTATGTTTCCCTCGCTGAGACACAATTGATTTCTGGTATATTCTCAAATAATATTTATATATATAATATAGTATAATATAATATAATATAATATAGAGAAGGTCGTGGATTTATCACATTCTGTTCTTGTTAGATACGAAATATATGACATTATCAATTGTTTCATTGTCAGTCTGACCTACGATCGATTCTGGATTTTTAAAAATAAAATATTTTTTTCCCCAGAAGCACGTGAGCTTTCAGCTCTTCGGCTCGGTGACATGGACATCGTAACCTTCGGTTCGGTGCCACGAACACCGTAAATCTAGAGAACATGTGGCTTTTCTGCCAGCCCGCGGAATTGAACCGCACGCACAGGGTGCTTGTCACCCGTCGTTCTACGCGCTACGAACACGCTGGGCAGGCGGGCAAATAAGTTTTTATAAGAACCGTCCGCGTGTTGCCGCGGCTTGCAAGGGGAACAAAGAATAGTAACACTGCGACATAGGGCATGTCTTAAGAGGCGACTGAGGTAGGGCTTAGGGACATATTGACTTCTTTAGCATGCCCTAATGTTCATCAATGCTTTGTATTATGGAAGCTTACCTAGTAGATAAAAAGCGTCGTAGAAATCGGATACGCTGGCCCACTTGTAGGCGCATAACTGTCACAACGTAAATGTTAAAAAAATCATTTTTAACCGTTGTAATATCTTTGTGCAGGTCTGACAAGAGACAATATTAGAAATGAAGAAATCAGAAGATGATGTGAAACTAGTCATGCAATTCATAAAAGAACAACAGATTAAATGGTTAGGACACCTGTCAAGAATGCCCTGGTATCACTCTACCACGAGAGTCACACAGAAAAGTATAATGAGTACAAGGCAAGAGAAAGACCACGCAAAGATGGAGCGACGGCATCAAGAACAGCCTTACGAAAATGAATATCAACTTACAAAGGGCCTTAAAAATGCGAACACACGATCACTACGTTCCCCTCTCCCCTCCCAAATCCCCACATACACTTCTATAAAGAGGTAAATGGTGGAAGAGAAGAAGAGAAGAATATCTTGTCAAAGTCTGTATTCTCATCATTCTTCTGTAAAACCACATCTCTGTGGCCCTCAGAGATTATTCCATCTGTTTGTTTACTGTCCATGACTCACATCCGTATGTCAGTATTAGTTTTATGTAGCACTGCATAACTCTCAGACTCGCATCCGTATATCAGTATTAGTTCTATGTAGCACTGCATAACTCTCAGACTCACATCCGTATGTCAGTATTAGTTTTATGTAGCACTGCATAACTCTCAGACTCACATCCGTATGTCAGTATTAGTTTTATGTAGCACTGCATAACTCTCAGACTCACATCCGTATGTCAGTATTAGTTATATGTAGCACTGCATAACTCTCATTCTGACTCAGCTGACAATGACTTGTTGCAGATAATGCTTCTATTTCTGGAACGCTGCTTTGACCTGTCATATTCTGCTCCTTTAACAGCTTACAAAATGCATGACAACAAAAAGATACATTAGAACTATATTTTCACCTCCCAACAACACTTCTATACAAAAGCAAATGGGGATGAAATACACTTTTTTAATAGCACTCCTCCACCCCCACCTTCCCACTGGGAAGCACACCAGGTGGGCCCAGTACTAGTGAACTTGAAAACGTTCCTCATCATCAATCTGTCCATCAAAACGCTTGGAGTTTTGTAAGGGATAAGTGTAATGGGATAGTGTGTGTAAGTGGTAGTGTTGTAAGTGGTAGTGTGTAAGTGGTAGGGTTTAAGTGGTAGTGTTGTAAGTGGTAGTGTTGTAGTGGTAGTGCTTGTAAGTGGTAGGGTTTTGTAAGTGGTAGTATTTTGCCGTTTAGTGTAGACTCTCACTCTTTGGTCTCGATCAAGTGGGCACTGACAGAACAGATACTACGCTTTGATCTTATTTGTTTTTAGGGCCTGCTCCCCATAGTAGGTGGACCCTGTACAAGAGAAGGGAAATGTTTATAACTATCAAGCCCATCAATCCGTCGATCGATGGCACTCCTAGTTTTGTACAATGGTAGCCATGTGACATTTAATGAAAGCTCCTGACTCGACCTCGATCAGCTGATACTAGTTCTGTAACACTAAAGATATGGGGCATACGATATAGATACTACACTTTGATCTTAGCCAAGGGCAATAAGCAATATTTTATGATATTGGCCTTTCTGCCTGAAATAAATTAAATTTTTGGGGGGTAAATCTTACAAATTTGGTTGCCTGTGGTAGACTGTTTGTTTGTTTGATAGTGGATTAGATCCTCTTTAAGCCGAAGCACTATATGGCCGAGATTAAATCAAAACATGTCTTTATAACACTTATTAAAATTAAGTATAACTTGTATTAGAAAACAAAGATTATTTCTGTAAATTTGATAACTATAACAATGCATATAATACTTGAAATTATCCTGTTTATCATAAATATTATATTTCTGTCAATATTCTTCTAAGACATAGACTAATTATTCAGATGTAATTAAATTTAAAGTTGAGGGGGAAGAGCAAGAGGAAGACTGAGAGATAAGTGGGAGGGAAACTTTAAGAAATTGACAGGTTATAGTCTGGCAGTGTGCAACGCCACGGCGAAAGACAGAGGATGCTGGAGATTCATTGCAGCCAACTTTCGATGTGGAGACGGCACCTGATGATGATGAATTAAATTACGGTTTTTCCTTAGAATGTAAACATTAACAAATGAATATTCTTTCCTTTATAGCACAAAGAAGTTAAAAATAAAATATTTAATTCGGTCTGCAGTCTGTGTGTGTTAAATGGAAACCACCTGAGAAATTTCCCCAGCAGAGTGTCATTTAAAGTATGTTTTCGTGTTGTGAAGTAAAGATTTGTTGTCTCTGTCATGTTGAGGTACGGTGCTAGCCGTTTGAAATGTATAAAGTTTCGAGCATCGTCATTCTTTCGAACATGAACTGGATGGAATTTTTAAATTTGGTTTAGTTACCGGCTCAATGAAGGATCCCACCTTTGTCCGCTATCAAATGGGGATTGCACTATGAGAACAAATACTACACTTTGATTTTAGCCACAAGACAGAGAAGCAACACATTTTAAAATAAAAATTGGGTACCAAAATTTTGTAACCTTTTTCTAAAATGAAATCTTTATTTCAGAAATTATCAATACAACAATTGATATTTCAAAATCGTGATAACACTTGTTATGATTTGTAGTGATTTACAATCACATGAGTGCTCGTGATGGTAGTGTATTTGTTGTGTATTTTCCACTGTCTCCTCATGCCTAGACTCCTCACTCAGTCATTTAACTACTTTCTCTCTCCCACTCACTCAGTCATTTAATTTCACTTTCTCCCCATTTAGTCGGGCAAAACCAAAGTTACATTGGTGCATGAAGAAAATCAAGAGATATCATCAAAAATGCAAGCAGAGCGAAGACTTAAATATCCCAATTGATAACTTCAATCGTTTGAAAAATTGATCAGAAAATGTACACCAGTAAGATAAATTGACCCCAAATTTCACTTGTCATTTGAAAAGTTGATGTGTGGTTACATATGATTATGTTGTCAATTTTATGATCGAATAACACTTTAAAGAGTTGAACATTATATATTTTATCTACAAAAGTTGCTTTATTTCGACATACCCATATCAAATATCGAAATTTTGCTAAAAATCGTAAACACTTTTTAAACGAGATCTGTTTTTGGTATGACGTTTAACATAAAAAGCATTGTACATGTTTTACTTTGTTGGTTGTATGTGAAGTTATTTGTTGTTTCAGAGTTTCTAGAGCTGACAATATTGTTGGACAATAAAAAAATATATAATCTTCAGTGTCTTTGTTCACATTTTACAGCTGTGTCTTACAGTTTGTCTGTTTCTGTGTTCAACTGGTGTAATACCAAATAGTAATCTATATGTGACTTCCTTTGCTTGTGGTGATGTTTGAGTTTGTGTAAGTTGTGAAATATTTCAGAATAATCGGGTTTTGAACAATGATATTCTCTTTTGATTCTATGAAGTAAAGATGGTTCTTGCATAAGGATTAGATCAGTGTTTCTCAACCTTTTGTGCCATGCCCACTAAAACCTTTTAAAATGCGTATGCCCCCACCCCTCAAACCTTATGTAACATATACAAAATAATTTTAGTTCCGAAAATTGAATTGCTTACTGTAGAAACTTCAATGATAGGTTTAAGGGGAAAAAATCACTAGGAATTGTTGAGAAAACATAGTAAGTAAATTTTCAAAACATGTAATAGAGAACTGAAATTCAAGTACGAAATAATTTTATGGACAGACGTTTCAATATTATTTTAATTCTTACTAATTATTTATTACTTACATTAGTGAGATCCTTGCTTTATGCATGATGAAGGATATTTTATGTTAGGTTCCAATTTAGTTAGCTTCGTATAAGCTCTTCATTGTTAATCCAGCCCATTTTTTAGCACAAAACAGTTATGGCACTAAATCCACATTCAGCTAAATATGAAGATGGAAAAGGTAATAACAGTTTTCTAGCACATTTGGTTGAATTTGGATATTTGATTTCTGTTTCCTCACAAATTCACGCCATGGTTCTTTTTTATATTAAATGAAGTTTTGACCGACTCATCATTTTGCATTTCTGCGAGTTCTTCTTGTTACTGCATATTTAAAATATCAGACAAATACATTAACATTTGCTGCAACATCCAAACTGGAAAATCAATTTATTTCAAATCAGAAAATCTTTCTTTTAAATCAGCCGATAGAACTTTCAGATGATCGACAATAACAAGTATAACGGTGTCAATCACTTCACATTTCTGAAGCCAATGAAACTTTTCAACATTTTTGTTACAAATATATTTCTGACATAATTCAATAAAGGTAATGAAATCAATTATCTTTGCTTTTGTATTAACAACAGTTGTATTTGTTCCTTGAAGTTGGTCATTTAATATGTTTAGTTTTTCAAAGATATCGGCTAGATAACTCACAAATACTTTACCATTGACCGTTAACAGATACTTCGTTTCAGGCGCCCGAGTGGTTACCGGGGTCCAAATTTGGGGTGTAAAGAATAGAACCACTGTTACCTGCCACGCATGTCGTAAGAGGCGACTAAGAGGTTTGGATGAAATCGGATGCACATGTCCTAAACATGTAGAAATATATGCGTTTAGGGGCCTACCAAACCATGTGCAACGTATACACGTTCTTGGCAAAGATCAAATATATCACAAGAGTGATTAAAATTGGTCGTAAAGGACAAAGCGCAAAGAAGAAAAAGACTTCGTTTCAGGTTTGTCGCTTAAAAAATCACTAAGAGTATCAAATAGTTCTATAAATCTTTTCAAGCAATTCCCTTTCGAGAGTAATCTTACCTCAGTGTGAAATAAAAGTCTCACGTGGTCTGCATTTTGTTCTTCACAAAATGGCATGAAGAGACACTCACATTTGACATTAGCTTTAATAGCATTGATACACTTTATAACTGAATTTAGAATTTCATTTAGGACAGGCAAAATATTTTTAGTTACCAAATTTTTCCTGTGAATAACACAATGCACAAGAAGCATTTCTGGATTATCATCTTTCATCAATTTTAAGCAGCCATTTTTCTTGCCTATAACATTAGGAGCACCATCTGCGGCTCAAGATGTTAAATTTGTAATTGGTTTATTTTTGACATCCAAGTATTTTTTTTAGCTTATTATATACATTTTTGGAGGTAGTGGTGCTTTCTAATGACTTACAGAACAACATTTCTTCACACAATTCCTTTATCAATATATCTTACGTACGTTATTAATACAGCCTCACTGTCTCTCAAAATTGATTCATCCATTGGCACTGAGAATTTTCTTGTTTGCAGCTTTTCAACAAGTTGTATTTCAATATCTTCACTCATTTCGTCTGTTTTTTGCTAACAGTATTGTTACTGAGTGGCATAACTTTCACCTCTTTGTCATCTTTTCCAGAACCGTTTTAAGAAATGCTGATATTGATTGTTTGATTAAATTCTCTCATATAGTATGATTTTCACCACATTTAGCAATGAATAAGGAAATTTGATAACTAGCCTCAAGATTACGATTGACAGTTGCAGTACGAGCAGTAAATAGAGAATTTAATGTTGCTCTTTTTCAAATTGTGTCTTTAAAGTTTGAAAGTAATTCAAATCTGAATTAATATGAGCACTATGTTTCGCCTTCAAATGCGCCTCAAGGCGAACTCGTTTCATTGATTCGTTGGTCAAGCATTGTTGGTATAAAAGACATTAATGTGGAATACATTAATAAATCTGGCCAGCAATGGAAAAGAAAATCTGAGCAGCAATGGCGGAATGCGGGATGGCCATTCAGAGTCAGAACTGTTTGATTCTGAACACGACTTTGCAAGTGCATTTTCGCCATGTTTGGTCTGGTATTTTCCAGTTTCGTTTGCCGACCTACTGAGTTAGTACTTGAGCAACACTGTGAGCTATGACTGTTACATGGAATGCTTTTTGCTGTGTCAACCGTGCGTTTGTTGTGTGTATTCAGAAAATGGCGGACAGCGGTTATGACAAACACGCTCAATCTGCCATATGCAGTTATATTGCGAGTGCAGAAAGCTGGATTTTGTCATGATTGATGTTCCTTCGACATGAATTGCAATTCAAGTGATGAACAGTTTTGTGTTGCTATATTAGCAACGGCCATATGCATTTTATGCGGTGCAGGTTGCTTTTTGTGGTGGTATTCGGCTGTTTCATTCTGGAATTAGTTTACACAGGAAACATATCACAGTTGTTAGCATTTCGTGTGATTTTCATTGGCACAGGAACGGAGCAATTATGGGGTGACCCGTTGCAGTGAAGTTGGAACCGTACTTATGAACTATGAACAATTATGAACATTCATAAAATAATATTTCACATCAGGTGATATACACGTTTGAGAAAATTCGAATCTTGTAGAATGACTATTTTGAAAAAAACAACAAATCATTAACAATATTTATACTACCGGTTTTGTGATCAAATCTGCTCTTCTGAAAAAGTATGCATTGTTCTCTTCTAATTAGCTCTGGTCAATTCTAACTTCCAATAGTTATATCTTCTACGTGAAGCTCTACGGTTCTCTTTTGCTTTTCTCGTATAATCTGGCCTAACAGTCCTGTACTTTAGCTGTTCTGTGTCTAGTTCTCTATTTTTATTCTAGCTACCTCACAAGCTGTTCTGTGTTCCCCTCTCTATCTGCTCTATTATCCCATCTTCTTAAAGTCCACAGCCTGGTCATATATATGGCTGAATATTCTATTACTTTCAGTTTCAGTTTGGAATATCTTCATTGCACTCCGGACATGTCCATAGGTGCTCCGATCTCCTTCGCAATATCTCCAACAGCGTCCAGCGACTGACCGTACCAGTTCTATTTTGATTGATGAGCCGAATCGTATACCTGTTGTACCGTTCTTTTCTTGCCACACCAATCTTCAAACCCAGTTCTCGCAATCCTATTACTTTACTATTCCAAAACTTTGTTCTCACGACTGCGATTTCCCACATCTGTTACTCTCTTGGAAAAGACTCATTTTACTTCGACTAACGACATTCTTCTGCCATTGCCTAAAAATGTATGTCCCATCCACGTCTTCTCAATCTGTCGTTAAACATGGAAAACAAGATCTCATGACATTCTACTGTAATCCATATATAAATGCTTCTTCTTTAAATATACAATTACAAAATGGTATTCTAAGGACACCTATATAATCCAGCTGCACAATGAGTATCCTCTACTCTGGTAATCAAACTATTGACCCATAATTTGTATTTGAATCAAACCCCCTTGACGTTTCTTGGTTTCTTTTCCCATTGTACCTAACATTCCAAGCCAAATCAAACTTCGGACCTGCTTTCTGTGGCGGAAATATGATATCTTCTTTTTGCGTTCCCGGCCTAGTTTGATGGACCAACTTCTATCATGAATTTTACTGTTGTTTTTAGGGACTTCGTTCCTCCGTACAGCTTTTCGCGAAGTTCTGTGTGTTGTGGCCAGTACTCTTTTCGTATACCTGCTAAACGTTGACATTCTTGCAAGACGTGTTCTGCCGTCATGTCTGCCATATTGCATGGGCACAGGCTAGTTGTGCCAATTTTAAATTTATGGAACATGTGGGCTCTGAGCTTGTTGTGGCCGGTACGGAGGCGAAATATGGCAACTTGTTCACTGCGAGAGAGACCATAGTATCCGTCACTGTCTGTGTACTGCGGGTGGTCTTTGCCCATTTGCTTCGATAGTGCGAACCGATGGTTGTTTTGACTTCCTTATAGCTGATCTCGAGATCAGTCTGGGGTAGTCGCCCGCCCTCTTTTGCTAGCTTGTCGGCCGCTTCGTTTCCCCTAATGTTGCAGTGTGACGGTATTCACTGGATGACGGTGCGTTTGAGTGAACTCGTTAGTTCAGCGAGGGACGTTTTGAGCTCATTCATCTCAGTTTTGCCGACGCATTTGAGTGCCGTGATGACCGATAGAGCATCGGTGAATATCACGACCTTGTTGCGTGTAGTGTTTCTTCTCTCCAAGATCATTTCGGCCGCCTCTTTGATTGCCTCTGCCTCTGCTCGGTAGTTATTCGAGTATTTGCCAGTTACAATCGCTTTCTTGACCGTGACTTTCTTTGAGATTTTAAGCACTATTCCTCCTCCGCCATCGCTATTGCGTTATTTGCCGATCCGTCCGTGTAGACGTGAGTCCACTCATTTTCAGGGTACTCTGATTCTATGTGTTCTTCTGCTGCAGTTTTTCTGTCGAGGTTTGTTTGATCCCTTTTGCTCAGTATGCCTGGGATTGATTCCCTTAGTTCTGGCATTTTTGTTTTCCATGGCGGACACTTGTCAATTGTCGGGATTGGTTTGGCTGTGCATTTGGACAAGACTGGATGGTCTGTGGTCAGTGCGTTAGAGATTCTAACGAAGTTAGATCTCTGTATTCTCCACTTTCCGGATTCATACATTCTTTCATGCATTGGGTGGGATTTGAGCCGTTTGAGTTTTCCGCAAGTACTACTACTTTCTTGTCCCTTCGGTCAGTCATTGGTTGGATGCCTGTGATGGTCTCCATCGCCTTGATGGGCGTGAACTTTATGGCTCCAGTGATAATGCGTAGGGCCCGGTTTTGACTGCTGCTCACTTTTGCGAATTGCTTGTTCGATGCATTGCTCCACGCTGCCATACCGTACTCTAGGACCGGTCGCACTCTACCAGAGTAAAGTGTCTTGAGAATTCTGTTTGCTCCCATGTGGAACCTGCGAGTTTACGCATCATTGTTAGCCTATGGAAATATGATATGTGTGGCTCTGTCCAATACTATTACATACTCAAGATTGCACTATATAAATTCATTTTGGACTTCATGACAAGGTTGGCAAATGATGGATACATTACAGTTTTTTTAAAAATATGACTCGATTTTAACACAATAACACATGCGTTCAAAGCTTTGTTAAAAGGAGGTAAAAATGTATCTAGATTTAAGTACTTTCCGTTTATTGAAGATTTTTTAACTTCAGTAAAGTGAGTGTGAAACACCATTCGTTTTGTCAACAGACATCCAAAAGCCGATATATCGGTTTTGCAACATCATAAACATTAGTTAAACTCTGAACAACATCATAAACATTAGTTAAACTCTGAACAACATCATAAACATTAGTTAAACTCTGAACACCATCATAAACATTAGTTAAACTCTGAACAACATCATAAACATTAGTTAAACTCTGAACAACATCATAAACATTAGTTAAACTCTGAACAACATCATAAACAATAGTTAAACTCTGAACAACATCATAAACATTAGTTAAACTCTGAACAACATCATAAACATTAGTTAAACTCTGAACAACATCATAAACATTAGTTAAACTCTGAACAACATCATAAACATTAGTTAAACTCTGAACAACATCATAAACATTAGTTAAACTCTGAACAACATCATAAACATTAGTTAAACTCTGAACAACATCATAAACATTAGTTAAACTCTGAACAACATCATAAACATTAGTTAAACTCTGAACAACATCATAAACATTAGTTAAACTCTGAACAACATCATAAACATTAGTTAAACTCTGAACAACATCATAAACATTAGTTAAACTCTGAACAACATCATAAACATTAGTTACACTCTGAACAACATCATAAACATTAGTTAAACTCTGAACAACATCATAAACATTAGTTAAACTCTGAACAACATCATAAACATTAGTTAAACTCTGAACAACATCATAAACATTAGTTAAACTCTGAACAACATCATAAACATTAGTTAAACTCTGAACAACATCATAAACATTAGTTAAACTCTGAACAACATCATAAACATTAGTTAAACTCTGAACAACATCATAAACATTAGTTAAACTCTGAACAACATCATAAACATTAGTTAAACTCTGAACAACATCATAAACATTAGTTAAACTCTGAACAACATCATAAACATTAGTTAAACTCTGAACAACATCATAAACATTAGTTAAACTCTGAACAACATCATAAACATTAGTTAAACTCTGAACAACATCATAAACATTAGTTAAACTCTGAACAACATCATAAACATTAGTTAAACTCTGAACAACATCATAAACATTAGTTAAACTCTGAACAACATCATAAACATTAGTTAAACTCTGAACAACATCATAAACATTAGTTAAACTCTGAACAACATCATAAACATTAGTTAAACTCTGAACAACATCATAAACATTAGTTAAACTCTGAACAACATCATAAACATTAGTTAAACTCTGAACAAGTCCATTGCCCCCTAAACGATGAAAATGCCCCCTAAACGATGAAAATGCCCCCTGTGGGGCGTGCGCCCAACGTTGGGAAACAGGGGATTAGATGTTTATATATAATTTTTGTTGGTTGTTGGAGTAAGTTTTAATTCCATTTTATAAATTTCCTGCACTGTTGGTATAGTCTGTCCATTAATTCGTGAGCACGTTTGAAATTGATTTTCTCGAAAACTACCTGTTGGATCTCAGTGATTTTTGCAAGCAACCTTAGAATATCCATGACGCTAAAATAAAGCTAACCAGTAGTCCATAGATGCTACGGATTTTGTACATCGGCGAATTCCTTTGATCTTTTATGACAATTGCAAATACGGGGCTCAAATTTTAGATTTTACAGTAATCCCTAGAATTTGTCCATGTCAATTCTATTCATAGGTGTATCTCCATATTAACTTGATAGGTCAAGTAATTAATTGTGTTGCCCTTTATGTGCAATCGTGAACTTGGATACAATATGCAACAGTTAGTCCTCCCTTCGGTCACCATTAGACCCCAGGGTGTCTTAACTTCACCACAAATTGTATGATGGTAGACGCATTTGGATATGGAAATGTATACGTTGCTATTTCTCAGTCTGTAATCAAAATATGATTTGTATCATCCCGAATCTGACGATTCCATGAGGTTGATAATTGTTACTGGCTGGACAAATTGTAATCCATCTCGGTGCCAGTACTCGTCTTCCTCTCGAGCACATGTTCAACACACTTCTTCCAGAACTGCATGTCTATCATTGAGAAGGACTCACGTGTCAGAACTTCAACATCACACATTTTAAACGTCCTGTTCTGTTCGGCAACTTGCCCTTTTACTTTAGCCCAGACAAGCTCTATCGGATTGAGCATGATATGGAGGTAGACGCAAAGACGTGTGGCCGTATTCCGCAATGATTTTGTCAATATGAAACACCTTTGTCTTATTTGTCATCCTCACCAGGTGCAACAACTCGGGTTTCAAATATGTATCATCGAAGCTGACATTTTCCTTAGCAAGCCAAGTCCTAATTTGATCTTTGTATTTGATGCAGTTGGTACTTTGTCTTCCGCTGATACTGCGTTGTGATAGGATGCATTATCCATTACCAAGCATGATGGTCTGTTTAGAATTGGAAGTAGATATTTCTCCATCCAGTGCCTGAAAATATGTCCATTCATTTCTGTGTGGTAGTCCCTACCGTCGGTACTTTTTGATTGGAAAATAAGTCCAGCGTCATGGACAAGACCTTCTTCACTGCTTCCTGCATGTGTTAGTATAATACGCTGGCCTTTGCTGCTTGGTATTTTTCTTTTCTGTTCACCGTCTACTGATTGCCATTCTTTAGCATTGGTGTGGTGAGCATTGACCCAGGATTCGTCCAAATATACAATATCATAGCCTTGCCTCCGCCGCTCACGGATCTGCCTCAGGTATTTACTTCGGGCAGCAATTAAATGTGGCTTTTCACAAATAATATTCCTGCCGCCTATAGTTTTTCTGAAGGTGAAGCCAGAGGCTCTTACAATTTTCCATAGAGTACTTTTAGAAATGTCTATGCTGCAATCTGATTGCAGTTTTAATTTCAGTTTCCTGAGAGTAACAAGTTGATTTGTCGCAAACATTTTCAAGAGCTCCGTCTTATGACATCTATGTCAAAGTCGTCAATTGTTCTTTTCCGTCCTTGCTTGACATTAGTGCACTTTGTGTCCTGTTTAATCCATCGGGAAAAGGATTCTCTATTCAGACCAAGCGCCAGTTGCGCTCGTTTCTCAGGGTTATGAATATCGCAATATAGATGACCTCTCTTAGATTCCCTACGGAAGTGTTGGTATAGTAAAACTGTAACCTTCTGCATTGTTATAAATGTGCACGTCAGACTCATTATGAATGTGATATCAATGTCAGTTTTGATAAGCCAACAAATATGATACAATAGCTTCATACAAATAGCGAGATACGCCTATAACTATACAACGGTATCCCAATTATAACGTCATAAGCTTTCCGCTTTCAAAGTCGACTGGGTTAGGTGCACGGGAATTCGTGAAACTCACGATATTTCAATGTTACCATAATGTATTTTTAGAACAACGCGTCTGTGTACCGTAGATCTGTTACTATTGTGTACAATCCGTTGAGGTTGATTTTAATATAACCTGAAGAAGAAATATTTCAAACTACATCAAATTTTCTTGGAAAAAATATTTCTCTAGCGTCATGGATATTCTAAGGCTGCTTGCAAAAATCACTGAGATCCAACAGGTAGTTTTCGAGAAAGTCAATTTCAAACGTGCTCACGAATTAATGGACAGACTATAGAAAGGTGGTAGTGTACCAAAATGATGAGGCATTGTGTTCTTTACAGTGCATAGTTTTGATATACGAAGTCCTAATTAATAATGTGCTAGTGGGTAGTCTTCTGGGTGTTTAATTATTTCTCCTACAAATTTCGATACACTTTTATGCGATAGAGCAAAGACAGGTATATACAGTATTACATAAGAAAGGAAAAATTAATTATAAGATTTGAAAAAAAACATCACTCAACGTTTCGGTGCTTAGACCTTTATCAAGAACAAAAACTTACAAAAAACTAAATTAACTAAAACATAATACTAACAAATTATGTGAATCAAAAGATACTGGCATACGTACCTGCGTGGCTCTTGGTCAGCATCTCGTGAATGATAGAATGGACAGAAAATAGGAAGACTATTAGGTTACCGATTGGCTGGTCAATCGGAAAGGGTCAGTGGCAGGTTACGTAAGATATTGTTTGTACAGGTGGGAACAAAGACCAAACGTGGGGAGAGCAGGAGAGGTAGGTGGAAGAAACGTGATATAATGGCGTTAATTACCGACATAGCATACTGATGTGTAAACACGTACACCCCCATACAACATGAGCCCTATTAGGTTAATATGGATTGCATACACTCCGATAACAAAGGCGAGTATGTACTCCAATGTTCCCGGGGGTTGTCAACAGTATCACACTGTAAGTGTTCCACAGATATGTATACCAGACGATAACGTGCAGAAGATAAGTATGCAAGTAAGAAAATGGGATAGAACCAGTGCCGGATTAGGCCAGCGCGGGGCCTGTAGCAAATTTTAGCGCGGGGCCCTAGGTTTTGTATGATAATAAATAATAAAACACAACTTTTACAAACAAACTTGTCTCGATTTAATTGTGAGCAAATTTATAGATAATACTAGACAAATCAATTTCTCTAAGTAAATTACATTCAATGTTCATTAAGGTGAGGTTATTTAGACGATCTTGTCCCATCATGTTTCTTAACTCACTTTTATACGCTTTAATGTTGAAAAAGAACGTTCTCCGCTGCAGTTAGTAATCATTAAAGACAAGTAAATTAGTAGGACTATTTCTACATTTGGGAAACACGACTCTAATGAATTTTCCATTATAAGTTTATAAAATTGCAGTTCAAGAGTCTCATGCTTTCCGTTATTAATAGCAGCAGCTACATTAGTTTTAAGAAATTCGGCGAACTGCACAAGTTCGTCGCCTAGACTTTCTTCCAAATCCTCTTGGTAAGAGCTGACAATATTTGGAGTTCTTGTCAAGATCTCTTCTGCTGTAATAGATTTTAACTGCCGGAGTATTCCAAATACACCAGTCACTCTATTCTACGCTCCCATGCGTTTAGCTAAGGCAGAGAGTACATTATCAATGATGACAATAAACACATGACTTTCAAATTTTTGTTTGGGTGTTTGATTTTCTACAACTTCATCGAGCGTAGTAGAGCCACTAAAATCGTCGTACTTAGTATTTCGTTTGCGTCGTCTTGAAGTTTGTTGCTGATATTCTTGACAGTCAGTCAGGCTTTTGGCTTTGGCCTCAATATCTGAAAATGTAGGCCGCATTGCTTGAACGTACCCGTATAACGATTCATAAATGGCATATCCCGTGTTAAGGTCTTGATCAAGTGACTGTAATGAAGAGCTAGACTCTTGCAAGCGTTCTAGAATTCCGTTCCATAAAATGGTAACTATTCCCGTTTCCAACTTACTCATCTCCAAAACTAGCCCATACTCTTGATTACGACACTCTACCTTTGATCCATGTTATTTGAGATGTCATCCAAAACTTGTTTGATAGTGGTAAAACCACATAAAAAGGGCCTTTGTCGCATCAGCTCGGGCAGACCACCTTGTGTCCGATAGTCTCTTCAAAGTCGGGAGTTTTGAACCTGTATCTTCCAGTGCTTTTGTAAGAATGGCCCATCGATAGGTGGAAGCGGAAAAGAATGTATAGAGACTTTCAACAAAATCGAAAAAATTTTATGTTTCTATACAACATTCTGCAGCACACTTCGCAACCAAATTCAGTGAATGTGCAAAGCAGGGAATGTATTCTGCGTACTTATTTATCTCCTTAATGCGTGCTTGTAAGCCGTTGTATTTCCCACTCATGTTACTGGCATTGTCATAGCTTTGACCGCTACAGTCTTTGATATCAATGCCATTTTCCTTTAAAAATCAAGTAAACTTTGGGCGAGTTGTTCAGCAGTATGAACTTCCATATCCAAGAACTTCACAAACCTTTCCACTGGTCCAGATGAAAAGACATAGTGCACTATTAGAGTAAGTTGGTCCACATGTGAAATGTCTGGAGTAGAGTCCAGTGATACGGAATAGTATTTGCATTTCTTAATTTCGCAAATAATATGATCCAGTAAGCTTGATGCAATTAGATGGATACATTCCTCACATGTTGTTTTTGATAAGTATGATGTATGTCCCTTTCCTTTATTTGCATAAGTATTTATATGCTGAGCCAGAAAAATGTCAAATTTGGCTATTAATTCCAACAAACCTAAATATTTTCCATTATTAGGTGAACCAATAGTTTTATCACTTAACCGAAATGCAAGAATTCTGCTAAAAATTGGATAACTGAAGTAATTCGCTCTAAAAGTGTCTGCCAATATATTTGTTCGGTCTCAAGTTGGCTTAAAAGTTGAGAATCGACACGCGCATCCTTCTTTTTGCAAACTCAACAGCGAAATTATCGCTTGTCTATGAGAGATGCTTTCTTCATGTCTTTTTAACAAATTATTTGCGTTTTTCCAGTCGTCAAATCCTTCTTTCGTAAACCAAGCACTTTCATTTATTTTAAACTAAGTTTCGCGCGGCGAAGAAACTGTTGAAGGAACAGAAACTGGGTTATGAGTAAAATTTAATGTTCCTTTTGTTCAAGCTTTCAAGTTTTCGTTTATTAGAAGCGTGTGCAAAAAGGGAACACTCGATCCTACACAAAAAGTAAAAAAAACTGTAATGTTGTTAGTCAGCTCAATGTGACCGCCCACCTAAGTCCGAAATTGAGTAAACATGATCTTGGTCCTAACCTAAATAAGAAAAATGAAAGGGCGATATATTACCCACCTCCCAAACTTGGTTCCTTGTTTATGACTAGTGACAGCTTAGCTCCAGAGGCGCGGGCCCGTAGCATTTGCTACTTCTGCTACTAGGCTAATCCGGCGCTGGATAGAACATGACACTAGAACGGGTCCCAGTGACTAAACTAAGAACGACTCGAGCCCTACTTGGCTAATATGCATCCTGTGTGTCCCGGGAACGAACACAGGCAGAATCCAATGTCGTATGGCTGGAACAGAGGGGAGAGAAGTGTCAAAAGTGACACCCTAGAGTGTGAGCCGAATTCTGACGATGAATAGGGATGATGATATGTGATGATAATAAGAACAGAGTAGGTGGTGGAGAGTGGACAGAAGAGGAAATGGTAATGAGTCAATGGGTAATGGATACATTTTTATGACAGGCCAGAAGCCCCACAAATAAACTTTCTCAAATTACGATGAAATAGTGCAAATTTAACAATTTTCAAGTTATATATATATTTAATACATGAAACCAGAACATATCTTTCGATATAAAAATTGCTTGAAATTAGTTACAATTTTTATTACAAAACAAAAATAATTCATGTAATTTTTATAAATATAATAATGCTTATAAATTTAACACTATTCTGTTGACATAAATGTTATGTTTGCCTTGATATTTTTTTTATGAAATAGACTAATTATTAAATATAAGTTAAATAAAGTTATCTCCCTTAGACTACATAAAAATAATAAATGAATATTCTTTCCCTTTATAACACAATGTAACAACCACTGAGAAATCTCTCAGATGTGTGTCATTTAAAGTATATTGTCGTGTTGAGCTACAGAGCAACCAGTCACATTTTATCAGTGAAGTATAGAGTTGTTGTCTCTGTCATGTTGAGGTACGGTGCTAGCCGTTTGAAATGTGTAAAGTTTCGAGCGTCGTTATTCTTTCGAACGTGAACTGCACGGAATTTTAAAATTTGGTTTAGTTACCGGCTCAATGAAATCTCCCACCCTTTGTCCGCTATCCAGCAAGCACTTGCACTATAAGAACAGATAATACAATTTGATCTTAGCCACAATCCCGAGAAGCGATCAACTTTTATTGATTGACGTTAGAAGCCTGGCAAAAAATCATCAAAAATTATATCATAAAATGGTTACATCAATCAATGAATCAAGTGTCATGCCTGCTGGTGTAGGCGACCATGTCTCTCCACAACTCTCTCTCTATCTCGTTCTATCTCTCTCTCCTTGGTGCAAGTGTAATCCGTTCTGACGTTGATCTTGTGTCGGACCATGATGTTAGGCCATCCAACATCTTTCGTGGATTTGTGTATTTTGTTTCCGTTGTCTTTTATGCTTTCAATGCACTTATGTTGGTAGCTTCTTCTCCTTCTTCTTTGCGTTCGTTCTTTACGAGCAATTTTAATCACTTTTTGTGATATGTTTGATCTTTGCCAAGAACGTGTATACGTTGCACATTGGTTTGGTAGGCCCCTAAACGCATAGACTTCTACACGCTTAGGACACATGCATCCGATTTCAGCCGAACCTCCTTAGTCGCCTCTTACGACATGCATGGCAGGTAACAGTGGTTCTATTCTTTACACCCCAAATTTGGGCTCCGGTAACCACTCGGGCGATGTTGGTAGCAATCTGGTAACGTGCCAAAATGGTGTGGTGTTGTGTTGTTTATTGGGTAGAATTTTGTTATTCTGATACGCCTATGTAATAGTGTGCTAGAGGATACTGATTAGGTTATTCGATAATTTCTCCTACGAAGCAGATTCTTTGTGTTTGTATTCGTGTCTTTATGTAGTGTGGGGAGATTCTGTCTCCTTCTTTATGTTGTATTAGTTTCATATCGTGTAGGGAGATTCTGCCTTTCTTTATGTTGTATTAGTTTCATGTCGTGTAGGGAGATTCTGTCTCTTTCTTTATGTTGTATTAGTTTCATGTCATGTAGGAGAATTCTGTCTCTTTCTTTATGTTGTATTAGTTTCATGTCGTGTAGGGAGATTCTGTCTCTATCTTTATGTTGTATTAGTTTCATGTCATGTAGGGAGATTTGTCTCCTTCTTTATGTTGTATTAGTTTCATGTCGTGTAGGGAGATTCCGCCTCTATCTTTATGTTGTTTTAGTTTCATGTCGTGTAGGGAGATTCTGTCTCTTTCTTTATGTTGTATTAGTTTCATATCGTGTAGGGAGATTCTGTCTCTATCTTTATGTTGTATTAGTTTCATATCGTGTAGGGAGATTCCACCTCTATCTTTATGTTGTATTAGTTTCATGTCGTGTGGGGAGATTCTGCCTCTATCTTTATGTTGTATTAGTTTCATATCGTGTAGGGAGATTCTGTCTCTATCTTTATGTTGTATTAGTTTCATGTCATGTAGGGAGATTCTGTCTCCTTCTTTATGTTGTATTAGTTTCATATCGTGTAGGGAGATTCTGTCTCCTTCTTTATGTTGTATTAGTTTCATGTCGTGTAGGGAGATTCTGTCTCTTTCTTTATGTTGTATCAGTTTCATGTCGTGTAGGGAGATTCCACCTCTATCTTTATGTTGTATTAGTTTCATATCGTGTAGGGAGATTCTGTCTCTATCTTTATGTTGTATTAGTTTCATGTCATGTAGGGAGATTCTGTCCCTATCTTTATGTTGTATTAGTTTCATATCGTGTAGGGAGATTCTGTCTCCTTCTTTATGTTGTATTAGTTTCATATCGTGTAGGGAGATTCCGCCTCTATCTTTATGTTGTATTAGTTTCATGTCCTGTAGGGAGATTCTGTCTCCTTCTTTATGTTGTATTAGTTTCATGTCGTGTAGGGAGATTCTGTCTCTATCTTTATGTTGTATTAGTTTCATGTCGTGTAGGGAGATTCTGTCTCTATCTTTATGTTGTATTAGTTTCATGTCATGTAGGGAGATTCTGTCTCCTTCTTTATGTTGTTTTAGTTTCATATCGTGTAGGGAGATTCTGTCTCTATCTTTATGTTGTATTAGTTTCATATCGTGTAGGGAGATTCTGTCTCCTTCTTTATGTTGTATTAGTTTCATGTCGTGTAGGGAGATTCTGTCTCCTTCTTTATGTTGTTTTAGTTTCATGTCGTGTAGGGAGATTCTGTCTCTTTCTTTATGTTGTATTAGTTTCATGTCGTGTAGGGAGATTCTGTCTTTATCTTTATGTTGTATTAGTTTCATGTCATGTAGGGAGATTCTGTCTCCTTCTTTATGTTGTATTAGTTTCATATCGTGTAGGGAGATTCTGTCTCTATCTTTATGTTGTATTAGTTTCATGTCATGTAGGAGATTCTGTCCTATCTTTATGTTGTATTAGTTTCATGTCATGTAGGGAGATTCTGTCTCTATCTTTATGTTGTATTAGTTTCATGTCATGTAGGGAGATTCTGTCTCCTTCTTTATGTTGTATTAGTTTCATGTCGTGTAGGGAGATTCTGTCTCTATCTTTATGTTGTTTTAGTTTCATGTCATGTAGGGAGATTCTGTCTCCTTCTTTATGTTGTATTAGTTTCATATCGTGTAGGGAGATTCTGTCTCTATCTTTATGTTGTTTTAGTTTCATGTCATGTAGGGAGATTCTGTCTCTATCTTTATGTTGTATTAGTTTCATATCGTGTAGGGAGATTCTGTCTTCTTTATGTTGTTTTAGTTTCATGTCATGTAGGGAGATTCTGTCTCCTTCTTTATGTTGTATTAGTTTCATGTTGTGTAGGGAGATTCTGTCTCTGTCTTTATGTTGTATTGTAATAGCTCGTGGAGACTGGTACATGGCTCCAGGAAAGTAGAGAAGAAATAAAAAAAAAGAGAAGAATAAACCAAGGAAGGCGAATGTTGAACGCTGGTATAGTATGATCTACCGCTAAGTCTGACACCTGACACAATCGACTACATTAAATTCACACAAGGCCGACTAAACAACTTATACGAAGTTTATTGGTATCTAAACTGGTAAATGGACATACATGCTCTCTCAACTGATATGAGACTACAAGTACATCAATAACTTTCCTGAAAATCAATTGTATAACATTAAGTCCGCTTATCTACAATTAACTGAAAGTTCAAGGAACCCTCTGTCGGGTTTTCCCACATCTATCACAACCTATAAATCAACTACACTAGTTCAGCATCTCAACTAATTACGCAAAGTTCAAGAAATCCTCTGTTGTGTGTTCTCACATGTAACACAACTTATGAATCAAATAACACTATAACTTATAGTTCAGTTTCTCTCTATTAACGCAAAGTTTAACTTCTCTCTATTAACGCAAAGATCAACTTCTCTCTATTAACGCAAAGTTAAACTTCTCTCTATTAACGCAAAGTTCAACTTCTCTATTAACGCAAAGTTCAACTTCTCTCTATTAACGCAAAGTTCAACTTCTCTCTATTAACGCAAAGTTCAACTTCTCTCTATTAACACAAAGTTCAACTTCTCTCTATTAACGCAAAGTTCAACTTCTCTCTATTAACACAAAGTTCAACTTCTCTCTATTAACACAAAGTCCAACTTCTCTCTATTAACACAAAGTTCAACTTCTCTCTATTAACGCAAAGTTCAACTTCTCTCTATTAACACAAAGTTCAACTTCTCTCTATTAACACAAAGTTCAACTTCTCTCTATTAACACAAAGTTCAACTTCTCTCTATTAACACAAAGTTCAACTTCTCTCTATTAACACAAAGTCCAACTTCTCTCTATTAACACAAAGTTCAACTTCTCTCTATTAACGCAAAGTTCAACTTCTCTCTATTAACACAAAGTTCAACTTCTCTCTATTAACACAAAGTTCAACTTCTCTCTATTAACACAAAGTTAAACTTCTCTCTATTAACGCAAAGTTCAACTTCTCTCTATTAACACAAAGTTCAACTTCTCTCTATTAACACAAAGTTCAACTTCTCTCTATTAACACAAAGTTCAACTTCTCTCTATTAACACAAAGTTCAACTTCTCTCTATTAACACAAAGTTCAACTTCTCTCTATTAACACAAAGTTCAACTTCTCTCTATTAACACAAAGTTCAACTTCTCTCTATTAACGCAAAGTTCAACTTCTCTCTATTAACGCAAAGTTCAACTTCTCTCTATTAACACAAAGTTCAACTTCTCTCTATTAACACAAAGTTCAACTTCTCTCTATTAACGCAAGTTCAACTTCTCTCTATTAACGCAAAGTTCAACTTCTCTCTATTAACACAAAGTTCAACTTCTCTCTATTAACACAAAGTTCAACTTCTCTCTATTAACACAAAGTTCAACTTCTCTCTATTAACACAAAGTTCAACTTCTCTCTATTAACACAAAGTTCAACTTCTCTCTATTAACGCAAAGTTCAACTTCTCTCTATTAACACAAAGTTCAACTTACATTGTTGCATTCTTCGCTGTCGTTGGAATCGTTTTCCTCTTTGACTGACACGCTCAAGTGTTCACAACTAGTCTTCTCTTTGACTGACACGCTCAAGTGTTCACAACTAGTCTTCTCTTTGACTGACACGCTCAAGTGTTCACAACTAGTCTTCTCTTTGACTGACACGCTCAAGTGTTCACAACTAGTCT
Source organism: Arion vulgaris (assembly GCA_020796225.1). Classification (NCBI taxonomy): domain Eukaryota; kingdom Metazoa; phylum Mollusca; class Gastropoda; order Stylommatophora; family Arionidae; genus Arion; species Arion vulgaris. The sequence continues at coordinate 69,914,183 of CM036759.1, forward strand.
TCTCCGCTCAAGAGATTGTGGCTTACTCTTCCGCTTCTCTGTTCAAACTGTTCTCTCTCTGACGCTCACTAAAACAATATGTCCGTCTTCCTCAACTTCTAAAGGAGTTAATTCTTATTTTTCATGTTTGTTGGCCTACACGCTCTGATATAACCAATAAAAAGTTCGCCTTAGGTTGAAAGGGACGTGCCTCGGCTTAAAGAGGCTTTAATCCCCTACTAAACAAACAAACAATCAAGATATAAAAGCTCCAGCTGACCCCTACCCTGGTCTCGAGATCCCCGACTTAACGGAAGTCCTCGCATACCCCGGGTTAAATCACTTTGCTTGAGTTTAGTCAGAGCCAACTATAAACTACCGGGCTATAGCCTGGCTGTGGTTTAGTACTCCACTGGTCAGCAAATTGAGACTGGTAAACAATTTATTTAATACCAACTTGGTCAAGGACGCCAAGTGCAATATAGGGGTTTTGGGTTGACCTCCGACTCTACTCCCTAAATAACAGTGACGAATATCGAAATAGGGGAAGACTGCAGTAAAACTTGGTAAATAGTGAAACACGTACAAACAAAGTACTATAGTTTTACACAAAACAGAAACAGTGACGATAAACAGCAACGTTTCGACCAACAGGCCTTTATCAGCAACGAACAAACAGGGTGAAAATTAAATGAAACACAATGGACGACCAAATACCACGTATCTAAGGAAGCTGGAATAAAAACGAATAACGAAATAATGTAACACAAAAACACACATAAAACTAGAATGAACGGAAAAGAAACAATGAAACATCTAGTAAATATTCAATACGTACTACGTGTTTCACTATTTACCAAGTTTTACTGCAGTCTTCCCCTATTTCGATATTCGTCGCCATATTGCTGCAACTATTCGTTGTGACGTTGTAGGTAAGATTTAATAGTTATATTTGTTGTGTATGTGCATTTCCCGTTTCTACCTCTTTTAGCGTTTAATATCTGTTATTTTGTTTGTATTTCTATTACTATGCCTTCCCTACAGTACGTATTGAATATTTACTAGATGTTTCATTGTTTCTTTTCCGTTCTATTTCTAGTTTTTATGTGTGTTTTTGTGTTACATTTATTTCGTTATTCGTTTTTATTCCAGCTTTTCCTTAGATACGTTTGTATTTGGTCGTCCATTTGTGTTTCATTTTAATTTGTCACTCCTGTTTGTTCGTTTGCTTGATAAAGACCTTGTTGGTCGAAACGTTGCTGTTTATCGTCACTGTTTATGTATTTTGTAAAACTATAGTACTTTGTTTGTACGTGTTTCACTAAATAACAGTGAAACTGTTACAGTATTAGTTTCATGTCGTCTAGGGAGATTCCACCTCTTTATTTATGTTGTATTATGGTCTATGTTGCTATAGCATGTAATGTGTTTTGGAAAATGAATTTCCTGATGGTGGTTTGTATTTCTGTCATTGTTTGGGGTGGTGGGTGGGAAAACGTTGGATGTATATATTATTGTTGATATGATGTAAGTATTAACTATCGTGCTTCTACCAAATATCATGTTTGTTGTGTCTTTGTACGTTTCTAAACGTTTTTAATGTTTGTAACTATGTTTTGCCATTTTTGCTCTTGTGAGGACTTTGGTATCTGGAATATTGTCCTGTCAATTTACTTTTAGTATTCTGCGTAGACAGCTTGTGTGGAAGTGGTTTAGTTTTTTTGCGTGTCTGCTATACACTGTCCATGTTCCGCTTGTGTACAGCAGTGTGGTTAACAACATGGCCTGGTCAACTTTCAGCTCTGTGTCTACGCCTATTCCCTTCCGCTCCCACACAGTGACACATATCCTTCCGTACGCAGCACTGGCTTTGGATATCCTATTGTTAACCTCAGAGTCTATGTTTGCTGATCTGGATAGGAGGCTGCCGAGATAGGTAAGTTGTCCGCTGACAGGAGACGCTGGTGTTTAATGTTGATGACTGGATCGTAGTACTGCTCTCTAAGGGCGGGCTGAAACATGACCTCAGTTTTCTTGGTGTTAATAGTAAGGTCAAACATATCATATGACGTAGAGAACTTGTTCATGTAAGTCTGCATTTCTTCCTCAGAGTTGAAAGCGAGGTCGCAATAATCAGGTTTCTGATCCTGCTTGGGAAGGACTGTACAGGTTTTGTTTGGTCAAGTGAAATTTAATGCGGTTATTGATTATTGTCTTTCTCTATATATAAATATTTATATTAATATTTGGCCTTTTTCGTCTTTACAGACGGTCATTTGGCAAGTGTTTTTCTGTGACAACTTCTGAGTTTTCGCTTTTCTCTCTGGTCTACAGCTCATACATAAGTCTCTTCTCAAAAGACTGTGCAATATCGCTTCCCCTACAACTCTGTCATCAGCTAGTTTTTCCATAGTGCTGGGACCTATAGAAACGTTTTTAATTGAGACCTTGTAAACATCTGAGAGTCCTTAAGTCTGATGTAAGTGATATAGGTCTGTATGAGCTGGCATCCTTAAGTCTGATGTAAGTGATATAGGTCTGTATGAGCTGGCATCCTTAAGTCTGATGTAAGTGATATAGTTCTGTATGAGCTGGCATCCTTAAGTGGGATGTAAGTGATATAGGTCTGTATGAGCTGGCATCCTTAAGTCTGATGTAAGTGATATAGTTCTGTATGAGCTGGCATCCTTAAGTGGGATGTAAGTGATATAGGTCTGTATGAGCTGGCATCCTTAAGTCTGATGTAAGTGATATAGTTCTGTATGAGCTGGCATCCTTAAGTGGGATGTAAGTGATATAGGTCTGTATGAGCTGGCATCCTTAAGTCTGATGTAAGTGATATAGTTCTGTATGAACTGGCATCCTAAGTGGGATGTAAGTGATATAGGTCTGTATGAGCTGGCATCCTTAAGTCTGATGTAAGTGATATAGGTCTGTATGAGCTGGCATCCTTAAGTCTGATGTAAGTGATATAGGTCTGTATGAGCTGGCATCCTTAAGTCTGATGTAAGTGATATAGGTCTGTATGAGCTGGCATCCTTAAGTGGGATGTAAGTGATATAGGTCTGTATGAGCTGGCATCCTTAAGTCTGATGTAAGTGATATAGTTCTGTATGAGCTGGCATCCTTAAGTGGGATGTAAAGTGATATGGTCTGTATGAGCTGGCATCCTTAAGTCTGATGTAAGTGATATAGTTCTGTATGAGCTGGCATCCTTAAGTGGGATGTAAGTGATATAGGTCTGTATGAGCTGGCATCCTTAAGTCTGATGTAAGTGATATAGGTCTGTATGAGCTGGCATCCTTAAGTCTGATGTAAGTGATATAGGTCTGTATGAGCTGGCATCCTTAAGTCTGATGTAAGTGATATAGGTCTGTATGAGCTGGCATCCTTAAGTCTGATGTAAGTGATATAGGTCTGTATGAGCTGGCATCCTTAAGTCTGATGTAAGTGATATAGGTCTGTATGAGCTGGCATCCTTAAGTCTGATGTAAGTGATATAGTTCTGTATGAGCTGGCATCCTTAAGTCTGATGTAAGTGATATAGTTCTGTATGAGCTGGCATCCTTAAGTCTGATGTAAGTGATATAGGTCTGTATGAGCTGGCATCCTTAAGTCTGATGTAAGTGATATAGGTCTGTATGAGCTGGCATCCTTAAGTCTGATGTAAGTGATATAGGTCTGTATGAGCTGGCATCCTTAAGTCTGATGTAAGTGATATAGGTCTGTATGAGCTGGCATCCTTAAGTCTGATGTAAGTGATATAGGTCTGTATGAGCTGGCATCCTTAAGTCTGATGTAAGTGATATAGGTCTGTATGAGCTGGCATCCTTAAGTCTGATGTAAGTGATATAGGTCTGTATGAGCTGGCATCCTTAAGTCTGATGTAAGTGATATAGGTCTGTATGAGCTGGCATCCTTAAGTCTGATGTAAGTGATATAGGTCTTTGGCTGGCTCCAAGTCTATGTAGTGATAAAGGGCTTAGAGCTGGCATCCTTAAGTGGGATGTAAGTGATATAGGTCTGTATGAGCTGGCATCCTTAGGTCTTTTATAGTTTCAGGATTGGAATAATGATGGCAGTTTTCCACACTCTTGGTATTATTCCAGATATCCAGAACCTGTTTTAACGATTCGCTATAATGGCTACAAAATTTAGGATGAAGCACCTTCTTCAGTATAGTTTAGCTCAAGATGTCTGACCCTGTTGTAACGATTCGGTGTGATGGCTACAAATTTAGGAGGCACCTTCTTCAGTATAGAGTAGCTCAAGATGTCTGACCCTGTTGCTGTGTTGGATGTTTCTCCCAGTGCCCTGTTAATTTCTTGAGTGGTGATGTCTGCATTGATGTTAGGGTTGTCTTCTTCATCTGGTATTCTTGCTACTATTTCTTCTAATGTGTTTGGTCTTCTGTTTCTTTCTTCTCTGGTCATGTTGGAATTGGTGCTGACCATGTAGTAGTGTTGAGCCAATGCGTCTGATTTTTCTTTATCTGTTTCTCTTGTATTTGTTCATCTAAGTGTTCGTATGTGTGCTATTTTTTTTTGTTTTACCTCCTTTGATATTATTGAATTTGTTCCAGACTGCTGTTGGTGATGTTCTGAAGTTTATTTGTTTGACAGAAGGTTCTCCAGTGGACTTCTTTGGCAAGGATGATTCATTTGTTGGCTTCATTTCTGATGTTTCTCTATTTTGCCATGTTTTCTTCAGTTTTAGCCCTCCTAGCTTTACCTAGTGCCTTGTCTCTCTCTCTCTCTGTTCAATGTTTTTACAACAGGGCACCGGGTTTTTGTTCTTTTTTTTTTGGTTGCGTGTTAGTTGTTTGTCTAATGTCTTGTGTCATGTTTGTCTCTAATGTGTTGTGTCATGTTTGTCTAATGTGTTGTGTCATGTTTGTCTAATGTGTTGTGTTATGTTTGTCTCTAATGTGTTGTGTCATGTTTGTCTAATGTGTTGTGTCATGTTTGTCTCTAATGTGTTGTGTCATGTTTGTCTAATGTCTTGTGTCATGTTTGTCTCTAATGTGTTGTGTCATGTTTGTCTAATGTGTTGTGTCATGTTTGTCTAATGTCTTGTGTCATGTTTGTCTCTAATGTCTTGTGTCATGTTTGTCTAATGTGTTGTGTCATGATGTCTCTAATGTGTTGTGTCATGTTTGTCTAATGTGTTGTGTCATGTTTGTCTCTAATGTGTTGTGTCATGTTTGTCTAATGTGTTGTGTCATGTTTGTCTAATGTGTTGTGTCATGTTTGTCTCTAATGTGTTGTGTCATGTTTGTCTAATGTCTTGTGTCATGTTTGTCTAATGTCTTGTGTCATGTTTGTCTCTAATGTGTTGTGTCATGTTTGTCTAATGTGTTGTGTCATGTTTGTCTCTAATGTGTTGTGTCATGTTTGTCTAATGTGTTGTGTCATGTTTGTCTAATGTGTTGTGTCATGTTTGTCTCTAATGTCTTGTGTCATGTTTGTCTAATGTGTTGTGTCATGTTTGTCTCTAATGTGTTGTGTCATGTTTGTCTAATGTCTTGTGTCATGTTTGTCTCTAATGTGTTGTGTCATGTTTGTCTAATGTGTTGTGTCATGTTTGTCTCTAATGTCTTGTGTCATGTTTGTCTCTAATGTCTTGTGTCATGTTTGTCTAATGTGTTGTGTCATGTTTGTCTCTAATGTGTTGTGTCATGTTTGTCTAATGTGTTGTGTCATGTTTGTCTAATGTCTTGTGTCATGTTTGTCTAATGTGTTGTGTCATGTTTGTCTCTAATGTGTTGTGTCATGTTTGTCTAATGTGTTGTGTCATGTTTGTCTCTAATGTGTTGTGTCATGTTTGTCTCTAATGTCTTGTGTCATGTTTGTCTAATGTGTTGTGTCATGTTTGTCTAATGTCTTGTGTCATGTTTGTCTAATGTGTTGTGTCATGTTTGTCTAATGTGTTGTGTCATGTTTGTCTAATGTCTTGTGTCATGTTTGTCTCTAATGTGTTGTGTCATGTTTGTCTAATGTGTTGTGTCATGTTTGTCTAATGTGTTGTGTCATGTTTGTCTCTAATGTCTTGTGTCATGTTTGTCTAATGTGTTGTGTCATGTTTGTCTAATGTGTTGTGTCATGTTTGTCTAATGTCTTGTGTCATGTTTGTCTCTAATGTGTTGTGTCATGTTTGTCTCTAATGTCTTGTGTCATGTTTGTCTCTAATGTTTTGTGTCATGTTTGTCTAATGTGTTGTGTCATGTTTGTCTAATGTCTTGTGTCATGTTTGTCTCTAATGTGTTGTGTCATGTTTGTCTAATGTGTTGTGTCATGTTTGTCTAATGTGTTGTGTCATGTTTGTCTCTAATGTGTTGTGTTATGTTTGTCTAATGTTTGTGTCATGTTTGTCTAATGTCTTGTGTCATGTTTGTCTCTAATGTCTTGTGTCATGTTTGTCTCTAATGTCTTGTGTTATGTTTGTCTAATGTGTTGTGTCATGTTTGTCTAATGTCTTGTGTCATGTTTGTCTCTAATGTGTTGTGTCATGTTTGTCTAATGTCTTGTGTCATGTTTGTCTCTAATGTCTTGTGTCATGTTTGTCTAATGTCTTGTGTCATGTTTGTCTCTAATGTCTTGTGTCATGTTTGTCTAATGTGTTGTGTCATGTTTGTCTAATGTGTTGTGTCATGTTTGTCTCTAATGTGTTGTGTCATGTTTGTCTAATGTGTTGTGTTATGTTTGTCTAATGTGTTGTGTCATGTTTGTCTCTAATGTGTTGTGTCATGTTTGTCTAATGTGTTGTGTCATGTTTGTCTCTAATGTCTTGTGTCATGTTTGTCTCTAATGTGTTGTGTCATGTTTGTCTCTAATGTGTTGTGTCATGTTTGTCTAATGTGTTGTGTCATGTTTGTCTCTAATGTGTTGTGTCATGTTTGTCTAATGTGTTGTGTCATGTTTGTCTAATGTCTTGTGTCATGTTTGTCTCTAATGTCTTGTGTCATGTTTGTCTAATGTCTTGTGTCATGTTTGTCTCTAATGTGTTGTGTCATGTTTGTCTAATGTGTTGTGTTATGTTTGTCTAATGTCTTGTGTCATGTTTGTCTCTAATGTCTTGTGTCATGTTTGTCTAATGTGTTGTGTTATGTTTGTCTCTAATGTCTTGTGTTATGTTTGTCTAATGTGTTGTGTCATGTTTGTCTAATGTCTTGTGTCATGTTTGTCTCTAATGTGTTGTGTCATGTTTGTCTAATGTCTTGTGTCATGTTTGTCTAATGTGTTGTGTCATGTTTGTCTAATGTCTTGTGTCATGTTTGTCTAATGTGTTGTGTTATGTTTGTCTAATGTGTTGTGTCATGTTTGTCTCTAATGTCTTGTGTCATGTTTGTCTAATGTGTTGTGTCATGTTTGTCTCTAATGTGTTGTGTTATGTTTGTCTAATGTGTTGTGTCATGTTTGTCTAATGTGTTGTGTTATGTTTGTCTAATGTCTTGTGTCATGTTTGTCTCTAATGTCTTGTGTTATGTTTGTCTAATGTGTTGTGTCATGTTTGTCTAATGTCTTGTGTCATGTTTGTCTCTAATGTGTTGTGTCATGTTTGTCTAATGTCTTGTGTCATGTTTGTCTCTAATGTCTTGTGTCATGTTTGTCTAATGTCTTGTGTCATGTTTGTCTCTAATGTGTTGTGTCATGTTTGTCTAATGTGTTGTGTTATGTTTGTCTCTAATGTGTTGTGTCATGTTTGTCTCTAATGTGTTGTGTCATGTTTGTCTAATGTGTTGTGTCATGTTTGTCTAATGTGTTGTGTCATGTTTGTCTAATGTGTTGTGACATGTTTGTCTCTAATGTGTTGTGTCATGTTTGTCTAATGTGTTGTGTCATGTTTGTCTAATGTGTTGTGTCATGTTTGTCTCTAATGTGTTGTGTCATGTTTGTCTCTAATGTCTTGTGTCATGTTTGTCTCTAATGTGTTGTGTCATGTTTGTCTAATGTGTTGTGTCATGTTTGTCTCTAATGTGTTGTGTCATGTTTGTCTAATGTGTTGTGTCATGTTTGTCTAATGTGTTGTGTCATGTTTGTCTCTAATGTCTTGTGTCATGTTTGTCTCTAATGTGTTGTGTCATGTTTGTCTAATGTCTTGTGTCATGTTTGTCTCTAATGTGTTGTGTCATGTTTGTCTCTAATGTCTTGTGTCATGTTTGTCTCTAATGTCTTGTGTCATGTTTGTCTCTAATGTGTTGTGTCATGTTTGTCTAATGTGTTGTGTCATGTTTGTCTCTAATGTGTTGTGTCATGTTTGTCTAATGTGTTGTGTCATGTTTGTCTCTAATGTCTTGTGTCATGTTTGTCTAATGTCTTGTGTCATGTTTGTCTCTAATGTGTTGTGTCATGTTTGTCTCTAATGTCTTGTGTCATGTTTGTCTCTAATGTGTTGTGTCATGTTTGTCTCTAATGTCTTGTGTCATGTTTGTCTAATGTGTTGTGTTATGTTTGTCTCTAATGTGTTGTGTCATGTTTGTCTAATGTCTTGTGTCATGTTTGTCTCTAATGTGTTGTGTCATGTTTGTCTCTAATGTGTTGTGTCATGTTTGTCTAATGTGTTGTGTCATGTTTGTCTAATGTGTTGTGTCATGTTTGTCTCTAATGTCTTGTGTCATGTTTGTCTCTAATGTGTTGTGTCATGTTTGTCTAATGTCTTGTGTCATGTTTGTCAATGTCTTGTGTCATGTTTGTCTCTAATTTGTTGTGTCATGTTTGTCTAATGTGTTGTGTCATGTTTGTCTAATGTGTTGTGTCATGTTTGTCTCTAATGTGTTGTGTCATGTTTGTCTAATGTGTTGTGTCATGTTTGTCTAATGTGTTGTGTCATGTTTGTCTCTAATGTGTTGTGTCATGTTTGTCTAATGTGTTGTGTCATGTTTGTCTCTAATGTCTTGTGTTATGTTTGTCTCTAATGTGTTGTGTCATGTTTGTCTAATGTCTTGTGTCATGTTTGTCTCTAATGTGTTGTGTCATGTTTGTCTCTAATGTGTTGTGTCATGTTTGTCTAATGTGTTGTGTCATGTTTGTCTAATGTCTTGTGTCATGTTTGTCTAATGTGTTGTGTCATGTTTGTCTCTAATGTGTTGTGTCATGTTTGTCTAATGTCTTGTGTCATGTTTGTCTCTAATGTGTTGTGTCATGTTTGTCTAATGTGTTGTGTCATGTTTGTCTAATGTCTTGTGTCATGTTTGTCTAATGTGTTGTGTCATGTTTGTCTCTAATGTGTTGTGTCATGTTTGTCTAATGTGTTGTGACATGTTTGTCTCTAATGTCTTGTGACATGTTTGTCTAATGTGTTGTGTCATGTTTGTCTAATGTGTTGTGACATGTTTGTCTAATGTGTTGTGTCATGTTTGTCTCTAATGTGTTGTGTCATGTTTGTCTAATGTGTTGTGACCTGTTTTAGTTTGGGATGTATTCGGTTGCTGTGTTTAGAATTTCTGTTGTTAGTTTTTCTGCATAAGTGTCTACATTTTTCTGTGTTGATATTTTTCCCTATATTTAATGTGTTTAACTCTAGTGTAAATTGTTTGCCTTTTTTTGTGGAAGGTTGGTTTTGTGGAAGGTTGGTTTTGTGTTAATGTTCTTAGGGTTGTAGGAAGCTTTGAGATTTATTTCGATTGGGAGATGTCGGAGCTAAGTCTCCTCTAGACTCTCCCAACTGGTTGATGTGAGGTTTGGAGTTACAACGGTGAGATCGATTGCAGAATCTTTTCCATTTGCTACGGTATTGTATCTGGTAACCTGACCCATTATTTAGGATTGTATCTGGTAACCTGACTCATCATTTAGGATTGTATCTGGTAACCTGACTCATCATTTAGGATTGTATCTGGTAACCTGACCCATCATTTAGGATTGTATCTGGTAACCTGACCCATCATTTAGGATTGTATCTGGTAACCTGACTCATCATTTAGGATTGTATCTGGTAACCTGACCCATCATTTAGGATTGTATCTGGTAACCTGACCCATCATTTAGGATTGTATCTGGTAACCTGACTCATCATTTAGGATTGTATCTGGTAACCTGACCCATTATTTAGGATTGTATCTGGTAACCTGACCCATTATTTAGGATTGTATCTGGTAACCTGACCCATTATTTAGGATTGTATCTGGTAACCTGACTCATCATTTAGGATTGTATCTGGTAACCTGACCCATTATTTAGGATTGTATCTGGTAACCTGACTCATCATTTAGGATTGTATCTGGTAACCTGACTCATCATTTAGATTGTATCTGTAACCTGACCCATTATTTAGGATGACCAGGTTGTTGTCTTCACAGAAGTTAAGGAAAATCTCCCGGCCTCCCTGATCTACTGCATCCCTGCTTGGTGGTGGGCATTCAAATCTCCAACTATAATTGTTCTGTCTGTTATTCTGTCTGTTATTCTGTCTGTAATTCTGTCTGTAATTCTGTCTGTTATTCTGTCTGTTATTCTGTCTGTTAGTGTTGTAATATCTTCATTTGTGTATTTTTAAAATTATAAATGTTAATTATTGTTAATTCCTCTTTCATCGTTTATCGTTTTACTAACTCCTCTGTACCACTCCTCGGTACCACTCCTCGTACCACTCCCTCTGTACCACTCCTCTGACCACTCCTCGTACCACTCCTCTGTACCACTCCCTCGGTACCACTCCTCGGTACCACTCCTCTGTACCACTCCCTCGGTACCACTCCTCTGTACCACTCCTCGTACCACTCCTCGTACCACTCCTCAGTACCACTCCCTCTGTACCACTCCCTCAGTACCACTCCTCGGTACCACTCCTCGTACCACCCCCTCGTACCACTCCCTCTATATTTTACAAACTCCCTCTATATTTTACTAACTCCCTCTATATTTTACTAACTCCCTCTATATTTGACTAACTCCCTCTATATTTTACTAACTCCCTCTATATTTTACTAACTCCCTCTATATTTTACTAACTCCCTCTATATTTTACTAACTCCCTCTATATTTTCTGACTTAAATATTTCCGAATCGTTATTTAAAATATTTTCATGTCCTAGCATAGCAACCTCCCCCTCCCTCCCTCTCCTCCCTGCCTCTCCTCCCTGCCAGATTGCACCCTGTTCATGTGCGCTATCATTTCTCAAAGTATTGTGACCTAAATACTTTTAGACCCTGTGTCTTCTTTAACATATTTTCCTGCAGCGCCATTATTGTCGTTTGTTTTTTTATATCTTTCTATAATGGATGTCAGGCTCTGTCTGACACTCCCATTGGATAATTATTTTCATATTTCTCTTATGCATTTTTGTCTATGTAGTTTACTGTTATTGTGTTAGTTGTCTGTGTTATACTATGTCTTGTTTTTTGTGTGTATTATTGTGATATGTGTGTTTGTTTCTTGGCCTGGGCTCTAGTGGATTCTGGCTTGTTTCTTGGCCTGGGCTCTAGTGGATTCTGGCTTGTTTCTTGGCCTGGGCTCTAGTGGATTCTGGCTTGTTTCTTGGCCTGGGCTCTAGTGTTTGTTTTGATCTCCTTTGACTTCCATATCTTACTCAATGCAATACATTTTCTTCTTGCTTGTTGTATTCTTATCTTGACATCTTTGTTTGTTCCCAATTCTGTGTCTATGTTGCTACCAAGGTATGTGTATGATTCTACATTCTGTTTCCTCCAGCATAAACTGGTTTACATTTACTGCCTTTATTCTCATGACCTCATTGCTGAGATACTCTACCGCAGAGATATAGTTTCCATTGCAAGATCCATTCATTTTCTTTTCACTAAATTACTAAATAATCGTCAGCTGTCCGATCAGGAATTCAAGAAAGAGGGCGGTGATATTTTTGTTATCCCAGGCTCGTGTGTTCAGAGTTAAATATTGAATCATTATACGACGTCAAATAGACTTGGCAACATAAACATGATTTGCATATTGGTTTTAGTTGATTGATTATCTTAAAGAGTTTGTTTTCTTTTTCTAACACTGAGACTATAGTTCGTTCCAAAATTCGTGATCGCACCAAGGTTTAATTTGTATGAAATCTACCTGATGCATACCAGTGATTTTTGCAAGCAGTCTTATATATCTCACGACCTTACGAATTCATGTTTAACTAATTGGTAGGTAGCTTAGTTGTTGCAAACAACGTTTTTGTTATATAATTTTGCATAAGCACAACAAAATGATTATCAAAGTTTAGAACTTACAGTAATACACAAAATGGTGGCGAATGTTTGCAAAGGCGTATCCCTATTACATATTATAAAAGAAAGGTGACATTGTGAACAAATGCTACCTTCCACTTCTATAAATGAAAGTAAATGTTGCGTACATACGTCAATGACAGTCGGTAGGAAACATTATGAACTGATTAATTCCACAGGATTCCCGACTTTGACGTGCACTGTATTGCATTTGGAACAGGGAAATGTTTAGTTATAGACAAACTTGACAATCGTACTGTAACATTTCGACAAGTATACTTAATCAACATCGCTGTAATTTTTGTAATAACATATAATAAAATCTTACAGAACTAAAGGTTTGGGTGGGCAAAAAATACTTTGGGAAGGTCGTCACTGTTACCTATATAAAAATGCAAAAATCAAGAATTTCTGTCAGAGTGGATGATTTCATATCGGTCGGTAAAGATGATCACGAATTTTGGAACGAACTATATTATTAAATGTCTAGTTTTTCTTCTTCTGAGACCTAGTATTAAATGTCTAGTTTTTCTTCTGAGACCTAGTATTAAATGTCTAGTTTTTCTTCTGAGACCAAGTATTAAATGTCTAGTTTTTCTTCTGAGACCTAGTATTAAATGTCTAGTTTTTCTTCTGAGACCAAGTATTAAATGTCTAGTTTTTCTTCTTCTGAGACCTAGTATTAGATGTCTAGTTTTTCTTCTGTCGAATAAGTGATTTCAGACTTGCAAATGTTTTGTTTTACATAAACAATTCGAGTTATAAAATATGTGCTTGAAGACTAGTTTGAAAGACGTTAATTTGTTTATGAAATATATTTTTAGAATACTTTTACTTCACAAGAAGACAGAATATTACATGAAAATATGTGCTGTGTTAGTTTAAATATGTTTTTATTATTATATAACTATCTTTTATTGACATTTGTTTTCTGTCTTGTTTGTAGACTATCACATCTTCAATGTTTCCGCTCGTTTTCTTTCTTGTTTGTAGACTATCACATCTTCAATGTTTCCGCTCGTTTTCTGTCTTGTTTGTAGACTATCACATCTTCAATGTTTCCGCTCGTTTTCTTTCTTGTTTGTAGACTATCACATCTTCAATGTTTCCGCTCGTTTTCTGTCTTGTTTGTAGACTATCACATCTTCAATGTTTCCGCTCGTTTTCTTTCTTGTTTGTAGACTATCACATCTTCAATGTTTCCGCTCGTTTTCTGTCTTGTTTGTAGACTATCACATCTTCAATGTTTCCGCTCGTTTTCTGTCTTGTTTGTAGACTATCACATCTTCAATGTTTCCGCTCGTTTTCTGTCTTGTTTGTAGACTATCACATCTTCAATGTTTCCCGCTCGTTTTTTTTCTTGTTTGTAGACTATCACATCTTCAATGTTTCCGCTCGTTTTCTGTCTTGTTTGTAGACTATCACATCTTCAATGTTTCCGCTCGTTTTCTGTCTTGTTTGTAGACTATCACATCTTCAATGTTTCCGCTCGTTTTCTGTCTTGTTTGTAGACTATCACATCTTCAATGTTTCCACTCGTTTTCTGTCTTGTTTGTAGACTATCACATCTTCAATGTTTCCACTCGTTTTCTGTCTTGTTTGTAGACTATCACATCTTCAATGTTTCCACTCGTTTTCTGTCTTGTTTGTAGACTATCACATCTTCAATGTTTACACTCGTTTTCTGTCTTGTTTGTAGACTATCACATCTTCAATGTTTCCACTCGTTTTCTGTCTTGTTTGTAGACTATCACATCTTCAATGTTTCCCCTCGTTTTCTGTCTTGTTTGTAGACTATCACATCTTCAATGTTTCCCCTCGTTTTCTGTCTTGTTTGTAGACTATCACATCTTCAATGTTTCCGCTCGTTTTCTGTCTTGTTTGTAGACTATCACATCTTCAATGTTTCCGCTCGTTTTCTGTCTTGTTTGTAGACTATCACATCTTCAATGTTTCCGCTCGTTTCTGTCTTGTTTGTAGACTATCACATCTTCAATGTTTCCGCTCGTTTTCTGTCTTGTTTGTAGACTATCACATCTTCAATGTTTCCCCTCGTTTTCTGTCTTGTTTGTAGACTATCACATCTTCAATGTTTCCACTCGTTTTCTGTCTTGTTTGTAGACTATCACATCTTCAATGTTTCCGCTCGTTTTCTCTTCTTTTCTCTAATCTTGTTTTGTCTCACAGTGTCAGGATAGGAAGAGATTTCTAGAACGGGCTTTTGTGTGTGCTTCATATATAGTGTTTCTCACTGCCTCTGTTATTTCTGTGGCCCTATTTTTGCGGGGACGGCCTTTTTGTTTTGTATCACTGTATCAAAGTAAGATTGCATTTTGAGGTGCACTGTCTTTTGGGTAATTTGCTTATGTGGATGAAGCAATTAATTTATTGTTTCTTGATGAAGTTTAGTACTGATGTTGTATCCACCTTTTTCCTGATGTCTTCATTTCTCAACCGGTCTTTTCTTGATACTCCCAACATTCTGTGTAGACACTTCATCTCTGTTGTGACTAGTTTTCTTCTTGATACTCCCAACATTCTGTGTAGACACTTCATCTCTGTTGTTACTCGTTTTCTCGGCGTTTGACTAAGCTCAAATTGTAGTGTTCACTTGATCACTGCCATAGTGTGGGAGCCTTCATAGAGAGACAATAGGCAACTAAATAACATTTAAAATTCTGAGCAGCTCTCGTCCGAAAGGATAACGTCGCTTGGATTTTACACTTTTAAAACGTGACCGTACCACCCTCTGCAGCAGTAAAGGGTAACCTTCCTCTCCCCCTTTCCAAGTGACTAATTTTCATATATCGTTTGATGTCAGCTTCCAGGTTTGGCACTGATAGCATAATGTGGGGAGAAAGTGTGATACTGATAGCATAATGTGGGGAGAAAGTGTGAGACTGATAGCATAATGTGGGGAGAAAGTGTGAGACTGATAGCAAAATGTGGGGAGAAAGATTGTGTTGTACAATGCTCGTTTATAATCAGATTTGCGCTGACACAAAAATAACTCATTTCAAATGAACAGCTTCAAACTAACTGGTCAAACATTCAATTATTGATTGACATGCGTCCCAGGTTGTAATCTTGATTGGTGTTTACCTTCTATTTGTGCTGGCTATTACAGAATAAATGCCAGCAAAATCTGATATTGATTTGTTCACGAGGTAACAACTGAGTGTTCGATTGTAATCGATTGAATTAAAAGCTTGTGTAACTATAACTGGCTCTCTGACGCAGTTAAGGTTTACTGTGAGTCGGTTTGAATTATAGCAAGTTCATAATTGATATATTTATAGTGCAGTCGCAATCTTTAGTCACTTTAAGAGATAATAGTTGGAAATATTCGGGAATTGCAGGCAGTACTTATCGTTAAATAATGTTTGTTTCTACAGCTTTTTTTCAATTTAACGTTAATATTTTAGCCTTTATTCACGTCTTCACTAGTTAGCTGTTTATTGGGTGGTCAAGTTTAGCTGTTTATTGTATGGTCAAGTTTAGCTGTTTATTGGGTGGTCAAGTTTAGCTGTTTATTGTGTGGTCAAGTTTAGCTGCAAAATTTAATATGCTTCTTCTTGTAAGATATATGTTTTAATATACAAATATTTGTAAATCTAGACGCCATGTCGCAAAATGTAATATGTCTATTTTGAACGTGTGGTGTCGGGGCCTGCAAGGAGAAAAGAATAGTACCATTGCGACCTACACGGCATGTCGTAAGAGGCGACTGAAGTAGGGGCTTAGGGAAGCTACCCTAGTAAATAAAAAGCGTCACCGAAATCGAATGTACATAACTTGTAGACACATAACTGGCACAATGTACAATTGCTCTTAGGCTCAGATCACATACAAATCCCACAAAGTGGTTAACAAGTGGTTCATATGAAGTATTCGAAGAAGAAATACGAATATTATTAGCCTATACTTTGTAAATATAGATGCGATGTCGCTATTACACCGTTTCGTTTTCTTTAATCTTGTGATGTCTCCCAGCGTCCGGATAAAAAGGATTTTCTAGAACGGGCTTTTGTGTGCGTTTCATAAACAGTGTTTTTCATAGCTTCTGTTATCTCTGAGGTTAACATTTTGCGTAGACAGTCTTTTGCTTTGTATCCACTGTATTGTAATAGCACTGCTCTTTGCAACACTGTCTGTTAGTAATCTGCTTATGTGACCCAACTAATTAATTTGTTGTTTCTTGATGAAGCTCAGTATTGGATACTGATGTTGTACCCACTTTTTTCCTGATGTCTTCATTTCTAAGCCGGTCTCTTCTTACTACTCCCAGAATTCTGCGAATACACTTCATCTCTGTCAGGACTAGATGTGGCTGGAGACACTTCATCTCTGTCGTGACTAGATGTCGCTAAAGACACTTCATCTCTATCGTGACTAGATGTTGCTGGGGACACTTCATCGCTGTCATGACTAGATGTCACTGGAGACACTTCATCTCTGTCAGGACTAGATGTCACTGGAGACACTTCATCTCTGTCAGGACTAGATGTCGCTGGAGACACTTCATCTCTATCGTGACTAGATGTCACTGGAGACACTTCATATCTGTCGTGACTAGATGTCGCTAAAGACACTTCATATCTTTCGTGACTAGATGTCGCTAAAGATAATTCCTCTCTGTCGTGACTAGATGTCGCTGGAGACACTTCATCTCTGTCGTGACTAGATGTCGCTAAAGACAATTCCTCTCTGTCGTGACTAGATGTCGCTGGAGACACTTCATCTCTGTCATGACTAGATGTCGCTGGAGACACTTCATCTCTGTCATGACTAGATGTCGCTGGAGATACTTCATATCTGTCGTGACTAGATGTCGTTGGAGACACTTTATCTCTGTCATGACTAGATGTCGCTGGAGACACTTCATATCTGTCGTGACTAGATGTCGCTGGAGACACTTCATCTCTGTCATGACTAGATGTCGCTGGAGACACTTCATCTCTGTCATGACTAGATGTCGCTGGAGACATTTCATCTCTGTCATGACTAGATGTCGCTAAAGACACTTCATATCTGTCGTGACTAGATGTCGCTAAAGACACTTCATATCTGTCGTGACTAGATGTCGCTAAAGACACTTCATCTCTGTCGTGACCAGATGTCGCTAAAGACACTTCATCTCTGTCGTGACTAGATGTCGCTAAAGACACTTCATCTCTGTCGTGAATAGATGTCGTATAAATCTTATTTGAACCTATATGAGCCAATACTTTAGACAAATAAAGTGCTAAGTGGAGGCGGAAGTTATAAAAATTAACAATTTAAGTGATTGCTCGTTGCTTTAAAGAAAGTGTTCCGTTTATTAAATATGTAGGTCTTGTAGGATGGCTTTATATTTTCTTTTCTCTGTCCAGAATGTTCTAAGAACTTTCTATAACACCTTGTTTCAAAGCTTCAATTTTGTTCTTTAATGTTTGTGTTATGGTCCATGATTCACATCCATATGTTGCCACAGGAATATGTATGTTCTCAGAAATTGTACTTTTGTTTCTTTGTTTGTGTCATGTCATAGTTTCTTCATGCTGACCACTCTCTGGAAAGTCATGGCTAGTCTTCTTCTAACTTCTTTCGTACAATCTTTGCTTGTGCCGTGCCACAGTTTCTTCATACTGACCACTCTCTGGAAAGTCATGGCTAGTTTTCTTCAAACTTCTTTCGTACAATCTTTGCTTGTGTCATGCCATAGTTTCTTCATGCTGACCACCCTCTGGAAAGTCATGACTAGTCTTCTTCTAACTTCTTTCATACAATCTCCATTGTTGTTAATTATAGAGCCAAGATATTCGAAATCTGTGACGTTCTTAATGTCTTCATTACTGATAGTAATTTTCTTCTCAATACCTTCATTATTGTTTGCAATTTTAGATTGAGATTTTGCTTAATCGGTGGAGAGATATTTGAGATTTATTTGTACAAGAATATTAACTACAACATTTAAATAAATACGGTAACCGACAAAAATATGTTTATTTTGTTTCACTCGGCATGTCTTCTTCTTCTTCTTCTGTGATCAACTTCTCCAATGCGACTACTCCGGTGTGTGTCATAAACAGGGCGGTGCTCTTGTGACCTTCACCCTGTCCCCCATAGTTTGTTCAGTAGAGTTGTTCTTATTGGCCAGATTTTCATTCTCACACTGCTCCGGCTGAGGTAGTCTTGCAGGATGTGCTCTGTGGACTGCTTTGTTTCATTCTCACACTGCTCAGGTTGAGGTAGTCTTGCAGGATGTGCTCTTTGGACTGCTTTGTTTCATTCTCACACTTCTCAGGTTGAGGTAGTCTTGCAGGATGTGCTCTTTGGACTGCTTTGGTGCTCTACAGGTGCAGGCAGCCGAGTCTCAGAGACCCATTCTTTAGAGGTGTGCTCTGAGACCGCAGTGTCCCGTTCTAAGTGTGAAGACTGTTGTCTGCGCTTTTCTGTTAAGTGTATTTATACTGTAGACACCGCAAGTGTATTTATACTGTAGACACCGCAAGTGTATTTACAAATAAGTCTGCAGTGTATCTATTTTGTAATAAAATTTGATCAATGAAATTTTACAGAATAATGAATTTACTTTAAGAAAATGTGAAAAAAAATAACTTAATTACCTACAACGATCATAATACGTCAATGTAAATTTAGAACTAATTTAATAATGAAACAAATAATGGCGTAGCCCACGACACATGGCATAATGGAGCAGACAAACAGGCGCACACTGCGGTATTTAATTAATATGTTAACAAATTTTGATTAATTTGTTTTCTTTTATTTAGTCTTCCACTTTATGAACAAGTGACTATATGCTTCTACGTACAAGATGGGATACAGTATCGAATTGTTTTTGAAATCAGTGGACCCTAACTTGATATGTGGTATATGTTCTGGAGTCTTAGAAATGCCTGTGCTTATACTTTGCGGACATGCCTACTGCAAGCAATGCCTGGCAGCATGGTTGAGCAGACCAGGATCGAACACTTGCCCAGAATGCAGAACTATGGTAGATAGCGACTCTCCCAAGCCCATACTTTCTCTTCGGAATCTCATTCAAGAAATGGAGGTCAAGTGTACTCACTCTTCTCGCGGATGTGACGTTGTATTCAAATTAGAAGCGCAACACCTGCACTTATTATCATGTAAATTTATGCCGGTCACGTGTGTAGGTTGTCAGACAGAAGTTAATTTATCAGACCTCGCTGATCATCAAATAAACTGTACGGCCATTAAAAGCGAACTAGAAACAGATAACAGTCAGAAGACATGGAATCGTTCAGTTGACAATATCAGAACCATATCAACGTCACCATTCTGTACTTTAAACCACAACCGACGTTTGATATCGTTACCGGACATTGTTCCTGTTCTAAGTTCAGATTCTCAAGTGATGACATTACTGGCCAGAATTAGTATTTTAGAGAAACAAGTAAGTCGTCTACTGGAAGATTTAAAGGAATCTCACAAAAGGAATACCCTACTCAATCTTCAGTACAAGATGGCTAAAGATCAACTCGAAGGCCAGCAAGGGAAGAACAGTTTACGATCAGTGCTTCAGTACAAGAGAGATCAAGATCAACTGGAAGACCAGCAAAGATTGAACGGTCTACGTTCTGTCTGCTGTAATGTCTATGAATGTAATTCATCTGAAAACAAAGCCTCCAACCAAAAAGACATTGTTCAACTTTCTCTTCTCATTGCACGTCATCTTCTAGACAAGCCAGGCCACCTCGACAGCAGACGTGTATTTGTTGCCATAAGTAACATTTACGTTTCCCATTTACCCAAGCTACAGACGGACAGAAACCATGATATTCATATGCTTCTAGCGACTGCCTATGCCAGTAACTGGTTCACATCAAATCAAAAGACAATGTTGGAATCTTGGTTACAGTGTGTGCTGCAATGCCGTGGTTGTAGACGATTGGTTGAGGGTTGACTGAAGATATGACTAACTGGATGTTTGTTTCCCTGATAGCGTTTCAAATATTTGAATAAATTGCTTTTCTCTTTGCCTCAAAAATATAAGTACAACACTTACGAAACGAGCATTTTCATTGTTTTTGTTTTAATTTATATTTGTTTTTACGAGCTCACAAAAACAGAGAAAAGAACAAACACATTTGTCCAACAAAACACAGAAAATGTTGGGGAAAATAAGAGCGGAAAAGTGAAGTATTTTGAACGCATAAATCGCCTGTGTGTTGCCTGCCCAGCAATGGGAAGCAAAGTATAGTAACAATACAATCTACAAGGCATATACAAAGTTAGTTGTTCTTGTGTGTTTGCTGGTGTGTATATGTTTACTATTGTGTGTATTTCTTGGTTGTCTTTGAGTCTGATTTGTATTATTAATATTCTATCATGTGTGTCTTTGTATCTGTGTATTGTTTCCTACTCGTCTGATAGTTGTATTGTTGCTAGTCCTTTTTGTTGCCCACTTTCTAGGTTATGCCACACATCTCAGCCTAAAAGTTTTGTTGCCCACTTCCTAGGTTATGCCACACATCTCAGCCTAAAAGTTTTGTTGCCCACTTCCTAGGTTATGCCACACATCTCAGCCTAAAAGTTTTGTTGCCCACTTCCTAGGTTATGCCACACATCTCAGCCTAAAAGTTTTGTTGCCCACTTCCTAGGTTATGCCACACATCTCAGCCTAAAAGTTTTGTTGCCCACTTCCTAGGTTATGCCACACATCTCAGCCTAAAAGTTTTGTTGCCCACTTCCTAGGTTATGCCACACATCTCGGACTAAAAGTTTTGTTGCCCACTTCCTAGGTTATGCCACACATCTCAGCCTAAAAGTTTTGTTGCCCACTTCCTAGGTTATGCCACACATCTCAGCCTAAAAGTTTTGTTGCCCACTTCCTAGGTTATGCCACACATCTCGGACTAAAAGTTTTGTTGCCCACTTCCTAGGTTATGCCACACATCTCTGCCTAAAAGTTTTGTTGCCCACTTCCTAGGTTATGCCACACATCTCAGCCTAAAAGTTTTGTTGCCCACTTCCTAAGTTATGCCACACATCTCGGACTAAAAGTGTTGTTGCCCACTTCCTAGGTTATGCCACACATCTCTGCCTAAAAGTTTTGTTGCCCACTTCCTAGGTTATGCCACACATCTCAGCCTAAAAGTTTGTTGCCACTTCCTAGGTTATGCCACACATCTCAGCCTAAAAGTTTTGTTGCCCACTTTCTAGGTTATGCCACACATCTCAGCCTAAAAGTTTTGTTGCCCACTTCCTAGGTTATGCCACACATCTCGGACTAATAGTGTTGTTGCCCACTTCCTAGGTTCTGCCACACATCTCGGTTTAAATGTGTTGTTGATATATGTTTCTTGTAGTAGGATGAAGTCTGTTTTGTATTTGTTTGTTAGATTTATGATGTATTATCAATAATGAGATGTATTGTGTTTTGTGTCTTAGACCTCTTGTATGTGGCCTTTTTCAGCTGTTTGGTCATATCTGTTATTGGCTCACCTGTTTCTGATCTTAGTGGGGCAATATTGTGATGTTAAGTCCCAGAGCTACTCTGATATTTTCCCTACATTGCCTTTGTGTTGCCCATATCTGCAGCATTTTGTATCGCAGAACATAGATTTGACCAGTATTCATTTGCACACCTCCTTGACTCTCGTTGCAATACTGATTTTGTGTGACGGTCCTTTGAACTTTGTGAGGGGTTCTTTTTGTAATTTATTAGGGCTCTTTTCTTTTTCTCAATTAGGGGGCTGAGTGTTGTTTCATCTTGTTCGACCTAATCTTTGCTGGAGAATTTCTTGGCGCCAACGGAAAGATGGCGAGTCATACATATTATTTTTAAGGATGCTCCAATTTTCATCTCTACTACTTTCTCCAATTACATTGTCAGACAGAGCAGTAAACTCCCTTTTGAATGTCTCTCTATTCTTTGCCATCCCCATTCTAGTGATGTTGATCTTGGATTTGGGTGGTCTTCTTGTTGTATGAGTTTTTCTTGGTAGTCCTTTGACTTTGTTGATAACTAGTGCATGATCTGTATCACAGTCTGCGCTGTGGAAAGTACGTGTGACTTTCACTGTGTTGAGATGCTGTCTGCGTGTGATTACAAAATCAAGCTGATGCCAGTGACCTGATCTTGGGTGGCACCACGACACTGTGTTTGTGTATGACAGCAAAAAACGTATGTCACACACATGCTGTTTTGGGAGCAGAATTCAAACAGTCTTTGACCATTATCGTTGATATTTCCAATGCTATGATGACCCAGGCATACTGACCATAACTGGTGATCAGATCCTGTGCGTGCAT
Source organism: Arion vulgaris (assembly GCA_020796225.1). Taxonomy (NCBI): domain Eukaryota; kingdom Metazoa; phylum Mollusca; class Gastropoda; order Stylommatophora; family Arionidae; genus Arion; species Arion vulgaris. Next base: position 69,936,625 of record CM036759.1, read on the forward strand.
TCAAGTCACCCATTATATACAGTTGCTCATCCACTGGTAATGAGTTAACGGCATTCTGTAATGAGTCAAAACTTTGTCTTTATCTTCTGCAGAAGCTGCTAGGGTTGGTGCGTAGACACATAAGATGTTTAGGAGTCCACCTTTTACATTGAGTCGTAGGGATAGTACTCGCTCTGATGTAGCTACTGGTGTATGAATAGATTTCACAAGTCTATTGTGCACAGAAAAGCCGACTCCATACCGTCTAGGCTGATTTGTGCTTAGGCCCTGCCAGAAGAATGTGTAATTATTTTCTTTTATTGAGTCGCAATCTGGGAGCCTGGTTTCTTGTAGTGCAGCTATGTTTTATCTGCAGTCTCTGAAGTTCTCTGTCTATGACAGCTGTTTTCAGATGTCCTGTGATGCTACGGTCAATGTTGTGAAGTCTGGGACACATGGTCCTTACATTCCATGTACCAAATCCAAGAGATTTACTTTTCATTTTCCTAGGTAACTGTTTCTTTCTGTGTTGTGTCGGAACTGAAAGCACAAATAAAGTGTCCTTTTCTTTTGTGCCTAGCCTGGGCAGCTGATATGAGGAATGTGCCTAGCCTGGGCAGCTGATATTAGGAATGTGCCTAGCCTGTGCAGCTGATATGAGGAATGTGCCTAGCCTGGGCAGCTGATATGAGGAATGTGCCTAGCCTGGGCAGCTGATATGAGGAATGTGCCTTGACTGGGCAGCTGATATGAGGAATGTGCATTGAACATTTTGCACAGACCCCCTCTCGTCCCTACACTTTAATTCAAAGGAAAGAAAAAAGTTCATACGCTTGGAATCAAGCAGGGTTTGCAGGGGATGTCAGAAGATGAAATGAATACACATATAAACATCAACTACCTGAGGGTCCCTCCCTCCGGAGTTGTGGTCAATGTTTACTCCTCTAGCCTTCTGCATAATCGTGCTGACCCACAAGACGGTGGGATTTTCTATTAGGGTTTACTCCCCTAGTCTTTGTCTCTCCCGAGCCCCCCACCACAAGGCAGTGAGTTTAACAGTTGCAGATGGTACCGTCTGCTGTAATACGGTAGCTACTAACTGACAAGCCTCAGATACTAAACCGCTGGGCAGAACACTTCCGCTCTGTCCTCAACCATCCATCTACCATATGTGATGAAGCCATAGAGCGCATGCCCCAGGTCCCAATCAATGCCAAGCTTAATATTCCACCTACCTTAGAAGAGGTCAAGAAGGCAACAGGTCATATGTCCAGCGGGAAGTCACCGGGTGTGGACTCAATAACAACCGAAGTCTACAAAGAAGGAGGACCCATGCTGAAATTGACAGAACTATTTACATCCATTTGGTGCAACGAATGCGTGCCACAGGAACTAAAAGATACCACTATTGTCCACCTGTACATACGCAAAGGAAACCGCTGACCTGCGATAACCACAGATGGATCTCCCTTCTGTCAATCGCTGGCAAGATACTGGCCAGAGTCCTCCTCGATCGCTTAATCGATCACCTGGAATAGGTCTTACTCACTGAGACCCAATGTGGCTTCAGAGGGGTCGTGGAACATCAGACATGATATTTGCTTCTCGCTAACTACAGGAGAAATGCCAAGAGCAGCACCATAACCTCTACATAGTCTTTGTCGATCTGACGAAGGCTTTCAACACGGTCAACAGATCATGGCAAAATTTGGATGTCCAGTGAAATTCATTAAGATGCTCCAACAGTTTCACGAGGAGTGATGGCACGTGTACTTGATGAAGGGAGCTGTTGAGGCCTTCCATGTCACCAACAGCGTCAAACAGGGCTGTGTACTGGCCCCAACACTCTTCAGCATGTTTGCTGCCATGCTCATGGATGTATTTTGGAGAAGGCGAACATGGGGTAAAGATTAAATACAGGACAGACGGTAATCTATTCAATCTTCGGAGGTTAAAATCCTCCACCAAGGTAAAAGAAAAGAATCAACTATCTCAAACCTGTTGTTTGCTGATGACTGCGCCTCGCTACCAACTCTGCGGAAGAAATGCAGACTTACATGGACAAGTTCTCAATGGCCTGTGATAGGTTTGGCCTCACCATTAACACCAAAACAGAGGTCATGTTCCAGCCCGCCCCTAGAGAACAGTATTACGATCCAGTCATCAACATTAAACACCAGCGTCTTCAGTCAACGGACAACTTTGCTTATCTTGGCAGCCTCCTATCCAGATCAGCAAACATAGATTCTGAGGTCCACATAGGATATCCAAAGCCAGTGCTGCGTTCGGAAGGTTACGTGTCACTCTGTGAGAGCGGAAGGGGATAAGCATAGCCACAAAGCTGAAAGTTTACCAGGCCATAGTGCTAACCACGCTGCTGTACGCAAGCGAGACATGGACAGTGTATAGCAGACACGCAAGAAAATTAAACCATTTCCACACAAGCTGTCTACGCAGAATACTAAAATTAAACTGGCAGGACAAAATTCAAAACAGCGAAGTCCTCACAAGAGCAAAGATCACAAGCGTCAACACCCTGTTGCAGAAGGCCCAAGTGAGATGGACCGGTCACGTTGCTCGGTTGCCTGATAAACGCATTCCAAAACAGTTCATGCATGGCGAACTTGAAGGGGGCAAACGTTCAACTGGTGGACAGCAAAAACGCTTTAAAACACTCTTAAAGTGTCCCTGAAATGCTTCGATATAGACACCACGTGCTGGGAATCCTTGCACAAGATCGCCAAATGTAGCATGTAACAATAAAAGAGGAACCCGCATAGCTGAGAATCATCGTGCCGTTGAGACACAGAGAAAACGAGCTGCGTGAAAAGACAGAGCACACAACACACACATGTCTAACCTTGATCATGTATGCCCCACCTGTGGTCGGGGATTGTGTTCTAGGATTGGACTCTACAGTCACCTCCGCACACACCATAGATGTGCAGCAGGACACGTCTGAGATTGTTTTCATCATCACTATGCGAGACGGTTATATATATAAACAGTAAACTTAAATGTCAGAACAAGATATTTGATGATGACACTTAAATGACGAGAAGCCAGTCAAATAGTTTGTTTGTTTATTAGGATTAAAGCCTCTTTAGTCGAGGCACGCCTTTCAACCTAAGACAAACCTTTTATTGGTTATATCAGAGCGTGTAGGCCAATAAACATGAAAAATAAGAATTAACTCCTTTCGGAGAATCCAATTAATTGGTATTAAACAGTCAAATAATTGAATCTTAAGAAGGATATACTGCTGTGACTAAAATTAGTTTTTTTTTTTAAAATATGTATTTCATAAATGTTATTTAAACATTATATTTTTTTAAATGAAACTTTCTAAATAAATTAAAATTTATAACACTAAACATTTAAACTGTAATAGATTTTATAATTTCTAGAATGAGGATTATAGTTAGTTAGTTAGTCTTTCCTCTTGGGCCTGTGGGCGGCACATAGGGCAGAGGTCATAGCTCTCCATGTCTCGCGGTTCGTTGCTATTTGCTTTAAGTCTTTAATGTTTACTAGGCCCATCGTGAGCCTTCTCTGGTGATGGTTCTACGCAGAGTCTCTCTTGGTCTTCCTCGTTTTCTTTTCCCTCTGGTGTCCATATGAGGGATTGGTAAGGGAGTCTTCTCTCATCCATTCTAAGTGTGAGGCGATGTAGTTCCAGCGGCGCTTTCTTATAAAATTTGATATTTTCTTGCTTGGTCTCTTGTCTTATTTGTGTATTAAGTCTGAAATCTGACCATTTGAGGTTCAGTATTCTTCTAAGACATTTATTCTCAAAGTTATCTAATTTTCTTTCTAGAGCTTTTGTTGCTTTCCAACTCTTGCATCCATAAGTTAATACTGGAATCACACAAGAGTTAAAGATCTTTAATTTTAAGTGCTTGCTGAGTGAATTGGACTTCCATATATTTGACAATTTGTTAAAAGCACTTGATGCCAATGCGATTCTGTGGAATTTCTGCGCTGTATCCTCGTAGATGACATCATACTCCTAGGTATGTAAAACTTTGACTTTTCAAGAGTGTAGTTTTAGTTGAATATTTTCTGGACTGCTGGTAAGGTCAACAATTTTTGTTTTGTGGTGTTTATTTGGAGACCAATTTGTCCTGAGATATTTTGGAGAAGGTTTGTTTTCAATTGAATATCTTGATGTGATGAACTCAAAAGGGCTATATCGGCGGCAAAATCAAGGTCTTCTAAAATTTTATCAACCCACTTGATGCCCATATTTGCGTTATTGGTGCATTTTCGCATGACACAGTCAATTGCTATTCCAAAGAGCATTGGCGATAAGACGCAGCCTTGTTTCACTCCTGTTTCCACTGGGAACCAGTCAGAGTTACCCAAATCTGTTCTTACACTGCAGCGCGATTCACTGTAGAAGGATTTTATGATGATGAATTTAGCAGGAAACCATAGTTTTTGAGTAGTTTCCAAAGCGTAGGACGGTGAATACTGTCAAACGCTTTCTGAAAATCAACAAAGTTGATGATTAAATTTGATTGAAATTCTACGAACTCTTCAATGATTACTCTTAGTGTGAAGATGTGATCTATGCATGCTCGTTTGGTCTAAACCCTGCTTGTCTTCTCTTAGCCTTTCATCTATAGACTTTTTCAGTCTCTCGAGTAACATGCTACAAAAGTTTTCCTGGCACTGACAGTAGGGTGATCCCACGCCAGTTATTACAATCAGACAAATCTCCTTTTTTTTAGGTAATTTGAAAATAATACCATCTTTCCACTATTGTGGTGGGGATTCATTTTGCCAGATTTCATTTATAAGTTGGAGTATATGTTGTAAGTTGTTATCATCTGCTGCTTTGAGCATTTCTCCAGAGATGTTATCATCACCAACCGCTTTGTTGTTTCTCAATGAGGATTATAGTAAAGACTTTTATATAAATATAAATATTGCATTTTTTTAAAGATCGTTTAAATAAATTGAAAATTGAATTGTTGAAAACTGTAATTAGCTCCTTAGTAAACTAAAAATTTTAAAACGAATATTCTCTCCATTCTTTAACATGATGCAGAATTTTGTTAAATATTTCATTCGCCTACTCTCTGTGTATGTATGTGTGCGTGTGTCTGTCTGTCTGTCTGTCCAACAAATGGAAACCACCAACAAATCTTCCAGCGGAGTGGAATTTAAAGTTTATTTCTGGCTTGAACCGTTCTTTAGTGCTGCCAATTATTTTGCCTCTCTGGTCTTGTATAAGACCATTTGATTGGTGTACTTTCCTGATAGCTTCCTTGTGATATTATACAAGTCCATTATATTTCATTTTTTTCTTCTGCCAACTCATCTACATATTTTATTTTATTCTGCCAACTCATCTACATATTTTATCCCTTCTAACGTTCTTATCAACTTTAACCTTTCAACTTTAGACGGATATCTGGTTTTGTTGTGGTTATACCAGAGCTTATTGACCTTCTTGCTGGGTGCGGCCCTGTGGTCGTGAACTAGTCCTAAAATGACTGTTGAGTATTGTGTTCTGGTTTTAAAGGGTTTTTAAAGCCGAAAGATTGACTTCATTGCACCAAGTTTTACCCCTCATATGGCTCAGTCCCTCTCCGTAGAAATGGCAAGCTATCTGCCGAGGTTATGCACGAACCAGTAGCTCGCACCAATCCTAAGGGATCTCTGGAACAAATGCACTCATGAACAGAATGGTGTGGATTCAAACTCAGAAACTTTGAAAATCAAGGCAAAGGTGTAACCACTTAACACCCCCTTAGTGAGACAGACAGAGTAGTGAGACAGACAGACAGTAGTGAGACAGACATAATAGTGAGACAGAGTACTGAGACAGACAGAGTAGTGAGACAGACAGAGTAGTGAGACAGACAGAATAGTGAGACAGACAGAGTAGTGAGACAGACAGAGTAGTGAGACAGACAGAGTACTGAGACAGACAGAGTACTGAGACAGACAGAATAGTGAGACAGACAGAGTAGTGAGACAGACAGAGTACTGAGACAGACAGAGTACTGAGACAGACAGAATAGTGAGACAGACAGAGTACTGAGACAGACAGACAGTACTGAGACAGACAGACAGTAGTGAGACAGACAGAGTAGTGAGACAGACAGAGTACTGAGACAGACAGACAGTACTGAGACAGACAGACAGTAGTGAGACAGACAGAGTAGTGAGACAGACAGAGTACTGAGACAGACAGAGTACTGAGACAGACAGAGTAGTGAGACAGACAGAGTACTGAGACAGACAGAATAGTGAGACAGACAGAGTAGTGAGACAGACAGAGTAGTACAGACAGAGTACTGAGACAGACAGAGTAGTGAGACAGACAGAGTACTGAGACAGACAGAGGAGTGAGACAGACAGAGTACTGAGACAGACAGAGTAGTGAGACAGACAGAGTACTGAGACAGACAGAGTAGTGAGACAGACAGAGTACTGAGACAGACAGAGTAGTGAGACAGACAGACAGTAGTGAGACAGACAGAGTAGTGAGACAGACAGAGTAGTGAGACAGACAGAGTACTGAGACAGACAGAGTAGTGAGACAGACAGAGTAGTGAGACAGACAGAGTACTGAGACAGACAGAGTAGTGAGACAGACAGAGTAGTGAGACAGACAGAGTAGTGAGACAGACAGAGTAGTGAGACAGACAGAGTAGTGAGACAGACAGAGTAGTGAGACAGACAGAGTAGTGAGACAGACAGAGTAGTGAGACAGACAGAGTACTGAGACAGACAGAGTAGTGAGACAGACAGAGTACTGAGACAGACAGAGTACTGAGACAGACAGACAGTAGTGAGACAGACAGAGTACTGAGACAGACAGAGTAGTGAGACAGACAGAGTAGTGAGACAGACAGAGTAGTGAGACAGACAGAGTAGTGAGACAGACAGAGTACTGAGACAGACAGAATAGTGAGACAGACAGAGTAGTGAGACAGACAGAGTACTGAGACAGACAGAGTAGTGAGACAGACAGAGTAGTGAGACAGACAGAGTAGTGAGACAGACAGAGTAGTGAGACAGACAGAGTAGTGAGACAGACAGAGTAGTGAGACAGACAGAGTAGTGAGACAGACAGAGTAGTGAGACAGACAGAGTAGTGAGACAGACAGAGTAGTGAGACAGACAGAGTACTGAGACAGACAGAGTAGTGAGACAGACAGAGTAGTGAGACAGACAGAGTAGTGAGACAGACAGAGTAGTGAGACAGACAGAGTACTGAGACAGACAGAGTAGTGAGACAGACAGAGTACTGAGACAGACAGAGTACTGAGACAGACAGAGTAGTGAGACAGACAGAGTAGTGAGACAGACAGAGTAGTGAGACAGACAGTAGTGAGACAGACAGAGTAGTACAGACAGAGTAGTGAGACAGACAGAGTAGTGAGACAGACAGAGTAGTACAGACAGACAGTAGTGAGACAGACAGAGTACTGAGACAGACAGACAGTAGTGAGACAGACAGAGTACTGAGACAGACAGAGTACTGAGACAGACAGACAGTAGTGAGACAGACAGAGTAGTACTGAGACAGAGAGAGTAGTACAGACAGAGAGAGTAGTACAGACAGAGAGAGTACTGAGACAGACAGAGTAGTGAGACAGACAGAGTAGTGAGACAGACAGAGTACTGAGACAGAGAGAGTACTGAGACAGACAGAGTAGTGAGACAGACAGAGTAGTACAGACAGAGAGAGTACTGAGACAGAGAGAGTACTGAGACAGACAGAGTACTAAGACAGCCAGACAGTACTGAGATAGACAAGAATACTGAGATAGCTTAAGTAACTAAGATGAAAGTGTAAAATTGAATTAAAAAAAAGATATTGTCAAATAGTTCCATTGGTTGTTTGTTGTTTTATTTGAGAAAATGCATTAAACATAAACTTGAAAAAAGAAAACATACTAGACTTGTTCATCCTTATCTGACAGTTTTATGTGTCAAAACTTTGTCTGAAGATTTCCAGGTTTTGCCATTCTCAAACTATGAGTTCTCTTCCCAAACTTATCCTATACACAAATTTGTGATACTAGAGGATACAAACAATCTGATGTTGAATGATTGTTGTGATTTCAAGATGGCTTGACAATTGTGTTCCTGTAATAGGAAGACAAAATCAACATATGATTAGTTGTACAGTTTAAGCAGTTAAAACAAAAACATATTATATGTGACATTTAATGAAATCAGATTGTCCTGAGAATAGAATTCTGGTCAACAGGAAACAATCCTCCAGAACAAATTATGGAAGACGTAGAGACTTCAGCGCACCGCTCTGTCTATGAAACATACTGGAGTAGTCGCATTGCAAGCATAGCTCTGTGTACAGAAATGGTAAGAAGTCATTGAGTGGAGGTACAGGTACAGAATAAGAAGTCACTGAGTGGAGGTACTGGTACAGAAATGGTAAGAGGTCACTGAGTGGAGGAACTGGTATAGAAATGGTAAGAGGTCCCTGAGTGGAGGTACTGGTACAGAAATGGTAAGAGGTCACTGAGTGGAGGTACTGGTACAGAAATGGTAAGAGGTCACTGAGTGGAGGTACTGGTACAGAATGGTAAGAGGTCACTAAGTGGAGGTACTGGTACAGAATGGTAAAAGTCACTGAGTGGGTATTGGTACAGAAATGGTAAAAGTTTGATTCTGGACACGATTTGCTAGCATTCCGCCTTGTTTGGTTGGGTATTTTCCGATTTTGTTTGCCAGCTACTGAGTTAGTGCTTGAGCAACGCTACAGCTATGAATGTCACATGGAATGCTTTTGCTGTTCAACCGTCGCTTGTTGTGACTGTGGATATTCGAAATGGGACAGCGGTTATGATGAACCAACTCAATCTGCCGTATGCAGTGTTTTGCATGTGCAGAAAGCTGGATTTTGTCGTGATTGATGTTCCTTCGACAAGAATTGCAATTCAAGTGATGAACAGTTTGTGTTGACACTTTAGCGACAGCCATATGCATTAATGCGGTGCTGGTTGCTTTGTGGCTGCACGGATGTTTCATTCTGGAATTAGGTCCCGGAACAGGAGACAGTTATTAGTATTTCGTGTGATTTTCATTGGCACAGGAACGGAGCAATTATGGGGTGACCCGTTGCAGTGAAGTTGGAACTGTACATTTGAACTATGGTCAAAAGTCACTGAGTGGAGGTACTGGTACAGACAGGGATCAGAGAAATTATCTTCATTTTTCTTCCATGGACACGCCGGAGTCAGAGGTAATGAGCAAGCTGATAGATTGACTGGCATAGCTATGATATCAGAGGACACTGACAATGGAAAGAAATGACATTCTGGATGCATTGAGAGATTCTTCTGAACAGATGGAGTTTCAGCGTTGTGAATCTCACTCGCTGACCAGACTGTGAGAGACGGGTGATGATGATATTAGTACATCCAGAAAAGGAACGACATACCAAATATGCAAACAGATTGATTAATCAACATCTTTTCAATCTAGCTATCTTTATCAATCTATCTAATTTAATCTATCCTAATTTAATCAAACTCTGTCTGTCTATCTATCTCTATCTATTGCTATGAACATACGAGTAAATCCTCTGCTGCCACTAAGACAATGTAGGAGATTTCTCACTCCTCTGCTTGTCTTGAAGGAGACTCAAAGTGTGAGGGGTATCTGTTGAGCTCATTCTCTTCATCAACTGTTAGATTAGAAAATATATCATCATAACATTTCTGGTAGCAAGAAACGAACAAAATATACAGACAAGAGTATCTTCATCAAATAGCTTATCTTGAGCAGAGCTTTACCACCCTAACAATCCTTTGGAATTTCTTTTTCTCATAGGCCAGATGTCGCACCTCTGTTGCCATCATGCTCAAATCATCAGTTACATCCCGAGTCCATTTTTGTCGTCGTCTTCCTCTTCTCCCCTTTACCAGGATGCCTCATTTCACGAGTCTTCTCCAATCCTTCGTGTCTGTTTATATGTCCAAAATATCTCAATTTTCTCTTTCTTATTTGTAGCATCAGCCAGTTTTCTTTGATTTTGAGTTCTTTCTGGATAGATCTATTTGTTCTCTTCTCTGTCCATGATATATGGAGGACTCTTCTGTAACATTTATATTCAAAAGCACTTATATGCTGTTCTACTGCCTTTGTAATTTTCAATATTCTGTAGCCAAACAGATAGGTGGCCATGCAAATAAGCATAGGTGGCCATGCAGATAAGCGTAGGTGGCGGTCATGCAGATAAGCATGGGTGGTCATGTTCCATCTTACACAATCCTCAGAATCCCTAATCAGGTCTGTGTTCCTACCTCTGAAGTCGGAGATGGCACACCTATGTGAGGGGACACTGATAATATGAAAAGCAGGTATTCTCTAAAAAAACCAGTTAGAAGCGACACTCCATACTTCCTCTACATTTTTATTTTAGAAGATATCCTAGAAAAACAAAATGGATAACATAACAACTGGAGATAGAACATTTAACTTACTAACTCTTCCACGTTATTGATTGTAATATCACTATTTATGTCGTTACAACAGAAAGGGACATGAGACTGTAGAATTTAATGTCTGCATGGCTAGTAGAATTGAATGTCTGCATGGCTAGTAGAATTTAATGTCTGCATGGCTAGTAGAATTTAATGTCTGCATGGCTAGTAGAATTTAATGTCTGCATGGCTAGTAGAATTTAATGTCTGCATGGCTAGTAGAATTTAATGGCTGTATGGCTATAGAATTTAATGCCGCATGGCTAGTAGAATTTAATGTCTGCATGGCTAGTAGAATTGAATGTCTGCATGGCTAGTAGAATTTAATGTCTGCATGGCTAGTAGAATTGAATGGCTGCATGGCTAGTAGAATTTAATGGCTGTATGGCTAGTAGAATTTAATGGCCGCATGGCTAGTAGAATTTAATGTCTGCATGGCTAGTAGAATTGAATGTCTGCATGGCTAGTAGAATTTAATGTCTGCATGGCTAGTAGAATTGAATGGCTGTATGGCTAGTAGAATTGAATGGCCGCATGACTAGTAGAATTTAATGTCGGCATGGCTAGTAGAATTTAATGGCCGCTAGTGAAGTTGTCGTGAAACTGTTCAGGTTAGCATTTTTCTTTATGCCCCAACAGAAAAAACTTCTTGGCCTTACAGGGGATTGAACTCAGGTCTGCTGAATGGGTGCCAACACTCTAACCCATTTGGACGGAAGCTCCACACCCTTTTCCTCTATTTATTTATTTGAGCAGGTATCATAGACAAACAAAAACGAAACTGAGAATCTTTCCATCAAATGTGAAGTCAGTGCTGTTCTATGGCTAGCAAACATGGAGGACAGCAAACAAACCACCAGAAAACTACAGACCTTCATAAATGGATGTTTACATAGAATAGAGGTACTGAGATGGTATGACAAAATTACAAACGATGAACTCAGAGAAAGAACTAAGCAGATACCAGCGCAGAAAGAACTAAGCAGATACCAGTGGAGAAAGAACTAAGCAGATACCAGTGGAAAAAGAACTAAGCAGATACCAGTGGAGAAAGAACTAAGCAGATACTAGTGGAGAAAGAACTAAGCAGATACTAGTGGAGAAAGAACTACAGATACTAGTGGAGAAAGAACTAGCAGATACTAGTGGAGAAAGAACTAAGCAGATACCAGTAGAGAAAGAACTAAGCAGATACCAGTAGAGAAAGAACTAAGCAGATACCAGTAGAGAAAGAACTAAGCAGATACTAGTAGAGAAAGAACTAAGCAGATACTAGTAGAGAAAGAACTAAGCAGATACCAGTAGAGAAAGAACTAAGCAGATACCAGTAGAGAAAGAACTAAGCAGATACTAGTAGAGAAAGAACTAAGCAGATACTAGTAGAGAAAGAACTAAGCAGATACCAGTAGAGAAAGAACTAAGCAGATACCAGTAGAGAAAAAACTAAGCAGATACCAGTGGAGAAAGAACTAAGCAGATACCAGTAGAGAAAGAACTAAGCAGATACCAGTAGAGAAGAACTAAGCAGATACTAGTGGAGAAAGAACTAAGCAGATACCAGTAGAGAAAGAACTAGCAGATACCAGTGGAGAAAGAACTAAGCAGATACCAGTAGAGAAAGAACTAGCAGATACTAGTGGAGAAAGAACTAAGCAGATACCAGTGGAGAAAGAACTAAGCAGATACTAGTGGAGAAAGAACTAAGCAGATACTAGTGGAGAAAGAACTAGCAGATACTAGTGGAGAAAGAACTAAGCAGATACCAGTGGAGAAAGAACTAAGCAGATACCAGTAGAGAAAGAACTAAGCAGATACCAGTAGAGAAAGAACTAAGCAGATACCAGGCGAGAAAGAACTAAGCAGATACCAGTAGAGAAAGAACTAAGCAGATACTAGTGGAGAAAGAACTAAGCAGATACCAGCGCAGAAAGAACTAAGGAGATACCAGTAGAGAAAGAACTAAGCAGATACCAGTGGAGAAAGAACTAAGCAGATACCAGAGCAGAAAGAACTAAGCAGATACCAGTGGAGAAAGAACTAAGCAGATACCAGTAGAGAAAGAACTAAGCAGATACTAGTGGAGAAAGAACTAAGCAGATACCAGTGGAGAAAGAACTAAGCAGATACCAGTAGAGAAAGAACTAAGCAGATACCAGTAGAGAAAGAACTAAGCAGATACCAGTAGAGAAAGAACTAAGGAGATACCAGTAGAGAAAGAACTAAGCAGATACTAGTGGAGAAAGAACTAAGCAGATACCAGCGCAGAAAGAACTAAGCAGATACCAGTAGAGAAAGAACTAAGCAGATACCAGTAGAGAAAGAACTAAGCAGATACCAGTAGAGAAAGTACTAAGCAGATACCAGTAGAGAAAGAACTAAGCAGATACTAGTAGAGAAGAACTAAGCAGATACCAGTAGAGAAAGAACTAAGCAGATACTAGTGGAGAAAGAACTAAGCAGATACCAGTGGAGAAAGAACTAAGCAGATACTAGTAGAGAAAGAACTAAGATACCAGTAGAGAAAGAACTAAGCAGATACTAGTAGAGAAAGAACTAAGCAGATACCAGTGAGAGAAAGAGAACTAAGCAGATACCAGTAGAGAAAGAACTAAGCAGATACAGTAGAGAAAGAACTAAGCAGATACTAGTAGAGAAAGAACTAAGCAGATACCAGTAGAGAAAGAACTAGCAGATACCAGTAGAGAAAGAACTAAGCAGATACCAGTAGAGAAAGAACTAAGCAGATGCCAGCGCAGAAAGAACTAAGCAGATACTAGTAGAGAAAGAACTAAGCAGATACTAGTAGAGAAAGAACTAAGCAGATACTAGTAGAGAAAGAACTAAGCAGATACCAGTAGAGAAAGAACTAAGCAGATACCAGTAGAGAAAGAACTAAGCAGATACTAGTAGAGAAAGAACTAAGCAGATACCAGTAGAGAAAGAACTAAGCAGATACCAGTAGAGAAAGAACTAAGCAGATACTAGTAGAGAAAGAACTAAGCAGATACCAGTAGAGAAAGAACTACAGATACCAGTGAGAAAGAACTAAGCAGATACCAGTAGAGAAAGAACTAAGCAGATGCCAGCGCAGAAAGAACTAAGCAGATACTAGTAGAGAAAGAACTAAGCAGATGCCAGCGCAGAAAGAACTAAGCAGATACTAGTGGAGAAAGAACTAAGCAGATACCAGTGTAGAAAGAACTAAGCAGATACCAGTAGAGAAAGAACTAAGCAGATACCAGTAGAGAAGAACATAGATACCAGTGGTAAAAGAGCTCAGGAAAGATGCTTGATGGACACACATGAGAAGAGTGGAAGTTGAAGACAGGTAATGTTTTGGAACCCACAGAGAAAGAGGAGTATGAAAAGACCTAGAAATACATGGAGAAGAAGCAGAGACTGATATTAAAAGAATAGGGTTGAGATGTGCAGAATTGGAAGGAAGAAGAAGATGAAAGCTAGAAGAAGTTTGTTGAAGACCTGTGCTCTTTGGAGCTGAAATGTAAGAAGATAAAGAAAATGATATAAACAACTAGAGATACAACACTCAACTAGAGATACAACACTCTCAACTAGAGATACAACAACACTCTCAACTAGAGATACAACAACACTCTCAACTAGAGATACAACACTCTCAACTTACCAACTCTTCCTCTATCTTCTTGCTTCTCTTCTCCGTCTTCTTCTTCCCAGAACCTTTACCGTGGAACCTGTGACTCAACTGTCGGAACGCTTCTTTGGCACTCATATTTCTCCCACTTTCATCCACATAATCCAACTTGACTTCTGGCTTGTATAAATCTTTCTCCTTAAACTCCATAATCATACCACCCTGGTACCGATCTCGCTTAGATTCTTCTCGTCAAGATCACTAGAAAACAGCAGACAAGATACCATTGTCAAATATACATCTCCATGTCCAGGACAAACCATAATATTACTTACTAATCATTGATAGAGATATATTTTATTTAGATTTTTTAACCCATGTGTTGCTGGGGCTTGCAAGGGGAGCAAAGAATAGTAACACTGCAATCTACAAGGTATGTTGTAAGAGGCGCTGAGGTAGGGGCTTAGGAAGCTACCTAGTAAATAAAAACGTCGAGAAATCTGATGCTGGCGCATAACCGGCACAACGTACAATCGCTCTTAGGCTAAGATCACAAAGAGTGGTTTAACTAGTAGTCGATATGGAGCGTTCCAAGAAGATTGTGACTTTTAAAAGCTGATGTGGGGCCATGAAATGATAATCATGACATATCCTTTACAGAACTTAGCCACCAACAACAGTAAACGGGTGTGATTTTCTAGGCACCACTGATAAGTTCAGTAGTTTGCCATTGCTTGCTGAATGGATGTGGGGGCCAGAGGGATAAAGTAGCGCCATGGTCAGTGAGCTGGCACTAAGACCCTTGCCCCTTCTGTGGTGGCCTGAAACAGATTGTTGCACTTTAGTCTGGCAAAGCGAGTAGATATCAAAGGAGAGCTACCATGTGATAAGGTAGTCGTGAAGCTCCGACCAAATGTTATGAGATCTGCTAGTATTACAGACAATCAGAATCCCAGAGTGGATATGTCTACATGAGTCTCAATGGCAAGGGATAAGTTGTTTGCCTGTCGTACTGAAGGTTGTAGGTTTGAATCCGGACCAAGACACATGCACAATTTTTCATGAGATCCCCAGGATTGTTGCCGGAGCTACAGAGTTGTCAATGCTCCGCAGATGGCATGCCATCTCTGCTGATAGGTCTCTCTCTGCGATCGTTCTTAAGCCGTTTTTATCATTCTATTGTGATATATAAACAGCCAAACATCAAGAACGGAATGTACGGCATAGCCTTCACTACCAATTGAGCTCAGTGCTTATCCTTCGGTGTTGTGTTCGGTTTCAACCAGCATTTACTGGTTCGCTCTCCGTTAGCCTTTTGCTGTCTCCAGCCAAAACCCACAAGGCAGTAGGTTGCTATTTTCTTTTAGGGCAGTGACCCGTAGATGACCTGCCCTCCCGGGCTGATGAGCGTCATCTGCCCAGCTATACCCGTCTTGTTAATGGACTGCTTAGTTTGCCTCCCTATTGAATTCAACCACACAAGCAACCCACAAACTAACGAGTAATCTTTGCACACTTGCAGAACAGGTTGGTCTCCAGATTAATTCTGCCAAGATAAAAATTATGGACCTCACAAACTCGACAGACAACATCGTAATAAATGGCCAAACACTGAGAAAGCTAACATTTACATATTTGGGTAGTAAAGTGTCAAACAACGGAGACACGATGAAAGTAATAAACTCTCGTATTGCTAAAGCAGCTAGTGCCTTCACTAAGTTATCAAATATCTGGCAATCTCAAGACCTTAGTATATGTACAAAAGTTAACTTGTTTAGGTCATGTGTGATTCCTGTACTGAGCTACGCTTGTGAAAGTTGGAAATCAACAAAGAAAATTGATAAGAAACTGGACAGCTTTGAGAATAAATGTCTCAGAAAATTATTAAAAGTAAAATGGAGTGATTTGTTTCTAACAACACAGTGAGATAGAACACACCAACAACCCGTATCAAATATTATAAGGAAACGAAGGTGGAACTTAGGTCATGTTCTTAGATCAGACGAAAAGAGACTAAATCGAAAGTCCTTATGTGGTCACCAGTTGGGAAAAGAAAACGTGGAAGACCTCAGACCACTCTTTCAAGAACCATCCAACAAGAAAGTAAACTATTGGGATGTAAACCATACAAGATCTCCAACTGCTAGCAAAGAACCGCATCAAATAGAGATCTAAAACCTCTGCCCTATGTGTTGCCTTCGGCACGAAAGGAACAAACTAACTAACTAACTTGTTACTACATAATTTTACAGCCAGTCTTTCTTCCTTGATATCGATAACACTGTCTCCACTTAACAAGACAAAGAAATTATTTGACTCAAATTTAATAAGTTGTTATTTGATTAAACTTACTCATATCTCTTGTCTTGTATTGTGTAGTTCTGTGCTTGAAGTTCCAACGCTTTCAGAGATAATGTCGGCAACTTCTTTGGTGCCTCAGCCTCGAGGTAACCTGTTCAGAAACAAAGAGTAACAATTTGAATTCAACAACTTGAGTATCTAAAGTCAGAGACGGCATGCCTGTATGAAGAGGAGCACTGATAAAAGGAAAGCAAACCCCATGGAAAAATCAGTCTGAAGGCATTACAAGTGCACTTCCTGACTATGCCTGAATTCATAATGAGCGAATGCAAGAAGAAGAATTGCGTATGTTTTAAACCGCCGGTATGGTGCCGTGTCAGCATGGCAAACAAAGAATAGTACCACTGTGACCTACAAGGCATATCGTAGAGGTGACTGATGTAGGACCTGGAGAAGCTACCTAGTAAATAAAAAACATGAGAAATCGGATGTGCTGGCCTACTTGTAGGCGCATAACTGGCACTGCGTACAACCGCTCTTAGGCTCAGATCACATACAAATCATAAAGACTGGTTAACAAGTGGTCGATATGGAGCGTTTGAAGAAGAAGTGTGTTCTAAACAATGTTGGCTCAGAAACAACAGCGTGTCTCGGAAACTGAAATATTTGGTCCTAACATGTGATTTAGATAGAGAAATAAGGTAGGACCTTAGAGATAACAGAGGTAACAAAAAAATACTTGTTTATGATGCACACACTCAAAAGTCTGTTTTAGAAATTCTTCTTATCATGATGCTGTAAGATAAAACAGGATTAGAGACAAGACAAAAGAACGGAAACATTGAAGAATAATGGTAGGCAAAACGGATTTTGGAAGATGAGGCAGGGAACGACCAAGACGATGGTGGCAACAATATATTAATCTTGAACATGACGATGAAAAAGGCAAGAGAAGTCTAGGCTACATGAGGTGACACAACTGTAATGATATTGTCGGTTCTTACCTTTTCTGCCCGCCAAACTCAGAGCAGCACACACACCCTCACTAACTATTGGTTCCTCCTCTAGTACTGATACCTCTTCACCCTGACAAAATTAAAGTATTCAATTACTGTCAATAATTGTGTACAACTCAAAGTTTAAATGATTTACAACAACAAACAGCTGACAGCAACTTATCATACTAAACATCTAAATACCATAAACAATCAACAAAGTCGCTAACCAAATAACCAACTAAACCCGTAATCATCTAATCCTTTATTCAGCTAATCCCTTAATCAACTAATGCCTTAATCAACTAATCCCTTAATCAACTAATGCCTTAACTCTTAAACATTCATGGGTTGTTAAGGGCTTTTTTTTGGTTGTTTTTGAAGGTCTGCTCTATTACTAGTAGCCACAAATACTCCATGAATTGAACATAGACATGTTATATATGGTTAGAAAGCTAATTGAATGTACTATCCAGATATGTGGTTTTAATATCAGTGTCATGTAATATGTGATATCCGTGACCTAATTTTGGTGTTGCTACAAATAGATTTTCCTATAAATTTCAAATTATAATCACAAAGAATGGGGAAAAAAAGTATGAAATATGTCATGAAAACTATTAACACAGATTCTTAGTACCTTAATATTTACACAATATATCCAAACATGAAATTATTTGGAGAATTTATAAGATAGTAATCAGGAAATTTGTAACTTCTAAATATTTCCATATTTTGTAGACACCAATTAATAAATAAATAAGAGAAAATGATGCAGAACTGGTCTAGTAAGCAGCCCATAAAGAACTAACACTTATAGTCTTGATTAGGACAGTAATCTGAGTCATTAGATGCCATTTTATAAGCAATTATGTGGTTTTTGACTAGAGCTAGTGAAAACACGTCTGCAGAGATTATCCAAAATGGCGGCACGATCGGAAATGTCGGTGTAATAAAAGCATGCTCCTACCACTGAAGTCGGAGAAGGTTTGCCTGAATGGCTAGGACACCGTAGAAATGGTAAGTAGGCTCTCATGCATAAATCAGTCGGATGCGCCATACCAGTCTCCTTGACTACTCAAGAATTCATAGCGGGCAAACACAGAAGGAGAACAAAAAAGGCATGCTTTAATCAACGAGATTAGCCATCTTAAAAATATATAATATATTTTTTAAACAATTTATTATGGTAATATCAAATGTTTTACATTATGAAACATAAATTATATGCTTTTAAATGCATAAATAATACACAAATATGACTAGTTCCGGAGTCATGTAGCCATCTCATTTAGAAATGAGATTTTCTTAGTACTCGAACGTTACAGGGTTAATCAGCTAATCCCGTAACCATCTAATCCCTTAATCAGCTAATCCCGTAACCATCTAATCTCGTAATCAGCTAATCCTTTATTCATCTAATCCCTTAATCAGCTAATCCTTTATTCATCTAATCCCTTATTCATCTAATCCCAGAATCAGCTAATCCCTTAATCAACTAACAAAAAAAGAAAAGAATTAAAACTATTTCCGTAAACTGTAAATCTTCTTCTTGAACGCCTCACATCGACCACTCTTATGACTGACTTTATGTGATCTGAGCCTAAGAGCATTCTATGTTCCCACAATTGACCAGCACATCCGATTTCTGTATGCTTTTTATTAACTAGGGTAGCTTCCCTAAGTCCTACATCAGTTGCCTCTTATGACATGCCTTTTAGGTCACAGCGCTACTATTCTTTCCTCCCCTTGCGCGACCTGGCACCACACGAGCGGGTGATCCACATACAGCCTTTACTTCCCAGATACCCAATTGGTACGCTCACCCAGGAATTGCATCCGGACCACCAGTCTAAGAAGTGAGTTCACTTACAACTACGCAACTGTGGTTCCCATATTCTATACAAATAAATAAAATGATATTCAAACATACCCGAATATCAACAGGATTATCGTCAATATCAACTTGCTCCAGCCTCCAGTTATCTCTTCAGTATCCTCCTGCTTCCGTCGCTGCTCCAACAATTCTAATTCCATATCCTGCAAATAAGACAGAAATATAGACAGTTATGTCACAGCCAACTCTAGATAACTAGGCCAGACAACGGACATTATGTTCACAAATTGAAATATGGTTGTCTAATTACTTCCAAAAAATATAACATTATAATAATTTCTCCGAACGCTCCATATCAACCACTTGTTAAACTACTCTTTGTAATCAGTATGTGATCTAAGCTTCAGAGCGATTTTACATTGTTCCAGTTATGCGCCTACAAGTAGATCAGCACATCCGATTTCTGGGACGCTTTTTATTTACTAGGGTAGCTTCCCTAGGCTCCACTTAGTCACCTCTTAGGTCACAGTGTTACTATTCTTTGCCCCTTGCAGTCTCTGCAACACATAGGTGCATTATCATTACCACCTTGATTATCATTATCACAGATCTCCTTTGATATCAATTACTTGACAGAGAAAAACACATTTGAATTCTTGTACTTGCTTGATTGTAGAGCCATTAACATGGATATTTAATTTGTTATGTTTTCTTCCTGTATTCATTATTTCTGTTTGAGTGTTATTGATGTTCATGTCAATGATTTATACAATTTTGATTCCCAAAATGGGAGAGTGAGTGTGAACATCATCAAATAGCTTGTCACAAGCAGAACTCTGTCACCCTAAAACTCCTTTGGAATTTCTCTCTCAAAGACCTCTGCAGACGTTGTGGTCAAATCATCAGTTACATCCTGAATCTATCTTCTCCGTGGTTTTCCTCTTCTCCTCTTTGCCGGGATGCTTCCTTCCATGATGGTCTTCTCCAGCCCCTTGTGTCTCTTTATATGTCCAAAATAATTTTCTCTTTCTTATTTGTAGCATCAGTCAGTTTTCTTTGATTTTGAGTTCTTTCTGGATAGATCTATTTGTTCTCTCTCTGTCCATGATATACTGAGGACTCTTCTGTAACATATTCAAAAGTACATATATATTTTTCCACTGTCTTGTTAAATGCCCCTGCACCACACCCATACGTATGCGTGTGAACATACACACATAAAACTGATTGACATACAATTTGACATACCATCATATCCCCTCGATCTTCCTCTCGATTACCAGCAAGACCATATGTTGGAATTTCCCCAAGGTTTCTGCAGAACTCGGACGTAGAATTGAGAATGATATTAGCACCAACTTGACCTTGCAGATTACTGGATTCTATGTCTGGTTGGATCTGTAGACTTACCTAGAGATGTATGGAAAATCCATTTTTTAATAACAAGTCAAACACACAAAACTTTGTACTTCTGAATTATTAAAACAATTAGTCAGTTATATGTTTGTTTACGTTCGTTCTAATCAACTAGTTTAATCCCTCTTTGTGATATCTCACGTGCAGTTTTCTGACTGAATATTTGCTGAAGGCTTGCTTTCCTTATCACCAGTGTCTTTTGTCATTCTGGAAAACTTTACTCCGACTTCAGAAGTACTTGCAATTTAGATCCTGACATAAAGGATCAGTGTTCCCTGTAGTCAAACCATGTAGTGTGTCAACTAAAAATATTTGCCTCAAGCTGGAAACTTGAACTCAGAAATGTCCACAGCATGTGGTCCATAATGCAGCTTGTTATCAAGTTTGATATCTGCGAGCCCAATAATAATAATAATAAAACCCATTACCCAAGAGTCTTGTAAGAATATCACGATGGAGATATCAACACACAAATACTAGCGATAGTTCACCGTCTTTAACTTTTCAATGAATGACATAGAAGAGTCTCCCAACTGCTATAGCAAATTTTCTGTAGCCTTTTCAGATCTTAGTATATGTAGTACCTGTCCCTTCACATTACTAGATCTGTGTATGCAAGAGGTAGGAGGGAAATAACTCTGCTTCTCTTGTGTGGACTGAACCCACACCCTTCTGTGTCTGATTACAGTCTAAAGCTGCTCTATACATTATGCAATATACTCACGTGTGGCCTCTGAGTGTGAGACTGAACCCCCAACCTTTCTTAGTCTGATTCGATGCGAAAGCTGCTCTATACATTATGCAATATACTCACGTGTGGGCCTCTGAGGTGAGACTGAACCCCAACTTACTGTGTCTGATTCGACAAGCGAAAGCTGCTCTATACATTATGCAATATACTCACGTGTGGGCCTCTGAGTGTGAGACTGAACCCCCAACCTTTCTGTGTCTGATTCGACAAGCGAAAGCTGCTCTATACATTATGCAAATATACTCACGTGTGGGCCTCTGTAGTGTGTGACTGAACCCTCAACCTTACTGTGTCTGGATTCGACAAGCAAAGCTGCTCTATACATTATGCAATATACTCACGTGTGGGCCTCTGAGTGTGAGACTGAACCCCCAACCTTTCTGTGTCTGATTCGACAAGCGAAAGCTGCTCTATACATTATGCAATATACTCACGTGTGGGCCTCTGAGTGTGAGACTGACCCACACCCTCTTGTGTGGATAGGATATTAAAAAGATATCAGACCTCAAATATCTATATGTCAGTTTTGATCATCCTCTCTAACATACCCCCATTGACTTCTCTCTTAGCAGCCTATCTCACTCAGAAACTACTACCCTGTACAGACCCATATGTGCACAGTCTCTTTCTACAATTAATGAAAGGCATTGCATGCTGATGGTTCATGTAGCTTACTACCTATCACACATACATAAAATGACAAGATTCACCTCCTGGGGAGAGTTTCGCTCCTTCTTAAACTTCATTTTTCTTGCTTTTGCTAACATGCCCTGTAGTTCATTCTGTGCTTCATCTTCTTCTACTGCAACTCTTGATAAGTCCTCATCTGGTCCTAGCAAGTCCTCTGTTGATCGAGATAATATAGAATAAGTGAACACAATTTTCATGTCTCTCAAAATAAGATTGACAGAACAAGACACATCAACTTTTCATTTCAACAACTTCTTATTGCAAATAAGATTACAGAACAAGACATCATGCAACTTCACCTTCATACAACTTGTCTGCAAAAATAAGATTGACAGAACAAGAATACATGCACTTTTCACTTTCATAAACTTGTCTGCAAATAAGATACGAACAAGACATCATGCAACTTTCACCTCATACAACTTGTCTGCAAAAATAAGATTAACAGAACAAGACAATACATGCAACTTTTCACCTTTCATACAACTTGTCTGCAAAATAAGATACAGAAAACAATGCATTATTATTGTCTGAAAAGACGGAAAAACTAATGACAATAGAATGAAATTCATATTTTGAAATATAAAAGAACGAAGAGGCAAGGCCATGGATGAGCTTCACCTTCCATACACAACCCACGATACCTGGTTCAAACTCAGAGGTGGGCAATTTGAAACAAATTTGTTCCAATGGATTTTTTATGAACGGTAAAAATAGACCTCACGGTTCAGAGAGCAATGACAAACTACTGAACGTATATGTGATGCCTAGAAAATCAACGACTCATTTACTGCGGTTGGCAGTGATGTCTTGTAAAGGATATGTCTCAACTTTCATTTTCAAAAAGACACGAAGGGTTGGAGAAGATCATTATGAAAGGAGGCATCCCAGCTAAGAGGAGAAGAGGAAGCAAAGAGGAGAAGAGGAAGACCATGGAGAAGATGAATTTAGGATATGACTGACGATTTGAGCATGATGGCTGAAGAAGCAGTACATTTGGCCTATGAGAGAGAGAAATTTCGAAGGACTGTTATTGTGGCAAAGTTCTGCTCCGGAATAGCATTTAAATGATGATTTGCAAGATTGTCACTTGATGAATCAACTGCGGAAAGGGTACCGGCCAACAGAGACAAACATCCAAGTTGTTCAGAAGCCTTGATGAATTAACAAACACTACAACATACATCCAGAAAACAACAGCAGGGAACGAAAAGATGATGATGATTAATTGCTGTCCTGTTATATTAAGAACTAAACGGAATAAAAAAAACAATAATATTCTTAAAACATAACACCTCGTCAGATTGTCAAAAAAAATTTGTAAATTTCGATATACATACCATCGTCAATCTCCATCTTGAATGTATTTTCAGATTTGACCGTGCTATCTGTTCCAGCCGCTGGCGTGTCAGTCTCTGGCTTAACTTTCTCATCCTTGACAGCATCATCTTCAGCATCAACATCTTCAGCCTCACCATCTTCAGCCTGCATACGACCTCGACCTCTCATCCTGTATGTGGTGAAATACAATTCTATTTTCACAAAGAATGTTCTCATATTTGATATAGCACAAGAGAAATAAATAGTGGTAAATAAAATTTCGACATCTTCGTTCATTTTCCCATGGCGTTCTTGGGACAAAATTCATTAAAATGTTAAAATGAAATCCCGACAAATATATTGCTACCTTTAAAATGACCTAAGTACTCTCTCTCTCTCGTGCTGCTGATACAGAGTCTGTGCACTGTTGCTAAGTTCTTCATGAGCAAGAATGAGACATTACAGAAAATGTAGAAATACTAAAACAAAACCTTATATTAGAAAAATGTGGAATATCAAATATGTACCTAGATCCATAGTCTTTTTCTGTGGTCTCTTCTGGAAGCGGTAAAATATCATCAGCTTTCAGGATATTTTTCTTTCGAATTTTCCTCACTTTCTTTTTTATTTTATTAAACTGACCAGCTTCCTGTTTACAAATACACAACTGACAATTTTATAATTAGATCATATAATGCATGGACAATAGTTTAGTTTAGTCATCAAATCATCATCACTGCACATCCAACCAATTAGTCAATAAGGGCTCCGATCTCCTCCTCTGTATGTCTCTCAGTTTAGTTTAGTCATCAAATCATCATCACTGCACATCCAACCAATTAGTCAATAAGGGCTCCGATCTCCGCCTCTGTATGTCTCTCAGTTTAGTTTAGTCGTCAGATCATCATCACTGCACCCAATAAGGGCTCCGATCTCCTCCTCTGTATGTCTCTCAGTTTAGTTTAGTCGTCAGATCATCATCCCTGCACATCAAACCAATCAGTCCATAAGTGCTCCGATCTCCTCCTCAGTATGTGGCGACTAACGACACCGGTTCTTTGTTGGTTTACTATTCTTCTTTGACTACCAGCACAATGTTCTTGTCTAGCTACACCACACTTGACTTGGAATTCTTGCAGTCTGGTTAGAGTTGTAGATTCACCACTATTACTTGAATCACTTACAAGCCCTCTCGCCCTTAAGGAATTCAGAACATCAGCCTGGTCCATTGCATGTCCTTCTTTTACAGCAGACATATCTGCAAGCATATCCGCACATTTATTTCCTCTTGCACCAGCATGCACTGGCACAAAAATAAAACTGATTTTTAGCAGTTTAGACTTACCCAGCGACTCCATTCAATGTCTCCTAGCCCATCATGTTTCAATCTTCCCGAGCATACTCATCGAGTCACTGAGAAAGCATACATGGATAAAAGTCTGCGACTCCAGCCAGACCATTGCTTTAGCATGCAAAATTCTTAAAGAGAACGATACACAGTGAAGTGATTGTTCGTGATCTTCTTCTTCGAACGCTCTCTATCGACCACTTGTTAACCACTCTTTGGGATTTGTATGTGATCTAAGCCGAAGAGCGATTGTATGTTATGCGCCTACAAGTAGGTTAGCACATCTGATTTCTGTGATGTTTTTTATTTACTAGGGTAGCTTCCCTAGGTCCTACATCAGTCGCCTCTTACGACATACATTGTAGGTTCCAGTGGTACTATTCTTTGCTTCCCTTGTGGGCCTCGGCAACACACGGACGTAGGTAATCCTACTTAGGTTATCATAGTTCACTTTCGTTGTCTCAGGCAAATATACAACATCCACATCCCAATATAGTATTCCTGGATAGTGCTGGCATTCCAAGCATGTACACTTGCTGAGTCAGCCACGTCTGAGATGCGTGTGCTGCATGAGTGATGGTAGAATCGCAAAGGACATTCTATATAGTCAACTCGCAACTGGTACTAGACAGCACGGGCACCAATTAATACAATTCATTGACACCTGCAAGCATGATCTAACTTCATTCAGCATAGACACAATTCATTGACACCTGCAAGCATGATCTAACTTCATTCAGCATAGACACAATTCATTGACACCTGCAAGCATGATCTAACTTCATTCAGCATAGACACAATTCATTGACACCTGCAAGCATGATCTAACTTCATTCAGCATAGACACAATTCATTGACACCTGCAAGCATGATCTAACTTCATTCAGCATAGACACAATTCATTGACACCTGCAAGCATGATCTAACTTCATTCAGCATAGACACAATTCATTGACACCTGCAAGCATGATCTAACTTCATTCAGCATAGACACAATTCATTGACACCTGCAAGCATGATCTAACTTCATTCAGCATAGACACAATTCATTGACACCTGCAAGCGTGATCTAACTTCATTCAGCATAGATACAATTCATTGACACCTGCAAGCGTGATCTAACTTCATTCAGCATAGACACAATTCATTGACACCTGCAAGCGTGATCTAACTTCATTCAGCATAGACACAATTCATTGACACCTGCGAGCATAGACATGGTGAAACATGTAAAAACAAAGTACTGTAGTTTGACAAATTACAAAAACAATATATAGCGACGTTTCGACGAAAAGGCATTTATCAAGCAGCATAGACAAAAAAAATTAGGTGCGGTTGACCATAGACAGTGTGAGCGGTAGTGAGGGATGGCTCAAAAAGCAAAGAAGAGAAATGCCATCACATGTGGAGGCAGCAGAGAGACCATCCTCTGTATCAGCTCCAGTCTCACCTGTTCTTGTGTTTGCTCGCTATGAATTTAAGCGTAGTCAGGGTGCCTGGTACGGCTCTTCTAACTGTACTTTTTCAAAGGCCTGCTTTTCTTATTATCAATACCCCTGCCATATATGGTCATGCTTTCTCTGACTTCAGAGGTGCTACCTGCAGCAAGGATTGCCACTTCAAAATAGGACTTCAGAGGTGCCACCTGCAGCAAGGATTGCCACTTCAAAATAGGACTTCAGAGGTGCCACCTGCAGCAAGGATTGCCACTTCAAAATAGGACTTCAGAGGTGCCACCTGCAGCAAGGATTGCCACTTCAAAATAGGACTTCAGAGGTGCCACCTGCAGCAAGGATTGCCACTTCAAAATAGGACTTCAGAGGTGCTACCTGCAGCAAGGATTGCCACTTCAAAATAGGACTTCAGAGGTGCCACCTGCAGCAAGGATTGCCACTTCAAAATAGGACTTCAGAGGTGCCACCTGCAGCAAGGATTGCCACTTCAAAATAGGACTTCAGAGGTGCCACCTGCAGCAAGGATTGCCACTTCAAAATAGGACTTCAGAGGTGCCACCTGCAGCAAGGATTGCCACTTCAAAATAGGACTTCAGAGGTGCTACCTGCAGCAAGGATTGCCACTTCAAAATAGGACTTCAGAGGTGCTACCTGCAGCAAGGATTGCCACTTCAAAATAGGACTTCAGAGGTGCCACCTGCAGCAATGATTACCACTTCAGAATAGGCCATTACAGCTACAATTCAGCACCGAACAAATAGAACAAAACCTATTGCCTCTTGAGACAAAGACGCCAATGACAAGTCATCATACAACTAAATCATCATACAACAAAGACATCATACCACTTCCTCCTTAGTCATATACTCTGTGGCCAATGTGGAAGAAATTTGAAGTGATTGCTGAAAATATACAACACAATATATTTATACATATCACATGTATGATTTTGTGTAAGAGAAAAGATGATTTTAATTAAGGGGGGAATCAGTAGTGTGGGCATCAAGAAGCTATTTTCCTTGTTTTCATGCTAGTGTAAAATTTGTATGACCATTTTGAAAGATTATGACTTAGAATAGTAGAACAAATTTGTAAAAAAAAAATGTCAAAGCGGTGCCATGGAAACAATACAAAATGGCCACAAAAACAAAATTTCAAATCCCTAAGGCTCTGAATCTAATGAATGTAAATGAATTCTGTTTTCACTCTAAGGTGCGCAAATGTAATATCTAAAATATTACACATGATTTTAGGATATATTAAATATTTAATTTTTAAAATAAATTTTTGGGTGAAAATTCCTCAAAATTCGGTCCCAAGAAAGCTGCTTTTGGGGGAATGGATATATTTTGAAAACTAAAATTTTTCTACTCTCTTAAGTCATAATATCTCAAAATTGTAATACAAATTCTACATTAATATGAAAGCAACGAAAAAGTTTCCAGACCAGAATCCCCCCCTTAAGAGAAAAGATGATTTTAATTAAGAGAAAAGATGATATTGAGTAGCAGAAGGGATGATATTGAATAACGGAAGCAAACTTTTGAGCAACAGAAAAGATGATATTGAACACCAGAACAGATGATTTAAGTGACAAAACAGATGATGTTGAGTAACAGAAGAGATGATATTGAGAAAGACAAGAGAAACTTTAATAAGAAAAGAATAAGTGAATTGTCTTACCCCATGTGCTCTCAACTGCTGTCTAATTTCAGCCATGCGTTTCTCATGTATTGTATCATAGGCACCACCAGAACCTGGAAACATAACAACATTCAATATCTCAAATGTATCATTGGAGACCATAATTAACACTTTCGCTGCCAAAGACGACAAAAATCGATCAAACACAAACTCATTTTCCCTGCCACTGTCAACTTTTGTCAGCCGCAGGTTTGTCTTTTTTCATGGGGAGTTTCGCTGACCGTACACCGGTGTTATATTATACAATATTGTTCAAAAGAGCTCTTCAAAATTGCGGAACTAACGTACATGTGTTTAAAGTGCATGTAGTATATTTTTCAATGAATGTTTAAAACAATTTTTCGTAAGTAAACAAAGATATTCAAAATGAGCGATGTAGCTGATGATAGTCAGGTCCAAAATGACTTTGATTCCGACTTCTTAGCCAGTGATACTGATAAAACAGGCTCTATATGTGATACAAATTTAGACTTTGATTCAAGTGACGATGTTTATAGATCAATAGTAAATATTCCCAGGGGTACATATTTTAAAAAAAATTATCACCCTGAAAACTGATCATGCCCAACAAATAGTGTGGCAGTCAACAAATAGTATGGCAGTGAGTCAGACTAGGTTGAAAAATAGTGGCAGCGAAAATGTTAAAATATGAAGATGGACTGACAAATGTAGAAAATATGAAGATGTAGGTCGCAGTGTTACTATTCTTTGCTCCACATTCACAACCAAGACAATATTATCATTTTGTTGCAACTTTATCACAGTGTTAACTATGATCAGATTTGGCACTAGTTCATCACACACATGCCACCACATCACACACACCACCACATCACACATGCCACCACATCACACATGCCACTACATCACAAAGGTCTTCACTTACCTAATGTGAATGTATCCTTCTTGACACCATCTATCTCCTCGTCATATTTTGACAACATATTGTTCGGCTTTAACTGGCAATAGAAACATTTAAAAAAAAGATAAACAAGGAAATAGTTATTTATCCTCATCATCATGTAGCTTGTCCTTTGTAGAGCATTGCTCTCATCACAGCCTTTCTCAGATGCTCTCATCATCACTGCCTTCATCAGATGCTTTCATCATCACAGCCTTTCTCAGATGCTTTCATCATCACAGCCTTCATCAGATGCTTTCATCATCACAGCCTTCCTCAGATGCTCTCATCATCACAGCCTTCATCAGATGCTCTCATCATCACAGCCTTTCTCAGATGCTTTCATCATCACAGCCTTCATCAGATGCTTTCATCATCACAGCCTTCCTCAGATGCTCTCATCATCACAGCTTTCATCAGATGCTCTCATCATCACAGCCTTCCTCAGATGCTCTCATCATCACATCTTTCATCAGATGCTCTCATCATCACAGCCTTCATCAGATGCTCTCATCATCACAGCCTTCATCAGATGCTTTCATCATCACAGCCTTCCTCAGATGCTCTCATCATCACAGCCTTCATCAGATGCTCTCATCACAGCCTTTCTCAGATGCTTTCATCATCACAGCCTTCATCAGATGCTTTCATCATCACAGCCTTCATCAGATGCTCTCATCATCACAGCCTTCATCAGATGCTCTCATCATCACAGCTTTCATCAGATGCTTTCATCATCACAGCCTTCATCAGATGCTCTCATCATCACAGCCTTCATCAGATGCTCTCATCATCAGATGCTTTCATCATCACAGCGTTCATCAGATGCTTTCATCATCACAGCTTTCATCAGATGCTCTCATCATCACAGCCTTCATCAGATGCTCTCATCATCACAGCCTTCATCAGATGCTCTCATCATCACAGCCTTCATCAGATGCTCTCATCATCACAGCCTTCATCAGATGCTTTCATCATCACAGCCTTCATCAGATGCTCTCATCATCACAGCCTTCATCAGATGCTCTCATCATCACAGCTTTCATCAGATGCTTTCATCATCACAGCCTTCATCAGATGCTCTCATCATCACAGCCTTCATCAGATGCTCTCATCATCAGATGCTTTCATCATCACAGCGTTCATCAGATGCTTTCATCATCACAGCTTTCATCAGATGCTCTCATCATCACAGCCTTCATCAGATGCTCTCATCATCACAGCCTTCATCAGATGCTCTCATCATCACAGCTTTCATCAGATGCTCTCATCATCACAGCCTTCATCAGATGCTCTCATCATCACAGCCTTCATCAGATGCTCTCATCATCACAGCGTTCATCAGATGCTCTCATCATCACAGCTTTCATCAGATGCTCTCATCATCACAGCCTTCATCAGATGCTCTCATCATCACAGCCTTCATCAGATGCTTTCATCATCAGATGCTTTCATCATCAGATGCTTTCATCATCACAGCCTTCATCAGATGCTCTCATCATCACAGCTTTCATCAGATGCTCTCATCATCACAGCCTTCATCAGATGCTTTCATCATCACAGCCTTCATCAGATGCTCTCATCATCACAGCTTTCATCAGATGCTCTCATTACAGCCTTCATCAGATGCTTTCATCATCAGATGCTTTCATCATCACAGCCTTCATCAGATGCTTTCATCATCACAGCTTTCATCAGATGCTCTCATCATCACAGCCTTCATCAGATGCTTTCATCATCAGATGCTTTCATCATCACAGCCTTCATCAGATGCTTTCATCATCACAGCCTTCATCAGATGCTTTCATCATCACAGCTTTCATCAGATGCTCTCATCATCACAGCCTTCATCAGATGCTCTCATCATCACAGCCTTCATCAGATGCTTTCATCATCACAGCTTTCATCAGATGCTCTCATCATCACAGCCTTCATCAGATGCTCTCATCATCACAGCCTTCATCAGATGCTCTCATCATCACAGCGTTCATCAGATGCTCTCATCATCACAGCTTTCATCAGATGCTCTCATCATCACAGCCTTCATCAGATGCTCTCATCATCACAGCCTTCATCAGATGCTCTCATCATCACAGCTTTCATCAGATGCTTTCATCATCAGATGCTTTCATCATCACAGCTTTCATCAGATGCTCTCATCATCACAGCCTTCATCAGATGCTTTCATCATCACAGCCTTCATCAGATGCTTTCATCATCACAGCTTTCATCAGATGCTTTCATCATCAGATGCTTTCATCATCAGATGCTCTCATCATCACAGCTTTCATCAGATGCTTTCATCATCACAGCCTTCATCAGATGCTCTCATCATCACAGCTTTCATCAGATGCTCTCATCATCACAGCCTTCATCAGATGCTCTCATCATCACAGCCTTCATCAGATGCTCTCATCATCACAGCCTTCATCAGA
Organism: Arion vulgaris; assembly: GCA_020796225.1. Lineage (NCBI taxonomy): Eukaryota > Metazoa > Mollusca > Gastropoda > Stylommatophora > Arionidae > Arion > Arion vulgaris. The sequence goes on from CM036759.1 coordinate 69,967,841, forward strand.
TGCTCTCATCATCACAGCTTTCATCAGATGCTCTCATCATCACAGCCTTCATCAGATGCTCTCATCATCACAGCCTTCATCAGATGCTCTCATCATCACAGCTTTCATCAGATGCTTTCATCATCAGATGCTTTCATCATCACAGCTTTCATCAGATGCTCTCATCATCACAGCCTTCATCAGATGCTTTCATCATCACAGCCTTCATCAGATGCTTTCATCATCACAGCTTTCATCAGATGCTTTCATCATCAGATGCTTTCATCATCAGATGCTCTCATCATCACAGCCTTCATCAGATGCTCTCATCATCACAGCCTTCATCAGATGCTCTCATCATCACAGCCTTCATCAGATGCTCTCATCATCACAGCTTTCATCAGATGCTTTCATCATCAGATGCTTTCATCATCACAGCTTTCATCAGATGCTCTCATCATCACAGCCTTCATCAGATGCTTTCATCATCACAGCCTTCATCAGATGCTTTCATCATCACAGCTTTCATCAGATGCTTTCATCATCAGATGCTTTCATCATCAGATGCTCTCATCATCACAGCTTTCATCAGATGCTCTCATCATCACAGCCTTCATCAGATGCTCTCATCATCACAGCCTTCATCAGATGCTCTCATCATCACAGCTTTCATCAGATGCTTTCATCATCAGATGCTTTCATCATCACAGCTTTCATCAGATGCTCTCATCATCACAGCCTTCATCAGATGCTTTCATCATCACAGCCTTCATCAGATGCTTTCATCATCACAGCTTTCATCAGATGCTTTCATCATCAGATGCTTTCATCATCAGATGCTCTCATCATCACAGCTTTCATCAGATGCTTTCATCATCACAGCCTTCATCAGATGCTCTCATCATCACAGCTTTCATCAGATGCTTTCATCATCACAGCCTTCATCAGATGCTCTCATCATCACAGCCTTCATCAGATGCTCTCATCATCACAGCCTTCATCAGATGCTCTCATCATCACAGCCTTCATCAGATGCTCTCATCATCACAGCTTTCATCAGATGCTCTCATCATCACAGCCTTCATCAGATGCTCTCATCATCACAGCCTTCATCAGATGCTCTCATCATCACAGCTTTCATCAGATGCTTTCATCATCAGATGCTTTCATCATCACAGCTTTCATCAGATGCTCTCATCATCACAGCCTTCATCAGATGCTTTCATCATCACAGCCTTCATCAGATGCTTTCATCATCACAGCCTTCATCAGATGCTTTCATCATCACAGCTTTCATCAGATGCTTTCATCATCACAGCCTTCATCAGATGCTCTCATCATCACAGCCTTCATCAGATGCTCTCATCATCACAGCCTTCATCAGATGCTCTCATCATCACAGCCTTCATCAGATGCTTTCATCATCACAGCTTTCATCAGATGCTTTCATCATCACAGCCTTCATCAGATGCTCTCATCATCACAGCTTTCATCAGATGCTTTCATCATCAGATGCTTTCATCATCAGATGCTTTCATCATCACAGCCTTCATCAGATGCTTTCATCATCAGATGCTTTCATCATCAGATGCTCTCATCATCACAGCCTTCATCAGATGCTTTCATCATCACAGCCTTCATCAGATGCTTTCATCATCAGATGCTTTCATCATCACAGCTTTCATCAGATGCTCTCATCATCACAGCCTTCATCAGATGCTCTCATCATCACAGCTTTCATCAGATGCTTTCATCATCACAGCCTTCATCAGATGCTTTCATCATCAGATGCTTTCATCATCACAGCTTTCATCAGATGCTCTCATCATCACAGCCTTCATCAGATGCTCTCATCATCAGATGCTTTCATCATCACAGCCTTCATCAGATGCTCTCATCATCAGATGCTTTCATCATCACAGCCTTCATCAGATGCTTTCATCATCAGATGCTTTCATCATCACAGCTTTCATCAGATGCTCTCATCATCACAGCTTTCATCATCACAGCCTTCATCAGATGCTCTCATCATCACAGCCTTCATCAGATGCTTTCATCATCACAGCTTTCATCAGATGCTCTCATCATCACAGCCTTCATCAGATGCTCTCATCATCACAGCCTTCATCAGATGCTCTCATCATCACAGCCTTCATCAGATGCTCTCATCATCACAGCGTTCATCAGATGCTCTCATCATCACAGCTTTCCTCAGATGCTCTCATCATCACAGCTTTCCTCAGATGCTCTCATCATCACAGCCTTCATCAGATGCTTTCATCATCACAGCCTTCATCAGATGCTCTCATCATCACAGCCTTCATCAGATGCTCTCATCATCACAGCCTTCATCAGATGCTTTCATCATCACAGCCTTCATCAGATGCTCTCATCATCACAGCCTTTCTCAGATGCTTTCATCATCACAGCCTTCATCAGATGCTTTCATCATCACAGCCTTCATCAGATGCTTTCATCATCAGATGCTCTCATCATCACAGCTTTCATCAGATGCTCTCATCATCACAGTCTTCATCAGATGCTCTCATCATCACAGCTTTCATCAGATGCTCTCATCATCACAGCCTTCATCAGATGCTTTCATCATCACAGCCTTCATCAGATGCTCTCATCATCACAGCCTTCCTCAGATGCTCTCATCATCACAGCCTTCATCAGATGCTCTCATCATCACAGCCTTCATCAGATGCTTTCATCATCACAGCCTTCATCAGATGCTTTCATCATCAGATGCTCTCATCATCACAGCGTTCATCAGATGCTTTCATCATCACAGCCTTGCTCAGATGCTCTCATCACAGCCTTCCTCAGATGCTCTCATCACAGCCTTTCTGAGATGATCTCATTACAGCCTTCCTTAGATGCTGTCATTTTGCGTCCCACCCACATGAGCAGAACAACTGGAAAGTCCAGCAGAGGCAAAACCAGTGCAAGCGCGGCAGCAAGCGTGGCGGCGAGAGGGTGCACGCCCACCAAATGTGCAAAACAACTGGAAAGCCCAGCAGAGGTAAGGCCAGTCCGCATTTCCACTCGCAGGGAACTACTGCTGCCTTGTAGTTGGGGAACATCCAAAGGCTAGCGGAGTAAACCGCAAACAAACCTGAACGGGCGGCAAACCAAGGTGTTCATTAAAACGCCCGGTTTGCTGGTGTTCATAAGCCCGGGAGGGCAGCTGCCCTGAAAGAAAATGGCAACTCGCTGCCTTGTGGGTTCGGCTGGGACAGCCAAAGGCTATCGGAAAGCGTCACGCAAACAACCGCTGGCTGAAACCGAACACCCCACCGAAGGATAAGCAACTGTGCTCCAATAGGTGCTGAAGGTTGGTGCACGAATTCCGTTCTGATGTTTGGCTGTTTATCTATCACAATAAGAATGATAAAAACTAGCCTAGAACGATCGCGAGAGATGCTGTCATCACAGCCTTCCTCAGATGCTCTCATCACAGCCTTCCTTAGATGCTCTCATCACAGCCCTCCTCACACAACCAGCAAGTTTGTCACTTGATGAATCAACTGCGTAAAGAACACTGGACAACAGAGACAGACATCCATGCAAAGCTGTTACAAAGTCTTGATGAACTAAAAAACACAACATATTTCCAGAGAACTGAACTCATTGTGTAGACATTGAACAAGAAGATCACAGTCTGCCTGAAAAGCTCTCTGTCTCTAGAACATTCTCCGCTCCTCCAACGCCATGTTCAAGGTTTCTTTAATGTCTTCTTGTGGGTTCTACGATAACAGCAATGTCGATAACAATCTTTGCTAGTAACCATGTGTTGTGCTAATACCACGGTTTGAGACCCCTTGGGATCAAAAGATTTTCAGTGTGCACACAGTACACCGTAGAGATGAAGTGTCTACGAAGAATGCTGGGAGTAACAAGACGAGACCGGTTTAGAAATGAAGACATCAGGAAAAAAGTGGGTACATCATTACTGAACTTTATCAAGAAGCAATAAATTAAATGGTTCGGCCACATAAGCAGATTACCAACAGATAGTGCACCACAGAGAGCAGAGAGATACGATATTGGTGCCTAGAGAAGATAATTTTGGAGGGAATGGTGCCTGAAGAAGAATGAGAGGAAGACGTAGAAGACGATGGGTGCAAGATGTCATTGACGATCTGAGAATGACTGCTGCTGACGCCAGTCAACTTGCACAGAATAGAGTTTTTCAGAACTGCTGTCATGGAAGCCAAGTTTTGGAAGGCACAAGCTACTTGATGATGATATCCTACATACGCATGAACCTATGAACCGAGGCACAAAGTATCCTCATTTTCTTCTCTCTCTTCTCGGCCATTCTTTTTCTGCCACTTTGATCACTCTTATCGTGATATATAAACAGCCTTTGCCAATAATGTTTGTTTTACATCACATCTTCAGTACCATTTGTAGCTCTGGTGATTATCCTTCGGCAACGTGTCCGATTTCAACCAGTATTTAGTGGATTCGCTTCTGTTAGCCTTTGACTGTCCCCAGCCAACCTGCAAGGCAGAAGGTTGATCCTCATTGCAAACCACATACATCACAAAGAATGATTAACAAGATAGATAAGAATGAACACAAAGCAGACATATCCAATAGAGAAACGCAGGAACCCACATTAAGTCGGAAGGGTTACAGAATGTCACAATACATAACGGTTAGCCTTACCATTCCATATTCATCCAGCTCAGGCTCATCATACGGTTTGTATTCTGGTTTCTTCTTTTTGTTGTCCACATTTTTCTCTGCTTTCTCATCATCTTCAATGTTGACATTCACCAGTACATCACTTTCATCTTCATCAAGGACACCTAGAAGAGATCATATGTTGAACAACATTGTCAGACAATCATCACATCTGTATTCGGTAAAGCTTGTGAGTTGCCGGGGCTGTCAATGGGAGCAAAGAATAGTAACACTGCGACCTACAAGGCATGTGGCAAGAGGCGACTAGGGGTCTAGAGACGCTATCCTAGTAAATAAAAAGTGTCGCAGAAATTGGATGTGCTGGCCTACAGGTAGTTGCGTAACTGGCACAAATGTACAATCATTCTTTTAGGCTCGGATCACATACAAATCACAAAGAATGGTTAACAAGTAGTTGATATGGAGCATTCGAAGAGGAAGAAGTATTCGGCAATGAACAAGCTGATAGACTGGTGGTCATGGCTACGATATCAGAGGGAGATGAAATGTACCGAAATGACATTCTTAATGCATTGAGAGAATCTTTTCGAGCAGAGGAGTTTCAGGGTTGGGAATCCCACTCGCTGACTAGATTGAGAGAGATGGGTGTCGATATTGGTAAAGTCCAAAAAGAACAACATACTAAATATGCAAAAAGATTGATTAATCAACATGGAGCTGGCGCATTGGACCGCTGGATGCTTCTGTAATTGTTATGGCAGAGATCGAAGCACATATGGACATGTCTGAAGTGCTATGATGATAGTCTTTATATAACTGTATTTGTACAACTCTCATGTTGTTACAACAAAATGATATCAACGGGTGTCGGGAGTTGAAGATAGATATGGGGGAATGCTCTTCTGTATTTGTACAACTCTCATGTTGTTACAACAAAATGATATCAGTGGGCTCGGGAGTTGAAGATGGATATGGGGGATGCTCTTGGTTTCTTGTTGACTACCTGTTGGACAAGGACACTAAAATTAATGTTTAATCTATTAAACAATTTACAGAATTTATAATTAAATGCTGTATGCGCATAACTAGATGTCTGAGCGACAGGGTGAGGAGTGTGTTTAACTAGATGCCTGAGCGGTTAGGGTGAGGAGTGTGTTTAACTAGATGTCTGAGCGACAGGGTGAGGAGTGTGTTTAACTAGATGCCTGAGCGGTTAGGGTGAGGAGTGTGTTTAACTAGATGCCTGAGCGGTTAGGGTGAGGAGTGTGTTTAACTAGATGTCTGAGTGACAGGGTGAGGAGTGTGTTTAACTAGATGCCTGAGCGGTTAGGGTGAGGAGTGTGTTTAACTAGATGCCTGAGCGGTTAGGGTGAGGAGTGTTTAACCAGTGAGCCACATGAACCATCCTGTATGTACACCCTTTAACATATGTCAGGAGACTGCGACCTATGGGTCTACTCGCAGAGTGCTAGACTGAGTACCTATGAGTCTACTCTGAGAGTTCTAGACTGAGCACCTATGGGTCTACTTGGAGAGTTCTAGACTGAGCACCTATGGGTCTACTTGGAGAGTTCTAGACTGAGCACCTATGGGTCTACTCGGAGAGTGCTGTGACAACGGTTCAGTAACCAATCACCAAATCAAACTTTCTATCATGGATCTTATAAAGGAGCATCTGACAGAACGGATTAGTGTGCGGCAGACAAGGGTTTAATCTCGATCGCCAAGGAAGTTTTTTTCTGTCATGGGGCATAAAGAAATATTCTAACCGTAACAGTTTCACGGTGACTGCACTAGTAATGCGGCCATTTAACTCTTCAGGCTCATGTCCCCACTCTCCTACGGTGCCCTAAACAGCGGTAACACAGGCAGTCAAGATAGTTTTTTTTTTTTATCATGGAGCCTTTTCAAGCATGCAGTAATTACATTACTTTTCAAGCATGCAGTAACTACATTACTTTATAAAGGTACAAAATAAAAGAATTCCACATTCAGTTAGCTATATACCTTTATCTTTGAGTGTTAGAATGACATCTCTGCCTTCAGAAAATTTGTCTAGACCATGTTCAACTGTTAGCCCCCCTAAGTCATGAGATGTGTAGTTCTTCTTCTGAAACATCAAATAAGAAATATCACACATTATCAGTATTTTTAAAAATGATATCAATCATCCTCAACATTTCATTTCTTTTGTTCACAATCTACAGTCACTATCCTCACCACTCCCGGTTCTTCTCTCCTAATTCCTAAGCAATATTCCCTCTATTTTTAAAAATAAAAATTTCGAGCAATATTCTCCTCCCTCCATTTCTTTCTTTCATAATCTACAAGCAATGCACCAGTGTGGTGCCTGGGCCCACAAAGAATAGTAACACTGCGACCTACAAGGCATGCCGTAAGAGGCAACTGATGTAGGACTTAGGCAAGCTACGCCAGTAAATAAAAAGCATCGTAGAAATCGGATATACTGGCCGACTTGCAGGTGCATAACTGGCACAGCGTATAATTGCTCTTAGGCTCAGATCACATTAAAATCACATAGAGTGGTTAATAAGTGGTCGATATGGGGTGTTTGAAGAAGAAGAAGCAATATTCCCACCCTTTCATTTCTTTATTTCCTAATTTACAATTAATATTCATACAGCTAGAGATGTCAAGCGATTTCCACTGCTCTTGTTGGTCCAATCACATGGTTATACACTGAAGTGCAATAGTGAAGGTACCAATCACATGGTTATACACTGAAGTGCAATAGTGAAGGTACCAATCACATGGTTATACACTGAAGTGCAATAGTGAAGGTACCAATCACATGGTTATACACTGAAGTGCAATAGTGAAGGTCCAATTAATCAATCAATAAAACCCATGTTGTGAAACATGCTGATAACCCAACATTGCACACTAAACTGTGGAGAAAGAGGTGATGTGGTGGAGAAGGCAATATCCTAACCCAACATTGCACACTAAACTGTGGAGAGAGAGAGAGAGAGGTGATGTGGTGGAGAAGGCAATATCCTAACCCAACATTGCACACTAAACTGTGGAGAGAGAGAGAGAGAGAAAGAGGTGATGTGGTGGAGAAGGCAATACTCTAACCCAACATTGCACACTAAACTGTGGAGAGAGAGAGAGAGAGAAAGAGGTGGTGTGGTGGAGAAGGCAATACTCTAACCCAACATTGCACACTAAACTGTGGAGAGAGAGAGAGAGAGAGAGAGAGAGAGAGAGAGAGTGGTGATGTGGTGGAGAAGGCAATACTCTAACCCAACATTGCACACTAAACTGTGGAGAGAGAGAGAGAGTGGTGATGTGGTGGAGAAGGCAATACTCTAACCCAACACTGCACACTAAACTGTGGAGAGAGAGAGAGAGAGAGTGGTGATGTGGTGGAGAAGGCAATACTCTAACCCAACATTGCACACTAAACTGTGGAGAGAGAGAGAGAGAGGTGATGTGGTGGAGAAGGCAATACTCTAACACAACACTGCACACTAAACTGTGAGAGAGAGAAAAGAGAGAGAGAGAGGTGATGTGGTGGAGAAGGCAATACTCTAACCCAACACTGCACACTAAACTGTGGAGAGAGAGAGAGAGAGAGGTGATGTGGTGGAGAAGGCAATACTCTAACCCAACATTGCACACTAAACTGTGGAGAGAGAGAGAGAGAGAGAGAGGTGATGTGGTGGAGAAGGCAATACTCTAACCCAACATTGCACACTAAACTGTGGAGAGAGAGAGAGAGAGAGAGGTGATGTGGTGGAGAAGGCAATACTCTAACCCAACATTGCACACTAAACTGTGGAGAGAGAGAGAGAGAGAGAGAGAGAGAGAGAGGTGATGTGGTGGAGAAGGCAACTTAACCCAACACTGCACACTAAACTGTGGAGAGAGAGAGAGAGAGGTGATGTGGTGGAGAAGGCAATACTCTAACCCAACATTGCACACTAAACTGTGGAGAGAGAGAGAGAGAGAGAGGTGATGTGGTGGAGAAGGCAATACTCTAACACAACACTGCACACTAAACTGTGGAGAGAGAGAGAGAGAGAGAGAGAGAGAGAGAGAGAGGTGATGTGGTGGAGAAGACAATACTCTAACCCAACACTGCACACTAAACTGTGGAGAGAGAGAGAGAGAGGTGATGTGGTGGAGAAGGCAATACTCTAACCCAACATTGCACACTAAACTGTGGAGAGAGAGAGAGAGAGAGAGAGAGAGAGAGAGGTGATGTGGTGGAGAAGGCAATACTCTAACCCAACATTGCACACTAAACTGTGGAGAGAGAGAGAGAGAGAGAGAGAGAGAGAGAGAGGTGATGTGGTGGAGAAGGCAATACTCTAACACAACACTGCACACTAAACTGTGGAGAGAGAGAGAGAGAGAGAGAGAGAGAGAGAGAGGTGATGTGGTGGAGAAGGCAATACTCTAACCCAACATTGCACACTAAACTGTGGGAGAGAGAGAGGGGAAGAGGTGATGTGGTGGAGAAGGCAATAACCAAAGATGTTGAGATACACAATTTCTTTGACTTACCCTTCCAACGTTCTTCATTTCTTGCTCGACAAGATTTCCTATTCCAAAATCTGCATCCATTTCTTCCAACATCTTTGCCTGAAATTGAAAAACAGAGGAATTCATAAAATACACAAATCTCACTTATGCTTTTTTTTTTTTAAAACCCTGAGTCACTAATACCAAGTTTGATTGGTCAATATAATGAGCGAATCTACTTTCTGCAAGATAAAATGTGGCACTTATCGTCAAATTATAATAGCGAATCTACTTTCTGTGAGATAAAATCTGGCACTTATCATAGTCAAATTATAATAGCGAATCTACTTTCTGCAAGATTACATTTGGCACCTATCATCACAAATTTTGTCAGCCGTCCACTGGTGTAACAATTTTCTCCAGGAAAGTTCTTCCTGCAAATGGAACACGTAAACAGATATTTTGACTTATATGTTGCTTTGGCGTAACCCTTTCGCTGCTACAGACTTTCTGAAGGCTGAGCTAAAAATAGTTACTCTTTGTTTCTCAGTCACAAACGTGAATGTACGCCTATAACAGTGACAGTAGCAATGTATAACATGTTAACACGTCTTTAGCCCACAGAGGAGAGATAATATCAGACGTGTTAATGCGTCTTTAGAAGTGAATGGGAAAAGCGTATATATACGTCTTTAGCAGCTAAAGGGTTAAGAAATAAATTAAAGCAGTTTTTAAAAGCCATACTAGATCATCATCATCATCAAATAGCTTGTCTCGAGCAGAAGTTTGTCACCCTAACAGTCCTTCGAATTTCTCCTCTCATATGTCCTATCTCTGTAGCGCATGCTCAAATAATTAGTTACATTTCAAATTCATCTTCTTCTTCCCCTTCTCCTCTTTGCTGAGATGCCTCCTTGCATAATGGTCTTCTCCAGCCCTTCGTGTATCTTTATATGTCTAAAATACTTCAATTTTCTCATTCTTATTTGTAGCATCCGGCAGTTTTCTTTGATTTTGAGTTCTATCTGGATAGATCAATTTGTTCTCTTCTCTGTCCGTGATATATGGAGACATATATTTGTTCTCTTCTCTGTCCGTGATATATGGAGACATATATTTGTTCTCTTCTCTGTCCATGATATATGGAGACATATATTTGTTCTCTTCTCTGTCCATGATATACAGAGACATATATTTGTTCTCTTCTCTGTCCATGATATATGGAGACATATATTTGTTCTCTTCTCTGTCCGTGATATATGGAGACATATATTTGTTCTCTTCTCTGTCCGTGATATATGGAGACACATATTTGTTCTCTTCTCTGTCCGTGATATATGGAGACATATATTTGTTCTCTTCTCTGTCCATGATATATGGAGACATATATTTGTTTTCTTCTCTGTCCGTGATATACAGAGATATATATTTGTTCTCTTCTCTGTCCGTGATATATGGAGACACATATTTGTTCTCTTCTCTGTCCGTGATATATGGAGACATATATTTGTTCTCTTCTCTGTCCGTGATATACAGAGACACATATTTGTTCTCTTCTCTGTCCATGATATATGGAGACATATATTTGTTCTCTTCTCTGTCCATGATATATGGAGACATATATTTGTTCTCTTCTCTGTCCATGATATATGGAGACATATATTTGTTCTCTTCTCTGTCCATGATATACAGAGACATATATTTGTTCTCTTCTCTGTCCATGATATATGGAGACACATATTTGTTCTCTTCTCTGTCCGTGATATACAGAGACATATATTTGTTCTCTTCTCTGTCCATGATATATGGAGACATATATTTGTTCTCTTCTCTGTCCATGATATACAGAGACATATATTTGTTCTCTTCTCTGTCCATGATATATGGAGACATATATTTGTTCTCTTCTCTGTCCATGATATATGGAGACATATATTTGTTCTCTTCTCTGTCCATGATATACAGAGACATATATTTGTTCTCTTCTCTGTCCATGATATATGGAGACATATATTTGTTCTCTTCTCTGTCCATGATATATGGAGACATATATTTGTTCTCTTCTCTGTCCGTGATATATGGAGACATATATTTGTTCTCTTCTCTGTCCGTGATATATGGAGACATATATTTGTTCTCTTCTCTGTCCCTGATATATGGAGACATATATTTGTTCTCTTCTCTGTCCATGATATACAGAGACATATATTTGTTCTCTTCTCTGTCCATGATATATGGAGACACATATTTGTTCTCTTCTCTGTCCGTGATATATGGAGACATATATTTGTTCTCTTCTCTGTCCGTGATATATGGAGACATATATTTGTTCTCTTCTCTGTCCATGATATATGGAGACATATATTTGTTCTCTTCTCTGTCCATGATATATGGAGACATATATTTGTTCTCTTCTCTGTCCATGATATACAGAGACATATATTTGTTCTCTTCTCTGTCCATGATATATGGAGACATATATTTGTTCTCTTCTCTGTCCGTGATATATGGAGACATATATTTGTTCTCTTCTCTGTCCATGATATACAGAGACATATATTTGTTCTCTTCTCTGTCCATGATATACAGAGACATATATTTGTTCTCTTCTCTGTCCATGATATATGGAGACATATATTTGTTCTCTTCTCTGTCCGTGATATACAGAGACATATATTTGTTCTCTTCTCTGTCCATGATATATGGAGACATATATTTGTTCTCTTCTCTGTCCATGATATATGGAGACATATATTTGTTCTCTTCTCTGTCCATGATATACAGAGACATATATTTGTTCTCTTCTCTGTCCGTGATATATGGAGACATATATTTGTTCTCTTCTCTGTCCATGATATATGGAGACATATATTTGTTCTCTTCTCTGTCCATGATATATGGAGACATATATTTGTTCTCTTCTCTGTCCATGATATACAGAGACATATATTTGTTCTCTTCTCTGTCCATGATATATGGAGACATATATTTGTTCTCTTCTCTGTCCGTGATATATGGAGACATATATTTGTTCTCTTCTCTGTCCATGATATACAGAGACATATATTTGTTCTCTTCTCTGTCCATGATATATGGAGACATATATTTGTTCTCTTCTCTGTCCATGATATATGGAGACATATATTTGTTCTCTTCTCTGTCCGTGATATATGGAGACATATATTTGTTCTCTTCTCTGTCCATGATATATGGAGACATATATTTGTTCTTTTCTGTCCATGATATATGGAGACATATATTTGTTCTCTTCTCTGTCCATGATATATGGAGACATATATTTGTTCTCTTCTCTGTCCATGATATATGGAGACATATATTTGTTCTCTTCTCTGTCCATGATATATGGAGACATATATTTGTTCTCTTCTCTGTCCATGATATATGGAGACATATATTTGTTCTCTTCTCTGTCCGTGATATATGGAGACATATATTTGTTCTCTTCTCTGTCCATGATATATGGAGACATATATTTGTTCTCTTCTCTGTCCATGATATATGGAGACATATATTTGTTCTCTTCTCTGTCCATGATATACAGAGACATATATTTGTTCTCTTCTCTGTCCATGATATATGGAGACATATATTTGTTCTCTTCTCTGTCCGTGATATATGGAGACATATATTTGTTCTCTTCTCTGTCCGTGATATATGGAGACATATATTTGTTCTCTTCTCTGTCCATGATATATGGAGACACATATTTGTTCTCTTCTCTGTCCGTGATATACAGAGACATATATTTGTTCTCTTCTCTGTCCATGATATATGGAGACATATATTTGTTCTCTTCTCTGTCCATGATATACAGAGACATATATTTGTTCTCTTCTCTGTCCATGATATATGGAGACATATATTTGTTCTCTTCTCTGTCCATGATATACAGAGACATATATTTGTTCTCTTCTCTGTCCATGATATACAGAGACATATATTTGTTCTCTTCTCTGTCCATGATATACAGAGACATATATTTGTTCTCTTCTCTGTCCATGATATATGGAGACATATATTTGTTCTCTTCTCTGTCCATGATATATGGAGACATATATTTGTTCTCTTCTCTGTCCATGATATATGGAGACATATATTTGTTCTCTTCTCTGTCCATGATATATGGAGACATATATTTGTTCTCTTCTCTGTCCATGATATATGGAGACATATATTTGTTCTCTTCTCTGTCCGTGATATATGGAGACATATATTTGTTCTCTTCTCTGTCCATGATATATGGAGACACATATTTGTTCTCTTCTCTGTCCGTGATATACAGAGACATATATTTGTTCTCTTCTCTGTCCGTGATATATGGAGACATATATTTGTTCTCTTCTCTGTCCATGATATATGGAGACATATATTTGTTCTCTTCTCTGTCCGTGATATATGGAGACACATATTTGTTCTCTTCTCTGTCCGTGATATACATAGACATATATTTGTTCTCTTCTCTGTCCGTGATATATGGAGACATATATTTGTTCTCTTCTCTGTCCGTGATATACAGACATATATTTGTTCTCTTCTCTGTCCGTGATATACAGAGACATATATTTGTTCTCTTCTCTGTCCGTGATATATGGAGACATATATTTGTTCTCTTCTCTGTCCATGATATACAGAGACATATATTTGTTCTCTTCTCTGTCCATGATATATGGAGACATATATTTGTTCTCTTCTCTGTCCATGATATATGGAGACATATATTTGTTCTCTTCTCTGTCCGTGATATATTGAGACATATATTTGTTCTCTTCTCTGTCCATGATATATGGAGACATATATTTGTTCTCTTCTCTGTCCATGATATATGGAGACATATATTTGTTCTCTTCTCTGTCCATGATATATGGAGACACATATTTGTTCTCTTCTCTGTCCATGATATATGGAGACATATATTTGTTCTCTTCTCTGTCCATGATATACAGAGACATATATTTGTTCTCTTCTCTGTCCATGATATATGGAGACATATATTTGTTCTCTTCTCTGTCCATGATATATGGAGACATATATTTGTTCTCTTCTCTGTCCATGATATACAGAGACATATATTTGTTCTCTTCTCTGTCCATGATATATGGAGACATATATTTGTTCTCTTCTCTGTCCATGATATACAGAGACATATATTTGTTCTCTTCTCTGTCCATGATATATGGAGACATATATTTGTTCTCTTCTCTGTCCGTGATATATGGAGACATATATTTGTTCTCTTCTCTGTCCATGATATACAGAGACATATATTTGTTCTCTTCTCTGTCCATGATATATGAGACTATATTTGTTCTCTTCTCTGTCCATGATATATGGAGACATATATTTGTTCTCTTCTCTGTCCATGATATATGGAGACATATATTTGTTCTCTTCTCTGTCCGTGATATATGGAGACATATATTTGTTCTCTTCTCTGTCCATGATATATGGAGACATATATTTGTTCTCTTCTCTGTCCATGATATACAGAGACATATATTTGTTCTCTTCTCTGTCCATGATATATGGAGATATATATTTGTTCTCTTCTCTGTCCGTGATATATGGAGACATATATTTGTTCTCTTCTCTGTCCATGATATATGGAGACATATATTTGTTCTCTTCTCTGTCCATGATATATGGAGACATATATTTGTTCTCTTCTCTGTCCGTGATATATGGAGACATATATTTGTTCTCTTCTCTGTCCGTGATATATGGAGACATATATTTGTTCTCTTCTCTGTCCATGATATATGGAGACACATATTTGTTCTCTTCTCTGTCCGTGATATACAGAGACATATATTTGTTCTCTTCTCTGTCCATGATATATGGAGACATATATTTGTTCTCTTCTCTGTCCATGATATACAGAGACATATATTTGTTCTCTTCTCTGTCCATGATATATGGAGACATATATTTGTTCTCTTCTCTGTCCATGATATACAGAGACATATATTTGTTCTCTTCTCTGTCCATGATATACAGAGACATATATTTGTTCTCTTCTCTGTCCATGATATACAGAGACATATATTTGTTCTCTTCTCTGTCCATGATATATGGAGACATATATTTGTTCTCTTCTCTGTCCATGATATATGGAGACATATATTTGTTCTCTTCTCTGTCCATGATATATGGAGACATATATTTGTTCTCTTCTCTGTCCATGATATATGGAGACATATATTTGTTCTCTTCTCTGTCCATGATATATGGAGACATATATTTGTTCTCTTCTCTGTCCGTGATATATGGAGACATATATTTGTTCTCTTCTCTGTCCATGATATATGGAGACACATATTTGTTCTCTTCTCTGTCCGTGATATACAGAGACATATATTTGTTCTCTTCTCTGTCCGTGATATATGGAGACATATATTTGTTCTCTTCTCTGTCCATGATATATGGAGACATATATTGTTCTTTTCTCTGTCCGTGATATATGGAGACACATATTTGTTCTCTTCTCTGTCCGTGATATACATAGACATATATTTGTTCTCTTCTCTGTCCATGATATATGGAGATATATATTTGTTCTCTTCTCTGTCCGTAATGCCAGCATTAAAAATGAAAATCGTGACATATCCTTTACAGGACTTTGCTATCAACTACAGTAAACTAGTTGTTGACTTTCTAGGCACCACTTATACATTCAGTAGTTTACCATTGCTTTCTGAACGTGATGTATATTTTTCCGTCGTAAAGCCCACAAGATTGCTTCCAAACTGCCGCCACAGAGTCTGAACCAGGTACACTTGGGCTGTGGTCAAGCTCACTACCGCTTAAGCTACAGACGCACACATAATACTAGCATTACTGACAGAACATTCAAATAGATTAGTTACATGCTTAACAAACACACAAAATGTTTTCATGAATAGAAATCATACCCTTTTCTCAGCCAGTTCTCTCTCTGCCTGCAGTTTCCTATTTTTAATGACCCATGCTCTTGCACCTTCATCTTCGGAATCACTTTCACCCAATCCTTTAATTCTTCTGTAATGACAATCATAAACTATTAACGAGTAGACGCAACTGTTAAACTTATGATAAACTATTGGCAAGTAGATGCAATTGTTAAACTTATGATAAACTTTTAGCAAGTAGATGTAACTTAAACTTATGATAAACTTTTAGCAAGTAGATGTAACTGTTAAACTATTAGCAAGTAAACACAACTGTTAAACTTATGATAAACTATTAGCAAGTAGATGCAACTGTTAAACTATTAGCAAGTAGATGTAACTGTTAAACTTATGATAAACTTTTAGCAAGTAGATGCAACTGTTAAACTTATGATAAACTTTTAGCAAGTAGATGTAACTGTTAAACTTAATGATAAACTATTAGCAAGTAGATGTAACTGTTAAACTATTAGCAAGTAGATGTAACTGTTAAACTATTAGCAAGTAGATGTAACTGTTAAACTATTAGCAAGTAGATGCAACTGTTAAACTTATGATAAACTATTGGCAAGTAGATGCAACTGTTAAACTATTAGCAAGTAGATGTAACTGTTAAACTTATGATAAACGTTTAGCAAGTAGATGTAACTGTTAAACTATTAGTAAGTAGATGTAACTGTTAAACTTATGATAAACTATTAGCATGTAGATGTAAATGTTAAACTTATGATAAACTATTAGCAAGTAGATGACATGTCAAACAGCATCATTGTTAATCTGAGGATCATCTTCACCGCACATGTCCATAATTGCTTCGATCTCCTCCCAAGTATGTATTTCAGTGTGTTTAGGCTAACAACTCCTGTTCTGCATTGATTCTTCTTCTTCGACCGCTCCATATCAACTACTTGTTAAACCACTCTGTGTGATTTGTATGTGATCTGAGCCTATGAGTGATTGTACGTTGTGCTAGTTATGCACCTACAAGTAGGCCAGCACATCCGATTTCTGTAAAGCTTTTTATTTACTAGGGCCCAAATTTGGGGTGTAAAGAATAGAACCACTGTTACTTTCGTAAGAAGCAACTAAGGAGGTTTGGCTGAAATCGGATGCATGTGTCCCGAACATGTAGAAGTTTATGCGTTTAGGGGCCTACCAAACCAATGTGCAACGTAACACGTTCTTGGCAAAGATCAAACATATCACAAAGAGTGATTAACATTTTTCGTAAAGAAGAAGATTTACTAGGGAAGCTTCTCTAGGTCCTACCTTAGTCGCCTCTTACGGCATTCCTTGTAGGTCACAGTGTTACTATTTGTTGCTTCCCTTGCGTGCCCCAGCACCGCGGTCAGCCAGCACATCCAGTTGCTGCACGGTTTTGTCCATGTTCACCTCCTTAGCTCTGAGGTTCAATGATACACCCAAAGCCATCACATCAGTCCCACTATTGTCTATCCCCAGGTGAATGATGGAATTGGGATGTCCACTCTTGCCATTAAGCGTAGGAGCTTTAATTTGAGTCCCATGGCCAGATGAGTCTTCCTAGTTGTGTTATACCCATGTTTATTTAGTGTGGTCTTGATATTGTCTATCCATCTTTTTCTTGGTCTTCCTTAGCTCTAGTACCTGATCTCTTTTATTGTATGCTGTTATTGGTGGTTGGTTGTATTCCATTCTCATTAAATGTCCAAACCACTGCATTTGTTGTCTTTCAATGTATTCAGTGCATGACTTTATTTTCACTCTGTTTCTGATGTCCTAATATCATGGGATGAAATATTATCTCCACACTCTGCTTCTGATGTTCTAATATCATGGGATGAAATATTATCTCCACACTCTGTTTCTGATGTCCTAATATCATGGGATGAAATATTATCTCCACACTCTGTTTCTGATGTTCTAATATCATGGGATGAAATATTATCTCCACACTCTGTTTCTGATGTCCTAATATCATGGGATGAAATATTATCTCCACACTCTGTTTCTGATGTTCTAATATCATGGGATGAAATATTATCTCCACACTCTGTTTCTGATGTCCTAATATCATGGGATGAAATATTATCTCCACACTCTGCTTCTGATGTCCTAATACCATGGGATGAAATATTATCTCCACACTCTGTTTCTGATGTCCTAATATCATGGGCATGGGATGAAATATTATCTCCACACTCTGTTTCTGATGTTCTAATACCATGGGATGAAATATTATCTCCACACTCTGCTTCTGATGTCCTAATACCATGGGATGAAATATTATCTCCACACTCTGCTTCTGATGTCCTAATATCATGGGCATGGAATATTATCTAAACACAAACTTAAAAGACAAGATTTGAAAATGAAAACATGATAAACATGACAACTTACTGCAGCCGTGCTTCCAGTTCCGTATGCACTTCTTGTAATCATTCTCTCTCTCAGTGCAGTCTCTTTTGTTCCGCTATATTAATGGGTGGAGCATGGACAGCATCCTGCTTTTTAACCTTGCCATCATCGCCTGCTAATAAAATGAGTTTCAGAAAACATCAAATGAGTTTCAGAAAAGAAATTCAGAGACATTGATTGCAGAGAGAGAGAGAGAGACTTTGATAATTTGTCACAGTCCAGACATACTAGCAAACTAAAAAGTGAGAGAGAGACTTTGATAATTTGTCACAGTCCAGACATACTAGCAAACTAAAAAGTGAGAGAGAGATATTGATAATTTGTCAACAGTCCAGGCATACTAGCAAACTAAAAAGTGAGAGAGAGATATTGATAATTTGTCAACAGTCCAGACATACTAGCAAACTAAAAAGTGAGAGAGAGATATTGATAATTTGTCAACAGTCCAGACATACTAGCAAACTAAAAAGTGAGAGAGAGACTTTGATAATTTGTCACAGTCCAGACATACTAGCAAACTAAAAAGTGAGAGAGAGACTTTGATAATTTGTCACAGTCCAGACATACTAGCAAACTAAAAAGTGAGAGAGAGATATTGATAATTTGTCACAGTCCAGACATACTAGCAAACTAAAAGTGAGAGAGATATTGATAATTTGTCACAGTCCAGACATACTAGCAAACTAAAAGTGAGAGAGACTTTGATAATTTGTCACAGTCCAGACATACTAGCAAACTAAAAAGTGAGAGAGAGATATTGATAATTTGTCACAGTCCAGGCATACTAGCAAACTAAAAGTGAGAGAGACTTTGATAATTTGTCACAGTCCAGACATACTAGCAAACTAAAAAGTGAGAGAGAGATATTGATAATTTGTCACAGTCCAGACATACTAGCAAACTAAAAAGTGAGAGAGAGATATTGATAATTTGTCACAGTCCAGACATACTAGCAAACTAAAAAGTGAGAGAGAGATATTGATAATTTGTCACAGTCCAGACATACTAGCAAACTAAAAAGTGAGAGAGAGATATTGATAATTTGTCAACAGTCCAGGCATACTAGCAAACTAAAAAGTGAGAGAGAGACTTTGATAATTTGTCACAGTCCAGACATACTAGCAAACTAAAAAGTGAGAGATATTGATAATTTGTCAACAGTCCAGACATACTAGCAAACTAAAAAGTGAGAGAGAGATATTGATAATTTGTCACAGTCCAGACATACTAGCAAACTAAAAAGTGAGAGAGAGACTTTGATAATTTGTCACAGTCCAGACATACTAGCAAACTAAAAAGTGAGAGAGAGATATTGATAATTTGTCAACAGTCCAGGCATACTAGCAAACTAAAAAGTGAGAGAGAGACTTTGATAATTTGTCACAGTCCAGACATACTAGCAAACTAAAAAGTGAGAGATATTGATAATTTGTCAACAGTCCAGACATACTAGCAAACTAAAAAGTGAGAGAGAGATATTGATAATTTGTCACAGTCCAGGCATACTAGCAAACTAAAAAGTGAGAGAGAGACTTTGATAATTTGTCACAGTCCAGGCATACTAGCAAACTAAAAAGTGAGAGAGAGATATTGATAATTTGTCACAGTCCAGGCATACTAGCAAACTAAAAAGTGAGAGAGAGATATTGATAATTTGTCACAGTCCAGGCATACTAGCAAACTAAAAAGTGAGAGAGAGATATTGATAATTTGTCAACAGTCCAGACATACTAGCAAACTAAAAAGTGAGAGAGAGATATTGATAATTTGTCAACAGTCCAGACATACTAGCAAACTAAAAAGTGAGAGAGAGATATTGATAATTTGTCAACAGTCCAGACATACTAGCAAACTAAAAAGTGAGAGAGAGATATTGATAATTTGTCACAGTCCAGACATACTAGCAAACTAAAAAGTGAGAGAGAGATATTGATAATTTGTCACAGTCCAGACATACTAGCAAACTAAAAAGTGAGAGAGAGATATTGATAATTTGTCAACAGTCCAGACATACTAGCAAACTAAAAAGTGAGAGAGAGATATTGATAATTTGTCAACAGTCCAGACATACTAGCAAACTAAAAAGTGAGAGAGAGATATTGATAATTTGTCAACAGTCCAGACATACTAGCAAACTAAAAAGTGAGAGAGAGATATTGATAATTTGTCACAGTCCAGACATACTAGCAAACTAAAAAGTGAGAGAGAGACTTTGATAATTTGTCACAGTCCAGACATACTAGCAAACTAAAAAGTGAGAGAGAGATATTGATAATTTGTCACAGTCCAGACATACTAGCAAACTAAAAAGTGAGAGAGAGACTTTGATAATTTGTCACAGTCCAGACATACTAGCAAACTAAAAAGTGAGAGAGAGATATTGATAATTTGTCACAGTCCAGACATACTAGCAAACTAAAAAGTGAGAGAGAGATATTGATAATTTGTCACAGTCCAGACATACTAGCAAACTAAAAAGTGAGAGAGAGATATTGATAATTTGTCAACAGTCCAGACATACTAGCAAACTAAAAAGTGAGAGAGAGATATTGATAATTTGTCAACAGTCCAGACATACTAGCAAACTAAAAAGTGAGAGAGAGATATTGATAATTTGTCAACAGTCCAGACATACTAGCAAACTAACAACGAGGGTCTCAGTGGCGTAGAGGGTAGGTGCTTGCCTCTGATTCCAAAGTACTCTGTTTCCTCCCTCATGGAGACATCGGGATACTTTTTCAGAGATCCCAGTGTAGGTGAGATCGAGTTCCTAGTTCTATCAGAGATGGACGATAGGTATCAAAAAGCTTCCTTGATTGTTTTAGCGACATGTCGTCAAAGGTTGCAGAGAAGAGAGGTGGGCCAGATTTCCTGTCTCGTTGACATGATCAAATCATCTACCACATCCTTATATATCTTCGACTTAATCTTTCTCCACTTCAATTTTCTCCCTCCATCATCATGGACAAAACCAGCTGGTGTAGTAGGCGATCAAATATCTCCACACTTTTTTGCCCTTGATGCTGACTAGCAGTTCAAATCTTGTAAAAAATATCAGTGGTTGAAAGTTCATGTTGAAGTCATGCGCAACAACTGTGGCATGTACCTACCTTTAGCACCAGATACATCAAGAGGTCGTAACCCAAGTTTAGCTCTCAAGCGGCTGAAAGAAACAATGAATAAACAAATTAACAAAGAAATTCATGTTTACTGTACTTAACAACGATATATGATGGTTCAGTCATTCGCCAGCAATCATGTGCATGAGTTATATGATGGTTCAGTCATTCGCCAGCAATCATGTGCATGGACTATATGATGGTTCCAGTCATTTGTCAGTCAGCAATCATGTGCATGGGCTATATGATGATTCAGGTCAACTTTTCGCCAGCAATCATGTGCTTGGCAGCTATGTGATGGTTCAGTCATTCGCACAGCAATTATGTGTAGTGGGCTATGCATGGATGATTCAGTAATTCGCCAGCAATCATGTGCATGAACTATATGATGGTTCAGTCATACGCCAGCAATCATGTGCATGAGATTTATCGGCACATTCAGCAGGACAAATAATAAGAGAAGCCAGTGGAGTCTACGCGACAACCATACATATTTTGACAACAGAGATACAAGCGGTTACAGAGGCGATGACATGGCTGGCATCTCATAACTACTCTCGTGTTTTCATCAGTTAATCCATTTCCTCTTCTTCCCCCTTCGCCACTAGGGAGGCATAGGTCTGCAAACAAGGCCTTCCAAGCCATCTTTTCCAGGCCTATCTAAGGTCATCTTTTCCAGGCCTATCCAAGGCCATCTTTTCCAGATCTCTTCACTCTCTCCACATTTTCTCACATTCCATTCCCAGCTTCCATCTCCAGGTGTTTGTGGGTCTTCCCTAACCTTTATTGCCTGGGCGGGTGTCCATCAGAGAGCCTGTCATGTGATGCTGTTTAGGGGTTACCTCAGTGTGTGCCCTATCCATCGTCACCTTCTGCTCCTTATCTCTTGTTCAACCTGCCGTTGTCCCGCTCTATCCCACAGTTCCCTGTTTGTGGTCCTATCATACCATCGTAGATAGAGTCGAATCCATGTCTATAATTCATAAAGTCGAAACATCGATGCTGAGACAAAACTAGTTGGAGATACCGGTACAGAAAGGTATCAGAGAAATCATATTTTTTTGTCGCTGGGCATGCAGAGGCAATGAGCAAGCTGATAGATTGGCTGGATGCAATGGACCAAAATGACATTATTAATCCATTGAGAGAGTCTGTCCGAACATAAGAATTTCAGGGTTATGAATCCGTCACTGACCAGATTGAGAGAGATGGGCATCGATATTGATATAGTCCAAAAAGAACAACATACCAAATATGCACAAAAGATGATTAATCAACTGTAAAAATATGGGCACAACACTGCATTACCCCAATATACCTCGGGGTATAAAAATGGTTCCTTTACTTTTACTGCTATATGCTACTATTATACTGGTACAACAAGACTTCTACTTTTACTGCTATATGCTACTATTATACTGCTACAAACAAGACTTATACTTTTACTGCTATATGCTACTATTATACTGGTACACACAAGACTTCTACTTTTACTGCTATATGCACTATTATACTGTACAAACAAGACTTATACTGCTATACGCCACTATTATACTGCTAGACACAAGACTTATACTGCTATACGCCACTATTATACTGCTACAAACAAGACTTTTACTGCTATACACTACTATTATACTGCTACAACAAGACTTTTACTCTATGCGCTACTATTATACTGCTACACACAAGACTTATACTTTTACTGCTATAGCTACTATTATACTGCTACAACAAGACTTATATTTACTTTGTTTCCTCTATGCTCCAGACTCATACTGCTTCCCCTGAGTTCTGACTTGTACTGAGTTTCTTCTTTTGCTCTGATTTACAAAATATGAAACACATATTATTAATGCACAACTAAAAACAAGTTAATAAAATCCTTTTACAGATTTCAGTTGAAGTTCAGTGCTGTTATACATGTCTAGGTCTAGAAAACTGCATATGTTCCTCTGTACAAATCACACAGATGGTTAACTTGCTGACAGAACAAATTCATTTTACAAAAATTAAGCAAAGTAATATCAAATCTGACATATATTCTGTTGCTCAAAGTAATTCTCTTTTGCTGCTAAATAAAATTAAAGATTTGTTTGCCTAAATAAAATCATAATCGATTTGTTTGCCTGTAATAACAATATTTCTGGACATCCACAGACAAATACTTGTGTGATTTATTAAATACATTCAGACAATGTTTTTAAACATTGATTGTACAACGAACCCACAACAAAGGTCAATTTCATACAACCGAACCCACAAGGGTCAATTTCACACAACCGAACCCACAAAGGGTCAATTTCATACAACCGAACCCACAAAGGGTCAATTCATACAACCAACCCACAACAAGGTCAATTTCATATAACCGAACCCACAACAAGGGTCAATTTCATATAACCGAACCCACAGGGTCAATTTATACATTATAATGCCATAGAAATTTATACAACTCCTAGAACACAACAATAAAAATTTCATACAACAATCATGAGGAATCAATTTCTACAAAAACTACAACATGTTCAATGTCAGATCAACCACAATAAACAATCTTGGATTTTCGGACACCACATGTAATTCAGTAGTTTATAATGCTTTGAATGGTAAATACTATATTTACACATAAAAATGTCATCAACAAATTTGTCTCAATGCTACTTCTACAGAGACTAGCATTATTGATGTGCATGATTCAGAACTAGCATTAGCAGCTCAGCAATCTAACTTCCGGAAATGCAGAGTTTATTAGATGCTCCAGACCAATCAACTTTCTCCACAGAAAACTAGCATTATTGATGCTGCAATCCTAACTTTCTCCACAGAAAACTAGCATTATTGATGCTGCAATCCTAACTTTCTCCACAGAAAACTAGCATTATTGATGCTGCAATCCTAACTTTCTCCACAGAAAACTAGCATTATTGATGCTGCAATGCTAACTTTCTCCACAGAAAACTAGCATTATTGATGCTGCAATGCTAACTTTCTCCACAGAAAACTAGCATTATTGATGCTGCAATGATAACTTTCTCCACAGAAAACTAGCATTATTGATGCTGCAATGCTAACTTTCTCCACAGAAAACTAACATTATTGATGCTGCAATGCTAACTTTCTCCACAGAAAACTAGCATTATTGATGCTGCAATGCTAACTTTCTCCACAGAAAACTAGCATTATTGATGCTGCAATGCTAACTTTCTCCACAGAAAACTAGCATTATTGATGCTGCAATGCTAACTTTCTCCACAGAAAACTAGCATTATTGATGCTGCAATGCTAACTTTCTCCACAGAAAACTAGCAACACTTTACAGGGTCTCGCCATCAACCACAATAAACAAGTCTTTGATTTTCTAGGCACCACATATACGTTCAGTAGTTTGTAATTGCTTTTTGAATGGTAAATGTCTATTTTCACCATTCGTAAAAATTCACGCAAACAAATTTGCTTCCAAGCTGCCTGACGTGGAGTTGGAGCCGGGTACACTTGTATTGTGATCGAGCTCACCACCGCTTAAGCTACAGACGATCTTTCGGGAATGCAGAGTTCTAAAAACACAAAGAGAACCCCCAAGACCAATCAAATAGTAAATAAGTTTAAAGCTGTGAATCCCACTTGCTGACCAGATTGAGAAAGATGGGTGTCAATTTGGTGCAGCCCGAAAAGAACGACATACCAAACATGCAAAGAGATTGATTAATCAACATCGAACTGGAATGTTGGGCCGCTGCTGGATTTGTTCAGGCGGAGATCAGAGCCCCTCCTATGGACATGTCCGGAGTGCTATGATGATAGTCATCATATAAGCTGAAGTATAAATTAGAGAATGTGAGACCCTCCTCTTCTTGCGTTCAACCGCTATGAATTCAGGCATAGTCAATGTGCCTGGTGTGGCGCTTCTGACTGATTTTTGCTTGAAGGCCAACCTTCTTTTATCAGTGTCCTTGCCATACAAGTGTGCGTTTTCCGACTTCAGACGTACTTGAAGTTTAGATCCTCAAGTATTGATCTGAGCGGGACACTAACACATGTCTAAAGTTTACAAAATTAACCTTCTTGGCAAAATTTAGTAGTATCATTCTTCCTAGCTAAAGAGGGACCTGAACATTTATAATTATACCCATCAAAAATTGTTACATAAATTTGCCTGTGTGTTGCGAGGCCCGAAGGGGAAAAGAATAGTAACACTTTGACCTACAAGGCAAGAGGCGAATGAGGTAGGGGCCATGAGGAACTACCCTAGTAAATCTTCTTCTTTGCGTTCGTTCTTTACTACCAATTTTAATCACTCTTTGTGATATGTTTGATCTTTGCCAAGAACGTCTATATGTTGCACATTGGTTTGGTAGGCCCTAAACGCATAGACTTCTACATGTTTAGGACATATGTATCTGATTTCAGCCAAACCCTAGTAAATAAAAGGTGTTGCATAAATAGGATGTGCTGGTCTACTTATAGGCGCGTAACTGGCACAACGTAAATTGATCTTAGGCTCAAATCACATACAAATCAAAAAGAGTGGTTAACAAGTGGTTGATATGGAGAGTTTGAAGAAGTTACATAAATGACATGAGTTTCTAGTATACATAAATTTGTAATTACCTTGGCCTTGGTCACGACGATCTCTGCCTCTGTCATATGAATGGCCTTGACTGTAATCAGAATTACCATAGCCTCTGTCACTATTTGGAAAGTTGGATTCTTTTTGCAAGAAGTCGGCAGATTCTCGTTTTCGATCATTCACTGGAGATTTTGCTCTTGTGTCATCCCTATGTTTTCTTTTTCTTTCTCTAGAGCGAGACCTAGACTTAGAACGATGCTTGCGTTTTTTCTTGCCTTCACGATCCTTCTCCTTGTGCTTTTTAGATGATCCCATTTTGCAATGGGGAAAAAATTGCTTTTCTTTCTGAAGTTACTAGTGGTATCCTTCCAAGTTTTTTTAACAGTAACTTTACTTCTTTACAGAGAAAAACAGTCTAGGTGTTCATCTACTACTATAAAATTGATGAAAAGAACATACAGACATTACATTTCTGAATATTACTTGAAATATATATGATAAAGTAAACTTAATGAGTCGTATGGTATAATTTTTAGTATTATAATACTAATAATAGTATCACTATTAACTTCATAGACAAACTTTAAAGCAAGTCTGTCTAAGTAATCTGGCCCCTGGGTGGGTGAGTAGGTATTTGAGTACTCACTGTAAGTGTAAGACTGTGCTGACTGCAATAAGTTAGGGGCAGTTATAACTGGCAATTAGTTAATTATTTTAAAGCTATTATTAGTAGTAGTAGTAATTATAATAGTAGTATTACTATATAAGACTATTACTTTACTAGTTTACTATTTAGTTCAGGACCGGAGACACTCAAATCATCTTAATTTTGATCCCAACGCCAACAAAGTTTACTTTTACTTGTAACTTACATTGTTACATTGTAACTAATTTAATAAATAAATAAGTACGCTAAATGAGTAAAAGTACTAATTCGCTAAAGGTATAAAAGTATATAAATATAAGTTTTTAAGTTAAAGTAATTTAAGTTTAATAAATAATATTACATTAGCATTATTCTCAGATTCTGTAAATGAAAAAAAATGAAATTGAAATGATTGAAAATAAAATGAATTGAAAGTGAATGATTACAAAAACGTAAAAAGCCGACAGAATTTAACAAAATTGGAAAATGGTTTTCGGTAAAATAGCATATAGATATAAAGCCAGCAATGCAAGTCATACTGTATGCTAAACAAAACTTGACAATATAATAAGTCACGGCTCTAAATATATCAGAATAAACACGTTTGCTCAAGCATATTATTTCCTTAGCAAACCTTGTTGTCGATTATTAATCGTTTCCGGAAGTCGAAAATTGTAAACTTTAGTTGAGCAGTAAAAGATAGTTCCGGGCTCAAGAATAGCTTTTTTTATCACTCAATAATATTTAGTTTATCTTAGATCAGGGGTGGGCAAACTACGGCCCGCGGGCTGCATAAAGCCCGCCATTGGATATTTTGCGGCCCTCAAACACTTTTATCCATATTAGAAAATATACTGTTATAGTGTAAGTCTGTTAGAAATATAATTTATTTCAGAAGTTATCTACATTATGTAAAACTACCTTTGTTTACAATAAAAATATTTAATTGATTACTTACCGAAGAATTAAACAAAAATATACATAATATTAAATGTGGCCCTTCAATAGCTTTACAATTTTCAATGTGGCCCTCTGCACAAAAAGTTTGCCCACCCCTGCCTTAGATTCAACTTCGCCTTGTGTTATAATTACTTATATGTTAGGGATGTTTTAAGCACAAAGAAAATGTCGTTTTTTTCATGCTGAAATTTAGTAACATATGCTCAATACTCATTATCAGCTTCTGATGTCCACTCAGCTTCTGATGTCCACTCAGCTTATGATGTCCACTCAGCTTCTGATGTCCACTCAGCGTAGTAGTCAGATTCATCCTCATTTCACACCGGGCATGTCCATATGCGCTCAGATCTCCTCCTCAACATTTCCATCATTGTAAGGTGACTGATCACTCCAGTTCTGCGTTGAACGATCAAACGATTTGTACCACTAGCAAAATGTTCATATCTGACAGTTCCCTGTATTAGTCTCATCTTCTTCAATCTGGATATGGATGTGGTTTCACACTTGTGTGCAACAAAAGTCATCTCTTAGATCTGCTGTAGATATGATCATATGCTAATAGCCGTCCATCGCAAGCGATGATGACAACAATCTCAGACGTGTACTGTTGCACCTCTCTGGTGTGTGCGGAGGTGACTGTAGAGTCAATCCTAGAACACAATCCCCGACCACAGGTGGGGCATACATGATCAAGGTTAGACATGTGCGTGTTGTGTGCTCTGTTCTTTCGCGCTGCTCGTTTTCTCTGTGACTCAACAATACAATGATTCTCAGCTATTCGGGTTCCTCTTTTGTTGTTACAGCGCCACATTTGGCGATCTTGCGCAAAGGAATTCCCAGCACGTATTGTCTATATCGAAGCATTTCAGAGACACTTTAAGAGTGTCTTTAAAGCGTTTTTCTGTCCACCAGCTAAACGTCTGCCCCCTTCAAGCTCGCCATACATCAACTGTTTTGGGATGCGTTTATCAGGCATTCGAGCAACGTGACCGACCCATCTCAGTTGGGCCTTCTGCAACAGGGTGTTGACGCTTGGGATCGTTGCTCTTGTGAGGACTTCGCTGTCTGGAATTTTGTCCTGCCAGTTTATTTTTAGTATTCTGCGTAGACAGCTTGTGTGGAAATGGTTTAATTTTCTTTCGTGTCTGCTATATACTGTCCATGTCTCGCTTGCGTACAGCAGCGTGGTTAGCACTATGGCCTGGTAAACTTTCAGCTTTGTGACTATGCTTATCCCCTTCCGTTCCCACACAGTGACACGTAACCTTCCGAACGCAGCACTGGCTTTGGATATCCTATTGTGGACCTCAGAATCTATGTTTGCCTATCTGGATAGGAGGCTGCCAAGATAAGCAAAGTTGTCAGTTGACTGGAGACGCTGGTGTTTAATGTTGATGACTGGATCGTAATACTGTTCTCTAGGGGCGGCTGGAACATGACCTCTGTTTTTGGTGTTAATGGTGAGGCCAAACCTATCACATGCCATTGAGAACTTGTCCATGTAAATCTGCATTTCTTCCGCAGAGTTGGTAACGAGGCACAGTCATCAGCAAACAACAGGTTTGAGATAGTTGATTCTTTTACCTTGGTGGAGGATTTTAACCTCCGAAGATTGAATAGGTTACCGTCTGTCCTGTATCTAATCTTTATCATATGCTACCGCAGTTCTGAAGGGTCATAGGTTCAATTCTTGATTAACCAGTAATACTAAACATTTTAGCACGCTCTGGAACACATCTTCCCAACAAACATTCGCATATGCATTTCTATTTTGCGACATTCCTTCCAAGTCTTTACACGACTGCTTTCTCAGCTAATTTCCAGTTCATTTTTTTATGTGGTTTTTGTTTGGTCCCTCTCCATTTCCCTTTCCTTGTGGGCTTCAGAACAAGGTTTTCTTTGTTGTTATCATAATAATAGCTGTCCATCGCAAGCGATGATGACAACAGTCGCAGACTTGTGCTGCTGCACCTCTCTGGTGTGTGCGGAGGTGACTGTAGAGTTCAATCCTAGAACACAATCCCGTACCACAGGTGGAGCACACATGTTCAAGGTTAGATATGTGCACGTTGTGTGTTCTGTCTTTTCTTTAGCTCGTTTTCTCTGTGCCTCAACAACACGATGATTCTCAGCTATGCCGGTTCCTCTTGTGTTGTTACACCGCCACATTTGACTGTGCCTCAACAACACGATGATTCTCAGCTATGCCGGTTCCTCTTGTGTTGTTACACCGCCACATTTGACTGTGCCTCAACAACACGATGATTCTCAGCTATGCCGGTTCCTCTTGTGTTGTTACACCGCCACATTTGACTGTGCCTCAACAACACGATGATTCTCAGCTATGCCGGTTCCTCTTGTGTTGTTACACCGCCACATTTGACTGTGCCTCAACAACACGATGATTCTCAGCTATGCCGGTTCCTCTTGTGTTGTTACATCGCTACATTTGACTGTGCCTCAACAATACGATGATTCTCAGCTATGCGGGTTCCTTTTGTGTTGTTACAGTGCCACATTTGGTGATCTTGCGCAAAGGATTCCCAGCAGGCGGTGTCTATATCGAAGCATTTCAGAGACACTTTAAGAGTGTCTTTGAAGCATTTTTTGTGTCCACCAGGAGAACGTCTGCCCCCTTCAAGTTCACCATAAATCCACTGTTTTGGGATGCGTTTATCAGGCATCCAAGCAACGTGACCGGCCCATCTCACTTGAACCTTCCGCAATAGGGTGTTGATGCTTGGGATCTTTGCTCTTGTGAGGACTTCGCTGTCTGGAATTTTGTCCTGCCAGCTTATGTTTAGTATTCTGCGTAGCCAGCTTGTGTGGAAGTGGTTTAATTTTCTTGCGTGTCTGCTATACACTGTCCATGTTTCGGAGGTTGTAATTAGTTAGAAACTATATGACTCAGAAACATGGACAACTTGCTTGCTCTAGACACGAAAGAAGGTTTAACGTTTATCACATGCGCTGCCTCCTCACGATTATGACCATCAGGTAGCATGATACAAAAACAACTAACGCTGACGTAGTTCAGCGGGCTAACTTGCCATCCATCATGGAAATACAGAGCAGTAGAAGACTAGATGGCCTTAACTTGTGAGAAGAATGGATAATAGTTGCAAACCTCCGTGTTAGGAAATGAAGGGTCTTTATTGCAGACAACTGATCAGATATAAAGATGTCTGCAAGCCATCAATGAAAGACTTTTCTATCGGTCCCAAGAAATACGAAAAATTTGCTGATGACCCAGCTATATGGAAAACAACTTAATGATTTTTTGTTGTTGTTGTGAACACTAAGTTACCAGACCAAACATGACCAATAGCAGAAGCTAATGAGCTGAAAATCATAACAATGAGATGAGGTGCCTTAGTAGAGCTGTGGGGTCAAAGGCGCACGGGGACAGCGCCTTTGGATTAGTGAGCTGGCACTAATCAAGACCCTACCCCACCTCCACGTATCACAGTTTGACCAATTCGGACTTACTTGGACATGGTCACTGCAAGGGGAAAAAATAATAACAGATTTAGGAAAATTGGGCTGCCAAAGAAGCCTGATATCTACTTTCACGTTTTAATTATAACAGCATCTTCCACTTTGTCTTACACAAACTAATATAACACACTCTTTCCCACACTTTGTCTTACCACAAACTAATATAACAGCACTCTTTCCACACTTTTGTCTTACCACAAACTAATATAACAGCACTCTTTCCACACTTTTGTCTTACTACAAACTAATATAACAGCACTCTTTCCACACTTTTGTCTTACTACAAACTAATATAACACTCTTTCACACTTTTGTCTTACAACAAACTAATATAACACCACTCTTTCCACACTTTTGTCTTACTACAAACTAATATAACACCACTCTTTCCACACTTTTGTCTTACTACAAACTAATATAACGCCTCTTCCACTTTGTCTTACTAAACTAATATAACCCTTCACTTTTCTTCTAAAAATATAACACACTTTTCACACTTTGTCTTACCACAAACTAATATAACAGCACTCTTTCCACACTTTTGTCTTACCACAAACTAATATAACAGCACTCTTTCCACACTTTTGTCTTACCACAAACTAATATAACAGCACTCTTTCCACACTTTTGTCTTACTATAAACTAATATAACACCACTCTTTCCACACTTTGTCTTACTACAAATAATATAACACCACTCTTTCCACACTTTTGTCTTACTACAAACTAATATAACACCACTCTTTCCACACTTTTGTCTTACCACAAACTAATATAACAGCACTCTTTCCACACTTTTGTCTTACTACAAACTAATATAACAGCACTCTTTCCACACTTCTGTCTTACTACAAACTAATATAACAGCACTCTTTCCACACTTTTGTCTTACTACAAACTAATATAACAGCACTCTTTCCACACTTTTGTCTTACCACAAACTAATATAACAGCACTCTTTCCACACTTTTGTCTTACTACAAACTAATATAACAGCACTCTTTCCACACTTTTGTCTTACTACAAACTAATATAACAGCACTCTTTCCACACTTTTGTCTTACTACAAACTAATATAACACCACTCTTTCCACACTTTTGTCTTACCACAAACTAATATAACAGCACTCTTTCCACACTTTTGTCTTACCACAAACTAATATAACAGCACTCTTTCCACACTTTTGTCTTACCACAAACTAATATAACAGCACTCTTTCCACACTTTTGTCTTACTACAAACTAATATAACAGCACTCTTTCCACACTTCTGTCTTACTACAAACTAATATAACACCACTCTTTCCACACTTCTGTCTTACTACAAACTAATATGACTCTTTCACCTTTGTCTTACTACAAACTAATATAACACCTCTTTCACATTTGTCTATACAAACTAATATAACAGCACTCTTTCCACACTTTTGTCTTACTACAAACTAATATAACACCACTCTTTCCACATTCTGTCTTACATAACTAATATAACAGCCTCTTTCCACACTTTGTCTTACTACAATAATATACACACTCTTTCCACACTTTTGTCTTATCACAAACTAATATACACCTCTTTCCACACTTTTGTCTTACACAACTAATATAACAGCACTCTTTCCACACTTTTGTCTTACCACAAACTAATATAACAGCACTCTTTCCACACTTTTGTCTTACCACAAACTAATATAACAGCACTCTTTCCACACTTCTGTCTTACTACAAACTAATATAACAGCACTCTTTCCACACTTTTGTCTTACTACAAACTAAGATTTTAGTGAATACAACTGACCTAACACCGTTGTGATCAATTAGCAACAAGATTGATACATCATTTAATAATAAACTCAGGTTATGCATATATCAATTGAACATTGGAAATATTTCACAAGTCAAAATTAGTCCATGTTTCTATTACTCTCACTCAAGTCAAGAATTGATATGGTATTACCCAGTCAACAGAAAAAAATGTCAATAGTTCAAAATGTGGGTATTACCTTAACGTTATCTAACAGACTTTCTTGGAAGGAAATCGTTCTGGAAGGTCATGAGCCATTCTCTATTATTCTGTCTGACGATCTTCAAGTTCTCAGCTCCCAAGTTGTGTTCCCTACAACCTTAGCTCTTTTGTCGTTCAGGGGACGTCGTCGCTGTCTCTGCAAAATGGTCTTCAGGTTCTCAGCTCCTAAGTTGTGTTCCCCACAACCTTCGCTCTTTTGTCGTCAAAGCACATCGTCGTTGGATCTTCTGGTCAGAATTGAAGTATGCACCGAGTGGTTACCGGGGCCCACATTTGGGATGTAAAGAATAGAACCATTGTTACGTGCCACGCATGTCGTAAGAGGCGACTAAGGAGGTTTACCTGAAATCGGATGCACGTGTCCGCTATGGAATGCTAACCCGAAACAAATGCTTGAAGAAAACGGATGCACCAGGCCGTAACGCGCATAACATGGTGCAGCGACCCCTCATAATGAGGAATGGGATAACGTATTCTACGGCCGCCAATCTGCCTCGGAGATTTAGCCACGCAGTAAGAATGTCAGACCTACCATTACGAGGATGGCCAAAACTTACTGCAGGAAGAGGTCGGCACAAACGGTGAAGCAGAAATCATATGAATTATATCCTACAGAACTGCCCCCAGTATGCAGACTTGAGAAGAAAGAGGTGGCCCACTTACACTAGTGTCCAAGACAAACTGTATGGCGTGGCTGATAATCTGAGGCAGACGGCTGCCTTTATTAGAGAATCCGAAATCCCAATCTAGTGAGAACGCAGAAGAAGAAGAAGAGGAATTGAAGTATGCGGTTGAGTCGATCACTACGACTTTTCTTCTGTGTTGTTCAAGTTATAATGGGTGCGAGTCATTTTAACAACACGACTTACTGTTCGGCTTCCAGGTTCAGCATCATCGTTTTCCTCTCTGATATCGTTTTGTCGCTATGTTCTAGTTGTCTCAGTAGCACAACCTAACAGCCTCACTTTTAGATGCAGACATTTGTTAACAGGCTGTCATTTTTGAGATTTCTCCATTTCTCAAAAGAAACACTTCTTCTCTGGGTCCAATCGTACAGTTTTCTTTTGGTCAACACAATCTTCGCTCTTTTGTTCCTTGATGTGGACCCTTCTTCTTTTCAACTACTTTCCTTCCATCTTGCTCGCATACCAAGGTCTCGTGTGTAAAAACATAACTAGTCCAGTTCTGCTCCTTTGAAATGGGCCGTGTGTAAAGTAACCCGGATTGGTTGTACTTTTCTTTCTCTAAGTTGGAGTATGGTTCACCAATTGACCATCAGTTAGAGTATAAAGTATGGTTTACCAATGGGCCATGTTCTTAATTTATAGCGCCCTTTGTCTCACACTACCACATACCTATCCCTGTCCTTTTGAGAATATTTGTAATACCGGAAATTTCTCATAACCTTCATACCATTAAATAAATATGGAATAATACAACATGACCATCATACATTTAAACATTATCAAACCGCCCCTATAACAACAAAACATGACAATCAAATCATATTCATCAAAGATGTCAGTACAAAATTTCCTGACTACAATACAGGAAAATCAAATCATATTCATCATGAATCGGTTGAGTTAATACAATACATATTTTGTCAGAGGAAAAATGCATACATGGAAAAAAATGAACAAATTTTGTCAGATATTTCCAGGATACGTCTTCTCCCGGACGGCATATGCACATTAAATCAGCTCAACTTGATCCACTTGATGCTTTCAACACGTCCTCTCCCTGACGCCATATGCACATTAAATATGCTCAACTTGATCCACTTGATGCTTTCAACACGTCCTCTCCCGGACGCCATATGCACATTAAATCTGCTCAACTTGATCCCCTTGATGCTTTCAACACGTCCTCTCCCGGACGCCATATGCACATTAAATCTGCTCAACTTGATCCACTTGATGCTTTCAACACGTCCTCTCCCGGACGCCATATGCACATTAAATCTGCTCAACTTGATGCTTTCAACACGTCCTCTCCCGGACGCATATGCACATTAAATCTGCTCAACTGTCCCTTGATGCTTTCACACGTCCTCTCCCGGACGGCATATGCACATTAAATCTGCTCAACTTCATGCTTTCAACACGTCCTCTCCCGGACGCCATATGCACATTAAATCTGCTCAACTTGATCCACTTGATGCTTTCAACACGTCCTCTCCCGGACGCCATATGCACATTAAATCTGCTCAACTTGATCCGATGCTTTCAACCGTCCTCTCCCGGACGCCATATGCACATTAAATCTGTTCAACTTGATGCACTTGATGCACTTGATGCACTTGATGCACTCAATGTTGTGAGTTCTTGCCTAATTCATCTCAAGGTTGACATGAAATAAACAGAAAATTCAACAAGTTAATTTCTCAATTTAAAAAAAAATCACTCAATATCGCAATTAATTCATGGTTGCAAATCAATGGTTAATACAACATATTAATGCTCAAGTTCAACAATTTTCATGAAATTCCACATCTCACACACAATCACTCTGATTTCAAACACATCTGATGCTAAATTGCTTCCAATACACGTTGGAGCCGCAATATCCCTCGGGCCGAAAGAAATCTTACTATCTCTTTATAGTCTCCCTTGTTTCCTTCATGCACTATCTCCGTCTCAATGCTCACCAAATCTCCTTGGCTGCCTCAACCCAACCATCTCTTATGTACACTCAGAGCTCCATCTATCTCTGATGAACAGTCTCCGTCTCAATGCTCACCAAATCTCCTTGGCTGCCTCAACCCAACCATCTCTTATGTACACTCAGAGTTCCATCTATCTCTAATGACATGGATATATTTTCTACCTCTCACAATGCATAAAGCATGTTCTCAATGCTAAACATTACTCTAATGCATACTCTATAACTATTTGTAACCACACACCCAGTGCTACTATCTCTCTATCTCGATGGTATATCTTGGTGCACACACAACAATCTCTTATGTTGTCACAATGCACTATCACCTCTAAATATCTCACAACAATGTTGCATATCTCTAATGCGCTCCCTCTCACATTATCATAATGCATACTCCCAGTGCACACATATACAATGCTATCTCTCCTACGTCTGTACCAACCCCTCATGTCTCTCCCCATCTACATAAAATACTCTCTTCTGCTTCCCCGACTTCTGTAGCTCTCTAACTGCTGCCACCTCATTCTTCTTCTGTTCTACGAGATCTTCTCAGGTAGTCTGTGGAAAGTCGGTCTTGTCTAATTTATGACGAGAGTGTTTCCTTCTGGTCGCCTCTACAAGTTTCTCCATTTCTTCAATCTGCCTTCTACATTTCTTCAATCTGCCTTCTACATTTCTTCAATCTGCCTTCTACATTTCTTCAATCTGCCTTCTACATTTCTCTTTGTTTAATTGTTCCACCACCGCTACATCTTTCAGCTTCCTCTTGACAGACTTATCGCTATTTTGGCCATTTTTGGTCAACTCTTTCTTACTCGCTACATTCCCACCAACTATTACTCCTTGTTCCTCTTCTACTCCTGCCATAATCACAGCATTAAGCTCGTCATTCAATCTCTCTATCATATTTCTCTGCCCTTCCTTGTCTTCTACTCCTGCCATAATCACAGCATCAAGCTCGTCATTCAATCTCTCTATCATATTTCTCTGCCCTTCCTTGTCTTCTACTCCTGCCATAATCACAGCATCAAGCTCGTCATTCAATCTCTCTATCATATTTCTCTGCCCTTCCTTGTCTTCTACTCCTGCCATAATCACAGCATCAAGCTCGTCATTCAATCTCTATCATATTTTTCTACCTTCCTTGTCTTCTACTCCTGCCATAATCACAGCATCAAGCTCGTCATTCAATCTCTCTATCATATTTCTCTGCCCTTCCTTGTCTTCTACTCCTGCCATAATCACAGCATCAAGCTCGTCATTCAATCTCTCTATCATATTTCTCTGCCCTTCCTTGTCTTCTACTCCTGCCATAATCACAGCATCAAGCTCGTCATTCAATCTCTCTATCATATTTCTCTGCCCTTCCTTGTCTTTGGTCAACCTGTCTATTTCTTCGTGTAATCGCTTTATCTCTTCGTGTAATCGCTTTATCTCTTCTCGTAATCGCTTTATTTCTTCTCGTAATCGCTTTATCTCTTCGTGTAATCGCTTTATCTCTTCTCGTAATCGCTTTATCTCTTCGTGTAATCGCTTTATCTCTTCTCGTAATCGCTTTATCTCTTCGTGTAATCGCTTTATCTCTTCTCGTAATCGCTTTATCTCTTCGTGTAATCGCTTTATCTCTTCGTGTAATCCTTTATTTCTCTCAATCGCTTTATCTCTTCTCTTGTTTATTTTCTCGTACGCTTTATCTCTTCTCAAAGCTTTACCTCTTCTCGTAATCGATTTATTTCTTCTCTAATCACTTTATCTTCTCGTAATCTTTACCTTGTAATCGCTTTTCTCTCTATCTACTCTCGTAATCGCTTACTCTTCTTAATCGCTTTATTCTTCTCTTCCTTTCTTTGTAACCTTTATTCTTCGTGTAATCGCTTTATCTCTTCTCGTAATCGCTTTATCTCTTCGTGTAATCGCTTTATCTCTTCTCGTAATCGCTTTATCTCTTCGTGTAATCGCTTTATCTCTTCTCGTAATCGCTTTATCTCTTCGTGTAATCGCTTTATCTCTTCTCGTAATCGCTGTATCTCTTCTCGTAATCGCTTTATCTCTTCTCGTAATCGATTTATTTCTTCTCGTTGGAATTCATTGTCTTTGTGAATCACCTTTATCACTTCATCTTGCTCGTCCACGTTCATCTGTAACTTCTTTAACATCTTCCTCATCTCTGTTGTCTCTTTCTTTCTTGCCATAAATACGCTATTTATCTTTTCTCTGTCTTCCTGATCGGAACCAAGATAGCGAAATGTCTCCTATACTTTTCTTGTCTTCCCCGACAGCGACATCCTTACAACTTCTTGATGCTCCTATACTCTTTATCTGTCCTTCACCTGATGCCCATCCGACACACATCCTTACAACTTTTCGATGCTCCTATACTCTTTCTTGTCTTCCCTGACATCGACATCCTTACAACTTCTCAATGCTCCTATAATCTTTCTTGTCTTCCCCGACAGCGACATCCTTACAACTTCTCGATGCTCCTATACTCTTTCGTGTCTTCCCTGACACGACATCCTTACAACTTCTCGATTCTCCTATACTCTTTCTTGTCTTCCCTGACATCGACATCCTTACAACTTTTCGATGCTCCTATACTCTTTCTTGTCTTCCCCGACATCGACATCCTTACAACTTCTCGATTCTCCTATACTCTTTCTTGTCTTCCCCGACATCGACATCCTTACAACTTCTCGATTCTAACTGATTTTCGAATGTAGGTACTTGCTTGCTCAACATGGATTCAGGTCTGATTCTGCATAGACGTCGGTATTCTTGCTGTCTGAGTTTATCTTGTCTCATAAGAACTCGTTAGTACTTGCTGTCATGGAAGCGAATCATTTTCTTCTGAACTCGTTAGCTTCTGTCATGGAAGCGAATCATTTCTTCTTTTGCTATACTCTGTTACTTCTGTCATGGAAGCGAATCATTGCTTCTAGTGCTATATTCTGTTACTTCTGTCATAGAAGCGAATCATTGCTTCTAGTGCTATATTCTGTTACTTCTGTCATGGAAGCGAATCATTGCTTCTAGTGCTATATTCTGTTACTTCTGTCATGGACTCTTTGTCTGTTTCTGTGACAAGTCTGGTATTCCTGCAGGTACCATTTTCGGACGGTTCTCGATAATAGGCCAACACAGGTATTCTGCAAATCTGCTACTTTCTCCTGTAGTTCTGCGACATGCAACTTCATTTCTGCATTTTGTCTATCAATCGCTATCAAGTTGAATTTTAATATATCTATTTCTTTCTTATTATCTGCAATGTCTTCTTCTAATTGTTGAAATGACTGATGATATCTATACACGCACCTCTCCATGTCTGAGTACCTCTGGTTTCTTCTTATTTCTCCTACAGGCTTGCATCGTAGATTCGTCTGCTTCTTACATTGATACCTGCCACCTGCAAAATTATGTCTTTTCTTGTTTGTTCTTATCTCTTTGAAAACGTTGAGGGCATAAATTCTTCTGTCTCCAGCCGACAATTTCTGCTCTGACCGTACATGTTTACCCTGATAACTTCTGCTCTGACCGTACATGTTTACCCTGATAACTTCTGCTCTGACCGTACATGTTTACCCTGATAACTTCTGCTCTGACCGTACATGTTTACCCTGATAACTTCTGCTCTGACCGTACATGTTTACCCTGATTTACATTAGCATTGTGTATTTGTTTTTGTGGTTTCTCAATACAAGCTATGTTGGGATCTTCAGGTCAAAAGTCAGAAATTCGCCTGCCAATCTTCTTCTTCTTCAGGTCAAAAGTCGAAATTCACCTGCAATCTTCTTCTTTTCAGGTCAAAGTCAGAAATTCACCTGCCAATCTTCTTCTTCTTCAGGTCAAAAGTCAGAAATTCGCCTGCCAATCTTCTTCTTCTTCAGGTCAAAAGTCAGAAATTCGCCTGCCAATCTTCTTCAGGTCAAAATAAATAAGAGCTTTTGTTCTAGAAAGGAAATCCCTCCCTAATATCATCTTTCTATTCATCTGCCTAGCAATGTAAAAACCATGACAAAAAGGTAGTCGCCCTAACTTATTATAACTTGACTAAACTCTGTAATTGCCTCCTGGGACAGCCGGACAAGGTACTGTTGCATTAACAACTAACATCCCCAGTAAAACTGAGGTGGGTACTGTTGCATTAACAACTAACATCCCCAGTAAAACTGAGGTGGGTACTGTTGCATTAACAACTAACATCCCCAGTAAAACTGAGGTGGGTACTGTTGCATTAACAACTAACATCCCCAGTAAAACTGAGGTGGATAATGTTGCATTAACAACTAACATCCCCAGTAAAACTGAGGTGGGTGATGTTGGCAAGCGTAAAATGTCAGTTGTGTTGCTAGCGCCGATTGAAATGACCCTCTAGAATATCTGTGCGCATCCACATTATAGTATTTCACGGGAACAGGGAAAATACAGGATAAAATCCTTGCAAATTGTCAAGTGCCGGCACGCGCCCCGAAACGGCTGAGAATACTCCTACTCAGGAACAAACTCACCGTGGACAGAAAAGTAAGGCCGATAATGCAAAGGCTTGACTGGTACAAACTCAAGCATTGGCTAAGGGCGACACTTTTCGGACGCCGATCATCCTACACAGAGTAAAATGACGTCCCAAACACCATGGCTCAGATCATATACAGGCCAATTAAAAAGCCAACAAATGATCGTTTGCATGACAAGCACATGTGTCTCCAATGACTGAGAATGTTTCTAATCCGGAATGACCTCATATAGTCAGAAAGAGCGCTCTAGAGCAAGCTACCCTAGTAAATAAAATGCTGGCAATACGTCGGATGTGCAGGCCTAGTCACCATCGGCGCCAAACTTGGCACAACGCATAATTCGCACTTAGGCTCATATCACATACAAACCACAAAAAGTGATTTAATAAGTGGTCGAAATGGAGCGTTCGCAGAAGAAGAAGAGGAAGAAGAAGTGTCCCTGTGGCTTGGCGAGTATGACAACAGAGCTGCCCCCAACATGCAGACCTAAAATGAAAGATGTAGCCCACTTACACCAGAGCATAAGACACACTATATGGCGTGGCTGACAATCTAAGACAGACGACTGCCTTTATTAGAGAATCCGAAATCCCAATCTAATGAGAACGCAGAAGACGAAGAAATTACACACAGCTGAGAGATTTCTCAGTGGTTTCCATTCAGCGACACACACATACATACAGCTGAGAGATTTCTCAGTGGTTTCCATTCAGCGACACACACACACATACACAGCAGACCGTATCCAATATTGTTGTTTAAAAACTGCACATTGTTTTCTGAAGGGAAAGAATCATCATTTGTTAATATTATATTTTCTAATGGAGGTAACTGTAATTTAATGACATCTGAAATAATGAGTTTATTTCTTAGAGAAATCTTCACACAAATATAATATTTATGTCAACAGAATAATGTTAAATATTATATGCATTGTTATAGTTCGAAAATCTACAGACATTTTATGTTATTTTTTGTAATAAAATTTGTAATTAATTTCAATAAATTTTCATTTTAGAAGGATATGTTCTGGTTTGAAGTATATCTATTTTCTGACAATTATGTTGAATTATATAGCCCTATGTAGGTTTTGTTGTCTGTATTTTTAAAACAAATATTTATTTGTCAGGCTTCTAGCCTCAATCATAAAAGTGTATTGTTCGCTTTTACTTGTCTCTAATTCTGTTTTGTCTCACAGTGTCAGGATAAGAAGAGATTTCTAGAACCTCGCTTCATTACTGTTGTCTTTCGTTACCTTTGTTATCTCTGAGGTCCATATTTTGTTTGGTCGACCGTTTGCTTTGTATACATTGTATGGGAGCAACATTGTTCGTTGAGGAGCAGTTTGTTGGTAATCTGCTTATTTGGCCTATCCATTTAATTTGTTGTTTCTTGATGAAGTTCAGTACTGATGTTGTATCCATCTTTTCCTGTTGTCTTCTCTTCATGTTACTCCCAGCATTCTGCATAGACACTTCTTCTCTGTCGAGACTAGTTTTCTTCTATCAGTTGATGTCATCGTGCAGGTTTGGCACTGATAGCATAATGTTGCCGCATGCCCAGCGTGTTCGTAGCGTTGGGCGACAGATGACAAGGACCCTGTCAGTACGTTTTAATTCCATGGGCTGGCAGAAAAACCACAGGTTCTCCAGATTTACGGTATTCGTGGCACGGAACCGAAGGGTTACGATGTCCATGGCACCGAGCCGAAGAGCTGAAAAGCTTAAGAGCTTCTGGATCAAAAACAAAAATTGCTTAATTTTAGAAAAAGATTGTTGAACATTGCTCTTTTTGTGTTCATGGTGATATGTTTGCATTTTTAAATTGGTGTCATTTGTCCTATTATTTGATTTGCTTTGTTGCATATGTGTTGGATTTCATTAGTTATTCTTCCGATTGCTGAAATAATTCTCCCTAAGTATGTAAAGTCTTTTACTTGTTTTAATGGGCGCGATTGTCGATGGAGATATTGGTGGTGTTTTCCTCTCTAGCAAATGTCATTTCTTCGGTTTTGTCGGAATCTGTGAATGTGTTGCTGTATCAACGGAAGAAATTAAACAGCCATCAAGAAACTGAAAAACTACCAAAGACAGCGGTATCGACGATATTTCGAGAGAACTGAGGAGGAATCAATGGGATTCCTATGTACCTTAATGAACGATGTTTGGCAGAATGAGACCCTATAAAAGATTGGAAAGACGGAGTGATATTCAAGCTCCCAAAAAAGGTGATTTGTCAAATTGCAACAACTGGCGCGGAATAACTCTGCTATCAACACCTGGCAAAATATTCTGAAGTATTTTGATGGAGAGGCTGAAAAAATCCGTCGACGCAAGGCTAAGAGAAGAACAAGCTGGCTTTCGTCCACATCGTTCTTGTACCGATCTATCTTCACGCTGAGATCCATTATAGAAGAATAAATTTAATTCCAGTCACAATTAGTGATACATTATATAGACTTTCAGAAAGTGTTTGATAGTCTTCACCGTTCTATTCTCTGTGAGATTCTTATGACCTACAGCTTCCAGGAAAAATACATCAATATTATAAAAGCCTTCTATTCTGAAGCATCCTGCTGTGTCAGAACAGATGTAGGAAACTCGGACTGGTTCACAGTCAATTCGGGTGTGAAGCAGGGCTGTGTTATGTCACTTATAGCTTTTTGGGATAGCTATAGACTGGATCATGCGCAAATGCACCCAAAATGATCAACTAGGCATCAAATGGCTTAACAACAGCAGACTATTTGATCTTGACTTTGCCGATGACGTGGCCATATTGAATTCAACCACACAAGCAACCCACAAACTAACGAGCAATCTTTGCACACTTGCAGAACAGGTTGGTCTCCAGATAAATTCTGCCAAGACCAAAATTATGGACCTCACGAACTCGACAGACAACATCGTAATAAATGGCCAAACACTGGAGAAAGTTCAACATTTTACATATTTGGGTAGTAAAGTGTCAAACAACGGAGACACAGTGAAAGAAATAAACTCTCGTATTGCTATAGCAGCTAGTACCTTCACTAAGTTAACAAATATCTGGCAATCTCAAGACCTTTGTATATGTACAAAAGTAAATTATTTAGGTCCTGTGTGATTCCTGTACTGACCAACGGTTGTGAAAGTTGGAAATCAACAAAGAAAATTGATAAGAAACTGGACAGCTTTGAGAATATATGTCTCCGAAAATTAATAAAAGTAAAATGGAGTGATTTCGTTTCTAACAACACAGTGAGAGATAGAACACACCAACAACCCGTATCAAATATTATAAGGAAACGAAGGTGGAAATATTTAGGTCATGTTCTTAGATCAGACGAAAAGAGACTAAATCGACAAGTCCTTATGTGGTCCCCAGTTGGGAAAAGAAAACGTGGAAGACCTAAGACCACTCTTCGAAGAACAATCCTACAACAAAGTAAACTATTGGGATGTAAAACCATACAAGATCTCCAACTGCTAGCAAAGAACCGCATCACATGGCGATCTAAAACCTCTGCCCTATGTGCCGCCTTTGGCACGAAAGGAACAAACTAACTAATAAACTATATAGGGTCATGTGGTGTTAGGCCTGTACTTGTCATTGAGAAGATTATAAACATCAGGTGATGCGACAAGATAACCAACTCTGAAGTACTGCAACATGC
Source organism: Arion vulgaris (assembly GCA_020796225.1). Lineage (NCBI taxonomy): Eukaryota > Metazoa > Mollusca > Gastropoda > Stylommatophora > Arionidae > Arion > Arion vulgaris. Next base: position 70,011,960 of record CM036759.1, read on the forward strand.
AAACTTGCCTTCCATCATGGGCATGCTCAGCAGTTGAAGACTAAGGCATGTGAGAAGAGTGGACAATGGCCGTATACTTCTTCTTCTTCAGCGATCTCTGGTCATGCGCTTAGTTTACTGTGGACCACAAACTGGGCAGCCAGCTTCAGGTCTGTCAGGTTTCCCCAAAGCTTAGTTTTTAGCTTGACTGGATGTGTGGTCACACGTTGCTTCTCAGCTCACACAGAAGAGGACAGTCTTGCAGGACAAGTTAAGATGTCTGTTCCGCCTGTTGACACTGGCAAAGAGCTGTTTACCAAAACAAATGTAATTATGTGAACTTTCGGATGGGGGTAGGGGAAGGTGGGGTGGGTGGGAGGGGAAGGCACCATGGAATACCACTGCTCAGATATAAGGATGTCTGCAATGATTCAATGAAGAACTTTTCTATCAGTCTCAACAAATGAGGAAAACTTGCTGATGACAGAGTTATGTGGAAAACAACATTACACAAAGGCGCAGAATCGTTTGAAAAGAGACTTAGAGATGAGATGAAAGACAAGAGAGACAAACGAAAACTCTGAAGGTCTCACAGTAAAACACCTGTTAATTGGCCGTCTGTAAAAGACAAAGTATATACTGAATATATTGCTGTTCTAAGTTGGATTTTTATTTAATTTACAAGAGTCATACTGCAAGAGCTTTATCTACAAAACCACATTGGAGTAGACATTTTTGTGTGTGGTTCAAGCTATAGCTATCAATGCTATGTATATCATCTGCTGGTTTGGGCATTCTTCGCACTTCTTATGTTAGTGAAATTCAATCCCTGGTGTACAAAGAGTTTTGCTATTAATTTTTGGTATCCCTTCATGTTAATTAATTAATTCCTTATTAAAAAATACAATTTAAAAAGTAATCGTTGTTCATCAACGAAATTATAATATCTCTTGCAACATGTGCGCTACAATTTTATGACAATAGGTTGATTATATTTTTTGTTTTCTTTAACTGTTTAAAACAAATTTCATTTTCAAGTGGCTCTTTGGTAAGTCTTTTTAGTTATTACTTTTCTACTGCAGTCACAATGTAATGATGAGAAAAACAATTAGTATAAAAACAAGTTTGGTTTAACCAAAAACATTTAGAAAGTGACAAATTGGGTAGGCCCGGATTTACGGCAGGTAGTTCGGTTTTCCGACAAAACAGTAACCAAAACTGGTGAAAAGTTCAACCAAGCAGAAAATGCTGCTTTCAGATCAAGTCTTGGATGTCAGCTTTCATTTGGGAGTGGGGAAGAAAAAATCTCGAGTTCATTGCTCGAAGGCCATAATCCAGCGGAGTGCGCTGGATTTTCTCTCTGGGGGACCAGTTTAGATAAGGCATCTATATCGTTCGACAGCAAACAACAGCCTTAAGAAGCTGGCAATGCGTCATTAACGATCCTTTATCTTCCATCAGATCTTGAAGATTTGATGGTCGGCTAGGTTAGATCCAGGGTAATAGGAAGAGCTCAAACAGCCATAAAATGCTGATATCAGAAGTAGTGTACTACGTCCGTACGTGATTCTGTATAGCACTTGGTTAGCTGGCAGCTTTCCTTTGGGGAAAGAGATAGTAAGGGGTGCAATGTTCACATTGAGGCTTTAATCTAACGGAGTGCGTTAGATTTTCTCTCTGGAAGACCAGGTCGGACATGGTTATCGTCAATACAGTACGACAGCTACAGCTCTATTCGGCAATCATAACTGTATACTCCATCGACAACCACCGATGTACTTCCTAGGTTTCCAGGTTAGATCCATGGATAGCTTATCCACCCAAGAAGTGATCATTTGATACAGTTGAATTTCTGACTTTGCAGTATTTCGACCAGTTGTGACTATTTTTTCTTAAAGTCACATACAAAAATAAGACAGTATCTTCTGTTTGGTTGACTTTTCAAGAGTGTGTATAGAAAACAAAATTTTTTTTTTTTTTTTTTTAGTTCCATCGGAAGACCTTAAGTCCATAGATAATAGTGACCTGATGATAGCGAGTATCCTCTGCCAATCTCGCACAGTTGTAGTGCATACGCCAAAGTCACACATATCTGCTACCTAATCTGAGCCGAAGTGGGCTTGTTTTTTTGGAACTATCAGTACGCGACGCACGGATGTCCAGGAAAGCATTGTTTATATTCGAGACAATGTTTATTATTTGACATTATGAACTATTGTTTCTAATGGTTGTACTGATCTTTAGTTATATAATCAGAGATCTTCGATAGTTAGTTCATTCTGACTTTTTCATGTTTGTTGATCTTCACACTTTGATATAATCAAAACAAGGTTCGCTCTTAGGTTGAAAGTGTGTGCCCCGGCTTATTATTTATTGTTTATTTGTTGATCATCTTCATCGCACATGTCCATTCTTCTTCTTCTTCAAACGCTCCATATCGACCACTTGTTAAACCACTCTTTGTAATTCGAACCTAAAAGCGATTGCACGTTTTTTCATCTATTATCTACAAGTGGGCCAGCCCATCCAATTTCTGCAAACGCTTTTTATTTACTAGGGTAGCTGCCATGACCCCCACCCCAGTCGCCTCTTATGACATGCCTTGTAGGTAACAGTGTTATTATTCTTTTCTCCCCTTGAGAGCATTGGTAACACATGGGCGGGCCATGGAGAGAGTGGAAAGATCTGGAAAGAATGGCAATAGATAGGGAGGGAGGGGTGGGGGTTTGGACGGCATTGATCGTGGATCTATGCTTCCCTAGGGGCGAAGGGAGAAGAAGAAGAATATATTGAAAAACAAGGAGAGATTTGTTTATTTATTTGTTGTTGACAAGATAATATCAATAAAATTGCCTTCTTGAGTACAACTTTTAGTCTTGTTTTGATACATTTCCTTATTGAGTACAACTTTTAATGTTGTTTTCATACATTTCCTTCTTGAGTACAACTTTTAATGTTGTTTTCATACATTTCCTTCTTGAGTACAACTTTTAGTCTTGTTTTCATACATTTCCTTCTTGAGTACAACTTTTAGTCTTGTTTTCATACATTTCCTTCTTGAGTACAACTTTTAGTCTTGTTTTCATACATTTCCTTCTTGAGTACAACTTTTAGTCTTGTTTTCATACATTTCCTTCTTGAGTACAACTTTTAGTCTTGTTTTCATACATTTCCTTCTTGAGTACAACTTTTAGTCTTGTTTTCATACATTTCCTTCTTGAGTACAACTTTTAATGTTGTTTTCATACATTTCCTTCTTGAGTACAACTTTTAATGTTGTTTTCATACATTTCCTTCTTGAGTACAACTTTTAATGTTGTTTTCATACATTTCCTTCTTGAGTACAACTTTTAGTCTTGTTTTCATACATTTCCTTCTTGAGTACAACTTTTAGTCTTGTTTTCATACATTTCCTTCTTGAGTACAACTTTTAATGTTGTTTTCATACATTTCCTTCTTGAGTACAACTTTTAATGTTGTTTTCATACATTTCCTTCTTGAGTACAACTTTTAATGTTGTTTTCATACATTTCCTTCTTGAGTACAACTTTTAGTCTTGTTTTCATACATTTCCTTCTTGAGTACAACTTTTAGTCTTGTTTTCATACATTTCCTTCTTGAGTACAACTTTTAATGTTGTTTTCATACATTTCCTTCTTGAGTACAACTTTTAATGTTGTTTTCATACATTTCCTTCTTGAGTACAACTTTTAATGTTGTTTTCATACATTTCCTTCTTGAGTACAGCTGTTAGTATGATGGTATGTTTTCACAATAGAAGGAAAGATTAACAAAGCCGCAGCATTATTTTTAGTAACGATAATATCTTGTATAATAATTTTAAGCATCATTTAGGCGGCATTGAGCGACACAATCGGAAATACCGGTGTAATAAAAGCATGCATTTACCTCTTAAGCCAGAGAAGGCTCACCTGAATGGCTAGGGACACCGTAGAAACGGCAAGTAGGCATTCACGCATAAATCAGTCAGTATCGCCATTTCATGTTCCTTGATTACTCATGAATTCATGGTCGGCGAACGTAGAAGTAGAAAAATAAGCGCGTGCTTTAATCAAGGAGATTAGACATCTTAAACATATAGACCTATAATTTATCTTGTTGTTAATTATTTATGAAACTATCATATGTTTTGCATTAGTTAACATATAGTATATGCATTTAAATGCATAATGAATACACAGCAAACGGCCAGTTCACGAGTCCCTTTTTACTATACCTGTTAGACACGAAGATTCATGAAGGGTTGAGACCACCATGGAAGGAGGCCTCCCAGCAAAGATGAGAAGAGGAAGACCACGGAGAAGATGGATTCAGGATGGAACTGACTAGTTGAGCATGACGGCTGCAGAGGGGGGACATCTGGCATATGAGACAGAAAATCCGAAGGACTATTAGAGTGGCAAAGTTCTTCCCAGACAAGCCACTTGATGATGATGTTATTGTGAGAGATCATGTCCCAGACAAGCTATTTGTTGATGATAATGTTATTGTGAGAGATCAGGAGTATAAACAGGAGTAGAGAGAAAGCAGATTTTATGAAAATGAAAAACATACTGTCCATGAACTCACAAAACATTTGATGTTTGGCGAGCTAGATTGTGGCAGGCGATCGATTGGTGGACAGAAAAACACCGCTTTAAAGGCACCATTCTCTCTCTCTCTCTCTCTCTCTCGCGATCCCCAAAGGCACCATTAAAGTATCTTTAAAATTCTCCGATATTTACTTCACGTGCTTGGACTATGTTGCTCAAGAACGACAAATGTGACGCTGTAACAATACAAGAGAAATTGACATAGCAACATTGTGGACAATTAACTTACCTTTTCACACATACAGAACAAAATATTAGACCAGGCGTTGACTTTTAACTGTGCTCTCACAAGCATGACGTTATTGATGGAGACATTAGAGACTTTAACTGTGTTCTCACAAGCATGACGTTATTGGTGGAGACATTAGAGACTTTTAACTGTGTTCTCACAAGCATGACGTTATTGGTGGAGACATTAGAGACTTTAACTGTGTTCTCACAAGCATGACGTTATTGATGGAGACATTAGAGACTTTAACTGTGTTCTCACAAGCATGACGTTATTGATGGAGACATTAGAGACTTTAACTGTGTTCTCACAAGCATGACGTTATTGATGGAGACATTAGAGACTTTAACTGTGTTCTCACAAGCATGACGTTATTGATGGAGACATTAGAGACTTTAACTGTGTTCTCACAAGCATGACGTTATTGGTGGAGACATTAGAGACTTTAACTGTGTTCTCACAAGCATGACGTTATTGATGGAGACATTAGAGACTTTAACTGTGTTCTCACAAGCATGACGTTATTGGTGGAGACATTAGAGACTTTAACTGTGTTCTCACAAGCATGACGTTATTGGTGGAGACATTAGAGACTTTAACTGTGTTCTCACAAGCATGACGTTATTGGTGGAGACATTAGAGACTTTAACTGTGTTCTCACAAGCATGACGTTATTGGTGGAGACATTAGAGACTTTAACTGTGTTCTCACAAGCATGACGTTATTGATGGAGACATTAGAGACTTTAACTGTGTTCTCACACGCATGACGTTATTGATGGAGACATTAGAGACTTTAACTGTGTTCTCACAAGCATGACGTTATTGATGGAGACATTAGAGACTTTAACTGTGTTCTCACACGCATGACGTTATTGATGGAGACATTAGAGACTTTAACTGTGTTCTCACACGCATGACGTTATTGGTGGAGACATTAGAGACTTTAACTGTGTTCTCACAAGCATGACGTTATTGGTGGAGACATTAGAGACTTTAACTGTGTTCTCACAAGCATGACGTTATTGATGGAGACATTAGAGACTTTAACTGTGTTCTCACAAGCATGACGTTATTGATGGAGACATTAGAGACTTTAACTGTGTTCTCACACGCATGACGTTATTGGTGGAGACATTAGAGACTTTAACTGTGTTCTCACACGCATGACGTTATTGATGGAGACATTAGAGACTTTAACTGTGTTCTCACAAGCATGACGTTATTGATGGAGACATTAGAGACTTTAACTGTGTTCTCACAAGCATGACGTTATTGATGGAGACATTAGAGACTTTAACTGTGTTCTCACACGCATGACGTTATTGATGGAGACATTAGAGACTTTAACTGTGTTCTCACAAGCATGACGTTATTGATGGGGACATTAGAGACTTTAACTGTGTTCTCACAAGCATGACGTTATTGATGGAGACATTAGAGACTTTAACTGTGTTCTCACAAGCATGACGTTATTGATGGAGACATTAGAGACTTTAACTGTGTTCTCACAAGCATGACGTTATTGGTGGAGACATTAGAGACTTTAACTGTGTTCTCACAAGCATGACGTTATTGATGGAGACATTAGAGACTTTAACTGTGTTCTCACAAGCATGACGTTATTGGTGGAGACATTAGAGACTTTAACTGTGTTCTCACAAGCATGACGTTATTGGTGGAGACATTAGAGACTTTAACTGTGTTCTCACAAGCATGACGTTATTGATGGAGACATTAGAGACTTTTAACTGTGTTCTCACAAGCATGACGTTATTGATGGAGACATTAGAGACTTTTAACTGTGTTCTCACAAGCATGACGTTATTGATGGAGACATTAGAGACTTTAACTGTGTTCTCACAAGCATGACGTTATTGATGGAGACATTAGAGACTTTTAACTGTGTTCTCACACTGCATGACGTTATTGGTGGAGACATTAGAGACTTTAACTGTGTTCTCACAAGCATGACGTTATTGATGGAGACATTAGAGACTTTAACTGTGTTCTCACAAGCATGACGTTATTGATGGAGACATTAGAGACTTTAACTGTGTTCTCACAAGCATGACGTTATTGATGGAGACATTAGAGACTTTAACTGTGTTCTCACAAGCATGACGTTATTGATGGGGACATTAGAGACTTTAACTGTGTTCTCACAAGCATGACGTTATTGATGGAGACATTAGAGACTTTAACTGTGTTCTCACAAGCATGACGTTATTGATGGAGACATTAGAGACTTTAACTGTGTTCTCACAAGCATGACGTTATTGATGGAGACATTAGAGACTTTAACTGTGTTCTCACAAGCATGACGTTATTGATGGAGACATTAGAGACTTTAACTGTGTTCTCACACGCATGACGTTATTGGTGGAGACATTAGAGACTTTAACTGTGTTCTCACACGCATGACGTTATTGATGGAGACATTAGAGACTTTAACTGTGTTCTCACAAGCATGACGTTATTGATGGGGACATTAGAGACTTTAACTGTGTTCTCACAAGCATGACGTTATTGATGGAGACATTAGAGACTTTAACTGTGTTCTCACAAGCTTGACGTTATTGATGGAGACATTAGAGACTTTAACTGTGTTCTCACAAGCATGACGTTATTGATGGAGACATTAGAGACTTTAACTGTGTTCTCACAAGCATGACGTTATTGATGGAGACATTAGAGACTTTAACTGTGTTCTCACACGCATGACGTTATTGGTGGAGACATTAGAGACTTTAACTGTGTTCTCACACGCATGACGTTATTGATGGAGACATTAGAGACTTTAACTGTGTTCTCACAAGCATGACGTTATTGATGGAGACATTAGAGACTTTAACTGTGTTCTCACAAGCATGACGTTATTGATGGAGACATTAGAGACTTTAACTGTGTTCTCACACGCATGACGTTATTGATGGAGACATTAGAGACTTTAACTGTGTTCTCACAAGCATGACGTTATTGATGGGGACATTAGAGACTTTAACTGTGTTCTCACAAGCATGACGTTATTGATGGAGACATTAGAGACTTTAACTGTGTTCTCACAAGCATGACGTTATTGGTGGAGACATTAGAGACTTTAACTGTGTTCTCACACGCATGACGTTATTGGTGGAGACATTAGAGACTTTAACTGTGTTCTCACAAGCATGACGTTATTGATGGAGACATTAGAGACTTTAACTGTGTTCTCACAAGCATGACGTTATTGGTGGAGACATTAGAGACTTTAACTGTGTTCTCACACGCATGACGTTATTGGTGGAGACATTAGAGACTTTAACTGTGTTCTCACAAGCATGACGTTATTGATGGAGACATTAGAGACTTTAACTGTGTTCTCACAAGCATGACGTTATTGATGGAGACATTAGAGACTTTAACTGTGTTCTCACAAGCATGACGTTATTGATGGAGACATTAGAGACTTTAACTGTGTTCTCACACGCATGACGTTATTGATGGAGACATTAGAGACTTTAACTGTGTTCTCACAAGCATGACGTTATTGATGGAGACATTAGAGACTTTAACTGTGTTCTCACACGCATGACGTTATTGATGGAGACATTAGAGACTTTAACTGTGTTCTCACAAGCATGACGTTATTGATGGGGACATTAGAGACTTTAACTGTGTTCTCACAAGCATGACGTTATTGATGGAGACATTAGAGACTTTAACTGTGTTCTCACAAGCATGACGTTATTGATGGAGACATTAGAGACTTTAACTGTGTTCTCACAAGCATGACGTTATTGATGGAGACATTAGAGACTTTAACTGTGTTCTCACACTGCATGACGTTATTGATGGAGACATTAGAGACTTTAACTGTGTTCTCACACTGCATGACGTTATTGATGGAGACATTAGAGACTTTTAACTGTGTTCTCACAAGCATGACGTTATTGATGGAGACATTAGAGACTTTTAACTGTGTTCTCACAAGCATGACGTTATTGATGGAGACATTAGAGACTTTAACTGTGTTCTCACACTGCATGACGTTATTGATGGAGACATTAGAGACTTTAACTGTGTTCTCACACTGCATGACGTTATTGATGGAGACATTAGAGACTTTTAACTGTGTTCTCACAAGCATGACGTTATTGATGGAGACATTAGAGACTTTAACTGTGTTCTCACACGCATGACGTTATTGATGGAGACATTAGAGACTTTAACTGTGTTCTCACACTGCATGACGTTATTGGTGGAGACATTAGAGACTTTAACTGTGTTCTCACAAGCATGACGTTATTGATGGAGACATTAGAGACTTTAACTGTGTTCTCACACTGCATGACGTTATTGGTGGAGACATTAGAGACTTTTAACTGTGTTCTCACACTGCATGACGTTATTGGTGGAGACATTAGAGACTTTAACTGTGTTCTCACAAGCATGACGTTATTGATGGAGACATTAGAGACTTTAACTGTGTTCTCACAAGCATGACGTTATTGATGGAGACATTAGAGACTTTAACTGTGTTCTCACAAGCATGACGTTATTGATGGAGACATTAGAGACTTTAACTGTGTTCTCACAAGCATGACGTTATTGATGGGGACATTAGAGACTTTAACTGTGTTCTCACAAGCATGACGTTATTGATGGAGACATTAGAGACTTTAACTGTGTTCTCACAAGCATGACGTTATTGATGGAGACATTAGAGACTTTAACTGTGTTCTCACAAGCATGACGTTATTGATGGAGACATTAGAGACTTTAACTGTGTTCTCACAAGCATGACGTTATTGATGGAGACATTAGAGACTTTAACTGTGTTCTCACACGCATGACGTTATTGGTGGAGACATTAGAGACTTTAACTGTGTTCTCACACGCATGACGTTATTGATGGAGACATTAGAGACTTTAACTGTGTTCTCACAAGCATGACGTTATTGATGGGGACATTAGAGACTTTAACTGTGTTCTCACAAGCATGACGTTATTGATGGAGACATTAGAGACTTTAACTGTGTTCTCACAAGCATGACGTTATTGATGGAGACATTAGAGACTTTAACTGTGTTCTCACAAGCATGACGTTATTGATGGAGACATTAGAGACTTTAACTGTGTTCTCACAAGCATGACGTTATTGATGGAGACATTAGAGACTTTAACTGTGTTCTCACACGCATGACGTTATTGGTGGAGACATTAGAGACTTTAACTGTGTTCTCACACGCATGACGTTATTGATGGAGACATTAGAGACTTTAACTGTGTTCTCACAAGCATGACGTTATTGATGGAGACATTAGAGACTTTAACTGTGTTCTCACAAGCATGACGTTATTGATGGAGACATTAGAGACTTTAACTGTGTTCTCACACGCATGACGTTATTGATGGAGACATTAGAGACTTTAACTGTGTTCTCACAAGCATGACGTTATTGATGGGGACATTAGAGACTTTAACTGTGTTCTCACAAGCATGACGTTATTGATGGAGACATTAGAGACTTTAACTGTGTTCTCACAAGCATGACGTTATTGGTGGAGACATTAGAGACTTTAACTGTGTTCTCACACGCATGACGTTATTGGTGGAGACATTAGAGACTTTAACTGTGTTCTCACAAGCATGACGTTATTGATGGAGACATTAGAGACTTTAACTGTGTTCTCACAAGCATGACGTTATTGGTGGAGACATTAGAGACTTTAACTGTGTTCTCACACGCATGACGTTATTGGTGGAGACATTAGAGACTTTAACTGTGTTCTCACAAGCATGACGTTATTGATGGAGACATTAGAGACTTTAACTGTGTTCTCACAAGCATGACGTTATTGATGGAGACATTAGAGACTTTAACTGTGTTCTCACAAGCATGACGTTATTGATGGAGACATTAGAGACTTTAACTGTGTTCTCACACGCATGACGTTATTGATGGAGACATTAGAGACTTTAACTGTGTTCTCACAAGCATGACGTTATTGATGGAGACATTAGAGACTTTAACTGTGTTCTCACACGCATGACGTTATTGATGGAGACATTAGAGACTTTAACTGTGTTCTCACAAGCATGACGTTATTGATGGGGACATTAGAGACTTTAACTGTGTTCTCACAAGCATGACGTTATTGATGGAGACATTAGAGACTTTAACTGTGTTCTCACAAGCATGACGTTATTGATGGAGACATTAGAGACTTTAACTGTGTTCTCACAAGCATGACGTTATTGATGGAGACATTAGAGACTTTAACTGTGTTCTCACACTGCATGACGTTATTGATGGAGACATTAGAGACTTTAACTGTGTTCTCACACTGCATGACGTTATTGATGGAGACATTAGAGACTTTTAACTGTGTTCTCACAGCTGACGTTATTGATGGAGACATTAGAGACTTTTAACTGTGTTCTCACAAGCATGACGTTATTGATGGAGACATTAGAGACTTTAACTGTGTTCTCACACTGCATGACGTTATTGATGGAGACATTAGAGACTTTAACTGTGTTCTCACACTGCATGACGTTATTGATGGAGACATTAGAGACTTTAACTGTGTTCTCACAAGCATGACGTTATTGATGGAGACATTAGAGACTTTAACTGTGTTCTCACACGCATGACGTTATTGATGGAGACATTAGAGACTTTAACTGTGTTCTCACACTGCATGACGTTATTGATGGAGACATTAGAGACTTTAACTGTGTTCTCACAAGCATGGCGTTATTGATGGAGACATTAGAGACTTTAACTGTGTTCTCACAAGCATGACGTTATTGATGGAGACATTAGAGACTTTAACTGTGTTCTCACAAGCATGACGTTATTGATGGAGACATTAGAGACTTTAACTGTGTTCTCACACTGCATGACGTTATTGATGGAGACATTAGAGACTTTAACTGTGTTCTCACACTGCATGACGTTATTGATGGAGACATTAGAGACTTTAACTGTGTTCTCACACTGCATGACGTTATTGGTGGAGACATTAGAGACTTTAACTGTGTTCTCACAAGCATGACGTTATTGATGGAGACATTAGAGACTTTAACTGTGTTCTCACACTGCATGACGTTATTGGTGGAGACATTAGAGACTTTTAACTGTGTTCTCACACTGCATGACGTTATTGATGGAGACATTAGAGACTTTTAACTGTGTTCTCACAAGCATGACGTTATTGGTGGAGACATTAGAGACTTTTAACTGTGTTCTCACACTGCATGACGTTATTGATGGAGACATTAGAGACTTTTAACTGTGTTCTCACAAGCATGACGTTATTGGTGGAGACATTAGAGACTTTTAACTGTGTTCTCACACTGCATGACGTTATTGATGGAGACATTAGAGACTTTTAACTGTGTTCTCACACTGCATGACGTTATTGATGGAGACATTAGAGACTTTTAACTGTGTTCTCACAAGCATGACGTTATTGGTGGAGACATTAGAGACTTTAACTGTGTTCTCACAAGCATGACGTTATTGATGGAGACATTAGAGACTTTTAACTGTGTTCTCACAAGCATGACGTTATTGGTGGAGACATTAGAGACTTTTAACTGTGTCTCACAAGCATGACGTTATTGGTGGAGACATTAGAGACTTTTAACTGTGTTCTCACAAGCATGACGTTATTGATGGAGACATTAGAGACTTTAACTGTGTTCTCACACTGCATGACGTTATTGATGGAGACATTAGAGACTTTTAACTGTGTTCTCACAAGCATGACGTTATTGGTGGAGACATTAGAGACTTTTAACTGTGTTCTCACACGCATGACGTTATTGATGGAGACATTAGAGACTTTTAACTGTGTTCTCACAAGCATGACGTTATTGATGGAGACATTAGAAACCAAGTTAAGAGAACAAACGTCAGCTAAACATATTACATAATTAAAACATCTAACATGGAGAGATACTATTTTAATTTATTTTTAAGTACACTATTGGAAACTCGATAGGAAAAACACTAAATCTACAGAGGCGGCGACGTGGTTGGCAACTCATGACTTCGCTGGTGTTTTTATACTCAGTGACTCCATGAGTATGATTCATAAAGTTGAAACAGGAATGGTGAGAAGTAACTGGGTGGAGGTACTGATACAGACAGGGATCAGAGATATCACCTTCATTTTTGTTCCTGGGCACGCAGAAGTTAGGGGTAATGAACGAGCTGATAGATTGACTGGCATGACTCTATATCATAGGGAGCTGTAATGGACCGAAATGGCATTCTTAATGCACTGAGTCTTTTTGAACACAAGAGTTTCAGTGTTGCGAGTCCCACTCGCTGACCAGATTGAGAGAGATGGGTGTCAATATTGGTGCAGTCCGTACAGAACGACATACTAAATATGCAAAGAGATTGATTAATCAACATCGAACTGACGTGTTGGGTCGCTGGACGCTGCTGGATTTGTTGAGGCGGAGATCGGAGCACCTATGGACATGTCCGGAGTGATATGATGATTGTCCAGTCATAACTGATAACACTAACTAAATCTAGAGTAGATTAATGGAGGATAGGGTTTCTGGAAGATGAAGCAGAAGAGGACGGTGGCGACACGATATATAAAATCATTCAGCATGACGTTGAAGGAGGCGAGAGAATGTGTTATAGACATCTACTTGTTCAGGCAGTCTAGGATGAGAACGTTCTGTTAAAGACATGCTACACGGTGATGACGTCATATATTGATAGAAAAATGACAGCGACGACGAAATACACTGTTTATGAAGCGCACACAAATACCAGTTCTAGAAATCCTTTCTTATCCTGAAGCTGTGAGGCAAATCTCTTCTTATCCTGAAGCTGTGAGGCAAATCTCTTCTTACCCTGAAGCTGTGAGGCACATCTCTTCTTACCCTGAAGCTGTGAGGCAAATCTCTTCTTATTCTGAAGCTGTGAGGCAAATCTCTTCTTATCCTGAAGCTGTGAGGCAAATCTCTTCTTATTCTGAAGCTGTGAGGCAAATCTCTTCTTATCCTGAAGCTGTGAGGCAAATCTCTTCTTATCCTGAAGCTGTGAGGCAAATCTCTTCTTATCCTGAAGCTGTGAGGCAAATCAGGACCAGGGTTGCTAAATGTAAATCGGCTTTTAATGCTAGATTTTAGAGAGAAAAATGCTAGAAATATTTTTTATGCTAGAAAAATTAAGTTTGTGTTGTATTAATTACAGTTCGATAGTATTTCATCGTAATTTGAGAAGTCAGACTGCATATCTTCTGTGGCATTTTGAGCAATCAGACTGCATATCTTCTGAAGTTTTTGTTGGGCCATATTCTTCTTCTCTAGATTGGGATTTCAGATTCTCTAATAAAGGCAGCCGTCTGCCTCAGATTATCAGCCACGCCATACAGTTTGTCTTGGACGCTAGTGTAAGTGAGCCACCTCTTTCTTCTCAAGTCTGCATACTGGGGGTAGTTCTGTAGGATATAATTTCTATGATTTCTGCTTCCCCGTTTGTGAGGATCTCTTCCCGCGGTAAGTTTTGGCCACCCTCGTGATGGTAGGTCTGACATTCTCACTGCGTGGCTAAATCTCCGAGGCAGATCGGCGACCGTAGATTCCGTTATCCCATTCCTCATTGTGAGGGTCGTTGCACCATGTTATGCGCCTTACGACCTGGTGCATCCGTTTTCTGCAAGCATTTGTTTCAGGTTAGCATTCCCTAGTTGGGTTATATGAGTTCATTGTTCCACTTTTGGCGGTGACATCTTTAGGTAATTCAAAGTTTTTGCAGCATTTGTTATGCCTGTTGAAGCCATATTTTACTGCAAGAATTGCTGAAAGTATGGGCAGCTTCATTTTGTTTCTCATTTTATTTTTCACAATATTCATGCTGCTGAATAACCGTTCCACTTCAGCATTAGAATTTGGCAAGATTAATAAACTTAGGGCGAAAGTTGCAACTTCTTTGAAGAGGTTACCTCCCGAAGAATATGTCTAATTGAAAACTTCAGACCAAAATCTGTCAGTGGTTGCAATATCTGTCAGTGGTTGCAATATCTGTCAGTGGTTGCAATATCTGTCAGGGGTTGTAATATCAGTCAGTGGTTGCAATATCTGTCAGTGGTTGCAATATCTGTCAGTGGTTGTAATATCAGTCAGTGGTTGCAATATCTGTCAGTGGTTGCAATATCAGTCAGTGGTTGCAATATCAGTCAGTGGTTGTAATATCAGTCAGTGGTTGCAATATCAGTCAGTGGTTGCAAAATCTGTCAGTGGTTGCAATATCTGTCAGTGGTTGCAATATCTGTCAGTGGTTGCAATATCAGTCAGTTGTTGCAATATCAGTCAGTGGTTGCAATATCAGTCAGTGGTTGCAATATCAGTCAGTGGTTGCAATATCAGTCAGTGGTTGCAATATCTGTCAGTGGTTGCAATATCTGTCAGTGGTTGCAATATCTGTCAGTGGTTGCAATATCAGTCAGTGGTTGCAATATCAGTCAGTGGTTGCAATATCTGTCAGTGGTTGCAATATCTGTCAGTGGTTGTAATATCAGTCAGTGGTTGCAATATCTGTCAGTGGTTGCAATATCTGTCAGTGGTTGCAATATCAGTCAGTGGTTGAATATCGTCAGTGGTTGCAATATCAGTCAGTGGTTGAAATATCAGTCAGTGGTTGCAAAATCTGTCAGTGGTTGCAATATCTGTCAGTGGTTGCAATATCTGTCAGTGGTTGCAATATCTGTCAGTGGTTGCAATATCAGTCAGTGGTTGCAATATCAGTCAGTGGTTGAAATATCAGTCAGTGGTTGCAATATCTGATCAGTGGTTGCAATATCGTCAGTGGTTGCAATATCTGTCAGTGGTTGCAATATCTGTCAGTGGTTGCAATATCAGTCAGTGGTTGCAATATCAGTCAGTGGTTGCAAAATCTGTCAGTGGTTGCAATATCTGTCAGTGGTTGCAATATCTGTCAGTGGTTGCAATATCGTCAGTGGTTGCAATATCTGTCAGTGGTTGCAATATCTGTCAGTGGTTGCAATATCAGTCAGTGGTTGCAATATCAGTCAGTGGTTGTAATATCAGTCAGTGGTTGCAATATCTGTCAGTGGTTGTAATATCAGTCAGGTGGTTGAATCATTCTGTCAGTGGTTGCAATATCTGTCAGTGGTTGCAATATATGTCAGTGGGACTAAATCTAGGTCAAACGCGCGTGGACCCCAGAGAGCGAAAGCGAGAGAGAGAGAGAGAGAGAGAGAGAGTACGTCCCACACTGAGAAATTCATTACCCGGATCTCGCCGTAGTAAATTTTCTGTGTTTGTTCGTCTTGTTTTTATCGATTTTCCGATTCATGGAGCAAACTAAAAAGGAATGCTAAAAATGCAAACTAAAAGGAATGCTAAAATTGCAAACTAAAAGGAATGCTAAAAATGCAAACTAATTTTTGTTTTAATGCTAGATTTCCTGCTAGATGCTAGATCTAAATTTGTAATGCTAGATCGCAATAAATAATGCTAGATCTAGCATTAAAAATGATAGATTGGCAACTGATCAGGAGACTGGAGAAAAGAAAGAAAGACGCATAGAGAGGCTCGCTCCAGGTATCTCCTTTTTTGACCTGACGCTGAAAGGCAAAACATGATTAGAGAATAGATAGATGACTATCCACTCTAAGAAAAGAGAAGAAAACAAATAGATATATCCAGAAAGAACTCAAAATCAAAGAAAACTGGCTAATGCTACCAATAAGAGAGAAAATTGAGGTATTTTGGACATACAAAGAGACACAAAGGGCTGAAGACCATTATGGAAGGAGACATACCGGCAAAGAGGAGAAGAGGAAGACCACGGAGAAGATGTAACTGATGGTTTGAAGATTACAACTGTAGAGGCGGGACATCTGGCCTACGAGAGAGAGAAATTCCGGAGGACTGTTGAGGTGGCTAAGTTCTGCTCAGGACAAGCTATTTGATGATTTTTTTTTTCAATCCAGAAGCACTTGAGCTTTCAGCTCTTCGGCTCGGTGCCATGGATATCGTAGCCCTTCGCTTCGGTGCCACGAACACCGTAAATCTGAAGAACCTGTGGCTTTTTCTGCCAGCCCACGAAATTGAACCAGCACTCACAGAGGGCTTCTATTTCATGATTAAGGAAAGGCACTCTCTTATTTGAAATATTAGTTACTTCCCTTCAGAGACACGTCTTATAGTACTTCCGCTAAAAAAAAAACCTGTTGCCAACTCAATGTAGCAAATCGTGGAGAGAAACTGGTCTGTCAGCAATAAAAATAATAACAGATGGATAGAAATGATTATAAAACAATGTAGAGACTAACAGAAATACAAATGATATTGTTTGTTTAAAGACACAAATTCGCTTTGGTAGTGTTACGATTTAAATTAAAAATTAATATAATTATAACGTCGTTGACGTTGTGAATCAGAATCGTCACTTCACTAATCGTGATTAACTCACTAACACACAGCTACACTTCTTACAGTTACAGCTACCTACACACAGTACTACACTAGTAACCTACTGATTATGAATTTACTCAAATTTGCCTAGTAATTAATTTACTGTGACTCTGAACTGTTATAATTAATAAAGTTTTTTTTTTAAAATCAGATTTAATTAATATGTATATGATGATTATGATATACTTATAGTCTGCACACTCGCATATTCGAGATTTTAATCGCACTAATATATTATGACAATAATTTATTGTTATATAACTTATCTCGATTCACACAAAGAAGTCAATATCAATAGTTGAACAAGTGTTCATTGCTACTGTTACTCGAAAGTCGACGACAAATTTGCATCAGAGAATGGATGTCCCGATAGAATACAGAGCTCAAAAATGTAAGTCACACTATCCTTTGCCTTGCATCGATAATCTACCAAATCTACGTATAATATTCATCATGTCTACTCTTGATATTATTGTATGAATATGGCTGCATATATAATTTTGATCTCTCTCTCTTTCGATCAACCTAGGCCTGTTTTAATCATTCTCTTTGTGATATATGAACAGCCAAACATCAGAGCGTAATGTACGGGCACCAAACCTTCAGCACCTATTTGAGCTCAGTTGCTTATTCTTTGGTGGGGTGTTCGATTTCAGCCAGCTATTGTATGCGGGTTCGCTTCTTCCGCTAGCTTTAGACTGTCCCCAGCCCGACCCACAAGGCAGTGGGCTGCTATTTTTTCAGGGCAGCGACCCTTAGATGGCCTGCCCTCCCGGGCTTATGAGCGACATCTTCCCAGCAAACCGGTCGTTTTAATGAACACCTTGGTTTGCCGCCCGCTCAGGTTTGTTTACGGTTTGCTCCGCTAGCCTTTGATTGTCCCCAATCAATCTACAAGGCAGCAGTAGTTCCTTTCGATCGGAAACGCGCTGGTTATGCCTCTGCTGGGCTTTCCGTTTCTCTGTACATTTGGGTTGGATGCACACCCTGCCTACGATGCTGCTGCCACGCTTGCACTGATTAATTTTGATCTTTTAATACTCATATACTTCTGTTGTGGACAGCTGCAGGTTATACCCAACCGCACAACACAACAGCAATACTGACCTGTCATGGATGGTGCTCCATCAGTTGTGTAATCAAATATATGAAGGATTTCATAGCCTTTAAAAACTGACAACTGGAAGATTTGGATTTCTGGAAGACCAAACAAACGATTAGAGATTTGGTTATTTGTTACTCAACTGTCATAGCACTCTGGACAGATCCATAGGTGCTCAGTCTTTCCCAGCAAATGTTGAATGGTATGCATAGTGATGGTTTCCGTGGCTAGTAACTCAGCTGCTAACCGTATTAGTTTGATGTTGATTCATGAGCCTGCTCATATATCTGTTGTGCTGCTATATTCTGGCTACTTCAAAGCTGCAATCTAGCTGTTGATGTGGATAGGTTTAGATGAAAGTCCTCTTTGTGATCACACTCTTTAAGGGCATTCAGAATGTCAGCTCTATCCATTGGCTGACTCCCCTGATATGGTGACAGAATCTGCTGTCTCATGCCATCGTCATCCATGTGTCTCGAAACGAAGATGAATGTAAATCTGTGCATTTGTTAAGCATGTACCCATCCATATACATCATCATTACTTGCATTATCTGCTATCAACCGTACTTCCGGTTCTTAACGCTTAGAGTTGATTTAAGGACAGGTTAAACTGGTATATTGAATTATATTAAAAAACACAAAATTTTGAAAAAAAGCAGTTTAACCTGTCCTTAATGAAGCAAATGTCATTACTTCAGTTTTGCCAATGTTTATTCTCATATTGTATTCATTGTATGTTAACTGGAGTCTGTTAATGTTTATTCTCATATTGTATTCATCGTATGTTAACTGGAGTCTGTTAATATTTATTCTCATATTGTATTGATTGTATGTTAACTGGAGTCTGTTAATGTGTTGCTGTAGCTCAGTGGTCCTAAAACTTGTTGCAGTCCAACAAAAAATTATAGACAAAAACTTAATAAATGAGATACAAAAAAACCCAAAGAAATACAGAAATAACTGGAAAATGCAACGTACCTTTATTCATCATTTAATCTATGCCTATGAGAAGCATGGGCCTCTTGTGTCTTGACGATTTTCTAACCTGGTGCCCACTGGCACCTCAATGCCGATCCCTGATCTGGGATTTCCTAGGGCACACTAGAAATGTTAAAGGCACACCCTTTGAGACCACTGCTGTAGCTGTTTCTCTGTTGTTGATATGATTGCCTGATCGTCAGCAACAAGAAATTCATTCAAGAGTTCCCCAAGGTTGTTCCCTTTACTAATGTTCACAATTTTACAGAAATGTTTTTCTGGTACCCAATTGAGACGTATGTTGACCCAAGAGCTACTTGTGGTCAATTGAGAAGTTAGATCATAATCAATTAGCTGGTCCTGAGCAGAACTTTTACATCCTAACAGTTCTTCAGAATGTCTCTCTCTTATAGGCAAGATAAGATGTTCATACAGCCGTCATGCTCAGACCATCAGTTACATCCTGAATCCATCTTCTCCGTGGTCTTCTTCTCTTTGACAGGATGCCTCCTTCCATGATGGTCTTCTCCTTGGTCTTTTTCTCTGATCTTTGTTTTTTTATCAGTTCCATTCCACACTGTTTTTAGTTGTTTAATTATAAACAAGGCCATGTTTGTTCTTCTTTTAATTTCCTTCATCTCATTTCCATCTCTTGTTAGTGGTGAACTGAGATATTAAAAACTGTTCACAATTTATGTTATCTACAAATGAATATGACAACTTCCGTTCAGTAACTCATCTATAATGACATAATCATATCATCTGTCTCCAGCCAGCCAGAAACGTCATCCGAAAAGCAGCAAAGGTCAGAAAGAACAACAATTCTATCCAGAGTTTGATGTACAAAGTCAACAACAACAATATACCCAGAATTTTGGGCAGTCAGACATGTTTTATGGAGGGCAAGGTCAGGAAATTACTTAAGATTTTTTGGTGTTACATTCTGTGTGTTTTATTCAAACGTGTCGAGTGGATTTTGCATAGTGTTAGTACTCAAGATTTAATCAACAACATATATAAGTTCTTCTTTTGTGATTGATGAGTGTCCCATGTTGCAGTATGGAATATCTTCATTACACTCTGGACAAGTCCATAGGTGCTCCGATCTCCTTCGCAATATCTTCAGGAGCGACTGACTGTACCATTTTGATTGATGAACTTACTTATATACCTGTTATGCTGTTATTTTATGGCCACTCCGATCTTCAATCCAAGCTCTTGCAATCTAATAGTTGACATGGATTGGTTTAAATGAAAATCTTCTTTGCAGCCACACTCTATGAGGGCGTTGTTCAAAATATCAGCTCTATCCATTGGCTGGCCCCTGATATGGTGGCAGAGCCATCCTGCCTGCTCTCTCATTGCCAAAGACACCCATGTGTCCTGCAATGAAGATAAGTGTAATTCTGCAAATTGTTGACACTTGTAGTGATTCAGTCCATTGCCTAGAATTTTAACCCTTTTAGGATGGAGTAAAATTGAACTTTCCCCCTAAAGAAGACGGAGCCATTTCTTTAGAAGACAGAAATGAGTACTGGATCAATTTGGAAAATTCTGTGAGAAATATTAGAACCCTAAATAGTTTTCTTTTTCTTAGAGCACTCCATTTTGACAATTTGTTAAACCACTCTTTGTGATTTGAGCCTAAGAGCGATTGTATGTTGTGCGCCTACAAGTAGGCCAGCACATTCAATTTCTGCTATGATTTTTATTAACTAGGGTAGCTTCCCTAGGCTTATACCTTAGCCGCCACTTACAACATGCCTTGTAGGTCACAGTGTTACTATTCTTGTTTCCCTTGCAGACCCAGGCAACACACAGACGAAATAGGTATAGAAGAAAAGTATATATATTCTTAGAGAGGATCTGCTGAAGTGTTATTCTACGAATCTTTCAAGTTAATTTTTCATGTTTTGTGACAATTATATCAGTTAATTTTCATATTATTCATTAACTCTTTCCACGCCCATTTATTTCCTCAATTTTTAAGCAGTTAATTCAAGGGAAAAAATTAAAAATTACGATCCCAACTACTTATCAATAAATAAACATATATATATTATTATATACTAAATTGAAGTAAACTGGACAACCTAACAGAATAACAAGGTTAAAAAGTACTATAAGTAAAACAGAAGAAGTAAAACTAGAAAGACTTCTTATAAGGAAGCAACTCTATGGCGCAGTGTGTGGCTTAAAGCGTGCAACGGACTTCCGCCATGGCGCAGTGTGCGGCTTAAAGCTGGAAAGAGTTAAAAATATGCCTACCGGTACATTACAAAAAATACGAAATTAAAAAAGTACATAGGATATCGTTTTTTTTCTATGCTTGAATCACGAGAGAATTACTATTTCAGAACATATTTTTTACTTTAACTAGAGTTATTATTTAGCTCTTTCTCATCAATTTCACTTCAATCAGAGCCACTAAAACCTATCTCATTTAAACTCAGTTACTGGCCATGATTGAAGTCTTTGACAGTACTGGCCATGGTTGAAGTCTTTGATAGTCACAGACATATATTCACAATAAATAATCTATTCTGCCAAACATAATGTAAACAAGCGTGGTAATTTACAAAATGGATGACTAAACACTTACTTACCTACTTATTCCTCTCTGCTCCTCGTGAAGCATAGGGCCTCAACAGTTGTTCGCCACTCTTCTCTGTCTCTAGCTGTCCTCCTTATGGTCTCCCAGGATAATCAAGCACTCTTCATTTCCTCCAGAAGACTTTGTCTCTAGTTCTGTTTAGGGCGTCCTCGTTCGCTATGGGTTTCACTCAAGTGCTTCTCTAGTGACACTCAACTGCGTCTTCCATAGGGTATGCCTGACCCATCACCATTTTCTCCTCTTGACCTGGGTCATCGTGGGTTCCTGTCCGGTTCTTATCCACAAGTCTGTGTTTGTAACTCTAACATACCATCTCAGTCTGTGAATCTGCCGAAGACATCCTCTGACAAAGGTCTGAATCTTATTTGTATTTAACTTGGTGACACGCCACGTTTCTGAGCCATACAGTAACACAGATTTCACATTTGAACTGAATATCTTGAGCTTTGTTTTCGTGGAAATGGCAGTGGACTTCCACACTGTGTGTTGGATAGCAAAGGCTTGTCAGGCTTTCCTAATCCTGGCATTAATGTCCTCATCTGTACCTCCTGATTTGCTGATCTTGCTTCTAGACAAATTCACCAACATCTTCTATACCCCTTCCCTCAATCAATATTGTGTCTTGCTGTATGTTGTTGCTTTGCAGTATTTTTGTCTTCTCTTGACTGATTTTAAGTCCGACCCGTTGTGCCGTTTCTGCCAGAGCATCCACTTTTTCCTGCGTGTCTTGTAGTCTGTGCAAGAGCAAGGCAAGATCATCTGCAAAGTCCAGGTTTTCTAATTTTGACAGGTGTCCACTGAATGTCTTTTCTGGACCTGGTATATGCTGTACGTGTAGCCCAATCAAGTAGCACCAAGAGGGGGCAGCAGGAATCCTTGTCTAACACCAGTAGTAACCTGGAACTCTTCTGACAGTCTTCCATCGTGGATAACCTGGCAGGCGAACCCCTCATACAGTTACCGGATGATGTCAACAGTCTTTTCTGCTCTGTCACCCCGTAGTTTCTCAGGATATTGATCTCCTATCTATGCTGTCAAATACCTTCTCAAAATCAAGAAATCACAAGTAGAACGGAGTATGACTAAACACGCTCGAAATAAATCTGAGCTTTTATTTGGCTAGGCTATTTAAAAACTAGCCATTCAGATCACTTGTTCTATGGGACCGATATTTCTGCTTGCACGGCTTTCTTGCTAGATCAATGGCGGCCAAAAAATTAACCCTATCGTCCCCAGTCACTTTTACTTCTCAGTGTTTCTCTGGTACACATTTGATCTGGGTTGACCTGGGAACTGTTTTATATATATTCCTCTCGTACCATTATAAGTTACATATTGCCTGCAAGTAATTTCTCCTTACCGCTCTATCCTGGGTATTAAAGATGATGACAAAGTTTAACACTAATATTGATTCATTTTCAGTTTACAGCCAGACAGGCTACGGAGGACAAATGCCCGGTGGGTCACAGTTTCCAGGGCAGCAGTATTTGAATGATCCAGTAACCAATATGGCCGTGCAGTATGGACAGGCATTAGCGGGACAAGGAAAGGATTTGGTACATCAAAATGTAAGAAATGGTAGCCTCAGCCTCATTTTGTCAGACATCTTTCATCTCCCTCTCCCTCTCTCTTATTGCTTAACCTGATCTCGGTTTTACTTGAGATCAAGTTCCTAGTCCTATCAGAGACAGATGATAGAACATAGGTCCTGTAATTCAAGTTGATCACTTAAAGGAACCAGTGATAGTTAAAAAATTGAGAAAAGCAGACTGAAAAGCTTGAACGAACAGGTTAAAAAAGACGCTGGCACTGGATAGGACACACTTTGCAAAACCGGAGGGGAATATAACAAGAAGGGTCCTTGCCTGGAACCCGAGGGACAGCGAAAGAAGGGAGGCCGAGAAATACATGGAGACGAGATTTGGAGGCGGAGATCAACAATATAAAGAAGAGCTGCAGGAGATAGCTAGAGATAGGAAGACTTGGCATGAGTTGGTTGAGGGCCTATGCCCCAACCCGGGTAAAAGGCAGAGAGAGAGAGAGAGAAAGACTGAAAAGCTGCTGCTCCCTGATCTTCTTCTTTTTCGAACTCTCCATATCGTCCACTTGTTAACTTTTATATGTGATCTGAGCCCAAGAGCGATTGTATGCTGTGCCAGTTATGCGACTACAAGTAGACCAGCACATCCGATTTCTGCGATGCTTTTTACTTACTAGGGTAACATCCCTAGGTCCTACATCAGTTACCTCTTACGGCATGCCTTGTAGGTCACAGTGGTTCTATTCTTTGCTTCCCTTATGGGGGAATTTCATCCGAACAGAAACACTGGATATGATAATGGTAAAGACTTCCTCAAAGACCTACACAGAACAGACCAGGTCATTATATTTTGCCTACGCACCAGACACTTATATAGACTAGGAATAAGTCAAACAGCTTTCTGCCAGTGTCAACAGGTGGAACAGACACCGGAGTATGTCCTGCAAGACTCCTCTCCTTGGGGAGCTGAGAAGTAACATGTGGTCACACCCAGGCCCTTCACATATTTTTATTTTATGGCTGTTACTATTATCAAATTGTATATGTTATGTCTGCCCTATAAGAAGTCTGAATGTCTTTGCTTCTGTTGTATCCTGTACTTGATAATGACTTTTGTTGAAACGTCACTTATATTGTTTTGTACGTTGCAACACTACAGTACTTTGTTTTTAAGTGTCGACTACGTATCAGCTACATGATACATTTATATATTCATTCTTTCAACAGATACAAAATTATGTGACATCATCAAAGTTGAAATATTACTTTGCAGTGGACACTAAATATGTCGGCAAAAAGCTAGGCCTTCTTTTCTTCCCATATACACATTCTGTAAGTTGCTATTTCATTTTTTGTGTTGGACATAATGATATATTTTAGTGATTTTAAACTTATTTGTGCATTGTAATTTTTCGTCTTTGAACACTCCATAACAACCACTTGTTAACCCCTTGAAGACAATCAGGCCACTATAGTGGCTGGGCTATATATAGCCACAAAGATGATCAGGTCACTATAGTGGCCCATGTTATGAGTGATCTAAATAGCTTGTATTTAAATAAAACTAGCCAATGAAATGCTCAGATATATTCCTAGCGAGTTTAGTCATCCATTTTGAAAACTACCTTGCTGGTTTGAAATTAGTTTGGTGGAATAAATTACATTTTTGTGAATATTTGTCTGTGACTATCGGAGTACCAATTTTTTTTTAATCATTGCCAATGCCATTCTTAATGATGAAGTTGGATTTAGTGGTTCGGATTTAAGTGATTTTGATAGTTCATTGCTAGATGATGACTACTTTAGTAGTGAAACTGAAAGTAATGAAGAATGCACTAATAACGTTTCTCCGTGGTTCAGAATTGTATTTTTTTAAATGTATCCACATTCATATTTTTATTATGAATAATATGCACATTAACTTCAATAATTGTCACAAAACATGAAAAACTGAACTTGAACAATTCATAGAATAAAACTTCAGTATATTCTCTCTTATGAATATATATATATACTTTCTATACCTATTTAGGGTTCTAATATTTCTTTTAGAATTTTCTAAATTGTCACAGTAGTTATTTGTGTTTTCTAAAAAAACAAAAACGGCTCTGTCTTCTTCAGCGGGAAAATTCAAAAATGCTCCATCCTAAAAGGGTTAAACCACTCTTTGTAATTTGTATGTGGTCTAATAGTGATTGTACGTTGTGCCAGTTATGCACCTACAAGTAGGTCAACACATCCGATTTCTGCGATGCATTTTATTTACTAGGGAGCTTTTCTACGTCCCTACTTTAGTCGCATCCTACAACATGCCATGTAGGTCACAGTGTTACTATTCTTTGCTCCCATGAGCCCTGGCAACACACGCTCACTAGTTAAGTCATAATTGTGCAGCTGTCTTCTTCCGCGATCAGTTTATTATGCTGTACGGTTCTAATAGCGACATGAGAAATCATTTAAATAGCCATTGCAAGAAGAAGCCCCCCTTGCATCCATACCAATTCTTAACAACTAACAGGTGCCAGTAAAATACATTTCAGTCTTTTGTAACTCAAGACTTGTTCTACAGATCATCTCATGTCCCAAACAAGATCCATTCTCCAGGTCATCTCATGTCCCAAAGAAGATCCATTCTCCAGGCCATCTCATGTCCCAAACAAGATCCATTCTCCAGGTCATCTCATGTCCCAAACAAGATCCATTCTCCAGGCCATCTCATGTCCCAAACAAGATCCATTCTCCAGGTCATCTCATGTCCCAAACAAGATCCATTCTCCAGGTCATCTCATGTCCCAAACAAGATCCATTCTCCAGATCATCTCATGTCCCAAACAAGATCCATTCTCCAGGCCATCTCATGTCCCAAACAAGATCCATTCTCCAGATCATCTCATGTCCCAAACAAGATCCATTCTCCAGGCCGTCTCATGTCCCAAACAAGATCCATTCTCCAGGCCATCACATGTCCCAAACAAGATCCATTCTCCAGATCATCTCATGTCCCAAACAAGATCCATTCTCCAGATCATCTCATGTCCCAAATAAGATCCATTCTCCAGGTCATCTCATGTCCCAAACAAGATCCATTCTCCAGGCCATCTCATGTCCCAAACAAGATCCATTCTCCAGATCATCTCATGTCCCAAACAAGATCCATTCTCCAGATCATCTCATGTCCCAAACAAGATCCATTCTCCAGATCGTCTCATGTCCCAAACAAGATCCATTCTCCAGGCCATCTCATGTCCCAAACAAGATCCATTCTCCAGGCCATCTCATGTCCCAAACAAGATCCATTCTCCAGGTCATCTCATGTCCCAAACAAGATCCATTCTCCAGGCCATCTCATGTCCCAAACAAGATCCATTCTCCAGGCCATCTCTTGTCCCAAACAAGATCCATTCTCCAGGTCACCTCATGTCCAAAACCAGACACATTCATCCAGGATATAAGGCTTAAAATCAGGCTTGCTGTTCAAGAAATCAGATTTAGTTCTACACTGGATATCAGCTCAATGCAAAGCTACATAGAATCAAAGGCAAAGAATCTACTGAAATAGCCGCACACAAAAAATGAAGTTGAGGAAAACAAACAAAGGATACAACACAGAGCATGACAGCATAAATATATTGTGCAGACTACAGTCGTCAGACTTAGATTGGGGCCCTGCAGTCTCAGGGCACACCTCCATCAAATTGGTCTTAAGGACTCTTGAGACCTGTATTCCTGGAGCACCAAAGCAGTCCCCAGAGTTTCCTCCAAAACTGCTCCAGTTTGAGTAAGGTGAGAATGAAATTCTGGCCAACAGGAACAACCCTTCAGAACAAACTATGGGGGAACCGGTAAAGATCACAAACACACCTCCCTGTTTATGACACATACTAGAATATCCACATACCAAAAGTTGATTATAAAAGTCGAAATATTTGCAAAATATATATTTTTTCCCCCCATGTCATCTTTAGCAGTCACTTTTCCATTTTAAGCTTTTGCAAAATGGACATATTTTTGTGTGTTAGAGGTCAGATTAGATGCTTCTTTTGCTACCATATGACAGTACCATCTGCAACTGTTAAATCCACTGTCCTGTGGATGTGGGCTCAGGAGAGAAAAGGCTAGAGGAGTATACCAATAGAAAATCATTGCTTTGTGGATTAGCACGGTTATGCAGACGGCTAGAGAAGTGAACCGTGACCACAAGTCTGGAGGGAGTGACCCCAAGGCTGTTGATGGTTTTGTGTATATTCCATTCCATCTTCTGGCATCAAGTGCAAACCTTGCTTGATTTCAAATGTATGGACTTTGTCTTTTCTTTGGGTGAAACAGTAAGGTAGAATAGGGGTTTGTTTTGTGTATATTCCATTCCATCTTCTGGCATCAAGTGCAAACCTTGCTTGATTTCAAATGTATGGACTTTGTCTTTTCTTTGGGTGAAACAGTAAGGTAGAATAGGGGTTTGTTTTGTGTATATTCCATTCCATCTTCTGGCATCAAGTGCAAACCTTGCTTGATTTCAAATGTATGGACTTTGTCTTTTCTTTGGGTGAAACAGTAAGGTAGAATAGGGGTTTGTTTTGTGTATATTCCATTCCATCTTCTGGCATCAAGTGCAAACCTTGCTTGATTTCAAATGTATGGACTTTGTCTTTTCTTTGGGTGAAACAGTAAGGTAGAATAGGGGTTTGTGCAAACTAGGCATGACCCATTTCCATATCAGCTGCCCAGGCGGGGACTGCCTAGAGTAGTTGATAGTAGCTCGGCCTGCTAGCTGTGAGGCGCCTCATAGCTCGGGTTCGAACCTACTGTCCGGCATTTGTTTGAGTCCCTGGTCTTACTCAGGACGATAACGTGAGTACCTCTGAAGTCGGAGAAAATCTGCCTGTATGGTGAGGGAATATTAATTACGAGTACATTGAGCACACGGCTGCCAGTGTAAGTAATTTACAATGTGCACGCTGCTGCCATTGTAAGAAATTGGAAAAACGGATTTTCACGCAAAAATCAGTTTCAGAGATGAAACTTCGTCTGAGTTGAAAGCGGACGAAAGGAAAGGAAAAAAAAAGAAAAGCTGCCCAGGCTAGCACATTCCCCATATCAGCTGCCCAGACTAAGCATAAATAGAGAGGATACTTCATTCTTGCTTTTGGCTCAGACACAATATAGAAAGCGACAGTCATGAGAGACTTAGAGATGAGCTGAAAAGCAAGAGAAGCACAAACTCAGAAGTTGTCACAGTAAAACACTTGCGATTTGTAAAGACAAAAAAGGCAAATATAGTCTGAGTAAGAAAGAAAATGAAAGAACCATGTAAACCACATGGTATTTAGGGTAATTTTCATGAACTGTCGGCAGACGATGAGTGATGTGGTCAACATCGTGCCGGCTGCCTTTAATTCTCAGTGCTTTTCCTGGTATCCAAGTGAGACTGGGTGGACCTGAGAGTCGTTGCAGTCAGAAGAAACAATTCCATGTATAACCTGAGTTACTCTCATCTCTGTAACACTGCATTCCAAAAAATTCATTTATTTTATTTAGCAAATGTTTCCTCATATGTCATTGGTTATCTTGTTTGTGTATCATAGAACTGGTCTATACATTTGTTACTGGTTATCTTGTTTGTGTATCATAGAACTGGTTCATACGTTTGTTACCTTGTTTGTGTATCATAGAACTGGTTCATACGTTTGTTACCTTGTTTGTGTATCATAGAACTGGTTCATACGTTTGTCACTGGTTACCTTGTTTGTGTATCATAGAACTGGTTCATACGTTTGTCACTGGTTACCTTGTTTGTGTATCATAGAACTGGTTCATACGTTTGTCACTGGTTACCTTGTTTGTGTATCATAGAACTGTTCCATACGTTTGTCACTGGTTACCTTGTTTGTGTATCATAGAACTGGTCCATACGTTTGTCACTGGTTACCTTGTTTGTGTATCATAGAACTGGTTCATACGTTTGTCACTGGTTACCTTGTTTGTGTATCATAGGACTGGTCTATACATTTGTTACTGGTTATCTTGTTTGTGTATCATAGAACTGGTTCATATGTTTGTTACCTTGTTTGTGTATCATAGAACTGGTTCATACGTTTGTTACCTTGTTTGTGTATCATAGAACTGGTCTATACATTTGTCATTGGTTACCTTGTTTGTGTATCATAGAACTGGTTCATACGTTTGTCACTGGTTACCTTGTTTGTGTATCATAGGACTGGTCTATACATTTGTTACTGGTTACCTTGTTTGTGTATCATAGAACTGGTCCATACGTTTGTCACTGGTTACCTTGTTTGTGTATCATAGAACTGGTCCATACGTTTGTTACTGGTTACCTTGTTTGTGTATCATAGAACTGGTCCATACGTTTGTTACTGGTTACCTTGTTTGTGTATCATAGAACTGGTTCATATGTTTGTTACCTTGTTTGTGTATCATAGAACTGGTTCATATGTTTGTTACCTTGTTTGTGTATCATAGAACTGGTCCATACGTTTGTCACTGGTTACCTTGTTTGTGTATCATAGAACTGGTCCATACGTTTGTTACTGGTTACCTTGTTTGTGTATCATAGAACTGGTTCATATGTTTGTTACCTTGTTTGTGTATCATAGAACTGGTTCATACGTTTGTTACCTTGTTTGTGTATCATAGAACTGGTCTATACATTTGTCATTGGTTACCTTGTTTGTGTATCATAGAACTGGTTCATACGTTTGTCACTGGTTACCTTGTTTGTGTATCATAGGACTGGTCTATACATTTGTCACTGGTTACCTTGTTTGTGTATCATAGAACTGGTTCATATGTTTGTTACCTTGTTTGTGTATCATAGAACTGGTCATATACTTTGGTTACCTTGTTTGTGTATCATAGAACTGGTTCATACGTTTGTCACTGGTTACCTTGTTTGTGTATCATAGGACTGGTCTATACATTTGTTACTGGTTACCTTGTTTGTGTATCATAGAACTGGTTCATACGTTTGTCACTGGTTACCTTGTTTGTGTATCATAGGACTGGTCTATACATTTGTCACTGGTTACCTTGTTTGTGTATCATAGAACTGGTTCATATGTTTGTTACCTTGTTTGTGTATCATAGAACTGGTCTATACATTGGTTACCTTGTTTGTGTATCATAGAACTGGTTCATACGTTTGTCACTGGTTACCTTGTTTGTGTATCATAGGACTGGTCTATACATTTGTTACTGGTTACCTTGTTTGTGTATCATAGAACTGGTTCATACGTTTGTCACTGGTTACCTTGTTTGTGTATCATAGGACTGGTCCATACATTACAACCAGGATGAGCCAGTGGCACCAAGATATGAAGTCAATGCACCAGATTTGTATATACCTGGTGAGTATTTCATCTTCTGTGTGGTTCTTCTTCAACGATCTCTGGTCATGCGCTTAGTTTATTGGGGACTGGAGGGAGGGACCCTAAATCAGTTGATGGTTTTGTGTATATTCCATTGCATCTTCTGGCATCTCCTGCTTGATTCCACATATTTAGACTTTGTCTTTCCTTTGGATGAAAGTTGGGTGGTGGGGGAGGCGTTTGTGCAAAATGGGCATGACCCATATCAGTTGCCCAAGCTAGACATAAATGGAAAGGACACTTTCTCCTTGCTTTTGGTTTGGACATAACATGGAACATAACTGTTGCGAGAGACTTAACAGTGAGTTGAAAGGTAAGAGAGACAAGCTCAAACTCAGAAGTTGTCACAGTAAAATACTTGCCAATTGACCGTCTGTAAAGACGAGAGAAAAATGCCATATATTTTAAAATAGTAATAAAATGATATAAAAATGTGAAGAATCTAATATGAATCATGATTTTTATTTTAGTGATGGCTTTTGTGACATATATACTGGTGGCTGGACTAGTGTTAGGAATACAAGGAAGGTAAGCACTTGATGTGAACTGTGGGGTTCATAATATATACTATTACTTTTGTAGAGGTTAGAAACATGGCGAACAACTCAAATAACAACGCATAAATTGCAAACATTTATCTGCTTGCCCGTGTGTTGCCGGGCTCACAAGGGGAGCAAAGAATAGTAACACTGCTAACTTACAAGGCATGTTGTAAGATGTGACTTAGGTAGGGGCCTAGGGAAGCTACCCTAGTAAATAAAAAGCATCACAGCAGTCAGATGTACCTACTTGCAAGCACATAACTGGTACAACAGACAATCGTTCTTAGGCTCAGATAACATACAAATCACAAAGAGTGACTAACAAGTGGTCGATATGGAGCTCTTGAAGAAGAAAGAACGCTAATCAGAATTTCAAGAAAAAATTATTTCTGAATAACTAAGATATTCACTTTTCTCCTATGTACGAGGGGAAGTCAATAAGTAAGCACAAAGTTATGTGAGATGGTAGGTAAATGTAGTTGGTGTTTTCTAAAGGTGTCATTAGGTGACAGCAACATCGAACTTTATATTCTCATTCGCCAGGTGGCGCTATGTGTCGCATGCGCAGCGCATAAACAAAATGGCGACTGTACTTACGGAGGGTACAACCAAAGAGCAACGTGATGTTGCGCGTTTTTTGTGGGAAAATGACTGCCTGCAAAGGACATTCATAAGGAAATGCTTCCTGTTTATGCTGACAAATGTTTGTCCTGTAAAGCGGTGCATATCTGGGTAGAAAATTTTTATCAAGAATGCTCTAAAATTGCTGATGAAATCCGATCTGGTCATTCTGTTGAGATTCATACTGTGAAGTTCTATTGGTGCTTCATGATGCAATCCGAAGAAAACGTCCCGAACTGCTGACTAGAGGAGTGTTGCTTCTTCATGACAATGCCAGACCACATACGGCTCGATTAACTCAGGAAAAATGTAACCATCTAAGGTGGGAAGCTCTGGAACATCGATCTTACAGTCACGACTTAGCCCCTAATGATTTCCACCTTTTTGGTCCACTGAAAACCCACCTTGGCGGAGACATTTCGCATAACGCGAAGTTGAATGTGAAACGGGTTTAGAAAAGAGCCCGCTGTTCTATGCAGCCGGTTTGGGAGGATTGATAAAACGATGGGATAAGTGCATCAATGTTGGTGGAGATTATGTTGAGAAATAAAGGAACAATGTATGTATAAAAATAAACTGGTTTCAAGTTGTAATCATGTTTACTTTTTTTTCTACATCCATTTGTGGCTTACTTATTGACTTCCCCTCGTACTATATGGAGAAAAAAAATGAAAGCCGTGACATATCCTTTATAGGACTTGGCCATCAACCACCTTAAATGAGTCGTTGATTTTCTAGGCACCACTTATACGTTCAGTAGTTTGCCATTGCTTTCTGAACGGTGAGGTCTATTTTTACCATCCGTAAAATTCCACACTAATATGTTGTTTCCAAACTGCTCGCATGGAGTTTGAACCAGGTACGCTTGGGTTGTAATCAAGCTCACTACCAGTTAAGCTGTAGATGCTCACTACCAGTTCAGCTGTAGAAGCTCACAAGTACAATATATTTGTCTTTCAATTAAGAGTTTAGTCGGAAATACGACTTTATCTGTCATTATTTGTATTCATGTTAGGGTTAAAATTATTTTTATTATTGTTAGTATTTGTATTCATGTTACGATTAAAATTATTTTATTATTGTTAGTATTACAACTGCTGCCGCACAGTGCCTGGCCTCCATTGTCATTATTAGTATTACAAAATCGCCCAAGTGGTTACCGGGGCTCAAATTTGGGGTGTGAAGAATAGAGCCACTGTTACCTGCCACGCATTTCGTAAGAGGCGACTAAGGAAGTTTGGCTGAAATCGGATGCATGTGTCCTAAACGTGTAGAAGTCTATGCATTTAGGGGCCTACCAAACCAATGTGCAACGTATACACGTTCAAACACGTTGGCAAAGATCAAACATATCACAAAGAGTGATTAAAATTGGTCGTAAAGAACGAACGAAGAAGAAGAAATATTACAACTGCTGCCGCACAGTGATCGAGCCTCCATTTTCATTATTAGTATTACAACTGTTGCCGCATAGTGCCTGATCCTCCAT